>CAMGYJ010000007.1:45838021-47038021 GCA_946122785.1 Linum tenue | reverse complement strand
TTTGGACTTATATGCAAAAGAATAATTTTAGGTACCAAATCTTAAAATATGTTAAGTTTAGATACCAAGTTGTAATTTGTGTATGGAACCACAAATTTCTTAAAGCGGACCATAAACCTCATAATGCATACCACAAGTTTATTAAAACATACTATGCGTTTCTTAAAGCATACCACAAGTTTCCTGAAGCATACCAAAAACTTTATAAAGCATATCACAAGTTTCATTAAAGCATAACTAGAGGTCTTAGATTCGAATCCCTTAAGTAGTACCCAAACTAGAAAAACTAAATCTATATCATCCTTAGAAAACAAATGTGTATTAAAGCATACCACAAGTTCCTTAAAGCACACCGAAAGTTTTTGAAGTAGGCCACAAGTTCCCTGAAGTATATCAAGGACCTCATTAAACATATCACAAGTTCATTAAAGCATAACACAAGTTTCTAAAAACAGTCCATAAGTTCCCTGAAGCATACCAGAAACCTCATAAAGCATACCACAAGTTTTTTAAAGGAAATCACAAATTTCCTAAAATACACCAGAAACCTCATAAAACAGAGCACAAGTTTTTCAAAATATACTAGAAACCTCATAAATCATACCAAAAATTTCTTAAAGTAGATGAGAAACCTCATAAACTTTTATCTAATTGCAAATTTTAAAAAGTTTAGGTATCAAGACAAAAGAAAAAAAAATTATGTACTAAAATGTAATTTTTCATAAATATTTTTAGGGCATATTTGTAAAAAATATAGGTACTAAATCATGACATCTATAAAGTTTTGATATCAAACTGTAATTTGCTTATGTAAACCAAACAGAAGGTGCAAAGAAAGGGGGACGGGAGCTGGTATGGCCTATGAACAGATAGTTACTATAATACCCTCAATAAAGATGTTTAATGTTTAGCATGGTGCTAGCAGTAAGAGTGTTAATATCTACATATGTAATGGAAAATTTCAAACACAGTAGAAGGACTCACTTTTTTTACTATTGTTTTCACTGAATTCAAAGGTTTGGAATTAAGTATATGTTGCCAGAGACCTATGAATATTATAATTTTCTAAGGGCTCAAGTTTTTGTTTTACCACTTGACCAAAAATCACATCAACAATATATATATAGGATTTGCTTACCTTTATGTATATGTCATAAATTAAAAATAGTTCATGATGTCAACCAAGTTTTGAAATTGAGATTTGATACTATAAGAGCACTTTTATGTCCTCCATCGTTTCGACATTATAGATAGTTGGGCATTTTAGGTGGATGAGCATGTAACACTACTCTAGTGCTCAAGTCATCAATTAAGGGCTAATAACATTATAACAGCCGAGTTATAAAAAGAATATCACTTGTATCCTATTAGATATATTAATCCGCAAGTTTTATTTAATATAACAATCATGTTTCATTGTAAGATACTTTTTTGTCATTATATACTTCTGTCAAATACCAACTGTCAATGTCAGTCAATACTAACAGAAAAACAATTTTTGGATTTGAATGAAATATTTAATAAAATAGTATACAAGTGACAATTTTTTGTATAATTCGGATGTTGCAGTGGTGTTAGCCCTCAAATCAATTTTTACATGACCCCTAACTTATCAATGCATGCACCTCTCTTGTTACGCTCTCTATAGAGTTAATATTACTTAATATCAAGCTATCAACTATACAACAATATCATATTCACTCTTCTATATTCGACCGTGTACATGCAGGTCATGTGTACAGATTATGTAGAGGAAAAAACAGAGCTTATTCGAGCCATACTTAGAGATCGACATCTATCTGACTTACCAAAGATCTCACATGTAATTTTCTTGCCCTTGCACCTCACTATTTTCGTTTCTTATATTTTACCATCGTCCATAAAGTTCACGTATCATTAAAAAAGAGGAAATAAGAAATATTTCAACAAGAATTCGAGCAATTATTCGAGCCATACTTAATTTCAGGTGGACCACGAATTCCTCCATGTTAAACTGCGGAGCTGCCATGAACGAATTGTTATTTTGCGCTTCGGATTTAATCTTGACGCTTCTCTCTGGTTTCTTCTGTCGAACAACAGGGTGTTGTGAGACAGGCCTCTTCGACCTCGTCCACGGTGTCGTTCCGGCAACGCCCTTCTATGTTTTGTCCACTATGTAGAACCGGGGCTCTGACCCCTAATTGGGTAGCTTGGATCATAGAAAACACAGCACGAATTCAATTCAAGGATTGAGTTGAATTAGACGAGAAAGAACTCAAAAACAGAGTTTCAGGTTTGTGTATGGAATGGAAGTTTCGTGCAACCTTCTCAACGAGTAGGAGGCTCGAGACTTTAAGGTAGAGGCTTGGCCAAGATCAGTGGGACTAACTGAACGATACAAGCTCGAAATCAAACCTAGAAACCCTAGGACGATCTCTGGATTCCACAAGCAAGAAGCTATGGCAATAAACTCTCGGTTTATTCAATTAAACATCCAAAAAACTATCTATTACATGAGCACTTCTACTATGCTATATAGTATTGGTGCTTTAATGTACAACTTAAAGTTGTACCATAACATTAAATGTATAAGTTTAGGTTGTACCATAAAACAATTTGTATCATTATGTTATGGTACAACTTTACAACTTGAAGTTGTACCATCACATAATGGTACAAGTTCAAGTTGTACCATAAAAGAATTTGTGCAAAATGTATAGGTACAATCTAAAGTTGTACCATAACGTAAATGTACAATTTTAAGTTGTACCATAAAGGCAAAAACCTATAGTACCAATACTATATAGCATTGTAAAATTTCTCCTATTACATAGCAATCTTAGGTTTAAATAGACTATCTAACTTACAAATCAAGTAAGAAAGCCCTAATCACGATCCAACTCAAAAAGGAAAAGAAGATCTAACTCGAAAAGGAATTAAAATCAAAACAATATTCAAATCCTAATCCGACTAGGATTCAGATTGGTGTTCTCCAAGCCAGAATCAGCTGTCTCGATACGATCTTTGGGTGGTTCGTTCGAGCACTTCCAGGGACCAATTCCTTCATCCAATTCCACGTCGATGCAGAAGGAAACTTGTACCTTCATGGTCTTCAAACTCGAGCTTCGACTCTCATCCCATCTCCTCGACTGAAGCTCCAAAAGTGCCCTTCCAAACTTTCTCCAACACTTAAACAGTTTTGGCAGTTTTTCCCGTGTTGAGCTAGCAACTTTATCGACCGGCAAAACACTCTTCTGGAATTCCTCTTGCACTCCAAAGCATATCAATGGAGAGATAAACTCTTTTTCTTCAAAACAAGCCCTTGAAGTCGAAGTTCCACCAAGCCAATAAAAAGTTGCACACGTACAAAGTAGTGCACCTAACACGCAAAACACTTTAGGCAAAATTCAAGGTTCTTGTTAGTGATGAAGGTTGCTTCTCGATCAAGTAATTCAAGCTTGTAGATGACCCCAATTGGATCATATCAAGTTTCTATCATCCTATTCCCTACCTCCTCTGCCTCTTCCATCCTTTACTAGTTGCTAAACTCACCATTACCTCATTTCCTATTTTATTTTTCTTTTTTAGTTGCTACCCTCCTCTTCTCCCATTGTCCATGTCAAACCGCTTATGTTTTGATTGAATGTTTGTTTGAAAAAAGCACAACTATGGTCAAAGAAAAAATCAATTTCGATTCAGAAATTTCCTAGTCTTCAATTCCCAAAGGAATCCTTCATCCGAAAGGGAGAGACAGAAGGGGAGCAACACAGGTGACATGGTCCTTTCGACTCCGAAAGACAACACAAGTGGCAGAATAAAGAAAGAGGAGAAGGAAGGTTATAATTTTTCTTGAAATATATCAAAATTGGATATAATTATATAAGTCACAATGAACCGGTTTCTCTATACACAAAATTTTCAGGATTCAGTTAAAAAAAGGAAAATATAAGTCACGTAAAAAAATTTATTAATCTCACCCTGAATACCTAACCCCCTCAAATTCAAAGAAACAAATCTGGTTATACATCTTATCCTTTTGTTGATGCAAACTTAATTTGATTGATTGTACTATCGTTATGAGTACTTAACAAGGATTACATGTGATATATAAAAATAATACTATATATCTCTTTTGTGAAACAAAAAATAAATTGTACTTAACCTAAATTATATTTTTAATCGCTAGCTAACTCCCATTTCCTTCTTATTCTAAATACAGAAAACGCTCATAATATGGGGAGACCAAGACCAAATATTTCCCGTCGAACTTGCTCACAGACTAAAAAGGTAAGACAATACTATACTCTTTCGATAAATCGATTATCATATCATATTATTTCAATCAAAGAGGAGTCAATTGGTTGTGTAACCCCCCACCCCCACCTCTTTTTTGCCATTGATCGATTGTTATATTGACATGAAATATAGGCATATCGGAGAAAGTGCTGAATTGGTAATAATTAAAAATGCTGGGCATGCAGTTAACTTGGAGAAGTCCAAAGAATTTTGTAAGCATTTAAAGTCATTTCTCATTGACCCCATGAGAAATCAGATTGAGCGTGTAGATTCCCACATAGAACACTACTAATCTTTCAATCTGCTAGAGGAAACGAGTTAAAACAAAAAGAATAGTAAGGAAAGAAGGAAGGAAGCAAGATGTTTTATTAGGGGAAGGAGGTGGTGTAAATGGATGAGAGGCACAATTTGACTTAACAGACCGAAGAGTATCCTCAGAAGAAAGAAACATTGAGGTGAAAGCCTTTGGCAGAAGAACCGGTAAAAAAATTTGAGGGATATGAAGGTTTTGTAATCTTTGTGTATTTGTGCAAGACATTAACCTTTCCACTTGTGCTCAAGTTAGGACACATGACATGTTAGTCACTAGAGTGATATGCAATCTAAATATTGTAACTGGATTTATTGTACCACTACAGAAAAATACTATACTGTCATTTTCAAACGTGACTAAAAGATGTCAAATCTATTAGAGAGTTGTGTAGCATGATTAGTCTCAAGTATGACTATTATTATAAAATTTATTATAGATTCATATTGCATGCAGGGGCACGAATTGACCACTCTCTTGGTAAATCTTGCCTTCGATGTTAAATACTTGTCCCTTATGCCATATGCCATAACATTGAGCTTTCCACTTGCGCTCAAGTTAGGACACATGACATGTTAGTCACTATAGTAATATGCAATCTAAATATTGTAATTGAATACATTTTATCACTACTAGAAAAAATTAGTATAGCATCATTTTCAAACTTGGCTTAAAGATGTCAAAAATATTAGAGTATAGTGTAGCATTATGAGTCTGAAGTATAAGTACTACTATATAATTTATTATAGAGTTATATTTTGTATTATTGGATTTCCATATTAGAGTCCTAGACTTTAGATATTTTATGTATTAATGTTTGAGTTATTACGCAAATACGAGAAAAATAGGATGAGTGACGCCTGTTACTAATGTTGTTTCCAGTTTTCTTACAAAACTTGGAATCCTAATGTCCATAGTATACCTCGTCCCACGATAAAATATTAAATTCCAAAAGCCAAAAATACATACAGAAAACTTAACCAGAAGAACTACCAACGTTGCTACAATGGATCACAAACAAACAATGACATTCTCCAATAATCATGTCAATGGCTCTTCTAGCACTCACATAGTTCTGGAGGTCATTATCATCAATGACGAAGATGGTGTTGCCACCCTCGGTGGCTATATTGAGTCTCTAGCAAAACACCTGAGTGTTGTCATTATAGAAACCATTAATGTAGAAAAATGATCACTCATTGTTGTGTCTACCAATTGTATTGGGCCTCCCCTGCAGCGTGCGCCCGTAGACTGCCATGGAGTGTACAAAAAAGGGATTGCACAATGATATAGATGTAAACAATCTTGATCATGCAAATTCAACCCCCAGTCCATGAGTCATAAATCCAGCTACTGCCACTCTTCATCCTCGCACTATTCTGCAGAGAAAGTTGTCACTACTGCCTCGTAAGCTGCCACTCTTTATCCTCGCACATATCAGAGTAGCAGAACATAATTTGAATATTTGATTGCCATTTGGAGTCATGGAGCACCTTCCAAAAAGCATGCCAAAGCTTTATTGCCAACACTCTCTTTGTTCCTCATCCCATTCCAAATAGCAGCAATATTTACAGTACAATAGGATATCCATCGACCATCATATAGTTCAATAATGATATATCACAATCTCAAAAGTCCTTGTTTCTAGAATTCTCTGGCCATAGAAAGAAATGAAACAAACGAGAGTCATGATAAAGCATGAACCAAAACAAGGACTTTTTCCAATTCTCGCTCTAGCTTTTCATATCTTGTCACTGCAACATAGGACCAATGAACTTTGATCATGGTAAAGGAGTGAAAGAAGCACTAGGCCGAAAGCCTTTGGTAGAAGACCAGGTAAGGAAATTCGAGTGATATGAAGGTTTTGTTTTCTAACATTGTGTATTTTTTCAAGACATAAACCTTTTCACTTGCGCTCTAGTTAGGACACATGACATGTTAGTCACTAGAGGGATATGCAATCTAAATATTGTAACTGAATTCATTGTATCACGCTACAGAAAAAATTGTAGGGGCCATTTTTCAAACATTGCTTAAAGATGTTAAAACTATTATGAGTATTGTTTAGCATAATGAGTCTCCAGTATGAGTATTACTATATATTTTATTATAGAGTCATATTTTGTATTATTGGATTTTCATGTTAGAGTCATAGAAGTTAGATATTTTTTGTATTCATGTTTGAGTTATTACGCAAATAATGTGAAGAACAGGATGGACACTGTCCGTTACTCATTATGTTTTCAGATTCCTTATAATATTGAATCCTAATTTTCATAGTATGCCTCATCCCAATATAGAACACTTACTTCTAAAAGCCAAAAAACACACACACAAAATTTGGTCAGAATAATTACCAACATTGCTACAATGGATCAGAAACAAACAATGACATTCTCTAACAATCATGTCAATGAATCTTCCAAAACCCGCATAGTTCAGGAGGTCATCATTATCGATGACAAAGATGATGTTATAGAAGCTGGTGGTTATACTGATTCCCCATCAAAGCGACTGGCGGTTGCCATCATAGAGACCGTTAACGCAGAACATGATCACTCATTGTCGTGCTTCCATATTGTAGTAGGCCTCCCTTGTGACGTGCACACGCAGACTGCCATGGAGTCGATCAAAAAGAGATTGCACGATGATAAGGATGTAAACGATCTTGATCATGAAAGTCAGCCCACGTCCACGGGTCATGAATCCAATTTTTGACACTCTTCATCCTTGCACTGTTCCGCATATAAACCCAACATAGTTCTCGATAATGCCTGTAAGGAAACCATCAGTATCACCTCATAAGCTCAATAAGCAGCAACTTCCATTGTCGACAACATTGCAACAGTTGGCACATGGAAGCCATGATGGTGGTGATGAAAGTGACAAAGATATTGGTTAAGCGCAAAGAAGAAGGAAGGTGGTGCTTGAGTAAGGGAGTTTGCTAAATTTTTTCTAAAGAACTCGTCGTTGGATATGATGGTGAAGAAGCCTATTGAGATGTTTTATAACCCAAGTTACCAAGACTAATCGTTTCACCATTAACAAAAAGACCAAAGACAATTCAAAATGGGATTGAGAGTTTGTTTTGCTTATATGTAAATGCAATTTGTTGTGTTTGTTTGGTGCATCTGATTTAGAGTTTGTTTTGCTTGTATGTAAATGAAATTTGTTTTGTTTGTTTGGTGCATCCGATTTAGAGTTTTACTTAAGAAACTCTATTAATCACATACCTTGACTCCATGTTTATGAATCAAGCAATAAAGAAGCAGAGCCTCCAATCAAATTAGAAGAGAAAGATGATCCTTCAATCATTCATATATTCATTCATCCAAAAAGATTCCTAACCCCGTGATTTTATGTTTGTTTACATCATAACCAAGACTAGAAACCTGAATAACAAACACTCATAACCTCTATTTAACTACAACATGCCCATCTATTTTGCCCCTTTCAAATAATTTTACAAGATAAAAATTTGACTAATGAAGCTTATCAACAGAAACCAACAGAATCCATTGTATTAATTAATGCTACTAGTTAGTTGCATATTACTGATCAGAGCAACATAACATAATCTGAATATCTTTTTTCCACGTGAAGGCATTGAGCACCTCCGAAAAAGCATGTCAAAGCTTTTATTGCCAACCACTCTCTTGGTTCCTCATCCCATTCCACATAGCAGCAGTATTTACAGTACAAGAGGATATCCATCATATAGATTGCTAGTGATAGATCATGATCACAAGAGTCTTTGTTTCTCCTCTGGCCAGTGAAAGAAATTACAAACAAGAGTCATAATAAAGCAGGAACCAAAACAAGGACTTCTTCTTTTTCTCACTCTAACTTTGCAGATCTTGTCACTACAACAAAGGATCAATGAACTTTGAGCGAGGGTAAGGAGAGAAAGAAGCATAATGCTGAAAGCCTTTGGCAGAAGACCCAATTAGGGAATTCGAGTGATATTAAGGTTTTATAATCTAACTTTGCATTTGTGCAAGACATTAAGCTTTCCACGTTTGCTCAAGTTGGGACATGTGACATGTTAGTCACTAGAGTGACATGCAATCTAAATATTCTAACTCAATTCATTATATCACTACAGAAAAAATATAATATTATTATTTCCAAATATGGCTTAAATATGTCTAAACTATTAGAGTATTATGTAGCATTATGACTCTCAAGTATGGGTACTACTATATAATTAATTATGGAGTCATATTACGTATTATCGGATTTCCATGTAAGAGTCCTACAAGTTAGATATTTTACCTATTAATATTTGAGTTATTACGCAAACAACGCGAAGAACAAGATGGACATCGTCCGTTACTCATGTTGTTTTCACTTCTCTTACGAACTTGAAATCCTAATGTCTATACCTCGTCCCACTATAAAAAAAACTTACTTCTAAAAGCAAAAAAAAAAACACAAAACTTGTTCGGAAAAAATAATAATGTAGCTACAATAGATCAGAAACAAATGATGGCATTCTCCTACAATCATGCCAATGGCTACTCCTACTCCTCTATATTTCTGGAGGTCATTATTATCTATGACGAAGATGATGTTGCCGCCCCTAGTGGCTATACTGAGTCCCAAGCAAAGCAATCAACGGTTGTCGACATAGAGCTTGTTAATGCATAACATGATCACTCATTGTCGTGACTACAATTATACTTGGCCTCCCCAGCGGTGCTCGCACGCAAATTACCACGGGTCATGAATCCACCTCCTGAAACTCTTTATCCTCGCACTCTTCTGCAGATAAGCCAAACAAGTGCTCGATAATGCCTGTAGGGAAGCCGTCAGTACCACCTTAGAAGATGAGCAAGTAGCAACTGTCATTGTTGACGACATCACAACAGTTGGCGCATGGAAGCCACAGTGGTGAAAATGAAACTGACAAATATATTAGTGAAGCAGTGAAGAAGAGGGAAGATGGTGCTTGTGTAAGGGAGTTTACTAATGATTTGCTAAAGGATGCGCCTTTGGATTTGGTAGCGGAGAAGCCTGTTGAGATGTTGCCTAACCCAAGTTATCAAGACAAATCATTTTACCATTATCCAAAAGACTAAAGACAATTCACAATGTGATTTAGAGGTTGCTTTGCCTATATGTATGTCGCAAACGCCCTCGGAAAATCTGGCGTATCGCTCGAGGATCGGTTTGGAGTCGCCATCGATCGTATTTTGGGGTGGGTCGAACACCCTTTTCCGGTTTTAATTTTTTGTTAAAACCAGAATTCTGGTCTGCGAATTTTAGATTATTCTAGGTTCGGGAGTACGGTTACTTGTGGGGAAGTGTATCCACACCCCACAACGCCCCATAACGGGTACTACATAATCGATAAGTTTTTTAGAGGTTGGGTGTAATATTAATTTGGATTTGTTTGTGTATTTAGTTGTAATATTCTATTATTTTTAATTGGTAAGAATATAAATCATTAGAGTCCAATTGGACGATGTTATTGGCATAAACTTGAATTTAAAGTTACCGGTTTTTGCGTCTACTGACGTAAAAAGGTTTTTTAGATTGGTTGGACTCGAACTTATCGGTTGCCTACGTACCCGGGTTTAACCGGGATCAAAGTCCACGTAGTTCGAACTAAAACTCGATGATTTAAAAAAGTAATTTTAACCACGTTCCACCGAAGGTAATTTCCGTATTATAATTTTTGTTAATGAAATTTAAATTGATATTTGCAAGGATTTTAGTATTTAGGAGGTAAATCGATGTATTGGACAAGAAACGAGATAAACTTAATCCGCATTTTAATACTTCGTACTAAGGATATTAAATAATTAAAATTAAACGCGATGATTAAATTGATACGTAACGGGCTTGCAGCCCAACTGGTTGAGGTGATCCTAGATCGTGTTTGGGCCGAGTATGTGGGTTCGAAACCCACAGCTTGCATTTTGCGTTGATTCTCGTTTTGGTGTAGCTAAAGGGGAAGGGCAGTTTGGTAAATGGCCAAAAACACGGTGGCATGGGAGTGTAATTAAAGCGAAACCCTAGGGGTAAGCTAGTCTTTATCGGGTGGGTATAAATTGGTCTCTTAAACCGAAAATGGAAACCCTAACCAAACCAACAAGCGGCCGCCACTCTCTCTCATTCTCTCAAACCTCTCCAACTCTCGTCTCTCTTCCAGAGAGCAAACCGAAAACCCTAATTAGACCTAATCTCCTCTATCCTAACCTCACTCGCCTGTCTCTTCCTCTCCTTCAAAGAAAAGACGGCGGAACCCTAGCCACCCAAGCAAAACGCCGCCGACACCCTCTCCTTCACCTCACTTCTGGAAACAGCGAGAGAGAAAAAAAGGCATCGCCGGCGGCAAACGACGGCAAGCGCGGCCAATGACGACGACAAACGACAGCTAGGGAGTCCTAAAGGTTCGATTTTAGTTTGCATGCTCGATTTCTCTCAGATTTGATTTTAGTCTATTAGAATTCTTATTCCTATTTCTTGTTTTTTTTTTCGAAAATCGACTCTAAACCGAGGGGAATGCTTTTTATTCTGGTTAGAGACACGGTGGTGACGAGGGGATCTTACCCTCTAGTAAGATTATTGGACATGCATATCCATTTTTGCTTAATTTAGGGATTTAAATTGAGATTTAACTTGTTTTATTTTTGTTCTGTTTTTTATTTTTTGGTTGCTTGGGCCTCTGCCGAGAGAAGGAAGGGAGAGGCGGCGGTCGCCGGCGGCGTGGATTACATCAAAGCCGATGGCGAAGGCTTTAGGTAGGTTCTGCTTTTTGTGTTTTTTTTTTTTTGCTATTTTGGTTTTTTCATTTGGGATTCTGACTCTTGAATTCTCTGATTTTGCAGATTTAAGACGAGAACTTCACAGGTGAAATCCCTCCATTTTTTTGCTTGCGCACATGACTTAGCAAAAAAAACAGATTTTAAGCGGTTTAAATCATCATAAGAAGCAAAATGGGTTTAGCAAAAGTTGAAGCTCTTGCTAGACTGGTTAATAATACCTAAGTAGAGCTGGCAATCTTGATCCAATCCATTAGTCCAATCCAGTCCAATCCATTTAAATTGATCCAAATCCATTTAAATTGATCCAAATCCATTTAGTCCAAATCCATTTAATCCATGGATAAATGGATTGGATTCATGGATATCCACTAAATCACTAACCTATACCAAAAATCAAAACAAAACAGTCGGAGCCTGAGCCCTGAAGCAGTCGGAGCCGTGGTGGGCAGGGGCCAGGGAGTGATTCCGGCGAGCTGCTGTGCCCTCCCCTCCTCCCTCCCAAAACCGTCTCCCAACTCTGCATCCTCTCCAACCGATTCTACTCCGCCTGGAATTCCACCCCTTCTCTTTCCTTCCACCACTCCGACGCCGGCCGCGGCGGAGTCGGACAAGAGGAGGAGAAGCGAGAGCGATTCATCGACTACATCAGCTCCACCCTCGCCCGCCGCGCCCCTTCCTTCACTCTCGACGAATTCCGAATCCAAGCCCCCGCCCTCGCCCTCCCCTCCTCCCCCGCCTACCACGACGACCGCGTCGCCGCCTCTCTCCCCCTCTTGAACCCACCTCGTCAGTCGTCGCCTCCAAAAACCACTGCGACCTCGCCGCCTCTCTCACCCTCTCTCACCCACCTCGTCGCTTCCTATTCCAGACAATACCGTTCGCGCCGCCTCCTATCCAGACCCACCTCGTCGCCTCCTTCACGAAGGTCAGAAACTCGCCTTCCTCTCCATCATTTCTCGGCCAGCTCCATCAAGGAACGTTAATCACTCCATTCGCCCAAACCCACGAACTGAAATTTTGTTCGTTTCTTCTCCGCTCCGCCGTCTCAAAGGTTGAACAGGTACTTTCTAATCGAACCTCTTCCCCATTGTTTCACCATTGGAATTTCTGATTTTGTGAATTCTTGCAGACTTGCAGTGAACTTGCGTCGGCGCAGGGTTAGTTCAGTTCTCCCGCTTAATCTTAACTCTATATATAGGTATCAGTCGTCCTCTATCCCTAAAATTCATTCATTGTTCTGTTCCTTCGATTATCTTTCTCACAGCCTGAATTCTTCAGCTCTCTTTCGTTATTTGTTCTTTTGAATTACTGGGTATGTTTGTCTTCGTTGCCTCCTCTTTCGGCTGCAAGAGTAGATCTGAATTGGATCGATTTCTTGACAGCTTTGTTCTAGAGGCACAAATCGAAATCCTTCGGTTGGGAATTTTATGTCAGATTTGGCTCTTCTCCTTCTCTGATTTCCCTGTCTTTGGCACATTATTCATTGCTCATCTTCTCCATTTTTTCCATCCCGCTGCTTGTATATACTTATTGGTTGCTTATTGGTTTTTTTCTTGCTGCATGTCATTCTTGGGATATTTTCTGTATCAAATATGTGCAAAAGTATTATTCAGTATATATATATGTTATGTGAGAGTTCTGGACCAGTCTGTTGAACCATAAGTTCACTGGTGCAGTGGTGCCTGGGTAATGAAAGTGGGTCATCTCCCTCATCAGTCATCTCATATCCTCTCTTTGCATTTGTATGAAACACAGAGAGATAATTGTGTTGTGAATTGTTTTGGTGTGTGTGTGGGTACATTGTCCTACTCGTGCTTTTCAGCATCAGGTATGTGGTTTTGTACATTAGTGTTGCTGTGTATATAGAAATCTGGAATCAGAATAGGTGTATGTACTGGCCATTTTGCAGCAATGTGACTGTGATGGTGCTTCTGGTGTCAAATTGATTGGCATGATATTGATCTCGTTGCTGTTTTCTTCATAGGAGTTTGATTCTTTTGGTGAAAACCAGTTCTTGGGTGATAGAACACAACTCGATGAATATTTAGATGATAAGAGACTCAAGCGCAAACAACCATTGGATGTTCTTCTCTGGTGGAAGAATAATGAATCTCGGTTCCCAGAGCTTGCTCACTTGGCCAGAGATATTTTGAGCATTCCAATCACAACCGTAGCATCGGAGTCGGCTTTCAGTATGGGAGGTAGAGTGTTAAACAACTGGCGAAGCTCTCTTTTGCCCGAAAATGCCGAAGCTTTGATAACCACACGCAATTGGTTATATGGGTTTCCAAGTAAGCTAATTAAGAATATATTTTATATGATATGGTTCAATCTAAGGAAACTTTAAGTAACATTAGAATCTTATGATATGCAGGTGATGATCGTGATAATGGGCTTGAGGTGAAGATTTCAAAGGCTATTGGAACATCCTCGATGGCTGCTAATTATACTCCTATCTCTGATGAATGATTGAAAAGATGTAATGCTGAATGTTTTCTGATTGAGTTATGAACCCGATTGAGTTTTGTTTGCCTGATGCAAAGATGTAATGAACCCGATTGAGTTTTGTTTGCCTGATGCAAAGATGTAATGCTGAATGTTTTCTGATTGAGTTATGAACCCGATTGAGTATTGTTGATGATGAAAAGGTTCTTGTATAGCTGATTACCCTGTTCAAGTTAGATCACAGGCCCTGGAGTTTGCAACTTGAGCAGGCATCTTAGCAAATCTGTCATGGTGACTTGGGTAGTCAAGTTTTTGTAATTTTGGTTAGTCCTTGTTTCAGAATATCTCATCTGATGTGTTTTTCTGGCTTGCTTCAATCATCAGGATCCTCCTCTCTAACTGGTTAACTCTCCCTTTCCCCTTCTGGCCTTCTCCATTTCCCCACCTTATCATCCATCTCCTCCATCCCCCAAATGAAACAACCGCCGCCACCGCCACCCATTTCCCCGCCGCCGCAATGAACCACCGCCGGCCGCTTCACACCCTCCCCTTCCTCTTCAACAGCTTCACCCCCACCAACTCCTCCTCCAGCCTCTTCCTCTACGGATCCGCCGCCGTCGAATCTCGAGTCCTCACCCTCACCAACTCCACCACATTCACCATCGGCCGCGCTCTCTACCCGCAGAGAATCCGCACCAAAACCCCCAATTCCTCCTATGTCAACCCCTTCTCCACCTCCTTCATCTTTGCCATGGCGCCGTACAGAAACACCCTCCCGGGCCACGGATTGGTCTTCCTGTTCGTCCCCTTCGCCGGAATCGAGGGGGCTTCCTCTTCTCAGAACCTGGGCTTCCTCAATCGCACCATCGACAACGATCCCAGCACCCGCATCTTCGGCGTCGAGTTCGACGTCTTCGCCAACCAGGAGTTCAGCGACATCAACGACAATCATGTTGAGTGTGAGCTCGAGGAGGGTTGCGGGAGGGATTCTGCCAGCGCCGTTCGGCCCCAGATTCGGCCGCTTGTCCAGTTGGGAGGGACCTGGAGGCTGGAGGTGTCGCCGGCAGACTCTTGTCGCCGGCGATGACTGTTTCTCTCATCTGCGAAAATAAAATATCATGGAAAATATACAGTTTGGTACCTAAAATATTTATTATCAAGTTGCAGTATATAAAGTTTTCAAATTTGACATCTTGATTCAATGATTTAAATGTCATTTGGATTAATGGATAATCCATCAATCCACTTTATCCAATCCATGGATCCATTAATCCATTTGATCCAGTCCATTTGATCCATGGATCAAACAATCCAATCCACTTATCCATGAATCAATCCATTTGCCACCTCTATACCTAAGTGTTAAATTTCAACTAAAGTATTGAGTTTAAGATAGAGTGGAAGCCCTTTTAAACAAAAATAAGGTATTTTAAAATACCTTTTCACAACTATTTTTGCTTGTATGGTATCAAGTTCTTGTTTCTGATTGTTTCATTAAAAGTTCGAAACTTTAGTTATTTGAGCTTAATAAAAACGAGAACTTTGGGATTAGCAGATACTTAGATTACCTAATCAATGATTAGCACGTTTGGTAAGATATAGTATTTTAAGGTGTGTCATGCTTAAATATATTAGAGGTAAAAGTAGTGTATAAACTAAACAACAAAGGTGGGTTGATGCCAGCAGCCACATGTTTTGAGTTTACTGTTTTTTTTTATTTTTTATCGAAAGACTTAGATGCTTCTTTGAGATGAGTTTCTTTAGTTAATATACTTGGAGAATAAAAACAGACAGTAGCAGAAAGTAAAACAAACCAGCTTAGGAAGTAAAGAAAACAAGCATAGAAAGCATAGAAAGTAGAACAAACCAGCTTAGGAAGTAAGAAAACAAGCATAGAAAGCATAGAAAGTAGAACAAACAAGCTTAGGAAGTAAAGAAACAAGCATTAGACATATATTTTGTGTTTTTAAGTATGGAGGGCGTGAAGTGGTGATGATGATGGTTTTTTAGTGATGAGAATAACCTACCCTGGCTTGTGATTGGGATGGTGGTGGTTGTTTGTTTGTTTCCTTCTTTGGCCTCTACTGGTCCTAGCTTCTTTGCTTCAATCGCTTTCTCCTATTCCCCTTTTGCTTGGAAACTTTGTATGAGAACAGAAAATGTGGAAGGTGGAAGCTTGCCCTTTTTACTTTTACAAGCTTGCTGGGTTTTTACTCAAGCTCTAAGCATGATCTTGGGAAAGGTTGGGGAAAGTTGAGGCGGAGGTGAATGGCTTTTTGGGTGTTCTTCTTTACTACTTTTTGCTTTTTGGGATGAGAATGAGAATATTTGTCTCCGCCCCTTCTCTGTTGCCCAGGCATGTTGTATTTATATCGGGAAATTACTGTATCGTAGGGGTAACTTTGTTCCAATCTGATTGGCCAAGGGTGTAGACCCCCTCTTTGATTGATTCTCATTGGTGGAGAACTGTAGCTACAGTAACCGACTTGGTTCAGATCGAACCAGGGTTCGGGTCAAACGGACGAACCGGTCTGGGTTGGATACAGATCTGACCGGGTCGATCCGTTGACTGGGCCTTGACTAATTTGAAGGGCCTGACTGGGCTTGACCAATCTGATGGGCCTGATTGGGTTTGGGTTGGACTTTGATATGGGCCTATTTTTAGACTTTCAGGCCCAAAATGATGACCTGAGAAAACCAAATCCAAAGAGGATGGTTCTCAAAATCTGATTTTGCCCTTAAGTTTAAAACGAAAGAAAAGTTTTCAAAACCAATGGCCTTGTTATTCTCCTTATCTTTCTATTATTGTAATTAGTTATGTTGTAATCCTTATGACGTTTGTGATTATGCGATGTTGTACATTAATTTCAATTGTTGTAACGGTTATGTATGTTTATCATAGATGTAAATTATTTATTAATAAAATAATACTATTTCACTATTTAGTTCGTCAATTGTCAAGCGATACTCCAACTTGATACTCCAAATTCGAAAGCCCAACGTCCAAAGACCACAAACCAATCAAAGCGATCTCAAACCAAGAATAGAACGAAAATAAGGCAATTGCCTTACAAAACTTTATCCCATCAATCGGCCTAGAATCAGTTGTATTAACCTCTATTTAAATTGGAATCTTACGACTTGCTATTGCTAATTCCAAAGGTCCAAATTACATACTCTTATATCCTTATGCTAAATATTTTGAGAATATTTTATAGCTCATCCAAAATTAGCAATTGCCCATCTTAAATGAGTTAAATTCTTCGTAAATTAGGATATTTTAGCCCGGACAAAATGGGGTGTCTACAGTTGCCCCCCTTTGTATACCTCTTAAAATTCTAGAGGTTTACAAAGTTATCCGTACACACCAATTTTGGCCAATCTATCGACTGTATACTGTTATTTGAGTAGACCGAGGAGTTCACGTACTTGTATAAAAGGAGAGGTAAATCGATTAGCCCTTGAAGCGGCATAGCTGAAAAGGGATTGCTTGTTCTAATATGACAGTAGAGCCTGATTTGATTTTCATGGCGTTTCCAAGGCGGTATAGCCTGATTTGGGTTCTGTGGCGGTAGGGCCTGATTTTGTTTTCATGGCGTTTCCAAGGCGGTATAGCCTGACTTGTTTTTTGGCGGCAGTAGTGTGGCCGTAACTTTGATGAGGATATCTAGAGTAATACTCTAATCATAATTGGTATACATCAAGGTTTAAATGAAGCAACGTGCCAAAGAAGTTTTGTGGACAAGGTATGCTTGATTCTTGAAAATGTTCTCAACCTTAACTTCGATAAAAAGGAAACTTGATGCGTTGAAAAATGCTAGTAGTTCGCAAAGCGTGATATAATATGATGCGATGTGATGTCATGCTTATAATGAGCTATAATGATGAATGTGCTCGTTTATTTGAAAGCAAGCTTATAATGACATCTTGTTTGGCCATGGGTTTCCTTCAAACTGATGACCCACAAGAGAAGGAACCAATTCCTCTGGTTGTTTTGACGCTGCACAATGCACATTGTATTGTCTTAGGCCATAAAGAGGATCATCACCGGTGCTCCAACCATTTTTTTGTCCATCGGTAATTTACTCTTATGGTGCGTGGGTCCTTCGCCGTTTGAGATCGTATGTCAAACTCCTGGCTGGACTCATGCGCTTGAGTGGGGTTATTGGAGGCGTTGCTGGGTATCCTCTATCAGTTGATTCTGGATTCATAATGGGTATTGACCCTTCATTTGGGCTTAGAATAATTCATTGCCATAAAGTCATGGATCTATAGAAAATTCTAAACCGAGCTCCTCATGCCCATTTCGTTGGGATATCTTGTGGTTAAGTCTTAAAGCGAAGATCGTAATGACAGTGAATTGACAATTTGACTGGAAGAAAAGGATGGATCCTGATAAAGGGTGTATCTGGTGTGAATAAAAAGAGAAGGTTATATTTATTAAACGAGAAATGACAGGATACATGAAAAATTAGAAAAGCGCAAAAGACATTTCATGATTAAACAATTTATTCTGTTCTTATCCTCTTATTCATATGGAATCGACTGCAATTTATCGGCTTGCCCCCTTATGCATAGTATTTCTTGACTGAATCGGAATTCACTAGATGTGTCAACTCGTCTCCATCCATATCTGTCAAGATCAAAGCCCCTCTGGAGAAAGCTTTCTTCACTACATAGGGCCCTTCATAGTTTGGCGTCCACTTTCCCCATGGGTCTCCTTGTCGCAGAGAGATCTTCTTTAAGACGAGTTCTCCCTCTTGAAACTGTCGGGGCCTTACTTTCTTCTCAAATGCGCGGATTAACCTTCACTGGTATAGGTGTCCGTGATGAATGGCCCTTAACCTCTTTTCTTCAATTAAGTTCAGCTGGTTGTACCTTGCCTCAACCCATTCGGAATCTTCTAATTCTGCTTCCTTTATCACCCTTAGGGATGGGATTTCCACTTCTATTGGTAGAACAGCTTCCATTCCATAGACCAGGGAGAACGGGGTTGCCCCCGTTGATGTTCTCACTATAGTTCGATACCCATGTAGAGCGAATGGTAACATGTCATGCCAATCCCGGTATGTGACAACCATCTTTTGGATGGCCTTTTGATGTTTTTATTTGCTGCCTCAACGGCACCATTCATCTTGGGTCGATATGGTACTGAGTTGTGATGTTTGGTCTTGAATTGTGCGCATAGTTCATCCATCATTTTGTTGTTGAGATTTTTGGCATTGTCAGTAATCAATATTTCTGGCAACCCGTAGCGACAAATGATCTCCTTTTTTATGAATTTGACCAACACACTTCTTGTTATGCTTGTGTAGGAGGCAGCTTCCACCCATTTGGTGAAGTGGTCTATTGCAACTAAAATGAAGCGGTGTCCGTTGGCAGCTTTGGGTTCGATCATCCCTATGACATCGATTCCCCATACGGCAAAAGGCTAAGGAGAGGACATGACATGTAGTGGTACTGGCGGGACATGGATTTCGTCTGCATATATTTGACACTTGTGACATTTTCGGACGTACCGAATACAGTCTGCTTCCATTTTTGTCCAATAGTAACCCATCCTTAGGATCTTTCTAGCCATGACATGCCCACTTGCGTGTGTCCAACATATGCCTTCATGTATCTCCTCAACTATCTTTTGGGCCTCTTTAGCGTCCACGCATCTGAGTAAGGTTGAGTCGAAATTACTTTCGTAAAGCTTTGAATCACTCAGGTAAAACCCACATGCCAACCTCCTAATTGTTCTTTTATCGTTATCGGATGCCCCTGGCGGGTATTCTTTTTTCTGGATGTAGGTCAATATGTCGTGGTACCACGGTTTACTGTCAGGCTCTTCCTCTAGATTCGTGAGATATGCAGGGTTTTCTCGTTTCTCAATCTTGATACAAGGCGTTTCTCTCATTTCTTCTGTCTTGTACATTGATGCCAATGTAGCCAAGGCATCCGCAACTTGATTTTCTACTTGTGAGACATGCTCAAACTTTATTTCTTCAAATTGTGACGCCAATTCTTTGATGAATTTCTGGTATGGGACGAGTTTGGAATCTTGGGTTTCCCATTCTTCTTTCAACTGGTAGATTACTAATGCTGAATTTCCAAACACTTTCAACTTCTTAATCCCCATTTCTATGGCTGCTTGGATGCCGAAAGCGTGGGCCTCGTATTCTGCTATATTGTTGGTGCATGTGAAACAAAGTTTAGCCGTAATGGGAAGTATTCTGCCTTCCGGGGACATAAAGACGACCCCGACTCCATGACCCAACGCGTTGGATGCCCCGTCAAAATTCATAACCCACGTTTCCTTTTAGTCATCCGCTAGTCTTTCTTCTTCTGTTGTCATGATGTTCTCATCTGGAAAATCCATCATTAAGGGATCGACATCTATAATGACATGTTCCGCTAGATGATCTGCGACGACGCTTCCTTTAATAGCCTTTCTCGTCATGTAAACGATGTCGTATTCGGCCAAAAGGACTTGCCACCTAGCGAGACGTCCTATTAGGGCAGGCTTCTCGAAAACATATTTGATGGGATCCATCTGAGACACCAGGTGGGTAGTATGGTACAACATGTATTGCCTTAACCTTTTTGTTGCCCAAGCCAGAGCACCGCAGGTCTTTTCTAGCGCATTATATCTTCTTTCACACTCGGTGAACTTCTTGCTAATGTAGTATATAGCGGATTCTTTCTTTCCAGGAGCTTCTTGTTGTGCCAACATTGCCCCCATAGAGTCTCCAAATACTGATAGGTATAGAGTTAAGGGTTTCCCTGGGATTGGAGGTACCAAAATCGGCGGGTTCAGTAAGTAATCTTTGATTTTACTAAACGCCTTCTGGCAATCTTCATCCCATTCGCATGGCCGATTTTTTCTCAATAATTTGAAGATAGGCTCGCAAGTCGATGTCAACTGCGAGATGAATCTGCTGATACAGATATAGTTTAAGCGCCCAAGGAATCCTCTCACTTCCTTCTGGGTTCGTGGGGGTGGTATTTCGACGATTGCTTTCACTTTGTCGGGGTCGACTTCGATTCCGTTTTGACTTACTAGGAATCCCAATAGTTTTCCTGAAGTAACCCCGAATGTGCATTTTTCCGGGTTCAACCGGAGCTGATACTTTCGTAATCTTTTGAAAAGCTTTCTTAGGATCTCTACATGGTCCTCTCCTGCTCGAGATTTGGCTATCATATCGTCCACATAGACTTCTATTTCCTTGTGCATCATGTCTTGAAATAGGGCAACCATCACTCTTTGATAAGTGGCCCCTGCGTTTTTTTAACCCAAAAGGCATCACTATGTAGCAAAATGTTCCCCACAGTGTAATGAAAGTCGTCTTTTCCATGTCTTCTGGAGACATCTTGATTTGATTGTATCCCGAAAACCCATCCATGAATGAGAATAGTTCATGATTGGCTGTGTTATCAATCAAGACATCGATGTGCGCTAGTGGGAAATCATCTTTTGGACTCGCACGGTTCAAATCCCTGTAGTCTACGCAAACCCGTATCTTCCCACTTTTCTTTGGGACTGGCACAATATTGGAGACCCACTCGGGATAGATGGCTACTCGTAAAATTTCAGCGTTATACTGTTTCTGAACTTCTTCTATGACCTTTAGCAGCCATTCTGCCTTCATTCTTCGTAATTTTTGCTTGATGGGTTTGCAACCCTCACTTAGGGGTAAACGATGTGTCACTATTTTGTCGTCTAATCCCGGCATGTCTTTGTAGGACCATGCAAACACATCTTGGTATTCTTTTAACAAGCTTATGAGACGGACTTTCACCTCTTGGTTCAAACTGTCTCCAATCTTCACCTCTCTTCTATCTTCCTCTATTCCCAAATTTATCACTTGAATGGCTTCATTTTGAGGTTGCAAAGCACGCTCATCTTGTTCGGCTACCCATTCCCAGTCTGGGGGCACATCTTCTTCACCATCCGATTCCATTTGATTAATAGGTAAGTCAAAATTGATTGTTAAATCATGAATCCTCAGTATTCTCACATTGTTCCCATATCCTGGCATGAAACGAAATAATAAATGAATGGAGGGTAACGTGATGTAATGAGAAAGTGAAGACGCGAAAGGTTTGAATGCGAAATGCTTGTATTTTATTGAAAGTAGGGAAATGTGCTAAGAAGTGCACTTATTTGTCATTACATCTTGCAAAAGCTTAACTGATATTATAGGACTAATGTCCTCATTATTTAGTTTTATACTGCTAGATATTCAAACTTCACTTTATTGGGGCATTACACTGTATCCAACGAGGTCACTTCCACGATCCTCCAATTGTTCAGCTCTTCATCCAGAAGCATCGGATGAACCAACTCGATGTTCTCCGTGTTAACTATTCCTATCATGTTGATTGACAGGTTCTCTAGCGTAACTGACATATGATGGTTGCCAGGGACCCCTTCCATCCTATTGGTATTAATTGTTTTCGTGTTGATGATGCCCCCGCTTCTGAACGTCTTGCATATATGAGGTATGGCCATCCTTTTGTTAGCCAGATTCCTCCCTTGGAGATGAGCCAATCTCTTGTCTCGTTTCTCTTCTTGAATCCTTCTTATGTCTCCTTTATTTGGTGAATATCTCAAACCACAACGGTTCTTGTTCTCCCTAATTTTAAGTGGTGGCCTGATTAAGGTCGTCCACATTTCCTTGTCAACCTATTTGATCATTGACTTGCCGGCCATGATAGATGCTGCAACGAAACTTGGTTTACGGAGTTTGCTTCCCCTCCCTACATACGTTACATCCTCAATAGGCAGCTGATTGAGAGTTGACTTTGGCATCACATTTAAAGCTGACCCGTTATCGATAAGTGCACGAGCTATCATGTGTCCTTTGCATTTTAGGGAAATATGCAAAGCTTTTGTATGGCCTGTTCCTTCGGCGGGGATCACATCTTCGTTAAATGAAATCTTGCCATTAGTCAGGACCGCTCCTACGATCCCATCCCACTTATCAATGGATACATTATGGCAGACGTGGGCTTGGTTCAAAACTTTCATGAGAGCTTTTCGGTGAGGTTCTGAGGTGAGAATTAGAGATAAAAGAGAAATCCGAGCAGGCATGCGGTTTAGTTGTTCCACTACCTTGAATTCGCTTTGTTTGATCAACTTTAGGAATTCACATGCATCTTCATCAGAGACTTGGGGCTCATATTCTTCTGGCTCTTTCATCTTTAGTATATCCTCACTTTCTTCGACAATCTCAGGATTCAAGGCCTTCGTTATTTTTTGCTTCCCGCGCTTAATTTCCTGCCTTTTGGTTAACTCCTCAATTCTGCGCTTCTCCACATCTTCTGGAACATAATGTCTGCCTGATCTTGTTATTCCTCCTATCCCAGTTATATTTGCTGCTTCGTATGGCGGGGTTGAGACCTCTTGGTTCACTTGACAAGTGTAAACCCAAGGTACTGCTTTTGGATCCTCATATTTGAATGGCCCTGGGGTTTTTATGATTAACGGGGCAACGTTTGAGGTTGGTGAACTCTGGATCTTTGCCTCAGTCTGGTAGCAAACCACTTTCTTGTGCGTTTTTGAACCCTCGTTGTGTGATGACACCATATCAATTTCGTTTCTATCTTTGCCGATGGTACGGATTGAGATTATTTTGGCATCCATGAGCTGTTGCAACTTGGCTTTGAATTGACCACAATGTTGGATAGAGTGTCCGTCAGACTCTGCATGATAAGGACACATACTCTCTTGTCCTGGGATAGTAATGCCTCCTTCGGGAATCTCAAGATAACCATTTTGGGAGAGGATTTTATAGATGAATTCCAGAGGGGTCTTTATTTCTGACACCTTCTTTTGGTCTACATGTTCCTCGTAGTTCTCGATAGCATTCACTCCATGCCCCCCATGGTTTGGTAACAGATTACTGTTGATATTTGGTCGACCTGGTTGTTCTTCGAACTTTAACCATCCGGCATTCACTATTTGTTGCACCTTAACCTTCAGTCTTCTACAATCTTCAGTCGAATGTCCCGCCACTCCGGAGTGGTATTCACAGTGCTGGTCTTGTTTATACCAATTTGGGTATGGAGGTTGCATGGGTTCGCATGGTAGTGGGGCGATTAGACGACTTTGTAGCAATTGGGGAAAGAGTTCTGTATAGGTAATAGGATCGATCTGAATAGGCTTTTGATATGTTCTGGTATCATTTTGGTCTCGGTTATTTGTTTGGGGTACCACAGTGGGTGGATTTTGAGCAGCTGATGGTGAGGTGAAATTTGGGCGGTGGGCAATTGATGGGGTGTTGGTAACGTAGGCATGAGCTTGATCATTTTGTTGGTTCCACCTCCTCCCTTTACTAGGTTCTCCTTGAACTGAATGAATCTCTCCTTCTCTTCTTCGAGCCAGATTTGGTTTCTTTATGGCCTCCGGGCCCTCCATCTTACCTTGCTTGATACCTTTTTCGATTCGTTCTCCGATTGTCAACAGATCCGTGAAGCAAGTAGATGTGGTCCCTACCATATTGTTGTAATATGGGGGTTTCAGAGTTTCAAAGAAAATAAATACCATTTCCTTTTCCATAAGTGGTGGTTGGACATCCGCCGCTTTCTCTCTCCAACGGTGGGCGTACTCTCGAAAAGACTCATTCTCTTTTTTCTCCATGTTGTGTAAATCCTCTCGATCTGGTGATAAATCTTGATTGTGCCTGTAATGTTTCATGAAAGCATCTCCCAGATCTTGCCATTTCTTCACCCTTGTTCTTTCGAGTTGCATGTACCACCTTATGGCTGAACCAACTAGGCTGTTCTGAAAACAATGTATCATGAGTTTGTCATCTCGAGCATGATTAGCCATCTTGTTGCAGTACATAACTAGGTGGTTCCTCGGACAAGTAGTACCATTGCATTTCTCGAAATCGCGCATTTTGAACTTTTGGGGTATGACCACATCTGGGACTAAACATAACTATGTAGCATCAGTGGGTCCATATGATTCTATCCCTTCAATTGCCCTCATTCTCTCATCTAAATATTCCCATTTTTCTTTTAGTGCCGAATCTTCCAAGTATCCTTCGACTTTCTCTTTTTCCCCTGAGTCATCATTTGTTACTGGAATTTTCTCTTCCTTTTTAGGTGTGCCTTCTGGTGTAATGAGGATGAACCTTTTTGATGAGCCATCACCACTGGGTGGCATATACTTATCATCCTCATCGAATTCTTCGTCCTCTTCTTCTTCATTAATGATCGGCTCCTTTTTCTTTTTGGACATCATCTTAATCAATAAGTTTAGCTGGTCCTTCATCTCGTCGACCCCCGCCAATTTCTCGTGTAACTGCTCAACCCCTACTAACTTCCCCTTGATATCATCAAGCTGTTTCTGGAAAGCTTCCATGACGATCTCGAACTTGGATCTTGTCAAATATACAAAGTACTGATTTTTCTCTTGTAGATGCGCAATTTTAGCGAAACCCCCTGGCCAACCGATATCGTTAATTTTACTGGGGTTATTTTAATGAGAATGTCATGTAAATGTGATGAATGCAAACATGTGGGATGCTATTTAATCATGTATGGATGCAAATCTAAAATTTGTCAACAAGATAAAAATCCATTTCGGAACCAACGTTATTACAAAACGGGATCTGTCTGGTACCCCTCCTTGTCCGGAAGTATTGTCATAACACATCCTCCTTCCTACTACCATACCATACTATTACACACCGCCTTCCGTCCAAGTATTGTCAAGCCCTTATTACATCCCGGTCACATAATTCAAACTATTACATATTGCTTACATAACATTGATCATACGTCTTCAGCCATTAAAAGTGGAATCGGCTATAGTACATAAGCTCTTGCTGGATCTTCTCGAGGGAAGTCTAGAGGTAGTGATCCGGGTTTTCCAACTGAGAAACTTGTTGCCTTACTTCTTCAACTTTAACAGATAGCCCATGTGCCCTTTTTGTTGCATCAGTGACTAGTCCATGGAGACAATTGACTTTGGCAGTCTCATTGAGGTAATGGTTCTCTGATGCTTGCGCCATACTCTGCCACCCATACCCCTCTGCTTGGATTTTTTTTTTCCTCGATTAACTGGTTAACTTTCTGTGAAGCCTTTCAATTTCTTGGTGATATCTTTTTATAGCCAATTCCCGTCGATGGCCCATCTCTTCTAACTGGTTTACCCTTTCCCCGAGAGCGGCATTGACCTCATGCTGTTCATTGATGGTCTCGAGATTTCTTTCCTTATCACCCCTCCCATTCAGGTGCATCTTCATTTCATCATTTTCTCTTTGGAGCCTTCTTATTTCCATATCTTTTGCAAGCGTGCTTCCTTGTAAATGGATTCTAGGAGGTAATGCCGACTCGTATGTCACCTTCCTCTTTCCTTTCATCGTCATGGTGAGAGCTCTTCCCCTGTTTTCGCTCCACATCGCATATTCTGGAGTCACAGATGAGTGAAGGTCTGGGAATCTTCTATAGTATTCATCGCTCATTGAATGATCGATGAGCCTTGGTTGCTTCCATAATTGGATAACATTTTTACTCTTTGTTTCCACATCCATATATGAGTAAGTGAAGTTCAACTCTCCCATCCCGCCGGTCATCGGAGTAAATTGAAGACAACCAACCTGCCTCCTAAACATGTTTGGTGCATATGCTACACACCCGGTGGGCCCCAGTAATGGTACCCAATGCTTCTCATCAAATCCATATAGGATATATTCTCCAGTCATCCATGGTGCCTTCCATGACATATTGTGTTTTCCGAATGAGGCAAAGAAATCTCTCCATTGACTAGCAGCAACTTGCATGTAAATTGGTGATGTTCTGGTGAATTCTTGAATCGACCTTCTATAGCCATCATACACCAACACATACTGGACATCTGGGATTCCGTGACTAGGAGAGGGCTTGAGGTGCCCAAAAAGCCATACCAGGAGCAAGGATGTGCACCCATATAAGTAACCTCCTTCGGAGTGACGACATCGAGTAAGGGCGATGAGAGTCTCAGATAATATTGAGGTGATGGGGTTGGCGTCGATCAAATCCTGTTGGAGCACCTTGATGGCGAAACTGTCGACATAGTTAGGCAAGCTGGGATAGAGTATGAACCCATATATAAGCGGAGCAAACACCTTCATGTGGCATCCGACTTTCGCTGTTTGGTTGAGGTATGGCATGATTTGATTCATATGAACTCATTCTGGCCCACCGCTTGACTCTATCATGTTTTGAGCTTGTTCTTTGTCTATCCCCAGTATCCTTGATAGTGCCTTTTTCGTATTCTGATCTGGCCGGTTCACATATATCTTGTATGGCTGGCTTATATTTATCTGCGGGATTGATTGATATTCTTTGAGCAGCGGGGAAAAGTCCAATTCATGGACAGAGAAGCAATTGTAGAATGGGTCCCAATAATTTAGGATTTCCCGGATCATGTCGGCGGGGAACGGTACATCGAGTAGATCAACCATTTGCCCATATGTTTGTTCAAATGCCTCTCTTTCTCGTTGTGTGAATTGTTGCCATGCTTGCCTCAGTATGTGAACTGGGTTATCAATAATCTCCACTGATCCCATGGGTCGAAGTTCAATTCTTTGCATTAACCTGTCTCCTTTATCTTTTTGTTCCTTAATTGAATGATCCATCACACTCTTTTCTCCCTGAACCAACAGATATGCCATCTTGCAATAACGAAGTTCCAAAATAGAAATTTTATCTGGTGACAAAAACCTAATCATGAGTTTAATCGTTAGTACCAATATTATATTTTTAACAAATGCAAATGCATGTATGCAATGTTATGCTTGTCGCGCACAGTTAAAATTGAATCAATCATATAGACGTCATATACAAAATCACACTTTCGTTCGATCAACTGGGACAAACTTCCAGTATTTACAGAATATATACAAAGGTGGTGTCACTAGCCACTCTATCCCAGACATCTTCCCCATTACTATAATAAATGGAAAAGGCATCAAGACCGCATGCTCCTTTCTACGGAGAAGCCTCGGGGCAAAAAATTCCAAAAGTGTCGACCTTCCTTCCAACAAGTCGACCTCCTGGCGGCTTCTTATCTTCTCACTGAGGTGAGGAGCACCTCCTCGATGAAAGCTTGTTCGATTAAATAGGCATGAGCTGTTGCCACTCGCCTGAGACCATAATTATTTTGTTCTATTAGGTTGTTTGTCATGGTGAGTGTTGGTAAGTAACACTCCTTGATTCTCCCGTCATAGTTATAACCTTCTGGGGTCATGAGCGCCGCTGGAACTTGACGTGGTAAAAGGTGGTTCAGATAGCGAAGTTTTTCTTTCAGATGTATCCAGTATCCGGGCACCCTAGATGGTTCGATTGTCGGGTTCTCATTCGAGCTTCCTTCCAATGTGGCCCATGGGGTCTCCACCAGTTCAAACCCCTCTTCGACAACCCGAATTTCTCTGTTTATATGGAGTGTAATGGCCATATAGTTCAGAGTCCTTGGCTCCACTACGAGCCCAAACCATCCGCCGATTTGGGCATGTTTGAGGAGCCATCTTCCAAAGATATTGATGTTTTCTGGAAAGAGAATCCATTGTTGGATACATCGTCTCAATGTGGGTTTAATGAAGGATAAACCCTATGTGATTCAAACGCACCATATGCCTCAGCATACAATAAACTTCCTTTGACATTTCTTGATACTCGTTTAACGGTATATAGAACAAATTCATGCACATGAGCTCCGGATACCAGTTGAGGTGCTTCACTGGAGCATCGTAGTATCCATGGGTATTGATTAGTTCCCTTTTTTATCTCTCAACAAAGGACTCCGAATACCCTTTAAGAGTCCTTGACATGATGTCCAGTGCGATCTCCACCGACAGCCTCCTCATATTGTCGATCATTGGATCTGCCCATGCGGGTCCGGGCATGAAGTTGGGGATGATAGCTATGTCGAAATCGGCTAGGTTTCTCGCCATTTGATCCATCTAACATCATACATAATAGATTCCAAGTTAACTGTGCGAAATAATCATAACATGAGAATGCATGATGATGGTGATGCATGCGTGTTATGATCATTGTAGATTCCTTTAATTGTTTTGAGGAAAATGTTTTTTTTATACTAAAAATGAGAAAGAAACAGACCCATGTTATAGTACATTTAAATAACGACAAGAAAGAAAAGAGCAATAAACACTTAGCATTTAGAAAAAAAGAGCAATAAATATGTAACACTTGTATTAATAATAAAAAAACTAGTTAGGTAGCCCTGGGGATTTTTCGGCAGCATAACGTCGTGTTTTTGGGTAGGCTCTGGGATTAAGTTGCGGCTTAGGCAGTTTCTAGATAAACTATATGCTGGATAGGGACCTTAGGAAATTAGGCTCCCAAGTTGTACCACACTATAACCCTTTCGAGTTTTAGCATGATACCCCAAATCAACCTCGGATTTGAGTTCAACCTAGTTGGGAAGTTTTCGCATTTCTCCTACTATTGTAGGAGTCACACTACTTCCTTCCCTCTTTGCTATAAGGACAGCTCGGGAATAGAGCTTTATGCATGGATGCAGAAAAAAAGTACATAACAAAATTTTAAAAAGCAAATTGATATAATAAACAGGTAACACCCATTATAAGAAAGTAAGAAAACTTATCGACGATTAATGTAGTTTGACTCTAGTAGTCCCCAGCGGAGTCGCCACTGTCGCAACCGCCCTCGGAAAATCTGGCGTATCGCTCGAGGATCGGTTTGGAGTCGCCATCGATCGTATTTTGGGGTGGGTCGAACACCCTTTTCCGGTTTTAATTTTTTGTTAAAACCAGAATTCTGGTCTGCGAATTTTAGATTATTCTAGCTTCGGGAGTACGGTTACGTGTGGGGAAGTGTATCCACACCCCACAACGCCCCATAACGGGTACTACGTAAATCGATAAGTTTTTTAGAGGTTGGGTGTAATATAATTGTGATTTGTTTGTGTATTTAGTTGTAATATTCTATTATTTTTAATTAGTAAGAATATAAATCATTAGAGTCCAATTGGACGATGTTATTGGCATAAACTTGAATTTAAAGTTACCGGTTTTTGCGACTATTGACGTAAAAATGTTTTTTAGATTGGTTGGACTCGAACCTATCGGTTGCCTACGTACCCGGGTTTAACCGGGATCAAAGTCCACGTAGTTCGAACTAAAACTCGATGATTTAAAAAAGTAATTTTAACCACGTTCCACCGAAGGTAATTTCCGCATTATAATTTTTGTTAATGAAATTTAAATTGATATTTGCAAGGATTTTAGTATTTAGGAGGTAAATCGATGTATTGGACAAGAAACGAGATAAACTTAATCCGCATTTTAATACTTCGTACTAAGGATATTAAATAAGTAAAATTAAATGGGATGATTAATACTTCTTATTCCTATTTCTTGTTTTTTTTTGGGAAATCGACTCTAAACCGAGGGGAATGCTTTTGATTCTGGTTAGAGACACGGTGGTGACGAGGGGATCTTACCCTCTGGTAAGATTATCGGACATGCATATCCATTTTTGCTTGATTTAGGGATTTAAATCGAGATTTAACTTGTTTTATTTTTGATTTTTTGGTTGCTTGGGCCTCTGCCGAGAGAAGGAAGGGAGAGGCGGCGGTCGTCGGCGGCGTGGATTACACCAAAGCCGACAGTGAAGGCTTTAGGTAGGTTCAGTTTTTTTTTTTTTTTTTTTTTTTTGCTATTTTAGTTTTTTCATTTGGGATTCTGACTCTTGACTTCTCTGATTTTGCAGATTTAAGACGAGAACTTCACAGGTGAAATCCCTCCATTTTTTTTGCTTGAGCACATGACTTAGAAAAAAAAAACAGATTTTAAGCGATTTAAATCATCATAAGAAGCAAAAAGGGTTTAGCAAAAGCTGAAGCTCTTGCTAGACTGGTTAATAATACCTAAGTGTTAAATTTTAACTAAAGTATTGAGTTCAAGATAGAGGGGAAGCCCTTTTAAACAAAAATAAGGTATTTTAAAATACCTTTCCACAACTGTTTTTGCTTGTATGGTATCAAGTTCTTGTTTCTGATTGTTTCTTTAAAACTTCGAAACGTTAGTTATTTGAGCTTAATAAAAACGAGAACTTTGGGATTAGCAGATACTTAGATTACCTAAGCAATGATTAGCAAGTTTGGTAAGATATAGTATTTTAAGGTGTGTCATGCTTAAATATATTAGAGGTAAAAGTAGTGTATAAACTAAACAACAAAGGTGGGTTGATGCCAGCAGCCACATGTTTTGAGTTTGCTGTTTTTTTTATTTTTTATCGAAAGGCTTAGATGCTTCTTTGAGATGAGTTTCTTTAGTTAATATACTTGGAGAATAAAAACAGACAGTAGCAGAAAGTAAAACAAACCAGCTTAGAAAGCATAGAGAGTAGAACAAACCAGCTTAGGAAGTAAGAAAACAAGCATAGAAAGCATAGAAAGTAGAACAAACAAGCTTAGGAAGTAAAGAAACAAGCATAGAAAGCATTAGACATATATTTTGTGTTTTTAAGTATGGAGGGCGTGAAGTGGTGATGATGATGGTTTTTTAGTGATGAGAATAACCTACCCTGGCTTGTGATTGGGATGGTGGTGGTTGTTTGTTTGTTTCCTTCTTTGGCCTCTACTGGTCCTAGCTTCTTTGCTTCAGCCGCTTTCTCCTATTCCCCTTTTGCTTGGAAGCTTTGTATGAGAACAGAAAAGGTGGAAGGTGGAAGCTTGCCCTTTTTACTTTTACAAGCTTGCTGGGTTTTTACTCAAGCTCTGAGCATGATCTTGGGGAAGGTTGGGGAAAGTTGGGGCAGAGGTGAATGGCTTTTTGGGTGTTCTTCTTTACTGCTTTTTGCTTTTTGGGATGAGAATGAGAATATCTGTCTCCGCCCCTTCTCTGCTGCCCAGGCATGTTGTATTTATATCGGGAAATTACTGTATCATAGGGGTAACTTTGTTCCAATCTGATTGGCCAAGGGTGTAGACCCCCTCTTTGCTTGATTCTCATTGGTGGAGAACTGTAGCTACAGTAACCGACTTGGTTCAGATCGAACCAGGGTTCGGATCAAACGGACGAACCGGTCTGGGTTGGATACAGATCTGACCGGGTCGATCCATTGACTGGGCATTGACTAATTTGAAGGGCCTGATTGGGCTTGACCAATCTGATGGGCCTAATTGGGTTTGGGTTGGACTTTGATATGGGTCTGACCCAAATTAAACTTTTAATTATCTTTAATTTTTTTTTTTGCAGGCCTATTTTTAGACTTTTAGGGCCCAAAATGATGACCTGAGAAAACCAAATCCAAAGAGGATGGTTCTCAAAATCTGATTTTTCCCTTAAGTTTAAAACGAAAGAAAAGTTTTCAAAACCAATGGCCTTGTTATTCTCCTTATCTTTCTATTATTGTAATTAGTTATGTTGTAATCCTTATGACATTTGTGATTATGCGATGTTGTACATTAATTTCAATTGTTGTAATGGTTATGTATGTTTATCATAGATGTAAATTATTTATTAATAAAATAATACTATTTCACTATTTAGTTCGTCAATTGTCAAGCGATACTCCAACTTGATACTCCAAATTCGAAAGCCCAACGTCCAAAGACCACAAACCAATCAAAGCGACCTTAAACCAAGAATAGAACGAAAATAAGGCAATTGCCTTACGAAACTTTATCCCATCAATCGGCCTAGAATCAGAGGAGATGAGATTTCAGTTGTATTAACCTCTATTTAAATTGGAATCTTACAACTTGCTATTGCTAATTCCAAAGGTCCAAATTACATACTCTTATATCCTTATGCTAAATATTTTGAGAATATTTAATTGCTCATCCAAAATTAGCAATTGCCCACCTTAAATGAGTTAAATTCTTCGTAAATTAGGATATTTTAGCCCGGACAAAATGGGGTGTCTACAATGTAAAGTTGATTTGTTGTGTTTGTTCAGTGCATCCGATTTAGGGTTTTACTTAAGGAACTATATTAATCACAGACCCAGACTTCAATGCCTATACAACAAGAAATCAAGAAGCTGAGCCCAATCAAATAAACAAAGAGACATTATCTTTCAATCATTCATATGTTCATTCGTCTAAAATGACCTCTAACCCTGTGTTTCTATGTTTGTTTTACAACAGAACCAAGTCCCAGAAACCTGAATAACGGGCACTCATGACCTCTTTATAAACTAAAGCCAGTCCTTCAATTTCACCCTTTCAACAGATTTACAAGATAAAAAGTTGACTAATGAAGCTTATCAAAAGAAACCCACAATAACTATTGTATTAATTAGTGCTACTAGCTAGTTAAATAGTACTAATCATATCAACAAAAACAATATCTGAATATCTAACTGCCAGGTGGAGGCATGGAACAACTTCCAAAATGCATGGCAAGCTTTGATTGCCAACTATTCTCTTGGTTCATCATCTCATTCCACATAACAATAGTATTTAAGTACAAGAGGATATCCATCGACCATCATATAGATCGCTAGTGATAGATCACAATCACAACAGTCCGTGTTTCTCAAATTTTCTAGTCAGTGAAATAAATTAAACAAACGAGAGTCATGATAAAACATGAACCAAAACAAGGACTTCTTCCTATTCTCGCTCTAACTTTTCAGATCTCGTCACTACAACAAAGGATCAATGAATTTTGAGCAAGGGAAATGAGAGAAAGAACATCGGGCTGAAACCCTTTGGTGATATAAATGTTTTGCAATCTAACTTTGTGTATTTGTGCAAGATATTAACCTTTCCACTTGGGCTCAAGTTAGGACACATGACATGTTAGTAATTAAAGTGATGCAATCTAAACATTGTAGCACTGCTGGAAAAAAATATTATAGCGTCATTTTAAAATGTGGCTTAAAGACGTCGAAACCATTAGAGTAGTGTGTAGCATTATGAGTCTAAGGTATGAGCACAAATATAAAATTTATTATAGATTAATATTGTGTATTATTAGATTTCCATGTTAGAGTTCTGATGGCTGTTTCATGGAAACAATTAATTCATAACATGATTACTCATTGTCGTGCCTCTCCTACGATGTGCACCCGCAGGATTTTGCGCGATGATAAGGATGTAATTCATCTTAATCATACAAGGCCGACCCATGTCCATGGGTTATAAATATAACTCCCGCCACTCTTCATCCTCGCATTGTTCTGCAGATAAATTCAAATAAGTGCTCGATAATGCCCGTCGGGAAGCTCCCAGTACCACCTTATAAACTGAGCATTAAGCATTTGCCATTGTTGACGACATCGCAACAGTTGCCGCATGGAAGCCTATGCCCATGGTGGTGGCGATGAAAGTGACGAATATATTGTTGAAGCGGCAAAGAAGAGGGAAGGTGGTGCTTGGGTAAGGGAGTTTACTAAAAAGTTACTTAAGGACTTATTCGATGATTGAATATGACTTATTTGGTGCCTTGTATGTTGTGGGTTTAAGTGATTTTCTTAAGTCGCACCGTACTATTAATTTTAGTACATAGTAGCGCATCATTAAGCTCTCTGAGCTTTCCCAAACCCTTATTATCCAATATGTCTGACTATTATGGATAATATGGATATCTCAACATAAAGCAATTTTGAGTATACTCAACCAAATGCTCGTTCTCTTACTCATCATTTTTCCAATAAAGTCCATGAAATTGTTGTTGCCTCTATGTTTACCCTGACTCCTCATTCTTCTCTCTTGATCTCTAAGTTCCCCCATCTAACAACTTCATGAAGATCAACTTCGGTGCTACTGTCTGTGACTCTAATTGCTCTATATGTGCATGGTTCGGATGAGCATGTCTTTTTGGCAACTGAGGCTATTTGTCATGGTATGTCTCCAATCGGGAATGGATCAGGTCAGTAACCTTATGATGACTGATGAGTAACTATGAGTAACCCGCCCACATCAGCATGACATCAGCATCCTCTCTCTCCTGGAAAGCCTTTAATTTTCCCCTCCTTAATCTTTGACGGACGATTTCTCACTCGTTTTAAGTCAAAATTTAATTTTTTTTTGCACAGTTAGATCAGATTAATTGTGCTCTTCAAAATGATATCCACTTTGATATATTTTTCGAACAAAAAAAATCGAGCCATTTTATACCAGTCTATACCATATGGTATTGACTGGTATTGAAATAAGAGCATACATATGGTTTGAAAAGCGTACCATGGTGGTATGACACAAATCAAAACTGTAGGATGGTTGAATACATGATAGTAGAAGTATATTAATTGTCATTTACGACTTTTAACATTGTATACCATAAGATACCATAAGATACCACCCCGTACCAGGGTGGTATTGTATGATATTGTGTGGTATTTTTTTGTCTTGTAATTTGTTCACCCAGAAATTTGTAGATCCAATAGATCATGATGAACTCGTCCCTGTTGTGCAAACGTTTTCAAAAACGAATTAAAAACGAAGAAGATACCATATGGTATGCAGTTGGTACCGAGAGGCCAGAATTTTTTTTTTCCTAAAAAAATATTGAAAATTGATCTCATTTTATAGAGCACGATGAACTCGTTCCCTCTGTGCAAAAAAAAACTAAAATCCGAGTTAAAACAAAAAAAATATGAGTCAATTAAGAAAGCTAGTGAAAATAAAAATGAGCTTTAATTCTCCATCCTTAGATCTGGATTTTCTAAATGAAGGGTCCAGATTTGGTTATTGATGGGTGCATAACCCATGATTATGCACCCTAACTTGAACCGTCTCCAATCCCTTAGTTGTAGAGCTCCTTGCTGCTAGAGATTCCCTAACAGTTGCCATTTCTAGAAGCATATTCTATGTGATTATGGAAGGTGATGGTGAAGTGGTAGTTTGGCAGCTTCGTCAGTGAATGGTGGCAAATTCTCATGGTGGACCCTTAATAAAAGCAGATTGGGCACTCCCTATTACTTTATGCAGCACACTTGATAGACATTTAGAAAAATGCTTTGATACACCTTTGTATAGCACACTACAACAAGAAATAGGCAAAAAATCTCTCACTCTATTAGCATTACGGGTCTTAGGTATGAGAGAGAGAGAGAGAGAGAGAGAAATGTAGAGTTAACATGTCATGGCATTATCCTAGTTTGAAAGAATTCAAGGACTGCATTATGCACTTGCGTACCGATAATCTCCCCGTCAGCTTGGGAAAAACTCGGCTGGAAAGTCATATGGTCCTGGAGCCTTATCTTTTTCCAATGCTTAAACACTGAGCATACTTCTTCTCAAGTGATTGGATTAAGGAGCTTTAATGGATCCTCTTCCTCCAATTAATGTGGCAATAGTTGCTGAAAATAGCCAAGAGGGAATTCCTGAACAACTAGATTAGGTTGCCCTAGTAGTTCCTTGTAGAGCTCAACTGCCAGATCGCTAATTTAATGGATATCTATAACTTAAGTACCATCATCTATAATCAATCGACTTATATGTTGCCTATGCGTTCGATTTTTAATAGAATTCTGGAAGTACTTGGTGTTAGCATCACATTCTGAGACTCATTGCACCCTTGAGTTCTATCGATAATAACTCTCCCCGTCAGCCTGTATTTGTTTACAAATATCCACTAATTCCAGTTCTTTTTGTATAACTTCTTCATCAGGGTTAGCCAACACCAACTTTTGAGCCTCCACCAGCTGTTGTTCAACTAACCTTGTACACTCTGAGATATCAACATAGACATTCTTCTTCAGCTTCATAAGCTTAACCTTCAATTCCTTCAACTTCCCATAAAAATATTAAAAGGGTACTCAGAATCTTCTTCTTCCATGCATAAGATAGTATCTGAAAATACAGAGGTGAGTACGCCAAAAATTGAAAAACTTAAAGGACTTGGGCAACGAACCAACTCCTGGGGACATATCCATCAATAACCCACAGCGGTCTGATACTCCTGGTGCTAGAGTATAAGCCACACTATGAGATAGCTTTGTTAACCAATTATGATTGACCAGAAAGCGATCTACTCTTCAAGCTATTGGGTTAGCACCTTGTAATCACACAATCCAATGCCATTGATCCACTTACGAAAAATACAAAAGTACTATGATTAATGACATCTTAATTTGAAGCTTCTAATTCAGACATTATAGCATTGGAATACTTCATAATTTAATAATGTTTGTCGGTTTAGTTTGTATTGTTTGTATCGTATTGTTTGTAAATCTGTTTGTATGTTTTGTCGCTCTAGTTTGTATTGTTCGTATGGTTGTATGGTTTGTACTATTTGTAAGTCCGGTTTGTATACTTCATAATTTTCCATAATACCCAAACTACCCGTATCATTAATTAAAAAGCTCTTCTCATTTTTTAACCGTCAGTTTGGTGTATCCAGATCTAAGGGCTGTGAGAGACTTAGTCAAGTGACTAAACACCCCCTTAGTCACCAGATTGCCCTCATATCAAATCTAACTTCATTTTGGAGAAAATTTAATTTTTTAAGTCTTTTCGAATTCATGAGATATACACAAGAGTATTATAATAATATTCCTCAATAATAAATAACAACAAAAAAACACTTAAAGAATTCAAAAAATTTTGAAAATTTGACAAATTGATCAATGTAAATTATACATATAAAAAAAAATACATCCGGCCAAGGGCCAGGTACAAGATAGTAATTAACTAATTATATTATATTTATGCTCATTAATTATTCATTTCATTATTCCGTGGTATATTTAAGTAGGATATATTAGTATTATCGCTTTTCAGTTTTCTTTCTTTATTGTGCATTTTCATTTTTCAAAGACGCGGAAGCTGCTGACTGACCCTTCTCCAGGAAGTAAACTTACCAATCAAATCTCACCCCAGAGAAGGAAAAAGAGACTTTTTTCCCGTTCCATTTTCTTGAATTCATCCGAATTGCTCTGCAATCCCAGCGGCTGTTTTCGATTTCCCTGACTTTATCTGCCCAATCTTTCCCTTCTCTCTGACATGGCGGATCGCGGATCCTTCGGGCTGGGCCCTCGATTAGGTCAGCTTGTTGTTGTTGTTGTTCTTCTTCTTCTTCGACTTTTCTTTTGGCTTTCGTTGTGGGTTTTTGAAGAATGCTTGCTTAATCGTTAGTGTAGATCCGCCTACTTGCTCAATCTCTCAGTTTACTACTGGGGGTTCTGTCACCAGTTTGATTGGTTGGCGGCCCCCGTACTGCTTGCTTCACTAAGAAGTTTTCTGTAGTTAGGGTTTTCTTGTTTCCTCAAGATGATAAATCTCTGAGGCGTTTCTTGGCCCGGCTGAGTAGCTGGGCAGGTGAGCCGCGCCTTTGCGTCAGTAAAGTGGGAAATCTTTCTTCAAGGGAAAAGATTTTTCCAAGGATCATCTGCTATGGAAGAAGCCGTCTACTCATTTACTCACTCATTGTTACGACTCAGTTGAACTGACTGAATTAGCACAAAATTGCACCCCTATTCCCTTTACTCGCTTGTAAATCGCAGAATGGCCAAGCGGTAATAATGTGTGGGGGATGTTAATCTCTAGGCCAAAAATGGATAAGTTCAGGGCGGCCCTATTTTTATGTTTCTTTCACATTTGCGGATGGATGATTTGAGGCATATGGTGCTAGTGAATGCATCTTTGCCCCCTGGTGTTTTGAATTCTAACCTAAACATTTAAACAATCCTTCCGATTCTACTGCAACAAACTTCTACTTTTCAGTGGCTTTGCTTGTTATTACACAACTCTGTTTTGGGGTTGCCAGAGAAAAGACTGGACTGTTTTTGTTCTTGGTCTTAATCTTTCCTTGTCGCCATTGACAGTAAACAAAGCAGTTGGCACGAATTTGGCAGTATATCTAATTGCAAGATGGATGGAACTTTCACAGGATATGCCTAAGTATTGGAGTCGGGAACTTATAGATACTATTTTGTGATGGCAAACTACTATAAGTGACCACCCATGCTGCGTGGCTTGGGTGATAGTTGATGTGAATGCTTCTATATATTATATTCTAGGGAATGGAAGTATTGATTGGAAAGGAACGACTAATTCCTGGAGTGTATGAATATCTTGATTACAGGATATTCAGTATGGATTTCAGTGGCAGATTTGTTTGCCATTTCGGTTTGCTGTAGTTACATAAATTTACTCATGATTTTCTAGACCAATCTGCTTTTAGTAACGCTTGTGGTCCATCTTTCTTCCTTTTCTATTTGTCATCATGTATGATTTGCTTGTTTCCTCTGAAGAGTAACTACCATGTTTCCTGACTGCAGACATCCAACAACTTTTTAATGAAGCACAACATCGATGGTTGCGTCCTGCTGAGATTTGTGAGATCCTGCGTAATTACCAGAAATTTCATATTTCAACAGAACCTCCAAACAAGCCAGCAAGTATGATTATTTAAACTCACGGTGAACATGATAGTACTCTTGCTCGTTCTCGTTTTTCTGCAATATATTCGTACATGTATGTTCCTCAGTGTGTAATGTTTGGTAAAATGGGAGAGTGCAATGAGTCAATTTTACTGCCGAGGATTAATTAACAACTTGAACTTGTTTCCTGGAGTAAAAGTTCTATGTTAATACATAATACTCAGTCTTACATGTATGTTCCGCAGTCTGTGAGACAAGTTGAATTGCTAATTACTTCCCACTTGATGGTAAAATGCTTCCCATTTATTCACAGATGGGGCACACATCTAAGTCATACACATCTTAGTTTCCATAAAATTTCTACCTTTTCTTGGTATTTGGTGCCACATCACATGTCCATAAAGATTAGTGCAGGGATCCAGTGTTTGGTACATTTCTCATGATATAGTTAGCTAGAAAAAGACTTGAAATGAGATGGACATGTGAATTCCATTGTTGATGTGGGTCTACATACCATCATTAATTTGGTTAATTCTGTCAATTATGTTCAGATTGCTTTACAGATTTCACATATTCATTCACCATGCCAGGTGGTTCTCTTTTTCTGTTTGACCGGAAGGTGTTGAGATACTTTAGGAAGGATGGACATAACTGGCGGAAGAAAAAGGATGGAAAAACTGTGAAGGAAGCTCATGAGAAGTTGAAGGTGTGCTAGACCTTAGAGGGCGTGTGGTCTTTTTCTTTATATAGCCAATTTACTTTGATCGTGGTGGCACTTAGTCCTTTACTTTAACATGTGTGAAAGAATCGAAACAATGTTGTTACTCGAGTTTCTGTTTCTGAAAAGTGACAACATTGACATACTTTATAGGTTGGAAGTGTTGATGTGTTACACTGTTATTATGCACATGGCGAGGAGAAGGAAAGTTTTCAACGGCGCAGCTATTGGATGCTTGAACAGTACGTTTAAAAACCCTTCCCAATTTCTGTCTGCATAATGCTTGCTCTTGCTTTCCTTTGTTTTTGGGTACTCGATGAATGATCCTTTTCTTCATGAGCATCAGTTAAATTTGTCATTTGATCTGATCATGAGCTTTTTATGTCATTCTTATTTGGTCTAAAGCAGTGCGTTAACTTCCGTACAATTATAGATTATGTATAATAAACCATGGTTGTCCACATCCTTTTTCATGTTTGTATACCTTGATGCACAAATATTATGTGTTGCTTAGAGATGTAATAAAAGATATGGAGGGATACAACTTCAGCAATTTGGAATATGTATCAGTGGTTAAATGGGCTGTGTATCTCGGTGTTGGTTGAAACTGGGATGTTTTTGCAAACTTATAAAATTAAGGCCAATGGAGAAGCCTTTTCTGGTAAGGTTCAGGTTAGTGTGTGGCACTATCGGTTTGACACCCCCTTCTCTCTCTGTTGCTCTTTGCAGGGAACTGATGCACATAGTTTTTGTGCACTACTTGGAAGTTAAGGTTATTTTCTTTTCCTTTACTTTAATGTAATTGTTTTTTAATGTATGTTTGTTGATGGAGTAATGGTAGCGGCTCTATGACTGTTATCGCTACATTGATATTGTGGATACCAGTCTATACCAAAACTGTGGTCTGTTTTCTATTCTGTGGAGTAGACTGGTGTTTGTAAAGCAGATCTTCCTACTTGGTTGTAGTATGTAAGATATAAAATCAGTTAAAAATTCTGCTCCTCTTCATCTGCTGCAACCCCCGCCCCCAAATTGTTCTCTTATACCGGGGTTATCATTTTTCCCATCAGGGTAACAGGACACACAATAGTCCATCAAACAGCCTTGTGAATCACAACAGAGAGCCATCTGGAAATACTGATTCAGCTAGTCCAAGTAGTACTCTATCATCCTTGTGTGAAGATGCTGATTCAGGTAGTTCTATTGGATGAATTTTTGCATTAATTTTATACACTCCAATTAGTTTGCAACGGCACATCGAGGGTTACTTCAACTGCTGTACTATTTAGACTTGGACCACCCAGTTCTTACTTGGAATATTGGTACAATTTAATGTAGCTGATAGTCACCTAACAACTGGGGGCTACTCACTCCTTGGGCCACCACAATTACAGAATAGTGTTACTATGGACAAAGTGGATGTTGGGTCATCAAGTTCTCATCTGTCATATTCTGGTCTAGGTAAGCATTCTGCTTTGTTCTTTGATGTAATTGATTTTGGAGCCTGTTTTTATTTGGATAATGTGCATCAAGCTTAGACTTCTAGATGATCGGTGAATTTTATGTTGTGCTAACATTGTGTTTTGTGTCAGTTCATGGAGGAGGCTCTGCTGTATTTCACGTTCATGGAGGTGGATTTGGCACTAATGACAGTGGTTCAAACATTATTGATTCACAAGGGCTAGCATCTTGGGAAGAGGTCTATCAGCAATCTTCAAGGGGGTTTGATAATGCGCCTTTGCATCCATCACTTAGTTCCCCACAACTTGGTAATTTTGGCATTGGAGGAAATTTGATGAGTTTACCTAGTGGGAGCACTGCCAAAGCTAACATACAATCAACTTGGCAGGTACTTTCATCTGTTTCTGTTTTATTGACCAACTGCCCTATATTGGAAATTTAATTTATTTTTCTTCTGCATTGCACAATTTGGGATATGTTTGGCAATTTGGGGTATGTTTGCTATATTTTGTCTTTTGTCGATGAGCATCCGTTTGTTTCTCAACCAATTGGAGATCCATTGGAGAAGTTTTCTGCAGCCTCAATAGAATAAGTTGAAATGTGCTTGGAATCGTTAGACTAGTCAGAACATAAAATTTTGACTTTTTAAATTGTAGAATTAAATTTTGACTTTTTAAAGGCTTACACAAATGGCATTTTCAGCTTTTTAGAGTAATGAAATTGTTAAGATATGTAATGTTATGAGATGACTTATATAGGCTCATGACTTGTTGAATTGAAAGAGAAAAAACAGGGTAGAATTGGAAATACACAATTTAATTTAAGCTACCAAGATTAAAAAAACAAAAAAAAAACCCCGGATGGAGTCCACACTACCTTAAAATGAAATTGTGCAGATAGTTGGAAGGATATTTGTTTGCTTGGACAAGTTGTTATTGGACTCCGCTGGTGGACCTATGAACTTATATAGATTGGAATGAACAAAGGTTAAGATGCCTATAATTTTATGTGATCAAAGAAGAATGTGCCCCATTCACTTCTTTCTTTGGCCTGCTTCCGTGTTCATTTATACTCAACTTTTCATTATGAAGGTTTGTAATATTGTTGATGAGTTTTGTGCTTTCCTAGGTTATTACTAAAACATATTTGATTTATCCAGATCTCTGCAGGGGACAGTTCCTTGCACTTTCCTGTTGGAAGCGTAGACCCAACACTAGATTCGGAATTGGCATATGATTTTGGAAGTAGGTTATTTGATCAGAGAACGCAAGACTTTGGTACGCAGAATACATTGGAACCATACTTCACTGAGTCTCTTCAGCAATCTGAACAGCTTTTACAGAATAATCTCCAAATGGAGCTCCTAAATGCAGAACTGCAGTATGCTACTGGCTCAAATTCTGTTGTTGAGGGAACTGCTGAAGGAATTGGCAGATATACTTTAAAAGCAAAAAAACCCTTGTTGGGTGACGAAGAAGGCTTGAAGAAAGTTGACAGCTTTTCTCGATGGGTTAGTAAGGAACTTGGGGAAGTGGATGATCTGAATATGAGGTCATCACCTGGCATTGCATGGAGCAATGTTGAATGTGGTAATGTAGGTGATGAGTCTGTCTTGAGTCCCTCTTTGTCACACGACCAGCTTTTCAGTATAATGGACTTTTCACCAAAGTGGGCTTATGCAGACTCCGAGACAGAGGTATGTGTGCTGTTATTCAGAATCATATTTCTGAGTCAGTTCATCTAGTTGAGGTGCAATCAAATTGATCATGCCTTGGGAAATTTGTTTAATCTGACTGGTGCTTTTGAGACTTTGTCAACCTGTACAGCTAATCAGTAGGTATGTTGTTGTGTAGTCGATTAGGTTATTAATAGTTGCCAGCCGAGTGATCAAAATATTATCTGTTAATTATTCCGGGGAAGCTTAATTTCACTGACCAGTCTGACCTACTAAGATGGAAAATTAAAAATAAGAAGTGGTACACAAGTCCTTTTAGAAGGAGTTATTCCCTGATTTAACATGGATTGGCAAAACTGGCATCTGGAGAATTTTGTTTTCCCTACTTTTTTTGTTGTTTTCCCTCTTGCCTGCTCGTTCTTGTTAAATAGCTACCAACTTTCTTGCATCTCATAAAGTAAATTTACTTTTGTGTCTAATTTTCATAGGCTTGCTTTATCATTTTTTCCCCCTTGGATCAGGTTCACATTGTTGGCATGTTTTTGAAGACTCAAGAGGAGGTGAAAAAGTGTGAGTGGTCTTGCATGTTTGGAGAAGTAGAGGTTCGAGCTGAGGTTTTGGCTGATGGGATTCTTTGTTGCTTTGCTCCACCTCATGATGTTGCTAGGGTCCCTCTTTATGTTACATGTTCAAATAGGGTGGCTTGCAGTGAAGTACGAGAATTCGATTATCATGTGAATTCAGTAAGAGATATTGACATAAGAGATGTTTATGGTGGTAATGCTACTGAAATGTGGCTTCATCTACGACTTGAGAAGTTATTGTCATTCAGAGCATCCAAGGAGACAAGTCATACCCTTGATATTGCTGGAGCAAAGCAGAAGCTAGTTCGGAAAATCATGCTGCTGAAGGAGGAAGATGAAAATTACCAGATGACAGAAGCAACCTCAGAGGAAAATCTGTCTCAGGTTGAAGTGAAAAAGAAACTTCTCCATAAGCTCATTAAAGAGAAGCTTTATTCGTGGCTTCTTCATAAGGTTACAGAAAGTGGCAAGGGACCATGTGTTCTGGACAATGATGGACAAGGTGTGATACATTTAGCTGCTGCCCTTGGTTGGGACTGGGCTATAAAGCCGACTGTGGCTGCTGGAGTTAGCATCAATTTCCGTGATGCGAATGGATGGACTGCTCTTCATTGGGCTGCATACTGTGGCAGGTGTGCAGTTTGGTCTTCATTTTTACTCTATCGTTCTTTCATTTTGGAATTTTCTTCACCATCTATGTAATTATGACAACTAACAAAGTTGTGTTTTGAGTTTTCTTAATATTCAGGGAGCAAACAGTTGCAGTCCTTGTCTCACTGCATGCAGCTCCTGGGGCATTGACAGATCCGTCTCCCGAGTTTCCTTCTGGTAGAACTGCAGCTGAACTGGCCTCTGGCAATGGAAACAAGGGCATTTCTGGTTTCCTGGCAGAGTCATTTTTGACCAGCTACCTATCAACTCTCACAGTGAAGGAACAACAGAAAGAAGATGTTGTGCAGCAGGGGGAAAAAGTTGTGCAGACAATAGAAGAACGAACAGCTACTCCTGTGAGTGGGAATGATGTTCCAACAGATGCACTATCACTGAAGGATTCCCTTACTGCTATACGCAATGCTACACAAGCTGCTAATCGGATATATCAAGTATTCAGGATGCAGTCGTTCCAGCGGAAACAATTGAGTAGTAGTAATGAGCATTTTGAAGAAAGTGAAAGTGATGAATTATTTGGTTTATCAGATGAGCATGCCCTGTTATCCCTCCTGACCCGCAGCAAACCGCCACGGTATTCAGATGGAATGGTTCATGCTGCTGCTACACAGATCCAAAAGAAGTTCCGTGGTTGGAAGAAGAGGAAGGAGTTTCTGATTATCCGACAGAGAATCGTTAAAATCCAGGTTTCCTTCTAGCTCTCATTTTCAAGCTGCCTTTTGTTATTTATTTATCTTCATTCATCTTTAGTAGTGTCAGCTTGCAATGAACTATTTTGATGTGGTAAAAAGTGTAATCATTGATCTTTCTCCTCGTCCATTTATTATCGCCTGACATGACATTCTGGTTGGGTTGATTGCATGAATGAAGGCCCATATCAGAGGACATCAGGTGAGGAAACAGTATAGAACAATCGTTTGGTCTGTGGGAATCTTGGAGAAGATCATCTTGCGGTGGAGACGTAAAGGTAGTGGATTGCGTGGATTCCAACGCCGTGATCCAATGGCGGAGGAGGATTCTCCTCTACAAACTGTGCCTCCTCCAAAGGAGGATGACTACGATTTTCTCAAGGAAGGAAGGAAACAGAATGAGGAAAGGGTACAAAAAACGCTGACTAGAGTAAAATCCATGTTTCATGATCCCAACGGGCGTGCACAGTACAGAAGGCTACTCACTGTTGTTGAAGGACTGAGGGAAAATCATCAGGTATTGCGTAATTTCCTTTATTATAATATGATCATGTAGGAAAAATAAGCTAGCTTTGTTTTTGTATGAAAAAGATTGCTTTTCTGGGATTGGGATGCACAAATTGATCAAATTGCTTAAATTTTTGTCAGGCATGTGATATGATTCTGAACGACCACCCTGATGAAACGGCTGAAGGCGATGAGAGCTCTGAGTTGTTAGATTTCGGCTCACTTTTGGATGATGATACCTTCATGTCTCTAGCATTCGAGTAACAGTCATGAAAACCAGATCACTCCAAACCAACTGATTGCTGCCCTTACTGTGTAGATATAGATTGGATGGCCCCTTTTTTCGTTTATTCCTTGTTTTGGTTGTTGTTGTAGTTGTTTGTATATGGAAATATGTCTAACACAATGTAGCTAGAGCAAATAGGATGGATTGGTCGGGATCATCATATAGGTAAAATAGACTACAAGGCAGCTTTGCTGTGTTGAACTGGTGTTTCTTGACAACTTTACAACTGCTTATGGATTGTTCAATTTCTTATGATGACGTTTTCTGCTTCATTTCCTCTTCACATGGGGTACTGGAATAGGCATAAATTTTCTGTTTTTACGATACTCATTTTCTTGGTGTTCTGTCACGGTTCTCTCCAAAGTGTCCAGAACTTATTGGACAGCCCCTTGTCCCGATTGCTTGGGACATGAGATTAGGGGTGGGCAAACCGTTTGGTAAACCCGAATCGAACCGAAACCGAATTAAACCGAACCGAAATCGAATTAATGTTATTCGGTTCGGAATTCGGAAGGAAAATATGGATAGTTCGGAAATCAGGGTTCTTTCAACCGAACTGAATTTCCGACCGAAAAACCGAAAAACTATAATTGCAAGCTCCAAATAGTGGATTTTTATGTTTGTAGTTGTTTTTAGACTTAAATATTTTGAAATGTTTTATGACTTGTGTTGAAAAGTTTGATTTTATCATTGATGATGCATATAATTGATATTTATTGTTTATATTAGGGGTAAAAAATAATTTAAAAGAGAAAATACAAGTAGTTTTCACAAATTCGGTTTTGGGTGAAAAACCGAACCGAACCGAATTATAGTTCGGTTTAAACCGACCGAACCGAATTATAATTCGGTTTGAGGTTTGAGAGAATTCGGAGACCCGGTATTCATAATTTTAGTTCGGTCGAAACCGAACCGACCGAATGCCCACCCCTACATGAGATGGGTTTTGTAATTATAAAACTAATTATAGGCTAAATTACATGTTTGGTCACTCAAATTACATAAATTTTTCATGTTTGCCACCCGAATTACTTTCCTTTCATATTAGTCACTAACTTTACGATTTCTTTCACCATTAGTCACCGGCCGTCAGCCTCCGTCAGATTCCGTTAACTCCGTCAGTTTTCTGATGATGTGGTAAACGAAACTGCTGACTGAATCGTTAAATTAATGACATGTCAATTACAAAAATAATAATAAGAAAAAATCAAGTGGGCCCACCTAACCTCCCTTGTCTTCTTCGCCTTCAACCTAGTTATTCTGCTAACTAGGTAAAGAGTTAGTATATACTAATAGGGTGAGATTGATATCCACGTGGCCGAGCCGGGATCTGAGGGTGGAGAAGAATCGGCGCCAACATGTGAGGGGAAAGAGTGGCTGACCAGCTCAGCTTAACCAAGCCTTCTTCCACCTGCCAAGGAAAGTGGGCCCACGTTTTTCAAATTCACTCAATTTCTCAATAAAACCACTATTTCACTTCTCTCTCCACCATTTTGTTCATCCCTTTCCTCTCTCCACAATTCAAAAAAGCTTCCTCTTCCCTTCCTCTCCCAATAACGAAACCCTCTCACCACCACAAAATCTCTCCGACGGCGGTGGCTTTCACGGTAGCGGCAACGACGACGACTTTGAGGGCACCAACTAGATGGTGAAAGCTGATTCGACTATTGTAGCCTTCGCTAAACAAAGGAAAAGAAGACAACTAACGTCTTTGAGGTAGGCATCTTACCCTTCTCCTTCCTTGATTCATGGATACGAATGATGGATTACATATATTTGATTTAAGGTATCGTAGATTCGACTGGATCTGAGTGTTTTTTTTTTGCTTCATTTTTGGATCTGAGATTCGTCATTGTGGATCTGGGATTCTTGTCGGGGGATTTGAGATTTGCTTTCTGTGCTTTGGGATTCGATTTGGGGGATCTGGGATTTTCTATGGCTGAGTGATTTTTTTTTTGCTTCATTTTTGGATCTGAGATTCGTCATTGTGGATCTGGGATTCTTGTCGGGGGATTTGAGATTTGCTTTCTGTGCTTTGGGATTCGATTTGGGGGATCTGGGATTTTCTATGGCTGGGATCTGGGATTTGATTTGGGAGATTCAGGATTCTTTATATTTGACTTAGGGATTCATGGATTCGACTAGATCTGAGTTTTTTTTTTTTTTGCTTCGTTTTTTGGATTTGAGATTCGTTGTTGGGATATGGGATTCTTGTCGGGGGATTTGAGATTCGCTTTCTGTGCCATGGGATTCGATTTGGGGGGTCTGGGTTTCTTTTGATTTGGGGGATGTGGGTTTTTTACGATTTGGGGGATCTGGGATTTTCTATGGCTGGGATCTGGGATTCGATTTGGGAGATTCGGGATTCTTGTTATTTGATTTAGGGTTTCATGGATTCAACTGGATCTTTTTTTTTTGCTTCATTTTTTGGATTTGAGATTCGTTGTTAGGGATATGGGATTCTTGTCGGATGATTTGAGATTTGCTTTCTATGCCTTGGGATTCGATTTTGGGGATCTGGGATTCTTTCGATTTGGGGGTTCTGAGTTTTACTCATTAATATGTTAGTTTGTTGACTTGGGATATTATTTAGCATGCTTGGGATACCAGTTCGTTGAATGTAGATATTATTTGGGGGATTCCGAGTTTTGCTCATTAATATAGTAGTTTGTTGACCTGTGATATTATTTAGCATGCTTGGGATATCAGTTTGTTGAATGTGGATAATGTTTGGGGGATTCTGAGTTTTGCTCGTTAATATAGTAGTTTGTTGACCTGTGATACTATTTAGCATGCTTGGGATATCAGTTTGTTGAATGTGGATATTGTTTGGGGGGTTCTGAGTTCTGCTCGTTAGAAAGGTAGTTTGTCGATTGAGGATATTATTTAATATGTTTGGGATACCAGTTTGTTGAATGTCGATATTTAACATGCCCATGATGCATGGATATTTGTATGCTAGGTCTGGATATATGTATGCCCTATATGGATATTAGTCTGGACTATGCATATGCCTAATGGTTTCTTTTCATGTATTTCAGGAATTTTGCAAAATGACAAGATCCAAAAGATGTTCGATTCCAACTCCTCCATGAGAAGGGGAGGTGGAAGCACATCACTAGCTCAAATCTATTGTTTTCTCATTTTTATGTGGTTGTGCTTTTTTGGATTAGATTCTGGGATTTCCAAGTTGTAATGGCATTGAATACTAGTTTTATCGCGGTTTGTCGATAAAACAACTCTTTTTTATTATGGATTTGAGTTTGTTATTTTGGAATATTATAATGTTAGGTCTGGATATTAGTTATGAAATTTATGGATATTAATCTGCGCTGTCTGGATATTATGCTCTCATATTAATATCCGACCACAAGGCGACCACCTAAAAAACTAAACCTTAACCCTAAAAAAGAAACCCTAAACTCTAACACTAAAACCCTAACCACTACTCCGAATCTACTCGAACATCAAACCTTTTTTTGTGAGCTTAACACTAAAACCCTAACAATAGAATCCGATGGCTCCAAAAAAGTATCCACGCCATAATCCAACAGACTAGTATCCATCACACAATGACTAATATCTTATTGTTGTACACTAATCCGAATAGTTACCAAAAGTGTTAGATGCTTAAATAAACAAAGGATTATATCGGAATAGTTACCAAAAGTGCCCCATTAGAATATCCAAACGTTCCAGAAAAATATCCGAAAATATGAACTAATGAACCCTAAACCCTAAAACTAAAATGAATATCCACACTACCGAGAAGAATATCCACACCACCCAGTCTAATATCACACCGTCTTAGAAAAATATCATGTGATCCCAAAATTAAGATTATCCACATATAATAGACTAATATCCATCACACACAGAATAATATCTTATTGTTGTAGACTAATCCGAATAGTTACCAAAAGTGCTAGATGCTTAAATAAATAAAGGATCACATTGCAATAGCTATTAAAAGTGCCCATTAGAATATCCAAACGTCCCAGAAAAATATCCGAAGGCATGAATTAATATCAATTCAACCCAAAGCTAACATCCAAACCACGTAAACTAATATCCATCCATTGCAAACGACCACAAGACTAATAACAAAACCATTAACCCTAAAAAAATAAACCCTAAACCCTAACACTAACACCCTAATCACTAAACTCTAAACCATAAAAACTATTATTATTTCATATGCTTAAATAAACAAAGGATCATATCGGAATAGTTACCAAAAGTGCCCCATTAGAATATCCAAACGTCCCAGAAAAATATATGAAAACATGAACTAATGAACCCTAAACCCTAAAACTAAAACGAATATCCACACTACCCAGACAAATATCCACACCACACAATCTAATATCCTTCTTTCCCAGACGATTATCATGTGATCCCAAATTGGATATTATCACTATGACAGACTAATATCCACCACATACTAACTAATATCTCATAGTTGTAGACTAATCCGAATAGTTATCAAAAGTGCTAGATGCTTAAATAAACAAAGGATCACATCGAAATAGTTACCAAAAGTGACATTAGAATATCCAAACGTCCCAGACAAATATTCGAAAGCATGAACTAATATCAATTCAACCCAAAGCTAATATCTGAACCACGTAAACTAATATACATTCATTGCAAACGACAACAAGACTAATAACTAAACCATTAACCCTAAAAAAATAAACCCTAAACCTTAACACAAACCCTACAGAACAATATCCAAACGTCTCAGACAAATATCTAGTGACACCTAAATAATATTGTAAATATAACAGAATAATATCCATAACACACTGACTAACATCCACCACAAACTAAATAGTATCCAGCATGTACTTACTAATATCCGCCACACACTCACTAATATCTTATAGTTGTACACTAATTCAAATAGTTACCAAAAGTGCTAGATGCTTAAATAAACGTTGGACAACATCTTAATAGTTATCAAAAGTGCCCCATTAGAATATACAAACGTCCAAGAAAATTTCCGAAAACATGAACTAATATCACTTCAAACCAAAGCTAGACCCTAAACCCTTAACCCTCTTCCCAACACAAACCCTAAACCATAAAAACTATTGTTATTTAATGGACAGTTACTGTAACATCCCGTTCCGGCAAACCCATATTTCGATCGTTAGAAAGTTCGCGAATTAAAATCGAGCGTTTTGATAGTATTTCGGCGAAAATCGGAATATCAATCGATCAGATAAATATTAACTATTTCATAATTATATGAAAAAGGATAATTATCAATTATTTATATATATTACATAAGTGTGTACGTGTGTGCTGCGGGAGAAAAAGCAAATGAAAAGTAAAAAAAAAGTAAAGGGAAAAAAAAGAAGAGCGGTCGGGCACAACATATAATGCGTCCCAATCCCCCTGGTACAATTAATTCCATCCCGTTCCATCCTCTTCTCACTTTCCATTTCCGGACCGAGAGAAACAAGGCACGCACAGGGGACGTCGGCAAGAAGTCGGGAGGCTTCGTTTTAGGGGTTTAAGAGTCCAAAAATTCCATACACGGTATTTTAACCCTTCTGTTCAGTTTAGTTCATTAATTCATGAGCTTGAGAGTCATTCTTGGTTGATAATTCCTTAAGTTTCACATCGTAGGAATTAGGGTTTCGAAGTATCCGGAAGCCGGATTGAGCCCAAATTTCATATACGAGCTTCCTGCAGCGAGGTAATCAATCCTCTAGTTCTAATCCCTGAATTTCGGCTATTATTTAGGTCGGAGCCGGGATCGCTGAATTTAGCTCCGGCCAGGGTTTGATGTGTTTTTATCAAGAATTTGACCCGGAGCCTAGAACTAATATTGACGGGGATACTGCAGGGGATATTAGGGCGGTCTCGGATTTTAATTCGGGGTTCGTTCGTGAAATCGACGTTTTAGTACAAGAAGCTTAAACCGGTGTTTGAACGACCAGAACTGGTGAGGGATTAGCACGGCATACCGGGTTTGTCGTATCACGATAATTATATTGATGCTTAGAATTGACCTAGGTGAACTAGAATGGCATGATCAGGGGTGTATGGATTTTTCTGCTATATGATGAACCATGGATGGTTGTATGATATTATTGACTTGCCCTAATCGATATGGACCTTGTTTATGTCGATGATTGCATACATGTTGCCATTTGTGGCTTAACTTTTGATATGACTTCCTGGTTGTTCGATAAGGTGTTTTGACATGATGTGATATTATGGTTGTATTTGGATCCATAAGTGGGGGAATAAACTTCCCAGGGTGATATTATGATGTTTAAGGAGGATGACTTGCATGAGGGTTTATCCCGAGGAAATGCAATTATACGACTCCTGGTTATGTTGAGCCAATTGTGGCCAGGTCAAGAATATGTCCAAGTAACGAATTATGAGTAAGCAAGATGAGATATGGATCATGTATAAGATTACCAAATAAGAGTGATTTGGTCTCATGGTCAACTACATAGTAATTAGGGCTCCCCATGCTATTACTCCGTTATGATATGTTATGTCACACCCCTGATGTGGTGTTGACCGTTGATTCATCATGAGATATGACCACACCCAGAGTGGTGTTGAGTCCGATATGACCACACCCATAGTGGTGTCAGGTCCGATATGACTACACCGGCAGTGGTGGGTCCGGTATGACCACATCCACGGGATGTTTGGTCCGTATTCCCGGGAGAGTAATTAGCATGGGAGTAGCCAGGCGCCTATAAGTAAAACATGATAAGACGCATATGCATAAGTCAAGGTGGTTGAGTCTTTTGCCTATTGGGATGTCGGATGGCTGAGGTCTGATCCTAGTGCTTGGGCTTATTTGCTAGATGTATGGTAGGGGTATGCTCTGTTATGAACTCACGATGCTATGATTATCTCACTCAGCTATGAGCTGACCATCTTTTATTCTTCTTCTCTGCTTATGCTATGTGTAAGCAGATCATCAGCAGCAGTAGATGAGTGTTAGGTGGGAGAGGAGATAGAGTTGAAGCCAAGATGAGGTATGGTCTTCAACTATTCTGTGCTTGGACGACTACTTGGGATTTTGGCCAGTGATCCACACCTTTTTGTAAAAATGTTTTGAGAACGTTTTTCATGTGCATGCTAGCTTCTGATGTAGTGTGAGATATCCACAGGAGTGGAAAGTTGATGATATGTGTATATTGTGTAATTATGTAAGTTGTGATGATTATAGCATGTATCAGTATAATATGCAGTTGTGTAGTATGAAACTGTGACTATGGCTATGAAAAGCCAATGCATATGGTTGTGAGTATATATGTTTGTGATGAATTATTTTGTAGGATAAGTTGCAAGAACTGTTAGCCCATTACGCGGGTAATTCACGTCGAAATTTTATTTGGGTAAATTTTGATAATTAATGTAACACCCGAGATTAATTCCGCTGCAATTGTATGAACAATATGATTAGGCAAAACGTATAGGGTAGGGTGTTACAGTTTGGTATCAGAGCTGGTTTGTTTTCTGCATTATGGGTATGTTACTTTCACTCTTGAGGACTGATCACCCTCGAAAGGGGAGGGAGTACTCCATACCTGTACTTGCACTAAACTTTCCAGGATTGGGACCAAAGGTGATGATGTGTTGCATAGTCAGTTGCATATGGTTAAGCATGATTTTGAGTATTTGAAGGAATGTTGAAAATTTTACGGTTTAAGAGATTTTTGAAAATATGTGGAGTTTTTATCTTGTTGTCCAAGTAATGATTTTGGCAGAAATTTTTAATGGTGTGTGGATCAAGTTAAGGCCAATGTTTCCTTGTAGTTTGCACAGAAGTAGTTTTAGGTGTCACTACTAACTAATCGAGAAGCATGGTGGATAGCTATGCAATGCAATTGAGTTTAGACTATGATGACATGATGAGTTGCGGTTGTAGATATTTGAATAGAGATACGAATCTTGATGATGCTGTGGTAAATATTTTGTAGATTGATATAATCTTGTGTTAGTAGCAACCTACTTTACAGGTTAACAATCCTGCTTAGTAAGTTATGTTTTGAACTTGTTGATGTGCTTATGTTGTGATAACTCAGTATAGGTTTTTGAAACCTTATATTGGGAACTTGAGGTGTTATGTGTTTATTTATGTACATTAGATCTCCTAACCTAAGAGTAGGTAGTAAGAAGATATGTGGTAGTATTTGCTAGGAGGGGGACTAGCGGATTCGTACTATTAACTCGAGGTTAGATTTCGGGAATGAAATCTTTTAAGGAGGGGAGAATTGTAACATCCCGTTCCGGCAAACCCATATTTCGATCGTTAGAAAGTTCGCGAATTAAAATCGAGCGTTTTGATAGTATTTCGGCGAAAATCGGAATATCAATCGATCAGATAAATATTGACTATTTCATAATTATATGAAAAAGGATAATTATCAATTATTTATATATATTACATAAGTGTGTACGTGTGTGCTGCGGGAGAAAAAGCAAATGAAAAGTAAAAAAAAAAAGTAAAGGGAAAAAAAGAAGAGCGGTCGGGCACAGCATATAATGCGTCCCAATCCCCCTGGTACAATTAATTCCATCCCGTTCCATCCTCTTCTCACTTTCCATTTCCGGACCGAGAGAAACAAGGCACGCACAGGGGACGTCGGCAAGAAGTCGGGAGGCTTCGTTTTAGGGGTTTAAGAGTCCAAAAATTCCATACACGGTATTTTAACCCTTCTGTTCAGTTTAGTTCATTAATTCATGAGCTTGAGAGTCATTCTTGGTTGATAATTCCTTAAGTTTCACATCGTAGGAATTAGGGTTTCGAAGTATCCGGAAGCCGGATTGAGCCCAAATTTCATATACGAGCTTCCTGCAGCGAGGTAATCAATCCTCTAGTTCTAATCCCTGAATTTCGGCTATTATTTAGGTCGGAGTCGGGATCGCTGAATTTATCTCCGGCCAGGGTTTGATGTGTTTTTATCAAGAATTTGACCCGGAGCCTAGAACTAATATTGACGGGGATACTGCAGGGGATATTAGGGCGGTCTCGGATTTTAATTCGGGGTTCGTTCGTGAAATCGACGTTTTAGTACAAGAAGCTTAAACCGGTGTTTGAACGACCAGAACTGGTGAGGGATTAGCACGGCATACCGGGTTTGTCGTATCACGATAATTATATTGATGCTTAGAATTGACCTAGGTGAACTAGAATGGCATGATCAGGGGTGTATGGATTTTTCTGCTATATGATGAACCATGGATGGTTGTATGATATTATTGACTTGCCCTAATCGATATGGACCTTGTTTATGTCGATGATTGCATACATGTTGCCATTTGTGGCTTAACTTTTGATATGACTTCCTGGTTGTTTGATAAGGTGTTTTGACATGATGTGATATTATGGTTGTATTTGGATCCATAAGTGGGGGAATAAACTTCCCAGGGTGATATTATGATGTTTAAGGAGGATGACTTGCATGAGGGTTTATCCCGAGGAAGTGCAATTATACGACTCCTGGTTATGTTGAGCCAATTGTGGCCAGGTCAAGAATATGTCCAAGTAACGAATTATGAGTAAGCAAGATGAGATATGGATCATGTATAAGATTACCAAATAAGAGTGATTTGGTCTCATGGTCAACTACATAGTAATTAGGGCTCCCCATGCTATTACTCCGTTATGATATGTTATGTCACACCCCTGATGTGGTGTTGACCGTTGATTCATCATGAGATATGACCACACCCAGAGTGGTGTTGAGTCCGATATGACCACACCCATAGTGGTGTCAGGTCCGATATGACTACACCGGCAGTGGTGGGTCCGGTATGACCACATCCACGGGATGTTTGGTCCGTATTCCCGGGAGAGTAATTAGCATGGGAGTAGCCAGGCGCCTATAAGTAAAACATGATAAGACGCATATGCATAAGTCAAGGTGGTTGAGTCTTTTGCCTATTGGGATGTCGGATGGCTGAGGTCTGATCCTAGTGCTTGGGCTTATTTGCTAGATGTATGGTAGGGGTATGCTCTGTTATGAACTCACGATGCTATGATTATCTCACTCAGCTATGAGCTGACCATCTTTTATTCTTCTTCTCTGCTTATGCTATGTGTAAGCAGATCATCAGCAGCAGTAGATGAGTGTTAGGTGGGAGAGGAGATAGAGTTGAAGCCAAGATGAGGTATGGTCTTCAACTATTCTGTGCTTGGACGACTACTTGTCTAACCCTAAGCTCTAAACACTAAATTGGTTTAATCAATTTCTGATGGTATAAATTCAACGACTCTGAATTGGAAATGAAAAACAACTCAACAAGGACATCAAGGAACATCGACACAAACCAATCCATGTAAAAGCCACACTAAAAAGTAAAACTATTATTGTTTGCCTAAGCCGAGAATATTCAAAGGTTCCACACAAATATCCAAACACATGAACTAAGGGAATATTTCCTCAGGTTCAAATAAATATCCACACAACCCGGACAAATATCAAAATATTTTAAATAAATATATTGTGGTTAGTAAAAAGTATTACAACTAGGAAAGACAAGTATCCACAACACACTAACTAATATCTTCTATTTGTACCCTAACCCTAAACTCAAAACTCTAAAATTCTAATCACTAAACACTAAAAAATAAAACTATTATTGTTTGCCCAAGCCGAGAATATTCTAAGGTTCCACAAAAACTCTAACACTAACACCCTAATCACTAAACTCTAAACCATAAAAACTATTATTATTTCATATGCTTAAATAAACAAAGGATCACATCGGAATAGTTACCAAAAGTGTCCCATTAGAATATCCAAACGTCCCAAAAAAATATCCGAAAACATGAACTAATGAACCTTAAATACTAAAACTAAAACGAATATCCACACTACCCAGACAAATATCCACACCACCCAGTCTAATATCCTTCTGTCTCATAAGAATATCATGTGATCCCAAAATGGATATTATCACTATGACAGACTAATATCCACCACATACTTACTAATATATGATAGTTGTAGACTAATCCGAATTGTTACCAAAAGTGCTAGATGCTTAAATAAACAAAGGATCACATCGAAATAGTTACTAAAAGTGCCCATTAGAATATCCAAACTTCCCAGACAAATATTCGAAAGCACGAACTAATATCAATTCAACCAAAAGCTAATATCCGAACCACGTAAACTAATATCCATTCATTGCAAACGACCACAAGACTAATAATTAAACCTTTAACCCTAAAAAAAATTCCTAAACCCTAACACTAACACCCTAATCACTTTACCAAAAAAGCCCTATTAGAATATCCAAAAGTCCAAGAAAATTTTCGAAAACATGAACTAGTATCATTTCAAACCTAAACTAGACCCTAAACCCTTAACATTAAACCGTAACACAAACCCTAAACCATAAAACTATTATTATTTAATGGGCCTTCGGCCCATGGGCCCTCGGCGGGCAGCCCTAACTAAGGTTGCAAGCCTTACGTGTTAGGACTTCCTAGTGTGTTTAATTTGATGTAAGAAACAATATTCCAATCCTTCACAAATTGAAAACCGAACCATAAACCCTAAAACTTAAACTCTAAATTGGTGTAATCAATTTCGGGTGGTTGGGTTATTTTGGGGTTTGGTAAATATTAATTTAATGATGGATATTGGTTTGCGAAGGAAGCATACTAGTTCATTTCAACAATGATGCAAAGTAATATCAACACAACACATAATAATATCGACTGAAAACAAATAAATATCCACACAAACAAACATACATATATATCACATGGGGCCCAAAAATTTCGTTCTCTTTCCACTCCAACCCAAAATCCCGCCCAAACTGAAGCCGGGCCCACCACGCCACTTGCTCGGCTCGCCTTCTGCGCTGCACGCTGGGCCGGCTTCTACACGGAAGCCCATCTCCAGCTCATTTAAGTGAGCCACCACCCAGCCGCCTCTCTACTCCGTTGGATGAAGCCCAAGCAGACGTGGCCCAAAATCTGACCCTATTAGTATCTGCTAACAGATTTAGCTGTTAGCAGAATAACTTCTGCGCTTCGCCTTCCCCAACCCCAACCTTGAATTGGAAAGCACGAACCCCAGATTAAGAATAACTGAGATGAATTGTATGGTAATAAAGCACAATACATACAACAATAAATTGAAGCAGGAGAAGCCGAAAGTCACTATAACCAAAACTCCCAAACACGAACCCAGAACATAGAAGGCGATTTGTCAACGAACATGAAAACTGTATCGACACAAACTCTTTTCTGACGTTGGATTGATGAAGCTCGCGTCCCGATCTCCTCAGCGTCGACCTACTTCTTTGTCGCCCCTACATCCACTACTCCGACGACACCTATGTTCCCCTCACTGTCGCCGAGACCTCTCTTGACTTCGCCCAAGTCTCCACCGACCTCCCCAACGATGCCGCCTTGCTCCATCCTCTTCTCTTCAAACACCCTTTCCTTCACCACCGGTGACCCTCCCCCCATCGATCTGTAGCATTCACACCGAAGGCAGGCGACCAACGAATCAATCCCCTCCCTCCATCAGCAACAGCAACAATAACCACCGGCGGGAGTTCCTTCTTCCAGATTCGTCACCATCGACAACAATAGCGGCGTTCGGCCTCGCCCCACAACCAGATTCATCTGGATCTGGAGAATGAGAGGTGACCAATCCGAAAATCACCTTCCTACCACCACACTTCTTATCCATTCCTATAGATCCTCCATCCAGACCCACCTCTCGTCCCTCGAAGAAACCCTAAATCACCACCATCTTCTTCTTTTCCTTCTCCCAAGCTCATACGACGTTTCGTGAAGAAAGCCACATCAACCATCAATGTCTTCTTTTTCTCCCTCCAGCTCCGCCATCCATCTCGTGAAAAGGGAGTTGTTGCTCTCTCCTCAACATCGATCTGAATCACAAAGATGTGGCCTGAGATTTTTTTTTTAAGTTCTTACCATCTTTGAGCACCGACGGTGAAGGAATGAGCGACGAAGAAAAGGGTGCGGCAAACACTCTGATCCCGGTGTAAAATATTTATTATTTTAATTATTTTAATTGATATATCATTAATTTAACGGTCCAGCAGTTCTGTTTGCCACGTCATTGGAAAACTGACGGAGTTAACGGAATCTGACGGAGGTTGACGGCCAGTGACTAACGGTGAAAGGAATCGTAAAATTAGTGGCTAATATGAAAGAAAAGTAATTCGAGTGGCAAACATGAAAGATTTATGTAATTTGAGTGACCAAACGTGTAATTTAGCCACTAATTATACTGAATCGTTATTCGTCGTCCTAAATTATATTAATGTGATACCAAATGCATATTTGCTAGTAAAGTCAAAATGAACTAAAAAATAGGATTCCCCCCCCCCCCCACTTTTTACTTTTTCAGTCCTACTTGGTTTTTTTGGAAGTATTTTGCCATAATTTAAGCACAATGTTTTAATTGCATATTATATATATGGTTGATTTTGCAGTTGCAATGGTTTACTTTGTGAAACACTCTAGAAACTCGTAGTCAATCTTAGGAAGCTTATGGAAGATCTGGATGATTTCGTCATGTATATGATGTATCTATCTTAAATTCTTGATCTTCCATGCATCCACTAGCGAAGGGAGGTCGAGAGGAATTGGTTCCTAGGATCCCATTTGGTAAAATAGAAACGGGTATGTATATGTAGGTGAACTTGGTAAATATATGGGTAGGATAATTTAGGACCCCGTAATTATGAATTTTTAGTTCTCTCCACGATTAAACAAGCAAATAAATAAATTCAAATCACCAATATAACTACGGGTGGCCAATGGGTTGGATGGTCCACGCTGGACCATATCGGACCGAATCGATGTTTGGACCGGACCACACCGAATCGAATATAATATGGTCCGGTCCTTAGTCCAATGAATTTTATAAATACAGAAGAAAAATGGACCAAATTGACATTTGGACCAGACCAAAGGGACCAAAATGGACCGAATGCAATATTGTCCGATCTTTGGTTCTAAGATATCTTTCACTATTGGACCGCGATTCTCCTGAATTTGGTCTGATTCGGTCCGAACCAGACTGATGCACACCCCTAAACATAACAACAAGAATGGTTGAGTTTGTAATTTTAAAATTTTCTCTTCCTAGTATATATACATATATATATATATATATATATATATATGAATATATTAACTTATATGTCAGTGAAACTGACACTTACTATAGATGAATTATCGATGCATGATATGATTGAGTTTTAGTATGCATGATGCTACTCGAGATTTACCTTCTTATACAATAACGTATCTTTACTTTTATACATCTATAACTTGAGAAATCCTAAAAACTTTACTCTTGCTTTCTTTTGTTTCCTTTGTTTGTTGCTTGAATAAAAATCCCTAAAAATGCTTGTCTATTTTGTGTAGGCATAGATGATGTGGTATGAGTAGTTGTGCATTAGAAGACCTTGTGATTGTGAAATACAACACTAGGGCATCATAAGATTATAAATCGATACTAAGATCAAGGGGGCAATGGAAGAAAAAATGTTCTATGATTTCTTGATGTTCCCAGTAAACGGGACATCAATTAAGGTCATTTATACCTTGGGATTGAAAGTACCACTGTTATGAGACAATCCAAGTACCACATCGATAATACAAGGGAATGAATCCTTGTACATTAGAGTCAACCTAGCCCAATTAGTACGAGGCCTTTTGGAGAGGACACCCAAGACAGGGACGGAGCCATGATTTTTGGGTAGGGGGGTCGAAATTTTTTTCTTTTCACAACACAATATTTGTATAAAAGATATCTAAAATTACAACACAACTCATTCGATGTAAATAATTTGATTTGTTATAAGCGTGAACCTTAACATGTGATTTATCACTTATCATATAACCACACTATACGCCACAATGAAAACTTGGGGCCGGATTTTTTTTTCTATTCGCAACACAATATTTGTATAAAATATATCTAAAATTACAGCACAACTCATTCCATGTAATTAAATAATTTGATTTGATTATACACGTGAACCTCAACATACGATTTATCTTGTATCATGTAACGACACTATATTTCACAGTGAAAACTACATATCCACTATACTAGTATAGAAAGATAATACAAATTATGTGTAAATATTATCATGTATCTTGTATCATGTAACGACACTATATTTCACCGTGAAAACTACATATCCACTATACTAGTATAGAAAGATAATACAAATTATGTGTAAATATTATCATGAATAAACTATCAATTGTGCATGAATTTGTTTTTAATATCCAAAGAACTAAAACTACACACTGCAAATAAATGGGGCAAACATAAAAAAGTATTACCGAAAAAAGTTAAACAAATTAAAATTTATCTATGAAAAAATATTGGGAATGGGATATGTATTTACTTAGGAAAAACGTTAAAAATGACATAAAAACTGAGTAAACTACATGAATAAGAGTGGGAAAAGGAAAGACAAAAATAGAGGATGAGAGTGAGTATCAAACCCAACACCGTTTCAATAATATGGTGACTAACTTCATCTCTAACTATTTAGCCACAAACTAGTTAGTTATCAAGATCACAATCACATCTTACTTATTTTTTTATTCTCAAAATTCTAGGGGAGCCATGGCCCCCCCTTCTCCTAAGCTGGCTCCGTCCCTGACCCAAGAGTAAAATCGTGTTGGCTTGGTCCAAAGGGAACAATATCGTACTAATTGAGCTGTCCGGTTTTGACAAATGGTATCAAAGGGTGGTTCGGCGAATCTGGGGAGGTGGACGTCAGTTTGGTGGGACCCTCATTCAGTGGCCTCAGGATTTGAGATCTGCGTTTGTCTAGCGGGTCAAAGGTGATTCGCATCTGTTTGGTGGATCCAGGAGAGATCCACGTTTGGGCTTTGGCGGATCAAAGAGAGTTTCGAGTCTGGTAAAGTCCTTGTACCGAGAAGCCCATCGATACAAGGCGTTTGGCTAATCAATATAATCGCTGAGATGAGGACACGAAGTTCGTGGTCCTTGTCTTGAGGGGAGGATTGTTATGGGACAATCCAAGAACCACATAGGTAATACAAGGGAAGGAACCTTTGTATATTAGAGTCCGCCCACTTGTCATACCGGGGTGCTCAATTAGTATGATATTGTCCGCTTTGGGCCAAGCCTGCACGATTTTACTATTGGGTATCATCCCCAAAAAGCCTCGTACTAATTGGGCTAGGTGGACTCTTATATACAAGGGTTCCTTCCCTTGTATTACCGATGTGGTACTTTGATTGTTCCATAACAATCCTCCCCTCATGACAAGGACCACGAACTTCGTGTCCTCACCTCAACGATTATCTTGATCTGCCAGACACCTTGTATCGATGGGCTTCTCGATATAAGGATTTTCCCAGACGCGGACCTCCCTTGATCCGCCAAAGCCCAAACGTGGATCTCTCCTGGATCTACCAAACAGACGTGAATCACCTTTGACCCGCTAAACAAACGCAGATCTCAAATCCCGAGGCCACCGAATGGGGGTCCCACCAAACTGAAGTCCACCTCCCCAGATTTGCCGAACCAGGCTCTGATACCACTTGTCGAAACAGGGCAGCTCAATTAGTACGATATTATCCGCTTTGGGCCAAGCCCGCACAGTTTTACTCTTGGGTGTTCTCCCCAAAAGGCCTCGTACTAATTGGGTCAGGTGGACTCTAATATACAAGGGTTCCTTCCCTTGTATTACCGATGTGGTACTTGGATTGTCCCATAACAACCACCATAGTTGGCAATACCACTTTTAGACACTCCCAGAGGAAAATTTTCAATTCGGGGGGATATAAGTCACCCAAGTTCTCTTCTAGATTGTGGTGTCAATAATAGTAGTTGATGGTTTGCGACTAGAAATTAGAATTGACTTTGAGGCAAGGTTGTAGCCCGTTTTAACTAGATAAACGATTCCAGTAAAATGCCATATTCGCTTATCTTCTTGGGGAAGATGGGGGATGGAGATTTTGCAGATACTGTCGATCGTCTTACTTTCAAAGCAATATTTCAATCTTGGGACATGTCTAATCCTTCTTTGATGAAGGAAATCCTTGGTGATCCATTAGTGACCAACAGTCTTAAAGATGAGACTATGGGTTTATCTGCGAGAACCCATTTATTCGAGAAGACGTCTATATTCTTAACATTCCTAAGTTGCTAGCGTAGTCCTTGTAGTAGTAGTTCTCGTCTAAACAAAATGATTATCCAGTCCCACGAAGGGTTCGACCTGATTGGGTATTTGGAATCGAATTTTGGTTGAAGTAACAACTTTTATAAATTAAGATGAGCAGGGAATTTGGACTCATCCAAATGCACAAGCAAAGTTTTGATAGGAGAGCTTGATTAAAAGCTATAAAATCCCTAAATTCCAGTCCACCATAGAATTTACTCTTGGCTAATCCCTTCCAAGATACCCAACGGATTGGATGATCATAATTAGTAGAGGAGGCCCATCGAAATTTGGCTTTTATAAATTAGAACTAGTTTGGCCCAACTGTAGCTTTTACAAAAACAAACTTCTCACTGGAGTTTTTAGGAAGTACTTTTAGAAAAAATTGTGTGACTAGTTTGGCCCACCGTCACGAGTCACGACCTCGGGCTAGGATCAAGTGACTAAGGGGATCCCTTGAGTCGTGATACTAAGTGAATCTCGGCCTTTCAACCTCATTTAAATCTAATGGCTCCAATCAATCTAATGTAATGGAGAATTATATTGCAATTAAATGACTTCTTTAATTTTCAATTATTAAGTAATTAAAGAAACCTTTCACTGTCTGGCGGCACCTCCCATCGCATCATCTAGGGATTTACCAAATGACTTCCCCATTTCTTCTGCGGCTTCTGTCACGACCTTACTCTCGATCGTGCGGCCCTAGCTCTCAATTCCGTTAGAGCGCTAGGCAGCCTTCTCTCAAACTCACTAGCAAGAAAAGAAGCAAGGAAACAAGACAAAGAAGTGGGAGAACTCTCTAGTGTGTATTGCTCTAAAAAATGTGGAATGAGTTACAAGTGAGGGAGATGACTCCTTATATATGCCTCTCCTCATACAAGGCATCAATGCCCCTCATAATGTCCCACTCCATTACTACACCCTATTAAGTCCATAGACCAAGAAACCAGATCGTACCAGCCGGTTGAACCGGAAAAACTGGAAACCTAACCAGAAACGGAATAGTAGGCTGTTAGTGGTTAATTTATCATGTCGGCCGGTTTTTTTGGTTTAACCGGCATGAAACGAAATACCGTTCGATTTTGAAAAATCGGCGATAGGCTATTTGCAGCACAAAATGTTGTCGTTTTTTTATTCAACAAAAAAAAATAATAATCAAAAGCCAAGTCCATACCCTAATACCCAAATCGAACGATCGTTTCTTTTCCCCCCCAGAATTTCAACCCCGCCCCGCCGCTCCTCTTCTCTTCCCCTCTGGCGACCTACGACCGGCGAAAGGAATGGGGCGAGGGCGACGTCTGTCGTCTGCCGTCCGCGATATGCGACGAGCTCGAGTCTCGCACCCCCTGCTCGAGTCTGCCTCCCCTGCCGAGTGCCGACCGTCGAGTCAATCTCCCTCCCCTGCCGAGTCTCCCTCCCCTATCAAGAACACCGCATCGCCGCCGCGTCTATTCACCCTCCCCTACTCGACGAGTTGGACTTCTATCCCAGAGATATACGTCGAGCTCGAGTTCCATCCTAGACCCAAAGACAAGTAGTCTTAGATTTAACACTTGAGTCCATGTGTTGATTAATTCAGTTGTTTCAGTATGCTGGTTCCGTTCACATTCCTAGTGTTTTGCTAATAGCTTGGCAGAATCGCCTGAGGTTTATGATAGGCTCAACATATCTCAACATGAGTTATATGACGGTAGGAGATTTCGACGAAGACCAAGTTAAAGGTTTCAACAAAATAAACAAGTCAGGGAGTAATGATTTAACTTTGGTAAGTAGTAACTAAAAGGTCAAGGAACCAACTGGAAAAGTATAATTGAAAGCATATTGATTGATTGGTAGTTGTGAACTTGGGGTTTGGAATGATATTTGGTTGTTTGTACTTTGTAATCGTTCCTAAACATGCATTTGAACGATTATGTAGTTGATTCTAAAATGTTGCACTTTGTTGATTGTTATATTACTTATGCCTATTTAGTATATTCAAGTTTGTAATCCGCTATTTTCCGGTTTATTCCGGTATACTCCGAAACGGTATCCTGAAACTGTTGGTACGGTTTATTAACAAAAAAAATATTTTTTTATTCCAAAAACGGTATCTTACCGGTACATAAAGGTTGAACCACGGTCGTACCACAAAATACCCTATCACATACAAACCCGGTATGACTTCCGGTACGGTTTCCTGAACCATGGTCAAAACACAACCACGCTTTGAATCGGGTTGCATAAACATTGCAACTAAAATTAACAATGTACAATTAGACTAGCTAAATAATCTGAACACTTGTTGCTTTCTCTAAACACATGACAAGCAACTACTTCCCAATCACGGATGATCATTGCCCGAAGGCAGTCGATAAGGGCAACATGGTGATGATTTGGGTATGCGTTGCTGCTGAGGAGTTGGAGAGCACATCTCGAATCCAACTCCATCCTAACGTGCTGATATCCAAGACTCAAAGCCAGCTCGAGTCCCTCTACAACGCCTCTCAACTCAGTTTGGGTAATTGAGAAAATCCCCAAGCTTCCTGTGAACGTCGCAAGGCAGCGTCCTAGGTGATCTCTTAACATGCATCAAGCAGCGGCAAAACCTGTATCATGGTGAACGGAGCCATCTGAGTTGAGAGTGACCCACTCGGGAGGATGGGGCTTCCTCGAGATCAGCTCCTCCTTTTTGATTGGCGGATTCGGTTGGTGAACTGACCCATCCTTATACATGGCTATCGTCACGACAATAATCCAAGCCAGGATGCGTTGTAGAAAGGACTCGACTGTAATGATCTTGTTAGCAAAGACTCGGTCATTTTTGGTCCGCCAGAGGGACCAGCAGGTAAGCCCAAACATCAGGCCAGTGTGCTCCATAGCTAGATACTTGGCGAACCATTCCTGCAAATTCAACTCGAAAAAGGTTTGGTACTCAGAAGGATGGAGAAGCTTTATCTAAGTTAACCGGCCAAAGGGACAGTCCCGCAACACATGAAGGACTGTTTCTGGGGTGGTGCAGCAATTGCTACAAGTGATTAGGGTGGTCAAGTGTCTCCTACCCCTCTTCGCGTTCGAGGCCATGTTTTTCCTCCTGGTTTCCATCATTTTCCTGTTAACGATCCTACTTTGATGTATTGGATTATGTATGATGCTCAGGGGATCTCTGAGCCCTGTTTGGTTATGAATGAAGGTTAGGATGCTTGCATCCATTTATATAAAAAAAAAAGCAATGTACAATTAGAAATTGAACTTATTTGCTCTAATTCCATATGAAAGTGCTGGAAGGACATGAACATAATGAAATCCTCCTAGCATGTTTAGACAATTCAGAATTAATTCCAGAGAAGTCACTCTTCACAGTTGGAGGGTTTTGCCGAATTGCGAACAAAACACGCATATGCGAGATTTAGTCATTGAGTCCAAAAGTTTTTCACTTGAGGAAATTACGCATTTTGCTCGTGAAAAACGGATACTCTCTTTGCAACAATAATAGAAGGTGAACATAATTAATGGTAGGTAATGATCTATCCGTGGAACGTTACTTTTGGATAATACATCAACATATTTTTCAACTGATGAACCATAATGAAATATAAGCTCATACTGGAGGAAAGCACAACATTTCCCTAAATCAACAAACAGAAAATTAAATGACATGATAATGTCCTAAGAAATTATAATTAATCAACTGTTGATTGAATAAATGACGAAGTCTGGTATTGAGGATTTTACACGACATATTGCTCCCGCAAGTGACACCATGCTGGGAATGGATGACTCCCTCTCTTACTTTCACAGTATCCATAGATATTATGTGGCACGAAACAATAGGGATGAGAGATGAGAATGACGTGCTTGGTTACTTATGATGGTATAATTAGCGCACTAAAAAAATTGGAAGGCAAACTCTAACAGATTTCCGTTTGCAAGTGTTTGTACTGAAAAGTGACACACATAAATTTAAAAGACTTGTATATACAAATTTCAAAAAGTAAAAGAGCACGTGACCGCTCCATATGCACAAACTCGATGTAATAAGAACATCCTTAAATAGAAAATCCTCCATATAAGTGGTTTATACATTGAAAGAAGACCAATTTTTGAACAAAAGATTCGAGATACATCTGTATCCATTTTCAGCTTCAGTTGGTATGAGTGCAGAAAGACTTGGCACATCAGTGTCTTCTACGACAAGTTCATATTTGTAGTTGAAACCATACACGATTGAGGAAGCAATGCTGAAATGAAAAGGCACAGTAATATATATTAATATACAGTAGTCAAAGTCTAGTCAAACACATCTCATAAGCCAATTGCACTTTCAAAGATTAACATGCTATAGTAATGATAATGACATAGTATTCTCTCAACCCTACACTATGGGATGACCTCAAAAGTACAGTCTAACAACATCAACTTCAACCACCCATAGCTAAAAAGACAAGGGGGTTGACCTCAAAAGTTGAAACATGTGAGAAAAATTCATTACACTAAGAACTACACCATTTTCTTCACTTATACCTTCGGAATTGATAGACACTCGCCGAGCGGGTGAGACGAGTAGTGGCGGGAGAGGCCATTTGGGCCGAGTTAGGAGTAGCATAATTGTCATTTCTTGTTATTTCTCCGAAACTCATAAAAAAGGATTCAGAACGTTCATTTGGAATTAAGCAATAAGAATATCAAAATCCATAAATCTCATCTTCTCTTGTTCTTCCCCAATTTCTCTCAATCCTTAATCTCTACTTTTTTTATTCTCCCATCTCAATTTCTTTCCCAAGGTTCTACCAACTGGATTTTATTTCTAGTGGCGGCTCCAAACCAAAATTCTCTTTTCCGATTCTTTAATTGAGTTTAATCGGAAAGATCTCACTCATAAGAATTGTATTTTACATATCACAACTAATATAATTTTTGAAGTGTCAACATTCAGCTTTACAATTTATAGCTCACTCGTCGACAATATTAACTACCCTAATCGAGGAAAAGGGTATCCTAGATTCGCAAAGTGGTATAGTGGTGATCGAGGTCATACTCCTGGGGAACACTAGGTCTACTACTACTCTCAGCCTCGATCTACTATCTAGCCAAACGAGATAGTTGGGTTTAAGTGTGAGCTAAACTAACCAAAGAAAGTAAGAAACAAAACTAACTACGTGGGAGATCACAAGAGAAAGGTTGTTGGTTAGGTCGAATCCCTCTAGTTATAGGTTAACATGGGATGAATGAAAGTTAATGAAGGATACCCTAACTTTTAAGTTGTGAAATATCACTTAGACTAGTGGTTGTTGGCTTGCTGCAATGGTCATGTCACATAAATCATAACCACATTTCTACGTATCTCTGTTAGCTTAATGGTCATATAACTAACTAGGTACCTAGAGCATTAGGTCTAGACTATAACTAGATAGATAGATAGATAGATAGATAGGTTGGCAATCATTCTTACATACAAACCCATAAACAATCTACAAGTTAGGATTCATCTTCCTAAACAACAAGAGAAACTAGAACATAGAGAGAGAAAAAAATAATACAAGTAGGAGGAAAACACCAATATTGAGCTAGATCCATCTTATCCTTCTTGGCTTGAGCTAAACTCGACGTTGCTAATGCACGACAGAGGAATGGAGATTCGCGGTATGAGAAAATGTTTTTCATGGTCTTGAATTGCATGTTGCGCGATCGTGAATTTGACCTTTAGTCCTCTTTCCACCTTCTTCTCACCCTTCAAATGACTTTCGATTAGCACAAAACTTGACATGCCCCTTCTATATCATGCTAGGATTTGAGATTAGAAAAGACAACACAACCCAGTCTAGAGTAGGACGAGAATGAACAATTTACGAGGCAAAATGGTCAAGAAACAATAAAGTCATACTTAATTAGCTTAGGGTATAAAGATATGAAGCGAATATCGCATGAAATCAACCAAAATGGGCAAAGTATGTTGATTATGGCATTCAAACACCTACAAGTAGGAGGTTAATAACACTAGTTTTAGGTGTTGTCGCTTTTTAACAACCATAGTGGTCACTAAGTTTACCATTTTGTGTTACATTTGCCATTGGAAAATTTTAATTTCATTCGTGGTCACTAACTTTATATTTTCGTTCACCACTGTTCACTCTCTGTACAACTTCATTATATTTATCCAATCTGGCAATCGACTCTCACATTTGACAGTTAAATTAGTGATTCTTCAATTAAAAAAATAAAAATGAATTACTTTAAATTTTCACTTCACAAATGCGATTGATAAAAAAACCATAAAAAGATTATTTTTATTTTCCTCCACCATACACATATGAAAATAATCAATCGTTATTTATGACACAATATGAAACAAGCACTCTTCAAATTGAATTATACAATTCATCCTATTGCAAACAACATTTTCGAGGAAATATCCAAATTAAAGCACCTCTCTAGGAAATAGGAATAGCTAATACTAAGGGGTCGTTTGCTTGTGGGATTTGGATGATGGATTTGAAACCCAAATCCCAAGCATCATGGAGTTGACACAAATCCTTTGTTTGTTGAGGGACACAAATCCGTGGGGTCCACGGATTTGGACCCATTTTTTAGATCCAAATCCGTGGACCCCACGGATTTGTAAATCCCACATTTCATTTGGGATTTGACAATAGAAGGAAAAAATGTGAGACAAATCCATCACAAATCCATGATAAAAAATCAACTAAACAAACAATGTACTCTTCCAAATCCATGATGCAACAAATCCATCATAAATCCAAAGGTTTTTAAAACTCAAAACCTTCATTTTCAAATCCAACAAGCAAACGAGCCCTAAGTGAAATAGATTAACTTCTTGTATCTTCAGCCAAACCAGGTGTTTCAGTGCCCAAAAGGAATATAAGAGAGACATAAATATCATCAACGATGACTTTAACATGAAGCGCTTATGTCATGTCTGAGAGCTGTAATTTACTAGCGGAATAAGTCGTGTATCCGTACACTCCCACTTGAAAAATCAGCAATTCAGCGACAAAGAAACCAAAAAATTCCTTGGTTAACCATCGTAACTACTTGGCTGGCTTGCGACAACATGAGAGCAATAGGTACCGGCCTCAAGTTGGACCGACTCTTCATCCATGACATAGCAGCTTTCACGACAATGGAGCTCCCCACCAAATTGACATCCATCATGAACCAAGCCTCGCTCATTCCTGCTTCTCCAGCTCCTCGCGGACAAAAATTCCTTGGTTCACGATCAGGACGACTCCGTTGCCTTCTTCACGACATCATAATCTCTAACACCCATGACGTAAATACAATTGAGTCCAGAATCTATTTCTTCACAAAATGCTTAGGGAATGATTTGGGCTGGTTAGGCCTAATGTGAGTAGAAATGAGAAAATAGATGCTCTGTTTTTAAATTTTAATTGACAAGTCATTAATCTAACGATCAAATAGGATAAAAATAACAGAAATGGACGAAAAATGACCATGAAACAAAAATATAATTCTAATAACTAATGTAATTAAAATCTTCTAGTGATAAAAGTGAAACGAAATGATAAACCCAATAAATGAACATACCATCTGCTGCACCTAGTTCCTCCACACGCTCCATTAGATTTGGCGATTAAAATTGACGGTTCAGATAAAGTTAGCCATTTGACTTTAGCTACAGTCACATGATCTTAGAGGGTTCATTTTGGAAATGAACTCTCTCTCTCTCTCTCTCTCTCCTTCCTACTCGCGTTTTACTTCTTTGTTTCGACATACATTATATCGCATATTCTTCTCCGGCTGTCCGATCTCTCTTTCTCTCGGCTCCGTTTCTTCTGTTGTTGCTAACTACTGTTTAATATCTTCTTGTCTCTACCAGACAACCAGAATTTTGACTGCTGTAGACTATTTTGAGCTCAAGCTGAAGCTCTGAGCAGATGTTCTTCGCTCGCTGCTTGCTTTTCTCATCTGCTTCCTTCAAGGATCGCCTCCGTCGCCGGTGAGTTAGGGTTTTCTCTGGCTCACCTCTCAGGCAATCCTTGCTTCTCGCCTTCCTCGTACTTTCCTTGTTCCTGGCTCATTTTTCTCCTGCAATTTGAAATCTGCCATCTCCCCATCTCTTTCCTGTCTTTCTTCATTTCTATTTTCTCCGAACCACAATTCCCCTCTTTCCCTCTCTTTCTCCTCTTCACTGCTGGCCAGTCCAGCTATCGATCTCTGCAATTTCACCTTTCCGAGACCACTTTGGGTTTCTCCTGCTGGATTCTCTCAGTTTCTTGATAGTTGCCCTCCCACATCTTCTTTCCGAGCTGACTGTGCTAGCTTTAGGTTTTCTGTCTGAAGGAAGTGGAGAGCTTTGTTGTAACATGTATTTTTAGAATGGTGTATTAGGTGTGATTTAAGTTGTTGTTGCAGTGCTACGATATGGGATTTGTTTACTTGTAAATTTGGGACGTCGTGGTTAGGTTTTAAGTTAGTTGCTGTTAGTTCCTAGTGGTGCGGAGAAGACAAATACTTGTATGCAACCCTAGGGTTTCTGCTCCCTGGGGTAAGAGAAATGTTTTATTCCCAGTTCATACTGGCCAAGAAAGGGCCTTTGGGTACGATATGGATAGCCGCTCATTTGGAAAGGAAGCTGCGGAAGAATCAGGTTGCAGATACTGATATTGGTGTATCTGTTGGTGAGTTTTCAATATTTCCCATCTTACTTGCATTTTTCAGACTCTGTTCCTTAAGAATTTATTAAAGATGACAATAAGGAAGCACGATTACTACGAGTAGACGTGAGTGATTGATTTGGAAAAAAAGGCGTTAGTTTTGAAGTGTTTATTGGTTTGGTAAAGAAACTCACGTTCTTGGTGCAATAACTTCCTCAATGTCGGGAAAAAAAATACTGTTCCGGTGACTAGTTAGTTTGAAATGTTTTACTTTTATGTCCTTTTCTTAGAGACTACTGAACTCTGCGATAGTATCTTATCAGAAATTGGTGATTTTATAAGCATTGATTTAATCTTCTTATGTGTTTCTTTCTTTCTCTTTTCTCCTTTTCGGCATGGTCATTTACTATTTGCTGAACAGCTGGAGTTAGTCACTAGCAAGCAAATCTGTTTTACTTTCTTCTTCTCCTCTCTCAATGTAAGCATGTTTGTATCACACCAGTTCAGGATGAAAAGCATTTGTCAGCAGTGACGAGTATATGGTAGCTTCAGTTAATTAATGTGATTGATATTGGCTATTTATTTCTTCGTTAGTAGTTGAAGGGGTCAGGGATTGGATCCTTGACCAGAGATCTTAGTTGGGATTGAATCCTTGACCAGAGATCTTCAAGAAAAAGGAAAGAATCTTGTAGCCATTCTAGCTCTTCAGGATCTTTTAAGCATATTAATTTATGGTCTAATTGTTGACAGTGTTGTTTATCTTAAATGCCAAGTTGCCTTATGTAGTACTGAAGCACACTAGGTCAACAAAAAAAAAAAAAATTGATGATATCAAGGCCATTGGTAGCGAATCTATTTTCATAACTGGAGTAAATGTTATACCTGCTAGTTGCTAAACTCTATTGGACTGTTTTACACAATGTAGCGCATCATGATAAGAACTCTATTATAAATCTAATATTACTTACCAAGTATTTAGGATAGACTGTTCCATTATTAATGATTTTGCCGTCTTCCGCAGATTCAATTCTGTTCCCTGAAGTACCAATTGCACTAAGGCTTTCCAGTCATCTTCTGCTTGGTGTGGTGAGGATATACAATAGGAAGGTGAATTACCTTTTCGATGATTGCAGTGAGGCTTTGCTAAAGATAAAGCAAGCTTTTCGGTCCACTGCAGTTGATTTGCCACCTGAAGAGTCAACTGCTCCATATCACTCCATCACCTTGCCCGAGACTTTTGATCTTGATGATTTCGAACTTCCAGATAATGATATTCTCCAGGGGTTAGTTCCAGACTTTCACAGAAATTGATATAATTTATTGTTAGTGTTTATACCTGAAAATATCATCAGATATATGATAATTTGGATCTCTTTGTTGCCATTAGGTCCTGGATCAACATTAATGTTAGTCTGATTATAATTATGGTAGATACCTTAATATATAACGGGTCTATTTTAATGCCAAACTGATTGTGGAATTAATGCATTTGTTTTGATCATTTTTGTGAGTTTATGTTACTGTATTGACTTTCAAAGATTGTTTATATGTTTCAGTAATTTTGTCGATCATCACATTAGTTCAAGGGAGCAAATTACCCTTCAAGACACTATGGAGGGTGTGGTTTATACCACATCTCAGTTTGGATTGGATGGTTCGTATCTGCCTTTCCGACCATTTGTGATGTTGCTCACCGTGGCAAAATGTGTTGCTCTGATGCATGCTCCTAAAATCGTTATTAAATTTAGTGTGTTTTGGTTTCAGAGCGATTTGGTGATGGTGATACCTCACAAGTTGGTTTGGAGCTTGAAGAGGTAATTTTGTACTGCATGCTCGCACATACTTCTATAGTTTCGTAAATATGGACGTGTTTTTTTCTTTTTCTTTTTTATTGTTGTTAAACTGGTCATTCATTCTGGATCTCAGTTCTCGACAACCAGACATGAGGCTTATGAATAATTATAGGAAAGACAATCTATTTCCATGGCAAGGTTTCATTTGTTTGTATTTGAAAGATTTGGAGCTTTATAAATTTCTCTACTTCTCCTGGCAATGTAACGAGTTTTGTGCTTCTTTTATTTCTCGCTAGCTGTCATTCCCCCTACATTAACTATGTGCGCACTTATTCTCATTGTGAGGTTCTAGTGCTTTTATCATTCTGGTTCTGCTCACTTTCTTTCTGTTTGGTAATGTTATACTTTTTCATTCGTGCACAGGAATTGTTCCTTAACAATGCGGCAGCTTCAGGGACCAATGAGGTTTCAGAGTAGGACATTTTATCTATATCTCATTACATTCATCTCTTTGAGCGCAAACGACAGTTGATGAGTTCATTCCATTCTCCAATTGATTTTTAAGTAATTGTAGGTTGTCTGGTATAACTATTCTTGTCTTTTCGTTTGTTGTTTAGGTTCCATGAGAAGTGGGTTACCAGTGTGTGGAGTGTTTAGCTTAATCCAGTGGTTAGCTAGGATTAGTTTTCCAGCTGTTAAGTTTTTTATTCATGTCTTGCTGAGTTTTGGATTGCTTGCATTTTTCTATTATGGAAAAACTCTTCGAAGATTTCATAATTGGTTCTTGCAGGATGTAGAGATATCAAATTGCTAGGTTAAGGACCTTAGCAGTGTTTATGCCATCTAGATCTACTTAAGTTAACTACTGATGATTTCATTGTATGAATTTATATAATCACACACAGCGCTGATAGATTAATCTTTCTTCTTTGTTGCAGAGTTGATCCTAGGACGTTGATTGATGTTACAGAAGAACCAGAAAGAGGTGAAAGGGACTTCAGAGCTGCGGCATCCTCTGCATCAGTTCTTGTGAATGGTAGTGGAAACAAGGTTGAAATTGCGTTCCAAATCTAGTTCATTATGCCTCCATTTTTTGTATGATCTTCTCCAATTTGATTAATATCCCGTTGTCTCATTTGCAGATTGGATGTCTATCTCCAAATGCAGAGCTTGCTGAATATGCTCAAGCTCCATCTACTCCTGTATTAGTAGAAGAGCCAAACCTGTCCAGTGTTCAGCATGGGCTGGTCTGTGATGATCATTTTGAATCAGAAGATCGCAATTCGGCAGATATACATGGTGCAGAGAGCACAGAACATTTATATAGCAAGTCTGATCTTCATCACAGGGATGGAGCAATTGATTCTTCAGTGATTGGTCGTATTCAATGCCAGGAAACTGAGCAGGATGTCTGCCTGGTTTCTGATTTAACAATTCATGATGCAACTCTTGAAGATGCTGTGTACGCCGCTCCAGTGTCTATGGAGTACACGCAGGAAGACGGAACTACTAGTGGTTTGCAGGATGCGGACAAGGTGGATGAATATAAAGAGAAAGTCGTAGGAGGTGTTGAACCAGTTCCACAGCCAATGGAGTTAATGGACGAGAAATGTGAAAACTCATTTGGGGCTGGATTGCTAGAGACTGGTCCTGTTGATGCTTCTAAAGATGCGGGAGGACAATTGCTTGACAAAATGGTAGCACAAGATACTGCCCGTGTATCTGAGTCTTGTTCAGCTCCTGAGCATGTTAGTACTGAAATACATCCGTTACAGGGAGAGGCAAATTTAAACAACAATATCGGTGACAGACAGATGAATCCATCTACTAGCATGTTTGGACTCCGGCCATGCAACTCAAATCCAAATGACTCTGTTCTTCCTCCAGACATACAACCACCCTTGGCTGCCCTATCTAAAACACAAGATGATAATTACTCACATGGGACTTCTACTAATGATCAAGGTCTTTGCTGGGAGCTCTTTGAACTTGGGTTCTTGCGAAGTGATTCTATTATGTTGCTAGTGGTTGTTAACTTGTTCATAACTTTGTTACAACTTGGATGGTTTTAAATTTGTAGGTGAGGAGTGTAATTTAGCTGACAGCGGATTGTTGAACAAGCCTCAGACAATACAGACTGATTTTGAGGAGGAAGTTTTGGACGGAGGCCACAGGTTGGAAGACAAACTGGACAATGAAAACCAAAAGAATGAGCACTCTGAGAAGGTTGATGACCTCCCTGTACCTGAAAAATTGCTTTCTGTACCGGAGAAGGTTCTTGATAGACCTGATGAGTTGATGAATGCGTCAACACCAGTCAGTGAACTCTTAGGAATCAGTAATGGGAATGGCTCTGAGAATAGAGTTTCTGGGAGAAAGCGCAGCTTTACTGAAAGTTCCTTAAATATGCAAAGTGGAAATTCTGTGGAGTCACTTGGATTATCTAGAACGAAAAGAACCTCGGTGTCAGAGTCCGTTCCTGAAGATGATGATTTACTCTCTTCTATTTTAGGTATTTGTTTTTGTTTTCTTTTTGGTGACCTCACTTGGCGTAGATGGATGACTTGTCATTCGGCATTTTAGATCCCCTAATACTTGAAAGATGAAAAGACAGTTATTATATGGCATTTGAGTTTACAGTTGTGAGAATCAAGCTGTTTTTGTTTGTTCTGGCAGTTGGGAGAAAATCTTCAGTTCTGCGGCTGAAACCTACTCCACCTGCTTCGGAGATGCCAACTGCGAAACGTTCTCGTCCCACTTCCCGTCTTGGTGCCTTCAAGAGGAAAGTGGTCATGGATGAGATGATGGTTCTGCACGGGGAGTATGTCATATTCTCATCTTCTGCGCGATTTTTGTTTGTTTGATCTATGTGCTCTGTTGTTCTACTTGATTGGAATTCCTGGAAACTTAAACATGTAGTCGCATAGGCATAACATGCTACATCTTTTTAATCATCTGCAATGGTTCTATGATTTCTACGCTTATTACTGGAGTGTTTAACTTGTTGATTGATGTTTACGGAGTGCAGACTATACTCTGTGGGATACTAAGTACTTCTTACTGCTAGTTTGATGGACTATTCAGTTGACCGCTCATTGATAAAATTTGGAATATACTACTTTTCTGTCTTTCCTGCAGTTACAGCTACTAATTTTATCTTTTCTTTTTAGTACAATACGTCAACAATTGACTAATACCGAGGACATACGCCGTTTACGGAAGAAGGCTCCCTGCACAGAGATGGAGATAGTGACGATGCAAAGGCAATTTTTGGAAGATGAAGTTTTGACTGCACCAACCTTATCTGGTAAGTGCACTGAGTTCAGATCAGACTTGCATTTACTGAGTTCAGATCAGACTTGCATTTATACAGATAATGCTTTTTTACTTTCTTCCATGACACAAACCTGCCTTCATACATATACAACCCGCACACGATTTTGTTTTACAGGTATGGTAACACAATTGATGCATTTGCACAATGAAACCCTTGATTTGAGTGGAATAAGGGTTGTAAAAAATGAGGTGTCTTCAGATACTGCTGTGGATGTAGAATGTTCCGCAACGCTTGTTAACCAACGTGGTGAATTGGACAAGATCATTGAACCTGTAGATTGTAGAGAAATTGATGGTGAACAACCAGTAGAGCCTCCTGTTCTGGACAATCAAGATGAGAACCAACTTTTTAGTGCTTGTGGTAATGTGGGGCAGAAAGATGATATTGGCATTGTTGTTGATCTTGGAACAACAAGCAATGAATTTTTCGAGGGAAAGCTAGATACAGGGGCTAACAAGGAGAATGCTGAAGAAACTGATGCACCAGATGGATTTGAGACATCCCACATGGAGCATGCTCCCCTAGATATTTCAGGGAAGCCTGTCATGCTTTCTACCGAGACTTCTTTTTTGGGCAAAATTTCTCATGAGGATGCTTTGAAGGAGACAAATGCTATAAACGAGCTGTCTGATGAGATATATACTGTGCCAGCTGAGGAGGAAACACGTTTGAAGGAAATGAATGATGACGAACTACCAGATGGAGTTGACATGGTTGGCCATCATGGGGATGTTCTAGTTGCTACCAGAAGTGAATTTATCCTGGAGGAGGAACTTCTAATGCATGAATGCAAAGATGACCCTGCTATTCAAATCACAGGTGACCAAGCCGATGGTAACGCACCTTGTGTCAAACCAGCTACGTTTGACACGATTGGATGTGTTGGCATTGCCTTAGTAAATGAGCAGGCCCTGGAACATGCTGATGATGGAAATGTTAGGCTTGGTAGCGAGGATGGATGTGATGTAATGGGCTTTGAGCGCAATGTTGAGGATAAGTCTTGTAGTCATAGTGAAGAATTGAAAATGGCCTCCGCACATTCTGCAGGATGTGATGATGATGTTAAGAACAGTGGTTTTAATGATGGTAATAATGTAGTTTCTCAAGATGCCAATTGCCAAACTACCACAAATGCAGAAGTAACTGTTCTTGATTGTCTTGCCACTGAAGATCAATGTGTAAGTTGAATCTCTCCACTTTACTTATGCTGTTAAATGTTCTCTTTTGGTTTAGTTGCCAGACGTTAGATTAAATGGCTGTCTTTGCTTGTTCCACTGACTAAGTTGTACCACCTGTAACATCCTAAGTTCAGGTAAAATCGATCACTTTGATTAATATTTGTAGTCAAATTTTATTTGTTGTTTCTGTCTCATATTTGGTTTGGTTGTTTTGCTGGTGGCCATGTTGCATCTGTTGGCATCCAACTGTTAGGCCATATGATTGCAACTGGCGATGGATGAATAGTGGGCCTATTAATTCAAAACCTCCATCTTGATATATGCTCGAATTCTAAGCAGTGGGTCTAGGATGTTCAAACCCTGCTTCTTGAGATATGTTCGAACTTCTTTTCTGCACATTTTCTGGTGATGGTTGATATGCATTTAGGGTAAAGGAAACCAAAGTATCCTCAGCTCAAGACAGTCTGTTAGGATAATAGTTACGGGTTTCATTTGTTTTGGAGCATTGCAAACATTATGTATGGACAGAGCCAGCAGTTCTAAGTTTAAGTAAATAATAAGGAAAACAGACTAACAAATGCATAGCATCTATATATTAAAACAATTTTGTTTGTTCTTTCTTCCTGAGAATCTATCAGCATCTGACAATGAGCATGTGATAAGTTGTTTTTATATGCTGATCTTCCATGGCGAGGAATCTCCTGCATTGTCAGGCTTGCTATAAGCCGCGACGGACTATCTTGTAGTGATACTATCTTGATGGATAGATAATGCAGCCAAGTGCTTTGTGCATACTCTTTAATTGTTTTTTCACATACTGATAATATCACAGAAACTTAAAAAAATTAAATATTGTGCTCTAAATATGCACTTTTGTTTCTATTGACAGGAATTTCCAGACATCTCATTCACCAATGACACAGGTTTGATTTCCTTTGTCACCACCATTATACTCTTCTGTGTTTGCTTAGTCCGCCGCCCTCCTAGCTATAAGTTGAATATTTGATGTTAAGCCTCTAGAAGATTATAAGTTTGCTTAATAAAAAAATTGTAATATCGCTGAAAATCACCTAAGTGATGAGTTGAATGTGACTCCAGCTACACAAAGCCTAAGCGGCCTCTTATTTTTAGTATGCTAATGACATTGTCAGAACTGTCTCGAACTTCCTCCTCTAGGAACTTTCCTAGCTGTTTGGTCTGTCAAAATGTTTTGATTGTGGCTTGCTTTGTCTCTCTCCCCCCAATATGGTTTATGGACCATTGTGCTTCTTGACACTTTTCTATTTCCAGAATTTTTGAATGTTGATGACGATGAGATGGGAGAAGACGACAATGACATGCCTTCTGTTGAAGATACTCGTCTTTTAGACAACAGTGGATGGTCTTCCCGGACAAGGTGAGTGCGAATATTATGGACATGGTTATGTGTTTTCCCCTCTGTATATATCCAACAGATAACTGTGAACTTTGGTGCACCTGATAATGTTAATTGCATCTCCTGTAGAGCTGTTGCCAAGTACCTCCAAACTTTATTCGACGAAGAAGCAGGTCAAGGCCGCAACGTTGTGTCGATGGAGAACCTGCTAGCTGGTAAAACACGCAAGGAGGCCTCGAGGATGTTTTTTGAGACATTGGTAGGGTTGGCTGGCCGTTGTTACATCATCTTGGTGGGATTGATTGCCTTTGGATTTTGGTCTAGTCGGTTTATGGACTTGCCTTTATATTGTGTGCTTGCAGGTGCTTAAGACGAGGGACTACATCCATGTTGAGCAAGGGAAACCATTCGAGCACATTAACATAAAGCCAAGAGTAAAGCTAATGAAGTCGGACTTCTAATAACTTGTGGCCAAGGCAAAAGAAAAAAAAGATGGAGGGATGTGTTTCATCATTTCCCATTAGTTTTTTTTTCTTGCGTCACTGTGATTGTAGTTCTGTCAATTTAACAGCCGACAGGTCGGGTAGATGGTGTAGGTTTCCAGATAAGATTTGATTGTAATCTCTTCGTTGTATGTATTTAGTATCTTATTTATGTAAATACGTACGGAAAAGAAGGTGAATACTTAATATCTTACTGTTCTAGTGTTCTAGTACTAGATAGTTAATACTCAGTTTAATATACTTATCGTATGTATTTTATCTGATTGAAATTTCGTTTTTGTATTATTGCCAAACAGTTTCATTTACTTATGTATGATCGTATATATTTTATCCGATTGAAATTTCGGTTTTTGTATTATTGCCAAGTCATTTCATTTATTTGCTTTTATTTTTTCTTGGCTTGTGTGAACGAGTATAAAAACTGTATGTCATGCTTCATACCTATATTTAATGAATTAATCGATAATTTTAATAATACTTACATATTTATTTATTTCTAAAGAAATTAATGTAATATATTTTGATTATTAGCATACTATTAAACATACCATTTGTTCTACTAAAATATTCATACTTATTTATATGTAAATATTTGTATTATATTTTACCAACTATGATTCTAGTTTCTCGCATGCCCATGGGAAGGTGGTTTCTTCATTCTTTCTAATGAATAATATAGGATGAATTGCAAGTTTGGTCACTAGGATTACTAAAACATTTCATGTTTGCCAGTAAAAATATTTTACTCCATTTGTATTTATTAGGATTAGATATCCAAGTTTGGTCATCTCCGTTAGTCTTTGTAAGCTTTCGTTAACGCTGTGATCAGTATTTTGCTAACGTGGCTAACAGAAACAATGAGTCACTTAATTTAACAAGAATAAAATAAAATCTGACCCGCCACATAAGAAAATAAGCCACGTCAGACCGACCCAACCAAACCATTAACTCGACCCCATTTCTTGACCCTTCCTCTCCTAGAGTTCCCCTGTCGTACGCCAGGGAGTCCCCCTATGTCGAGCATCGATTTCTTTGAATTGGAGAGGGATTTGGGGACGAAACCAATAGCAGCAGAGGCAACAGAGAAATTGAAGAGGCAGCCAGTGAGCAGAAGATGGCAAATAAGAGTTACCCACTAGAGTCTTGCACGAATCTTCCAACTCCCTCAACACTCCCAACGCCAACCTCCCCATTAAAAGAAGTATGGATCTAGGCGTGTCCATCTAGGGTTCGTACGAAGGAGATCAATCGGATGATTGGGAATTTAGGGAAAAGAATAGGAAAAATGGGAGTGAAGTGGGGAAGATTGAAGAGGAAGGAAGAACTCGGTCTCCCAAGGAGGGAGGGGGGCGACGACAAGGTGAGTAAGAGAGAAAGAGATTTCGGCTAGAGGGAGAAGGAAAGAAGTCGTAGGTTTAGGAAATATTGTTATGTTATTTCTTAATGAATAAAATCCTGTATTATCCAATATTAAATATTAGCTAGTGACTAAAATAAAAAACACATTGACATCTAATGGAACAAATTTCAAAAGTCAACATAACATCAACAATTTCAAGTCTACAACCCAACATAACATAAGATTAAGAATAAACAACATTCATAGTTCAATACTAATAAGTTCAACAAACTACAAAGTGCAAATTGAAACACCAATCTCTCTTTGTCCTTCACACATTCGAAGTCGAGGCAACATCATCACTTCCTCCAATCTCTTTGCTCACACTAGAATCTTGAGATACTCCGATCTCAAGTTGTTGCTCAACCATAAGGACATTGTAAACTAAACAAAGGAAGAAAAAAATTCATATGACTAGTTAGCAAATCCAAAACTCATAATTCTTTTTATATATAATTAGTGGGTACGCTTTTTGCCCAAACCTTCTATATACTGTTTCAATTCTTGGCGTTTAGTGAGCTCTAGGCTGAAAGAGTCTTCTTGCCCCTTTTCCCAATCCCTCGCACTGATGCTGAAAAGAAGACACCCTATCCATGTCCTGTCAAAACCAAAAGAAAAGAGATGACTTCCACTGTTCCACAAGTACCAATGAACTAACCCTACCTTTCACCTTACCTCTGAAAGTAAAAAAATTCACCTTCCCTCTCCCTTCCCGACAATCCTTCTCCCATACACCTCTTTCTCAAGTCACATCCCTCAATTTTTCTCCCATAACTTCTCTTTTCACTCACCCAATTCCATTACAGGAATTATTCCATCCATACCAATCCGTTTTATCCTTCAGCTCTCTCTTTCGATTCCACCCACTGAGCCAAAAGTTGCAGTGGCAGCAAGAGTGGGAATCCACCATTTTTAGGGTTCACTTTGATTTCTCTGTTGGAGCTTCCACTCCCTGCAAATATGAAAGTTGTGTTTTGGTGGTATGGCGAGCCTACACAATGGAGAAGACTGACGCAAGTGTAACGATGATGAGCATAAACTCTTCTTCGGTCGTCGGCGACCGGAAATAGCTGCAGGATCAGGCGGACGACAACATGCCGACGGCAGAGAGAATTCTCCTACTGGTTCTGGTGGGATTGGGCGTGTCAGCTCTGGTACTGATGCTCAAGAACTCCCCCACCGACAGCTTTTGCAGAGGATGACTGGGAAGAGGTGATCTTCGTTGCTGATTCTATTTCGCGGAATAAGTTCGAATAGTTGATTTATGTGAATATGGAATCGGTGGCATCCCCAGATTGGCGGTGCCTTGCAATGGAACTTTCCTGCCAGAACCACGAAGGTTGGAGATGGAGGAAGGGATCTGACCGGAGAAGCGAGAGAGTACGAGGGTGCGAAGGGCGATTAAGCCGGCGGGTGATTGGGTCGCAGAGACAGAGGTTGAAAGGTGCTTTTTCTCTATTGATTGTCTCGATCTACTCGCTCACTAATTCATTTATCGCTAACATTCTCTAAGACTTAGTGAGTTTGTATTGCTGCATTGTTTGTTTCGGTTAAACAAAATCACCAACCTTGCTGCTCCCTATGGGTTCCGAGAGCAGTGTCGGATCTCTATGTAGTTCAAACTTTCATAATCTTTTTATTGGGTTTAATGGATTTGTTCGCTTCGCCTCTCATCTCTGGACCTTTCAGCTTCCATATGAAACTAATTTATTTACCATCATTTGCTTTTACAGGTAAGGACCTGTAATACCTGCAATATAAGCATGATTTTATTGCTGCTAAATTCGAGAAACTTGATTCTCCTACACCTTCGTTACTTACCTGTTCCAGTCCATTCTACAGATCTTTGGAACTCTTCAAGTAGGTGTTGTTAATTCTAATATTATACTTATTTTGACCAACGTTCTTGCCTATTCTGATTTGGTTTCATGGTCCCAATGGTAAGCCATTGTGAGTTTCTCAAAAACTTGCTATGTCGCTTTGTTTTATCAAGAGATGCTTTGACAATTAAATTTTCCCCATATTTCATTCTTTTCATAGTATTGCAAACCAAAGCAAAGAGTTTGTGCCTGTTGTTAGATCGTAAAATTTGAAATGGATCCTCAAATAAGATCGTATATGAAGCAAGTTCTAAAATTATTAGCAAACGGTTAAGGTTTAGTGCTTGATCTCTTTGGCATCTGTTGACAGGTTTACTTCTCTTTTACTTTTGAAGTCACTAGGTTATGTCTCTTTTGCTTCTATGTTTCTCTTGCTTCTACATTCTTATAATTGCTCAATACGTACATTATTATGAACCTTGCTGTGTTGTTTGATCTTCTTTAGGCAAAAGAAATACAGAGGTTTGCTGATAATATGGGCCAGCTTGGCAAAGAGGTGAGTTCATTAATAGAATTCCTTTTTCAAATATGCCAACCAATTTGTATACTTTGTTGGCTGCTTTAAGTTTCCAGTTAAGCTTCATGTTGTTTCAAATCATTCAAATGTTTCTTGAGAATCGTTGGGATAAAATGGTTTGAAACACCAAGCATACTCTTCAATTGACGTACAATTGCTCAAAGTAGCTGGCTGTAGTTATTTCTATAATGGCATGGTTGTTTATTACTTCTTGGTTATGCTTCCTAATGAGTCTAGGATCTTTGCTATAGTATAGCCTTAACGATTTATGTAGTAATCCGCAAATTATAAATAGTATATGTATATTGCTTGCCTTTAACGTTGACATTCTGGTTGTCTGGCTATTAGATGTTGATGGCATTGACATTGATTAAGAACTATGGAATGAAACTGTCCCCTTACAAGCGTTGGAATTGTAGTTCGGTTAATTAAAGGAGGAGAACATTGTGTTCAATTCTTTTCATGTCCTTTCCCTTTTAGTTCTATTCCAATTCCAGCCAGTTCTTCCGCACATTGAGTGCATACAGGTTGTCTTTAAAGCTTAACCTGTTATTACTTCTTCAAGGTTTTGACTTAAGTCTTAACCAGTCATGTCTAATATAAAGGTTTCAAAAGGAAGAGATATGGTTCTCAATCAGAATGCTTTACTCGAGCTGAAAGTTCCTGTTGGCATTGGTCAGCAGGTTCTTAGTTTTTAGGTTTGAACCAAGGTTGTCAACCCGCGGGTTGACCTGTGGGTCGACCCAGTTTGACCCTGACCCGATGAGAAAAACGGGTCATACGCACCCGCCGGGCCGACCGCTATAAAATACCGGGTTGGAGTTCAAATTGTGTCATTTTTTCCTTTGATTTGCGAAATGCGCCTATTTTCCGATTTTTCTTTTCGCCCAACTCAATCTTTGGAATCCTAAGTTGAATATTTGAATATTTATGTTATATAAGTGTGTGTGAATTTCATTATATGTTGGATCTAAGTACGATATGTGATTTTGGTGTAATATTATATGTTATAACTCATATGTTAGATAAGATTTGATATAATTTATGAGGATAATTACAATATAATGACTTTTTACATATTTCCGGGCCAAACCGGACTAAAACGGTTGACCCATTAACCCTTGACCCACTAGCTCGACCGGGTGCGGGTCAACCTTGGTTTGAACAAATATTTAATTTGACTAGAATGTGACCTATTATTCTACTTCACGAAAGTGGATATTTACTTCTGCACAATGGTCTGTGAACCTCATATTAGCATTTTAAAGTTTGGATGGAAAACTAGAACACCATACTGCAAATTGGGAATGAACTGTTGTTATTATTTAAAATCCAGAGAACCATATATGTGTATTACTTCTTAATTGGACAGAGTTTGGCGTCTAATATTGCTTATGCCTCTGTTTTTCTTTTTCTTTTACCCTTCCACTTAATTTTATTATGGGGTTTAGCAAGCTGATAATAATATACTTTCATTACAGCTTGGTTTGCTCCCAACATTCCCGTCTTGATGTTATATGTATCCCCAAAAGAGAAGTTTCCTATATTCTTTGTTCTACTGCTAATGCAACTCATTTGGTTGGATTCTACGAACCGTAGTCAACAAGGAAGGGCCGCTCTTGCCTTGCATGTAACTTGACATGCCGATGAATGGAGGTGAAGTGGGGATCAAAGTGGAAAGGTGGAAAGGCGTGAGCCCTTGGAGGTGGAAAGTGAGTCGGATTCAAGGTGTAACAAAAATGGAGGACGATTTAGTGGGCTAAAACGAGAATTAGAGGCTTCGAGCTGAGATTGAAACGAGGAATGGTGACTATGAAGAGCTCAAGGACGAGTATGAGATGCTAGAGCTTGAGGAATGGTGACTATGAAGAGCTCAAGGACGAGTATGAGATGCTAGAGCTTGAACACAAGACGAAGAAGGCTGAATTTTTTTTTTTAAAGCTAAGAAGGCTGAAACTGTTGTCAAAATTGTCTTTTTTTATATGAATCTCCAAACTGTGTCTTTTACTAAATGCACTTTTACTCAATTATGTAGGAACTTTAGTGTTAATCTAAGCTTTTGATGGGTGATAGGATACAACATCCATAGTTTGGATCATAAACTGATTATATCATGAAGTTTGGATTGACTCCTCTTTTTGTATTCTCCAAGATTTTGCAACAGAGGTGTTGTTAACTTCGATTGTTTGCTCAAGAGGAATGTCGCATTGTTATTGTAGGTTTTGTTGCAACCGACAAGCTCATTTGTTGATGGAGTTGGATTAACTTTCTATGCAGCAATTTCACTTTACATGAATTAGGAGAAGAATCTTTGGCTTCCATTGACACCGCTAGAAATGCATGCCTCAGCTCTGTCATAGATAAGATGTTTACTGTGGAGAATGGTACTGGACAAGACACACAAATGTGGTCAATTCGGTATTTGAGGTCAGTGTCATGTGGGATCAACTTGCCTTTGTCACCTAAACGTCTTAGACCCAAGGTTAAGGAAACCCTAACGTATAGGCTGATCGGACCGCAAATACTGGATACCGCACCCAAACCGGCAGACGGTTTTAATGTTAGGAAACGGTTCAACCACATTTTTTTTATAAGGGTGATAATATTAAATAAGAGAACGGGAACCAAATATCAAAGTTCGAAGTTCAGCAAAGCTGAACTTGGTACACGGTTGAACCACGGTTTTAGTACAATATACCCTACCACTCACTTTTTTAGTATAACCTCCGATACGGTTTAATTAACCTTGCTTAAACCATGTTTGTCCCTTTATGATGTCAATAGGGTGAGCAGGACTGGTGGTGGTATTCCGATTGCCCGTAACACAATGAACCTCAATTTGATGTCACTTAACCCAACTACCACACGATCATGTTGCTGCAATTTTAGTTCCCGCGGCGTTGCGTAGCCGCCGCGGGTATTGATTCTAGTTGAAATATGACAATTGAGGAATGAAAAACTACATTAATAAACATTACCATTGACGAAAGCTTCATCATCCTCATAATCATCTTCCAAAGATTGGAGGGAACCAGATCTAAGCCAATCCTCAGATTCCTCGCTACAGATTAGTGCTTCAACAATCTTAGGATGTAATGAACTCCTAAAGTCATCTAGAATTCTCCAACCAGTACTAAAAGCCGACTCAGAAGAAACTGTATACATCGGGACAACAAAAACATCCTTAGCCATCTCAGCCAAGATAGGATACCTCAAATGATAGGTCATCCACCACTTCAATACATCAAACTCAAGTTGGGTTCCTCTCCTCCAGCTCCACCTTCACAAGGATGAGATAGATACATCTCAAGCTCATATTTGAATTGACAGAGTGCAGGAGGTATGGAATCCGAATCAAATCCAGGATAATTATCTTCTCAATCTTCATATAGTGGGTCCAAATGACTAGAACTAGAACCCTCCAACTTGACTTTGTGGTTTTGGTGGTCGAGGTTGATGGCGGAGGTCATGCGACGAAGCTGTTGGATGGCGGAAGGCGAGGCGAGGCAACGGAGATGGTGGAGTTCGATGGCGAAAGTCGTGCGATGGAGCTACTGGATGGTGGAAGGCGAGGCGAGGCAATAGAGATGGTGGAGGTCGATGGCGGAAGGCGAGGCGACGCCGACGGCGAATAGCTAGGTTTCCCTTCTCGCCTCTCCCTTGCAAACACTCAGCGTCAATGCGATTGGGAATGTCGGCTGATGGGGAAGCAACAGCCGAATGGAGCTAGGGCTGCGAGTGCTCGCAGGCGACGGAGAATGAAATCGGGCTTGCCCCATTGAAATTTGGAGGCTTGGAGCTGCCGAGTTGGGCTGAGTCCATGCTTAATTTTGGCCACGGTCTGGGCGGTTAACCATGGTCTAGACCAGACCAAACCGTTCTAGACCGAAAGTGAAAGAGGCAAACCATGAACCAGACCAAATTGTATTCATGGTCTAACGGTCCGGACCAAATCGTATAGTACGATCTAAACTACGGTTTGCCATACGGTTTGGTCTAGATTCTCAGCCCTTGCAGACTGACGTATGTCACACACCATGTATAGTGATGGCAATTGGGCGGGGCGGGCCAGATATATTTAACGTGAATACTCCAAATGTATTGTATGAATATGTCAAATATGTTATAAGAATATGTCACGTGGTTAGTGATGGCAATTTGAACCCGCTCTGGCCGGTGATGGGGCAGGCCATGGGTATCTTCTTCCAACCCGTTCCGCTTTGCCCCGTTCAATCTCAATTTCTTACCGTACCTATTCTTATTTCTCCTATTCTGACTTTTCTTCAACTAATTAAATTCAATTACACATTCTATTATCACTATTTTTCATTGATAAAGTGTTTTCCCCTTCGTTTTATTGTAAAAAAAAGTAAAATTTTACGTGTATTTTTTTCAAATAACATGTAAGAGTGGTCGACCTGCCTCCCTCCGTACCTGCATGAGTATTACCCGTCCCGACCCACAGTAGCATGGGGCGGGGCATGAGTATTCATGGTCTAACGGTCGTGTGAATTGAAAAATGTGTTAGGTTCAAAACTAACGATATTATCACGAGACCAGACCAACCTAAGCATATTCCACATAGGGGCTCGAACAAAAACAGATTGCAAATTCGAGCAACCATCAGAGCAAAAGGGTTTAAAAAGCTAAAAAGGAACAACATCTACACTGGAAAATTTTCCCTTCTTAATTTCGATGAAAACAGAGAACAGAAGAAAACCAGGTACACTACATTCCCTTAGTATCTAAAGAGTTGAGAACAGACGACATCACACACAAAGAGAACACATGAAAGAAACAAAAACAAAAAAAACTCTAAGCTGCATCCGTCAAACTGAGTTTGACTCTCCACCACCAAAGGTGAAGAGCAAGCACAAGTTTGATAGTGGAGCAGCATCTACCAAAGCAGTCAGAAGAACGACGAAGATACATTGATATGGAACTTGGAGCAACTTCAGCTGGAAAACAAAAGAAACTTAAAAGGAGGAAAAGAAAAACAAAAACAGGTAAGGCTTTTAAAGCTAGATCGTTTTCTTCTTTCCTATCATACGACTGCAGCAGTACTAGGAATCCATCACCCGGCGAGCTTCATACTAGGTTCATTCCACTCCATTTTCCAGTCTCTTTTACTCAGAGTACAAGCTCTCTGCCGAAAATCCAACTGAAAGGAACAGGGGAGGATGGTTGCTTCGCGCTCCCAGCAGCTCTCTCCTCCAGCCTTCGAATCCTTGCCGGCAGCCCACAAACAAACTCCTGAGCCCTGTTTCCTTCCCCAGAAAGACCCGTCAATGTCTCCACTTTCCACCTCCCAACCAGGAACTCCAGGATATCTGCGTAGTCCTTGGCCGTGTACACCCCAATACGCTGTGCCACGGAGGAGTAATTGTCGAAAAGATTGTCATCCTGGCCGTCGAACATCAAGTGGGCAGGCATGGATATTTTCTTTCTCATCATGTCCGCCAGTGCCAACACTGTGCCGTCCGGATCAATCTCAAACAGCTTCTCCACAATCTTGGTGTAAGCAGTTTCATGGCGTTTCTCATCTGCTGCGATAATTCCACAGATCTGCGCCAGCTTCATGTCTCCATGTTCCTTGGCTAGCCTTGCCGTGTTCCCATGTGAGATGAAAGTTGCCCTCTCTTGGAATGAAGTGTAGATGAAACCAAGGTAGGGATTGTTTTCTGTTTTTGGATCCTACAGAGTTAGGCAGGAAAGAAAAGGTCAATTTTTAGAAACTCCAAAAGGGAAAGTATTCTAGTCACAAGCACTGGAAAACCACATAAATTAGAAGTCAAAATACATGATCATCTAAGCCAAGCCACCACATGGAGTGAAAAGAATTAGACTCCCTACTACATAACATGTAACTTCGCACAAACTTCTAGCAGTTGCTTTCTTGTACTTGCAATCAGTCGTGTGACCTGTCTGCTTTTAATTGGATACAGTCTGCTTTCAATGAGATACAGTCGGAACCATAAACTCCCACATGACATAAAAAAGGAACTAAATGTTTCCTAAGCCAACTACTAGGTACGTTGTTGGTCGACAATAAACATGATTCTAATGCTGCCAAATACAACACATGGCAAGTTCCGAACATGCCATGGCAACACTTAGCAAGAGTCACAACTTTCTACAGAAAAAAACCAATTGACAGATAACGCTAGACCAGGGGAACCTCAATTCAAAATAGGACAGAAGATAAAGGTTACCATGGTTTCAGATTTAAGGTTACCTGGAACTAAGGGTCTTACCACAGAAGCAATGTAATCAGAACAAACTCTAGCAATCATCTACCAGCATAGTAAAGTTTTCCCACTCATATAGCTGGAAAGATACCTATGGAACAAACTTATAGTAAAAACAAAGGGAATGAGAAACAAGCAGTACATGTAATCACATACCATTCCTGACCCAATCAGATACTGAATTGTCTTCTCAATCTGCTTCATGTCGACTCTTCCGGAAAGGTAGAGATACTTGTTGAGGAGGTCACCGTGCCGGTTCTCCTCAGCAGTCCATGCCCGAGTCCAGATCGCCCAAGAAGTAAGGCTTGCCCCAGTCTCATCTCTCACGCCATCAAGGGTGTTAAGCATTGTCTGGTAAGTTGGTAGGGCTTCTTCAGTGATCATATCTCCAACCAGCACAACAAAATAGTCATCAGGGAGTTCCTTGGCTCTTTCCCTTAGTTCCTTAACTTGGTCATAAAATCCCTCTGACTCGGGTTCTGGCAGGAAATCTTGTGGCTGCCAGCATTTCTCAACGGGCTTTAGGTGCACCAAGAGATTGTCCTCAGCCCAGCCTTCCAATGACTTGAAGATCTCCAGCTTTTGTGGGGGCATGGAGTGCGTGACTTGGACATGCACCTCTTTGGGAGGTCCATACGGCTTCTTTAGTTTCTCAGCCTCCCTGGCCAATCAAAGACAACACGAAGTTACAACCTTGAATTGAGCAGTTCAACAACTGTAAGAAAAATCAACATCTGGTGGCGAAATTAACTACACTAGAACATCAAAACCCAAAAAAGCATAAACATCATCAGGACAAAAAGATGTGAAAAATAACTTGACATCGACGCATATGGATGATCTGAAAATTTCTGGCCAAGTAAGGCAAAGGAACACAAACCACCGCATGGGCTACTATATAATCCATCTGTTATTCGATTCTAAAACACTAGTTAAACTGAGCAATCATAGTTCCAAACAATAAAGTTGGACCGTATTTGCGGTGAAGGTGCGTACACACGAGATAAGGAAGAAACTAGCGAGGAAATTGATTATTCCCCGAGAGAAGGAGATGATAATAAATATGCCGTCAAATATGTTGCAACTTAAGACACGATGGGTGCTGCAGGAGTCTGGATGGAGCATCGTTAATTCCTAGATGAAACGCTTAAGACTTAAAAGTCAAGAAAAAACAGCTGGGCATTATTTCCTGCCAAAGCAGGTAGATGAGAGAAGACGACAAAGATGATAGATAAGAAACACCCACAAGAAAGCAATACACAGAGCCAGTCGTCAACCAACTGGACCAGCCGACCCAGGCAGTAAAGTTAACCCACCACCATCCCCTCCACAACTCTCAACCACAAGAGTTGCATTGCATATCGAAAACCCCGCAAAACAAAACAAATACTGACAATGCTTAGATGATAATGGGCTGCATGCCACACATAACTGAGGCATCTTGCAGATCTTCTCACAGGAACGAGAGGGAATAGAAAATGAAAACCCAATCATGAAGCATAGAAGCAGAGACATACCATTCATTCCTCAGTTCGTTCGTGGTTTAAAATAAGCAGGAAAAAAACAAGGCATGGGAGGGGGGGAGAGGGAAGAAGAAAACAAAAGAACGCAGCACAGAACGAGCTATGGCGACGCCGAATTGATAAAATAACGAGTACCCACATGCATTTAAATGGAAGGAGAAGAGGAAAACAGTGGGATGACTTCCGCACCACGGAAATGAACCCATCGGTGTTCAAATTCCAGACCCAATTGGAAACGAACGACAAAAAAGACGGAAACAAATTCAATCGGAACATAGAACAAAAGCTGAGTCGCAAATCAATCAAAACCACAGCAAAGGGAGAAATGAAATTAGACGAACAGAAAAAGAAAAGAAAAAACAAGACATAAACGTTTCGATTGCAGGAAAATCAGTCAATCCCTGCGATAAATTTTGCGGAGAATCCAGAGCAATCGCGGGAGGAAATCTTACTTGATGGAAGTGGAGGCCACGAGAAGGGTGCGAGGAGATCTGGGATGGCGGGAGGGAGAGAAGTTGATGTTGAGGGAGCGGGTGGAAGGGAAGGTGACTGGATTGAGCTTGAGAGCCATTGTTGAAGAGCTGCCGGAGCAAGTTGACTGGTTCGCAGCTGAATTTGTAGGAGGAAATGCGGTTTTGGATTGCGGATTTTTTGCCGGAAAGGTGAGGCAGAGGCGTTCTCCTACTACAAACCCAAGAGAGAGGCGCACACAACTGTAGTATCTCACAGAGAAGGAGGAGAGGCTCTGGCTTTAAATGGAGAGGGAGGGTGGCAAACTGGGGGCGGAGAGCGGAGGGGGAAAAGACACGGCAACGGGCTCACAGATTTCCATTGAAAAAGCTTCGCTCAGCCTGCGGAAACGCACACGTGTATACCCTGCATTTACTATTTTGCCACCCCGCCCCACGAACTAACCGAGGCAAAAAAGAAAAATATCGCACACACTGTGGGCAAGTCCACCGGCAGAGGACAGTGTGAGTAAGAGTGAGTGGGAATATGTGTGGATTCGGTGCAAAAATCGGATTGAATCGAACCGAAAATGAAAATTAGAACTGAATCAAATATATGTTTGATTTCATATTTAGAATAATTCATAGGAACAACATCGAATCAAAGTACATTTGATCTGATCCAGTTTAATTCAAATATCAATCTGGTATGCTTTGGATCGACGTGGATCAGATCATTGCCTATTCCTAAATTGTGAGTGTGACAATACCTGTCATGTTGTTGAACCATCTGTAGTTGGAGGAGGGGGGGGGGGGGTGGTTAATTTAGGGCAAAAAGAGATCTTTGATTATGGAGCCATAAGATGGAAATGGAGGAAAGAGTCAACAACGGTGTTGGACGAAATCAATTGAGTGTTGATTTTTTCACTACTTAGATAGTTTGGTCATTATTTTTAATAGCTAGTAATAACTAATTATAATGAACATTTGGATGTATTTTTTACTCTTACTCAAATTTATGTTACTAATTTATTCATAATAATAATGAAATTAGATCATAAATCAACGATAAATTGAAAATACTGGTCCACCACCTACTAGAAGATGTTGGTTTCCTTTGTAACCCAGTATCAACTGAGAAAATTAAGAAGGTAGTATTTGGAATGCCTAGGGGAAAAGCCCCTGGGCCATATGGTTTCTCCTCTGAATTCTTTCAGGATAATTGGCTAGTGGTTGGAAGTTTAGTTATTCAAGTTGTTCACGATTTTTTCTTATCAGGTGAGCTGCTTAGAGAAGTCAATAATACTATTATTGCCCTCATTCCCAAGGTCCCAATGCTAATACCATAAGGCATTATAAACATATATCATGCTGCAACTTTTTCTATAAGTGTATTTCTAAGGTCTGAGGAGGCAAGTTTAGAGGTATACTTCCATTAGTCATTAGTCATAATCAACATGCCTTTATTATGGTTCATTTTTTTCATATTTAAAATAATTAATAGGATCAAAACTTAATCAAAGTATATTCGATCCAATTCGTTTCAAATATCAATCTAGTACGATTTGGTTCAGGGTGGACCAGGTTGTTGGCTATCCCTAATTATGAGTGTGAAAACACCCACCATGTTGTTAAACCATCTTAGTAGGAAGGGGTTGTAATCTTGGGCAAAAAATAGTTATTTTGATTATGTAGGCATAACATGGAAATTAAGGAAAGGGTAAAAACAGTTTTGGACGAAATCAATTGAGTGTTGATTTTTCACTTTACTTACATAATTTTGTCATTATTTTTAGATAGCTAGTAATAACTAATTATAACGAACATGTGGCAGCTTGGTTTGCCCATTCTCGAGATGGATTGTGAGTCGGTGCTGAATCGTATCCGTGATGCGAACAGGGACCAGACAGAACTTGGAGTGATATGCAGGAATATTAAGAGGCTACTTCAGGAAATGGGTGATGGTGGTTACAGACATGTCTACCGATCGGCAAACGCGGCAACACACATCATGGCACATATGAAGACAAGATGGAATGAAACTGAAATTTGGTTTGATAGACCCCCTATGAGTGTAATTGACCAGCTGGAGCTGGATTCTGTAATGGCTTCTCATTCGTAATAAAAGCCTAGCGCAGATTTCAGTAAAAAAAAAAAGTTCTCGGTCTCCATCACCTTGGATTTTGGTGGCAGCTATCCACTCCTGCTCCTTGATCTCCCACTATCCATTGATAGCCTTCTGATGGTGTGACTTGAGGATTTTGAGCAAATAGAAAGTGTGAACTCGACTCCCTTGAAAATTCATCCTCCTCGATCATGATCGTCGGCTCCCTCCTTGTAAGTCTTGTAGATCGTCGCGCTGCTACAAACTCTGGCTCTGCTCTAGGCAAACTAGGATGCCTCAGGCCTCCTGATGTGAAGAAGTGTCATTGTCTCCTTTCTTTCTAACTACGAGAAAGAACCTGTCATTGTCCTGCTCAAAAGAAACTAAATTAGGATAAATCATTGGGGATAAATCCACACTTTAAGGGTGTGGTTTCTTTATAAGCAAATCATATAACTTGTCGGGTACGTATTAACAAGATAGTAATCCATAAAATTCATCTATCATTTAAACTTGTATAAAAATAGGAGATATTCTACTTAAAAATGTAGAAGTAGTACGAAACACATTTTTTGAAATCTTTGAAAGCTCCAAGTTATAAGATTAAGCAAAGATCGATAAATTGACACAAGCAAAATGGCATGCATTCAATCTAACTTCGTAGTGAAATTGAAACTAATAATTTCCTACTCTCATTGTAATTTCGGAACTTAAATACATATACCAAAAAATTTGAAATATACCAGAGCTTTGACGTTTAAAGCTCAATTTGAAAATGTGCTATGCTAGAATTTTGAAAATTTTGGCATTGCCTTTGCTGAAATTCATCAATCCATCCAATCATACATACGTTAAAACCCATAATAAGGACAATGCATCTCATTTCTAACCATATAACCACCACTCGTACATAAAAATCGATTGTGCCTAACATAGACCGAAAATAGCAAAAAATTCTCCTACCAATCTCATGCAATTTTAAACTTTGAAATCCTCAATCGAAGTCCTAAATTCATGGCTCAAGCTCCTAAATTCATTTGAAGATCATGGGTACTTGGAGTGAAGAAAATTGTGGAAAAATCAAAGAAAAATCAAAGACCGAAGAGGGACAACGGCGATGGTGTTGCGACAGGTATATCTGTCGGGGATTCTCTGATGGTTTTTTTGGATTTTCATTTAATGAGATTTATTTGGTAGGTGATGGGTATGTTGTACCCCAAATGTGAGGACAAAATTTGGAGTTTTGGAGATGAAATTGATGATTTAAAGTTGAACTATTTGGGAGGAATTTGAATTCTAGAGAGAAGGGAAAGGATTTTCGGATAAGACGGAGAGGGGAAAGTGAAAATGTGGGTTGAGTGGGGTGGGATGGTATGGCAAAAAATTGTCATTTATTGGGGTAGGAGTAGCAGCGTTGGTGGCCGATGTGGCTGCCTCTCGCGTTCTACTTTTGCATTCCAGCATTTTTGGGTTAGAACACTTATCTCGATAGTACAAAAGTTGGTTTCGTACTATTTTCATGTCTTATAATCCTTAACTCTTGTTATAAGATTGAATTTTGCTCCAAATGTAACACTATCCAAAGGATACAATGTTTCCCTCCAATGAGTAACTCAAAATTTCAAGCCAAAAACAAACTATGAAATTAAAAATAATCCAGGAAAGAAAATTTGGGTTGTCTCCGCGGAAGCACTTTTATTTAAAGTCATTAATTTTGACGCCAGACATGGATTGCCTCCCTTGGAGTGCTCTCTCTTTGTTGGGCTCGGTTGTTTGGCTCACAAGCAACTCCCCCTCTGAATTTTGGCATGATTTGTTGGTGATGGGTTGGGCCGCCATTGGATCGCCGATCCCCTTTATCTTCTTCAAATGGGCTGATTTTTGGTGGATAACTTCATCTTGGGCTTAGTGAGTTGCTCCTCAAATTTCAGCTCGTTTGGACTTAATTTGATCCGTCTGCACTTCAAAATATTTTTCTCTTGTCCATAAAATGAGCATTCGGTGTCAGAATCCATCATTGTTTGATCCCATGAGCTTGTATTTTCATCTTGATATAAGCTCAATTCCATCATTGTACAAGCTCCAATTGATCGCTCAAAGATCGGATCCAGTTGATAAGAAACAAGCTGTAAAATGTCTAAGTGTTGGAACAGTTTTGGGAAGCATACTTTGGAGGTTGGTTATTTCAAATGGCAAAGTGAAAATGCAAGTTTTAGGGTTTGTTTGAAGATTGGATGCTCCTATACAACTTGGTGCATTTGGATTGTCGAGGGGATGCCAGGAAGGTCGTTTTTCAAAGCAATCAAAAACCTATCCTGCAACCTGAAATCTGCTAGAATTTGGCTAAGGCAGAAACAGAGTTTTTGGGACCAACTTTGGGGCACTATTTGTGGAGTTTGGTATGCAACCAATTGGTGCTTTGAGTTGGATATAAAACTGTGAAACTTTCTAAGCCTAGGGAAGGAATTGGCTTCCTTCGAATCAACCCAGAAGACCATGTTCCAGAAGCATGAAGTTCGTACAAAGACTGCTTTTCTAGATTGATTGCTTGGCCGAGGAGGATGATGCTTGGAGCGCAAGTTACCGAGTTTTAGTTTGCTTTTCTTTCCTTATTTAGCTCTACTTCGTGTCATTGTTTCTTTAGGATTGTAATTAGAATTATATGGCTATAAATAACCTCACTTTGATTTGTAGAAAACACGTTTGAAGTTGATTGAATAAACCTTATCGATCACCCAAATCCGCCTCTGTTTTCACCACAAAATCATCATCTTTCCAACCTAATCACCCTAGCTGCGCGATTCAGACCAGAGTCCCTACCTTGGGCTCATCACAACTTCCTTCTTATCCATATTGTCTTGAGTGCATTATATCCATGAAATAACATCAAAAGGCATAAAATAGTACAAAAACAAACTCAAGATCTATCATAAGCTCATATATCAAATAATTACGAATTTCATATGAAATATAATAAAAATTACTAAAGATGCATTGATAGAAGGGGAAAATATATCAAATATTGGAGTGGCAAACATTATAAATTAAGCGTCATCAACTGTGTTTGACTCGAGCAATATTGATTCCATGTGGTGTTAGATCAAGTGATAAAACGATGCTCACTAACCCTGATAATGGCCATTATACTGCCAGCCTTGCAGTATAGCAGCTTGATTGTATTCCTCAGGGGTCGTCTATACCCTAGCCTACTCTTATTAAATATACTTTTATCTAATAGACAATTGGTTGTTGTTATTACTAAGGAATTGTTAACACTGAAACCAGAATAGATAGAATGATACTTGGGGTATCCTCACACTAACATCGGGTATATATGAAATCAACAGGTAAAACATCTATGGTAACGTAGGTGCAGAGAACACTAAACTGGGAAGTGGGAACCAATGCAATGCTCAAGCCACCGATCCTCCTTATGACCATGTTCATCGGCCCAACGTTACTTCAACCGGTTTCAATGACTAGGGATAGTGGCCTATCTCCTCTAAACAGGTTCTACCCATCCGCACACTCGGTCCTCGAGTCGATGGTCATGCACTCGAGTCCCAAGCATTACCTAGGTGAGCTCCTAGTTGGCAAGGGATGGTCATCACGTCCACCAACTAAGACTCAATATCAACTAACTAAGCTAGGGGTAATCATTCACATAAAATCAAGAGCTAGCCTGATTTTACCTAGACTAGATCATGACATACATGCATTCATGCACCCATACTCAGAAAGAGGCACATAAATACTCTAGATAATCTCAAATTAACTTTAAATTAATATTACCCTATCAATTACATATCATACCCAAGTTAGGGTTTGGGGGATGAAGCTCCAAGTACCTTAGGAAACTAGCCCATGAAAGGAGGGAGGAAAGCCACAAAAAGAAAGGAAGAAAACATAAATGATGAGCTTCTTCTTGTGCATAGATATTCCTATTCAAACTCCTCCTTCTCCTCTTCCTGTCCAAGGCAACTGCTTCTCTCTCTAACTCCTCACTCTAGGGTTTGTAAATCCAAAGTCTGTCTTAATGAGGGGAGCAACCCTCTATATAGAAGATCAACGGCACTAAGAAGTTTGCGGTTACCAATCAAAAGATCGTAGCTACGATCTCTTTCCTTGGGTCTTGACCTCGAAATGGCGACGTGTTTGGCCACTCTGGCGGAGAAATCATGGTCCAGACTTCATGCTTGCGAACTAAAAGTCATAAGCGTGTCATTTTTCGCGGTCTCAAAGTGAAGGACTGCGAGATGGACCATGAGATCTTATGTAGTCTTGCCACCAACTTCTCCAAGTTTGCAGCTCTACTGATAAGATTGCAGCCATGAAGTCATTTTGGCTTACATCTTCTAGGTCGTGAACTTTCACTTTTGGCCGTGATATTCTCTTTTCACTCTTTTCACACTTTTCTACACTTGATCTTGGATTCTTTGATAAAACACTTCAAATCTGAAATGTTTCCTAAAAGTCTAGAGGTGCAAATCTGTTCGGTTTCGTTTAACCACTAAGCAAAAAATGCATACCGATGACACGTAGAATGAGTTATTATAGACCCCCCCCCCCGGTATTATGACCAAAAGTGCATTCATTTCCTATCATTATCGTCATAATACCTTGAATTTGTGCTATGAATGCTTCAAGCATGCTTTAGCAACCCTAGGTTCCTTTTATATGATTGATACGCTTGTTCATTGCATTTTCAGGTCAAAGCAAACTAGTGGATCACTTGGTAACCCTAGGGGACTTCGAGATCTAGTTGTTGGAACCAAGATTCAAAAGAGAGGAAAACATATAGAAATGGTGCCCAGGAAGTGAAAAGACGTTTCAGCCGCCGTTTTATGGAGCTCAACTACTTTGCCAGAAAGTCACCTTGGAGCCTCATGATTCGCTAGCCATGTGATTGGAGCCTTCTGATTGGTTGGATGACGCTAGAGCTACGAGATTCCATCCTTAGAAAGGTTCGTTACTCTGCCGACAGAGAATCCTCCTTTCTTAGAGCCACACCAACCTTCGAGGGGGAATCGGCGCCCGAAATGGTGATTTTGGCCCTATTTTCTCTACTGGTGGCGTCAATCCCTGTGGGCTTTTGGAGTCTTCGTTTCAATCGATGAACACCCAAGACCCCCCCCCCCCATGGTTGGCTGGTTCTTTAGTTGCATAGCTATGTGAACCCTAGGGTTCTAACAATGTAAAACTCGATGCTTGGTTTAATACAATTGTTTTTTTTTTTCATATGTGTTGATTTTTTCTTTAATGTTTCATTATTTTTCGATTCAAATGAGCTTAGTCGACCTTCACTCCTTCGAGGTGCAAGGATCAAAATCCAAGTTGCTTAGGATTATGCCTAAAAATGGCGGTCCTATTTGATCGATCGTCATTCGATCAAACGGCGTGACGCCTCAAGGGAGAAATCCGAAGTGTCCTTATTGCCCATTAGTTCTGGTAAATGTTTTAACAAAAGGTTTGATAATCTAACGAAATATGAAATCGACATCTTGTATGCCACCGATCATTGAGGGATGCATGGTTAGGGGACCTAGAGGGAGCTTGGCTATGTAACACCTTCCTTATCCGATCTCAAACTCGTCCAGTAGATTAGGTTTACGTTCCTTCACCGCATTCTTTGTTTAATCTTACGTTCTTCAAAATCGGAGGCACCTCCACCTCCTAAATCGCTCTATTCTTTAATAGAATCATACCTTGCTTCTGAAGCAAGGGTTTTGAGAGATATCCTAGGGCAATACGAGCTTGGCCTTAGGGCCATGTAAATTTGACTCTATTCTATAACAGTTCACATACCGATAAATGAACCGATAAGACTTATGGTTAACTGCTTGTTACCGGTTCAATTTGACGGTTAACCGCTAACAAATAACTACCTCCACATGACATCTTCTTTTGATATTTTGAAATTTTCTATGATGTCTTTTTAATACTAAAATATAACCATACAAATAATTTGAAATAACTTAACTTAAAACAAATGAGATAATATTTATAAGAAATAATATCAAATCCAATACAACACCTATCGTGCATAAATAATCCAAATTCAAACACATAATATTACAAATAATCAGAAGTCTTCATCCAATTAGCGAGGTACCAACTGACATGACATCAAATACAAGCAACAAAATCATCATCATCCACAAACATCAAATAAACAAAGACTACTAGGGTGCGAGTTTCTCTCTGAAGACTGCAAAGGGGAGTCAGAGAGGGATGCCTTTCTAGTTCTAACTCTTAAACATATCTGAGACATTGGAAGGAGACTTGTTTGCAAATTGGAATGTTTGGAATTGTTACTTTGTTGGTTACGAATCTTAAGACTCTTCCCCTTAGCCAAAGCCCAAAACTATGTCATTATACTAGTAGGCGGCTATTGATTTTTTTATCGGTCAACCACTAACTGATTAGTCGGTTATCAGTTAACCACTAAGAAATATACAGCTAACGAAACCAAACCACTCAGAATTTATCTATTATTGGCTAACAACTTATGATCGTTATCAGTTCGCTTACCTGTTAAAACTGATAACCGACTATATGTTTACTATCTCTATAAAAGACAACCAAAATGAAAGAGGAAGCATTTCTAGACTAAATTAAGAGTTAAATGCCCTATGAATGCTTGATAACCGACTTTTAGGTATTATCAAATATCAATCACCCCTTATTTTCTAAGGAGTCAATTTCACATGCTGAAAACATAAGATATTGTTTTATCATATGACCAAAAAGTTAATAATATCCCTCTCCTCCACACTGCCGCATGTGGCCGAAGATTCTATCGGTGTCGAGAAGACTGGTGTTGCAAAGTTGAAAGAGAATGATTATCTCTACAAGAACTACACCCTCAATGGTATGGAGGATTATCTATATGACTATTACGCCTAGGGTTTACAAAAAACCCCAATGGTCGGGTATCCACCCGACCCGAACCAGTCAATGCAAGCAAAACCTGCATTGATAGGATTCAGGTCAGGGTATGACCTAACCCGAAAGTGTAGTTATCAGGTACAAGAAAGATATGAATATTCTATTATCTTGCCCAAACCCGTGTGGTAGCCCAATACCCAGTACCCAGGTACACCCGCAGTCCCTTGACTTCTCACTTCTTGAATCTCGTTATCACTTTCAACTCCCTTCCTGTCGTCCCCAAACTGCGTGTTTCTGAATTCTCATTCTCTATCCTCATTCGATCTCTAGACTCATCATCTTCTCAAAGCTAACAGATCAAAGTCCGCCAATCATTAAATAAATTCTTCTTCTCGAATGAAAACCTTTGTTAATTCTTTCATTATGATATACACTAATTCTCATCTATTTATTCTTTATAGTATAATCAACTACATCCCAATAGTTGTAAAGTAACAAATAGGGGTTTCAATCATTCAATGGATCCATAAATTGAATCGGTGAGAACTTAAGTGAAGAAGAATTGAAGCATAATACCTTTTCTTATCTTTTTAGTTTCTTTTCAACGTCTGCTAGGGAGCGGATAGTATAACACCAAGATTCATTAAGGGTAAAAGGGTAAACTAACACAAAATAACAAATTAAAATAAAAAAAATTCAATCCCCAGCCTTCCCCTCTCCGTCTCTCGATCTCTTCTCTTCTGATATCCCCATTGTCGCTTCTTTGTCGTACTCTCTCATCCACCACCCACAAGATCATCGTCGGCACTTCTTTGTCGTACACTCTCCTTCATCATCGTCAAGATCGCCGCTATTGAGAGACGGGGAGATAATGGAGATTTTGACGACAGAGCAAGATCTGAACTCTCATATCGGAGCCGCGATGTCTCTGGCGGCGGCAATTGTGACAGCAAAATCTGAAATCTCAGATTGGAGCAACGATGTCTCGTCAATTGAGGCCATGAATTCCATCGTCCATTCAAGTTGTGGTGAGACCACAACCGCCATGTACCATCGCTTGCATGCTCTGAAGCTACAAACAAAAGCCACCGCAAAAGAGAAAGGTAGTATGATGTACATATGATAATTAATGTTGTGGGATAATGACCAATTGTAGTAGAGCGAGTGATAGGGAATGGTCTCGGCGACAACCGGTGGCCGAATTCCGGCGAGCAAATTTTTGGCAGAAAATAAAAAATATTTTTTAAACTTTTATTATTATTCAAACATATTTTCATAATGACAATTATACCCCTGTTTTGATTTTACACTAGGTAAACTCAGCTAATAAAAAGTCATCACAATCCTAGCTTCTTATTGGTTGGAGACTAGTGTTGTTACAATAACAACACAAGGAGTGTTGTCACACTATCTAGTCCCCGTCTGCTACTATGCTTAATTAGGATCTTGGAGTTGTGTTAAATTTTTGGATTTTTACAAGGAGGTATGTGACTTGGATGGAATCGTAGAATGACCACATATATAACATATTCATGAATATATACATACTCATAAGATATCCAGAAGTACGGGTGTGGTAAGAGATTTAGTATTTGTTTCATCATATGGTACCTACCTGATACCTGTCAGAAACTTAGATGGGCGGGTATTGGATAGCCACTATCCGGTCTGATCCGACCTATTTTCAACGCTAACTACACAATTAGAATAACCCTACAAAGATGGTTTGGGATGCTCTTTAGAATTGGTACAACACTGAGGAGGCTGGAGCCTAGAAGTATGTTGTCAATCGATACATGCGCTACCAAATGGTGGGTGACAAGTGTGTCAAAATTTAGTCACATGAACTCCAAAATATTTCCCATGAGATTTTCAAATAATGTATTTCTCCTAATGATCAATTTCAAGTTTCTAGTATCATTGTTAAGTTGCCGCTTCGTGGAAGGATTTTAAGAATGTTATTATGAATAAAATCAAAGAATTTTCGTTGGGAAGTTTGATAACTCGCCTTAGGATAGATGAGGAAGCTCGTAAACAAGATATGAAGGGAGATGTGTTGGTTGTTAAACATCTAGGGCTCTGAAACCAATCCATAAAATTTAGGATTAGAGCCACAAGCCGAATCAGATTCACACCAATAAGAATGGTAGCCCTCGTGGTAACCAAATAGTCGTGGTCCAATAATCTAAGAATGACACTATGTTTCTTTGCTATAATTGTAGAAAGCAAGGTCATAAAATATTGGAACAACTCTAACATTGATCCTTGTGTTAACTTGATTGAAGATGAGGATTTGGTAGCTCATATTAATGCGATGATATCATTGGTTAACCTTGCAGGTAAATATGAAGGAAAGTGGCTATATATTGGCGCCTCAAAGTACATGTGTAATATTCTTGTTATGTTCAAGACATATACTAAGGTGTATGCTGATAGGAAAGTATTTTTGGGCACTGCCCACACCACCATTGTGGCTGGATGTGGGACTGCGAAATTGAACTTTACTTATTGCAAGACTCTATCCCTCCTAGACATCTTGCACACACCAAAAATACGAAAGAATCTTGTTTCAACATACCTTCTCAACAAGGTTGAGTTTCATAAAGCATGTTTATTTGTATACCCATACTAAGATTGAGAAATTTGAGGGAAAGGGGTATGCATGTGATAGGATGTTTAACTTGAATGTTGAACTCAATAAGTCGAATTCTTATGTTTACATGTTGTGTGATTTCAATTTTAGAACACACGTCTTTGTCATGTGAACAAACATCTTGTACATGTTTAGACCCTCAATCCTTGATCCTCTGGCTTGCATTTGTCATTCTCTAGCCCGTTTCACGCTAGGTTATGCTAGTTTTAGTATATTTCAGATCTAGCAGGTGAATATGGCAAGGAATAATTGTTGGACCATTGGAGGCAAAACCGGGAAAAAAACAACAAGATGACAAATGACATGATTTAGAGCACGCATGTCATGGACCAAGACGTGACATTTAAAAAATAAGTCGTGAGATTCAACAAAGTTCCAGGTTCTTTTGCACATGTCACAGGCACTGCAGAATTCACGGTTCCAAACCATGACATTTACAGAAGAAGCTGTGACGTTCGACAGGCAATTGCACTTGTCACGACCGGCCAACACATGTCATGATTTTAACCCTGATATGGGCAACACAACATTGACTTGTGCATATAACGCGGTGCATTACTAGTCGACGTCACGGTCATTGTCAATTGTCGCAACCGTGAAGGAAATAATTCATGCATTGTCTCGAGTATAAAGTTGTTGCTGCATTTTTGAGAGGGGAAAGCTGGGTTTTCGGCCAAAAACACCCAAGGGGTGTTCCAAGGAGAGGGATAACAATCTTGGAGGATTTTGGAGCTAAATTGGAGGTACCCATCACCATTGGAGCTAGAAGATCAAGCCCAGAGATGAAGATCGAAGATCTTGAATTTGGTATTGTATTCTCTCTCCTCCCTATGGAATAATCTCCTTAACTTAGGTATTGATAAACCCTATTCATGTTGAGCTTATACTCTATCTTGTTATTCTTAACTTCATATCCAATATTTGCATATTTTGATATCCAATTCTTCCTTGATCAAGATTAAATGATTTTGCTATTGACTTATGAGAGATAAAATATAATCAGCTTAATTAGAGCACCATATATTGGAAGTAAGGGGTCGATAAGACGAGAGTGAGTTGGGGTTTTGCTTTGTTTTGTGTAGGAACCTTACCCAACCGAGGGGTCTAGTTGCAAATGCCTAGATCAGTTGTTTTATAGAGGGTTACAACTCCCTAAACAACCGAATCAAGAGGTCATTGATTGCTCAAATAGAGATTCAAGGTCTAGTCAAGGATTGTCCGCATTATGATGAATAATGAATCAATTTAGAGGATCGCCAATCATTGATTCGGCTAGTGGATAGGGGGAATCAATGCCAAAGTGTGCTCCCAACTTGTAATTAGTTAGTATAGTTGTTAGTGTAGTTTAGTTAGTTTAGTTTCTTAATCTCAAATCTGGTGTGGCTGGATACAAATCGAAGCAGAGTAATGGTACACCTAGAGACCCAAGGGTTCAAAAAAATTTATTACTCAACTTCTAATATACTTCATCTGATCGTTGGTTATACTTTGCTTTCGATTGAGAGAGTAGTTTAGAGGGACTCAAGCTTTTGTCATCATTAGCGGGGAATTTTAAGTTATTAAGAAAGACTTGGGTTTGTTAATTTATACTTTTTTACTTTATTTTCTTTCCACCTTTGCAGTTGAAGGTGTTTTTATTCTTGTAGGTTAAATCATGGATTCCAATGGCTTCTCCAACACGTGGGGGTATTCACCAAACTTGAATGAGGTTACCTCGAAGCTTATGGGGCAACCGTGAAGGTGAAAGCCAATGATTCGGGTTTAATTTTCAACCTTCCCTCAATGAAGAACAACCATACTCATTAGGATTTCAAGAAGCTCCCTCATACCAAGAAGAATTCCTTCCACAACTCGAGGTGAAATCTGTGTAGAAGTTAGCTGTGGAGGCCTTCATAAGACATTCATTAATCAATGTGACACTCTACAATCGGATACCAAGGGCTAATTGGAGCTTGCCATGGAGAAATTTTGAATGAGCATTCTCCAATGTGGCTTTCTAACCCCCCCCCTCCCAATTTGAAGTTAGGAGAGAAAGTTAAGCCAACTTGTGCATGACTCTCTTATAATTTGAAGAGGAAGAGGAGGGTGAAGAGGCAATTAATGAAGATCATCTGAGCATGATGAACTAATCCCAACGAGCTTATGTGGTGAGGATGACCAAGCGTAGCTCTGCTAAACGGTTGCCAGTTAATCGGCTAACCGCAAAACCGAACCGAGAATCTCGGTTAGTCGGCCAACTGTTAACCGTTTAGAAGCTGCGATTGGCGGTTATGTCATTCTAGTGGTGCAGCTAACCGCGCGACTGTCGATTTAAAATGTGTCGGTCACCGCATAACTGCTCTCCGACTCCTTTTCCCCTAATCCCCTTCCTTCCCTACCCCTCCTTGGCTCCATTGAACCTATAGTCCAGAAGAATCCTCGTCGCCCTGCCATCTTCCTTGGTGCCCCGCCATCTCCCTCGTCAGCGTTGCCATCCTAGTCCCTCTGCTCTCCTCAAAGCCTCGCATACAAGCCCCCCTTCAATCGCCATTCGTGACTTGTCAATCTCAACCTCAATCCCCTCCTGTCGTCGTAGCCCTATTGCCCGCCATCTTTTGTCATCGGCCATTGGAAATGTGAGAAGACTTATGATCTTCTTCCCTGCATCTTCCCTGCCTTCAACGGTGAGAAATTGTAGATTGCAAGTGAATCAAGAGTCGTTGCAACTACAATCAATCCAGAAATCCGACCAGATCTATCACACCGACCGCCTCCCCTATTTTCCTTCAATCCTTTGTCTCTGAGCCTCGATTCGCGACCAAGACAGAGAGAAGGATTGATGGAAATGGTGGTTTCGGATAACCAATCAACCGATCCGACCCAATCGATGTCGGTGGCGGCTAACCAATGTCTCCGTCGGCGTGGGTGGTGGTTGGCAGTCGTGCACCCAAATCGGTGGCGAATAACTGACAATTCGGCGCTGTGAAATCGAAACCGCACCGATTATCAGCCCTAACCAAGAGTGTCTCATTGACGACTTCCACACCTTTCCTCATTTTAAGATCAACTTTGAAGAACAAGTGACAAGGGAGAAAGATCAAAATAACATTATCAACAACCTTACATGGTACTTGCCCTCCAATTTGTACTTGAAGACAAGGACGGGGAAGAGAGAGAATGTTGAAGAGGAAGAAGTGAGCACCGAAGAGTAAGCTCTTGGCTATAATTCTTACATAGATCATTCCAATCATACCGATAGTCCCTATGTTTGGCCCGGCTTTTAGAAGTGCTTTTCGGGTTCAAAAGCTGAAGCAGGGCAAACACCTGTAAAAGCTCGGCTTTTGAAAAGTCGAAAAGCGTTTTTGTATAACATAAAGGCAGAAGCTCTAATTTGGAGCTTCTGCGAAAAACTGTTTTGAAAATACAAGATTATCCTTACCATATTTTAATTTTATTTCAAAAAATATAATTTTCTTTCATTTATACCATTTTAAAAATAAAATAAATTATAAAATCATATTATTTAATATAAAAGAAATCTAACAAGATCCATTTTGACTACTTTTTATTGTTTAGAATTTTTACTCATATTATAATATTATAAGTCCTTTATAGTCATTTTACACAACCTCTTATATTAAAAAGCACTTCTAATAGTTTTAGAGCCAAACACTCAACTACTTTTTAGTAGTTTTTTTAAAGTACTTATCTAAAAGCTCTAGTTAGAAACTGCTTCTGCAAAAACTACATCAGGGCTAAACTAAACTAGTATAAGTATCGATTTCATAAACCGATTGAATCTAATTCAACCGGTCGACATTCCAAGAACCGTATTTTCGGTTGAAATGACAAATAAATAACAAGAATAAAGCTTACACAAAAAATAACAAGAATAAAGCCAATCTCTTTCCCTTTCTGGCTTTTCTCTATTGCATTTCTTCAATTCATCAATTTTCTTTTTCGGCTGTTGATTCCAAGCTTGATCATCATCGCATCTACATTTCCCTTTCTTCTTCCAACCAATTCCTCCCTCTTTTTCTCCGTTTTCTTTCTGGATTCGCTCTCTCATTTCCCAAACCTCCATTAGAGAATTTCAGGAATCAACCGTCTTCTCACCCTCTCCCCTATCCTTCATTGTCTCTCCCTCTTTCTCCATTTGTGCCGGCTTAGATTTCATGGAATCTGAGGATGAATTTGATATGCAAGACGCGGCCGAATCCGCGGAAGACGATTTCTACAGCGGTGGAGACGATGGATTCGATACCGACGACGCTGATGATTACGAGTTTATCGACAATGATTCCGACGATTCCGATGACCTCGTCTCACATCGCCACCAGGTCTGCCGCCCTCGTTGGATGATTTTTCCTCAGTCCAACAATTTCAGCTCTCTCCCTTTGTTTTCCATGCGCTTCTTCAGCATCATCCGTCTTTTGTCTGCCTAACTGTTCCCCTTCTGTTTCTATTCTCTTAGCAAAATTATACGGTTTTGAGCGAAGCCGATATTCATCGTCGTCAGGACGATGATGTGGCCAGAATATCTACGGTGCTCTCCATTTCGAAGGTTTCTGGCAGCATCCTCCTCCGTTACTATAACTGGTACGACTAACGGTGGGGAAAACCCGCTCCTGGAGCTGCGAAAAGTTTTCTACTTGGTTTTAGTAGTGTCATTGATCATTTGAGCACTGATGAAATGATGAAACCCCTGTTGCGATTCATCAAAAGGGTTAAGATGTTTTTGTAGATAAGGTTGGATGGGTACTGGGATTGTTATTTTTCGTTCAGGTTTGTGCTCTGGCATCATCTTACGAGTCACGATTTCCTTTTTCTTTCTTCCGTTTGCTCTGGGACTTTTAGGAGCGTCAGTAAAGTGCATGATGAGTGGTTTGCTGACGAAGGGAAAGTACGTAAGGCTGTTGGCTTATTGGAGTTACCTGTTGTGCCATTTCCCGATGGTAGAGAAGTAAGGAATCCTTCTTTCTCATGATGTATTAGTGGATTCCTGGGGTTTACATCTAATTATGTGCTTGCGCAGTTCAAATTGACATGTTTCTGCTTCATTCTAATCCTCTCCACCTTTTCGACAGATGACATGTGGAATTTGTTTCGAAACCTATCCCTGTGACAGACTTCATGCAGCTGCATGTGGTCATCCGTTTTGTAACACTTGCTGGGCAGGTAGGTAACCTTGAAAATTCTCATGCTTGTTCATTTCTATCCTTTAGTGCGTCTGTCAAAGTGGAGCGGGAAAGGGTTATCCCTGCCAACTGCAGTATAAGCCATATGAATTCCAAGTCTGATTTCAGCTGGTTGGTACATTTGATGTGAGTATGTTGGTTAGTGTAATATCATTTCAGTGTTAAAATTATTCGATATGAGTTGATTTCAAACTCTTATAATGAAATGATTGTTTGTTACCTGTTATATTAGGTTGCATACGTTTGATACACTTCTGGCGGTATGATAGAGTAAAAAACCTAGTTTGTAAGCCATTCTTGCAACCTTGCATTGTGAGGATTTGGCACGTAGCCACAATGACACGCTTAAGAGCACAGTAAAAGTCTTTAGAAGTTGTGGGGAGAAGTCCTTAAGAAGACATAGGGCTGCTGAAAGTTAAAAGAAATTATGGAAATAGGGTTTTTAGGGTGGAGGAAGAAGTGGAACACCATTGGTCATAAGGTCCGATATTTTCAGCATCATAGTGACAATAAGCATAGCAAAAGCTCTAAAAATTTATGCCGGCTCTGATGTGTAGAAATTCAACTGCTGGCTCTCTTACATAGAGAGGCTAGCAGCATTATAAAATGATTCCTACCTCCAGAAAATGGAATAAATAAGACCCCTATCACTAAGTAATTGACTAATTAGAAAACTTGATAACACTGACTCTCCTCCTACAAAGCATTGCTGGAGGTTACATTCTGCAGTGTGACTTTATTGTAGTAGTTTACTTAATTTGAAAAGGAAAATCTAGATAAGGCTTTTTCTTAATAAGGGTGATATAGGTTTATTTTTATTGTTAGGTGGCATCAAATGTTTAATGTCTGAATCTTTTAGATTCCACGGGCCTGTAAAGATGAAAAGGAACCTAAAGTTTGTGGAGTGATGTTGTTGATGGCTAATGGGAAAGCGTGTCACTTTGTCTTGTCTTGGATACAGTTCTCTGTTCACCATGATTGTTCTTCTCTTTGTTTGGAGAATTTTGGTGCTCATTTCCTTGGCCATAGATAAATGGCCTGTTGGGAAGGTTATGGAAGTTTTGAGACCAAATTATAATTGCATGCTCAGACAATCTTATTTTGAGACTAAAATATGTTTAATTATTATGTTATTACGATAGTTGCAGAAGAGAAGGAACTGAAGTTTCACTATAGTTCTGTGTCGAAGCCTCATTCGTTATTGTCTATCCTTCACAAAGTTTAGAAAGCATTTGATTTGTAGAAAATATGTTACACTTGGCATATGGTAATCATGTCAGAGTGACAAGATTAAATTTCTAAAGAGTCTCTTTTCTCCTTCAGGTTATATTAGCACTGCCATTAACGATGGTCCTGGGTGTTTGATGTTGCGATGTCCTGATCCCTCTTGTGCCGCTGCTGTTGGTCAAGATATGATCACTGCATTGGCTTCTGGTGAAGATAAGGATAAATACACCCGTTACTTTATCAGATCTTACATTGAGGATAACAGGAAGGTAACCTCTCTTTTAGATCTTGATTATAATTACTATTTTTTTCCCCGGTAGTCTTGCCAAAAACATTATAGTCCTTGATAGACAATCTAATATCTCAATTTCAAAAGTGAATATCAGTTCCCTCTCACCAGAAAGTGAAGAATCAATTTCAACATAACATTTTAGTCCTTGTAAATTCAGCCATGAACCAGTGTCGTAATGGACATCTGCGTTGGACAAAGTATGATAAGCATTTCGATTTCTCATATAAAAAGGGCAGTTTCAATTCACATAAAGAGTGCATTGGCTGAGATGATCATATTTCTAGTAAAGTAGGCTGTTCGAAGTTGGAATAGACCAAGCCAACCAATTGATTCTAATAATATTTTCCCCTATCCATTGGTGTCCTACGGTCAATTTTGTTTAAAGTCTTTGATCTTTTGCATAGACTTCTTGTAATTATGAACTATCTCTGCTTGTTAGTTGTCTGTTTATCACCCTGCATCTGCTTTATTTTGGATATTGTAGTGGCTTTGTCAGGGCATGGATTCTCTTGCGAACATGGCACAGGCCTAAATGACTTTTATGGTTTTCTTGTGTTGGCATAAAAGATGACATCCAACTAGGGCAGACAAGTATGTTTCCTGTGTCAGAAACCAAATTGACTGTACGTTCAGAACTAAGATTACCTGAATCATTATCTATTGCTGGATTAACTTGGTCCATTGAGCTATGATGCTGTTGAAATTTTGGAGAGTTTTAGGATAGCTACTTATTTTACGACTGAAATAACTCTGCAAACAACCCTCCCTTTATTGTTTGCATATCATACTCTTTATGTGGTTTCTAAATGAATTTCGCCTGCTCTATCTTGTAGACCAAATGGTGTCCTGCTCCAGGCTGTGATTATGCTGTGGATTTTATTGTTGGCAGTGGGAGCTATGATGTCACTTGCCGCTGCTCATATAGCTTTTGCTGGAATGTAGGAGCTACTTGGCCTGATATAATTCTTTCATGTAGTTGTTGATCTGCATTATCTGACAGTCTTCTATACTATAAACTTGTAGTGTACAGAGGAAGCTCACAGGCCTGTTGATTGTGGAACTGTAGCTAAGTGGATTCTGAAGAACAGTGCTGAATCTGAAAACATGAACTGGTATTTAATATGACCACAATTATGTAGTTTCCCTTATAGTTATTGGTTCCTCCAAGAAAAGAAATGGAACTATACTGGATGCTACATTAGGTTATTTGATTAGCTATTTTGGTAAGATTAATTTACTGCTATACGAAGATAGGCTGATCCCGCTAGTCTCATTCGTGGTTAGTTATTCCTCATGATCTGGAAAGTCTTATAGAGTGAAAATAATGTGGTAGTCATGCTGAAAGCGAATGTAGATAGCCCACCTTGATACTTTCTGGATAGCATACCCTTGAATGTCATGATGCTTTGCTGTTATTTTTACAGCAAATGCTATATGGTGACATACTAACCCGTCAGAGCACAATCTGGAACTTTACTGTTGCAGAATTGCATGTGTTCCAATTTCAGCGAGCTTTAGATGTATTGAGCAAGGACTAGTAGCAGAACCTTGGTGATGAAGTACCCTGTTAAGTTGCTATGCATGTTTTTGAAGGAAATATGTTGTTTGTCCATATTTAAATCCTTACCTTTGCCTAAATAAACCCGAGCTAAGCCCAAATCCCCAATTTATCTCAAGTCAGAAATACTTCTTTTTCTTGGTAGATTGATGAGATTTTGACTGGTAGTCTTAAACTTTCTATAATTTTTTCTATTCTTTCCCTCTTTAATTCCTTTATGTTTCACATTAAGCAGGGCCCTCCGCTGTTCATGATTTCTCTTAATAATGAAACTAGGATAGATCTAAAGTTGATGACCTATGCTATAAGTCACTCATTTATTTGTGTAGAGAACAGGTTAAATGACTTCGAATTAATTCCTTTATTGAAAAGATTTATGAGAAAATACAGATAAAAAAGGCAATAAAAGAGTGGTTATGAAGGAAATGGTATTTGTTTTCTGGGATTTGCATTCATGCAATGTGACCTGGGTAATGGCTCATGGCTAACGGTTCAAGTCTGTCTTGCTCGTGGTAGGTAAACATGATTAAAAAGCTATCCTAATTCTTTTATGTGCCTCAATACGTAGTTTGCTGATTTATTTTTCAGGATATTAGCTAATTCCAAGCCATGCCCAAAGTGCAAGCGGCCAATTGAGAAGAATCAAGGCTGTATGCATATTACCTGCACCCCTCCCTGTAAATTTGAATTTTGCTGGTAAGAGTATATAAACTATAGCAACTCCTGTTGGTCTGGAATCTTTTCTATTCCTTGTGTTTATATTTTTACGGTCTCCTTGAGGACTATAGATAGGTGGGATTCATTGCAATTCTTTTCATCAGACTAGGTCTCTAGCATCAGATCTGTGGATTGAATTGCACTGCAAAATTTTCAATTGTCCAACTTCAGCTTTTAGAACCTTTCGATATTATATTATATCTACTATTTGTTACAATTGGGATGGTTGTTACAATGTCATGTAAGGATGACTTTGTGATTCACAGGGAAAAAAACAAGGTTGACTGTCTGACATATACAGCGTCAAAGTCATTATTTGGATGCTTGATACAATGTATGATGCTGTAGCTTATTCCAGATCTGTTTGATTACAGGCTTTGCCTTGGTGCGTGGTCGGAACATGGGGAGAGGACTGGTGGTTTTTATGCATGTAACCGTTACGAGACAGCAAAACAGGAGGGAGTGGTATATTCTGTTTTTTGGTTACTTTTGGTTTCTTTAAGTTTTTCTTTCCCCATATTGCAATCTATATCTTGTAATCATTACAAAATCGATGTACTGTCTTTGGTTTTGAACTTTTTGATTTTAGTATGACGAGTCTGAGAAGAGAAGAGAAATGGCCAAAAACTCGCTTGAGAGGTATACCCACTACTATGAGCGATGGGCAACAAATCAATCAGTAAGTGCCAGTTTGTGGCTATTCAGTGTTGGCTTGCTTTTGAATGTTAGTTGAGCAGGAAGGAATGCTTGTGTTTCATTGCTTCTTGTGAGTTACAATGTTACTGACCGGCGCCAGTTATGGCTGAACGTGTAGGCTATTTGAATGGAAGTACCAGAAATTTTAATTGGAAATGTTTTTCGGGCTATCATCTATGTCGGTGTGTTTATGAAAACTCTGCTGAGAAGACTTGCTTTCTAAATGTAGAGAATTTTTTTTCCGTGGTGCATATGCATACTATGGCACTGCATTTTGGCTTCCCTTTCATGCCCTTCCAAGCAACGGTTATTTTGTTTCATTGATTGATGGCTGGTTGTCTGACATCGTAGGATGAGAAAATCAATCTTACATCCAAAATCTCAGAATCAATAAATTATTACCATTTCTTTTTCTTAAGTGAAACAAACCAGTTAGTTCCTAGCATTTACAAAATGTGGTTACTTTTGGCCGACAAATTGAGATTGCAATATCAATATCTTGCGTCTGATCTTGTTTATTCTTCTTGCAGTCAAGGCAAAAAGCATTGGCAGACCTGCAACAGATGCAAACTGTGCATGTAAGTAGAGGAACTTTGTGGATTATTATGCTTAGGCCAGGACGTGGTCATATTTGAAGTTTAATACTTCAAATTCAGTCTAGCACTGTGTCCAATGTCTATGCACGCTCTCTCTCTATTTGATGGAGTGACTAATTACGTTCGTTTGTAGCTGGAGAAGCTGAGTGACAATCAGTGCCAACCTGAATCCCAGCTGAAGTTTATTACCGAGGCATGGTTACAGGTAAACAATTCATGTTGTAACACACTGCAAAATTACAAGCTGACTTGGCGTTAAATTGATGTCACTGGAATGTGTTCTGTTTGTAGATAGTTGAATGTCGCCGGGTTTTGAAGTGGACTTACTCCTATGGCTATTATATACCTGAACACGAGCATGCCAAGAGGCAGTTCTTTGAGTATTTGCAAGGTACTGAATTTTATTTATTATTATTTGATGGTTATACTTAGCTGTTTCGTGTCCTAAGCATATGCTAGCACACAGGTGAGGCAGAGTCTGGTTTAGAGAGACTGCATCAGTGCGCAGAGAAGGAGCTTCAAGTGTACCTGAATGCTGAGGGCCCATCAAAAGATTTCAATGAATTTCGCACCAAGCTTGCTGGATTGACAAGGTATTTGTCAGTAAACTTCTATCTTCGATCGAGTTATCTGCGTTGGTTTGTCCCTGGTCTCATACTCTGGCATTAAATATTGCGTGACAGTGTCACTAGGAACTACTTTGAAAATTTAGTCCGGGCTTTAGAGAATGGTCTGTCCGATGTGGATGCTCATGGAGGCACCAGCAGGACTGGAAGCTCGAAAAGCTTATTAGGTGTTGGTGGTAGTAGCAGTAGGGGAAGAGGCGGGAAAGGCAAAGGGTCAACATCCAGGTCAAGTGGCGGCCCTAGTAGAGCAAGTATTGATGATTCAGGTCACTGGTCCTGTGAACATTGCACATTTGCGAATATCAAACCGGCCACCATATGTGCAATGTGCCAACAGCGTCGATAGTTCTGTCCACCTTGATACCAAACTGCTATCAATCAGCAAACATAACGAGGATACTGCCCTAGCCGAGGTTTGCTGGTCCTTCCCCCCAGCAGAAAACTTAGGATTGAATGATCGCTGCCAGGGAGAGGAGGTGAGATTGGGTGTGGAGGTGAGTGAAGCCTACTATCATTCTGCTTCGCAATGCTCTGCAGATGGGGGGCATAATTATGACACTTGAACTGAAAGCGGAAAAGCTGAGACTTCCCCTTTTTTCCTTTCTCTCGGGCAGTTTGTTGTAAATAGGTTCATATGATGTCAATCTACGCGTGCTTCGAATGCCAAAGCACTGTGTATTCATTCAACTGTAATCTTCCTGTCACTTTGTGAGATCTTGGGTAAAATTAGTTGCGTCACAGTACTGTCTGTTGCCGGAGGGTTTCCAGGAATCAAGCTTGTTGTGACCGTAGAAAGCTCAATTACTATGCCATTCGACTTTTCATTTTGCAGGGATCCCGCCCTTTCGTCAGTCCCTTATTTCCTAATTTTGCGCCACAATTCATTTTGGACCTTTCTTTTCGTGTAAGAAAGATGAGGAATACTTACAATAACAAACTAGCTTTGAGCCGGACAGTTGGCCGGAAAGTGATTTTTTTAAAGTTAATTTAGTTTGTACTCCATGAAATTGTTGTGAATTACTATTATGATAGTACAAGACTAAACATTAATGCAATTTAATAACTTGGTAGAATAAGAAACTTGTCTCACGAACTTTGAATGTCTATTTTTTTTGTCAAAAGATATCATATATTAATCCAATCAAAAAGATAGTTACATTCTGGATAGCAGCCAGGCCCAGAAATCAAAGAAATGATTTACAGTCGGGTACAAAGAGAGGGATTTTCTAGCTACCGAATGAGCTACCCTATTGTTCTCCCGACCTACAAACCGCACACTAAACCCCGGATGGGCACGAAAATACTGACAAATCTCTTCCAGGACTGCCCCCAAGTGACTGTCGCTTGTGTCGGCTTGATTAATCTTGTCAATAATGACCTAAACTTTGAATGTCTATGAGTACTTCATAAAGGTAGAATCAAATGATATTGATATAGTTTAGTAATTGTCCAATAGGAGCGTGACTCATGAATATATGATTGTGACCATATTTTTGAAAAAAGAACATTTCAACATATATCAAAATGAATATCGTTGTGTAGATCACATAAAATTTGATTTTTTGGCGTAAAAATATCTAAATTCGAAGTTCAAACGAAATAAATATGGATTAATTAAAAATATTAGGGGAATTGAAAAAGAAGAGAGAGTGTGTGTGCTAGGTGGCACATTCTAATTAGATTACTGAAAATTTTAAAATAAAAAAAGGATCTATGAAAAAATCTGATTGGTGGGAGGATTGGTGATGTGGATGCATACGAAGGGTGGAATTTTGAAATGGAAAAAGTGTTTATTAAATTTTTTTAGATAATAATAAAAAAGATTAAGGGGAATAGTAGGGAGAGTTTAGGGTGCTAATACCTTATATTAGTAATAAATTATTTATATTAGTATGATGTTGGCACTTTGACATTAGTTTCAGTCAATCCAACATTTCGTTTTGATTATTATTTTTAATTCTAAGGGGTTGAAAGATTTATAAAGGGAGGCACGCAGAATGGGATCCCATCATAACCCTCCTATAGGCTATATCTCATTTGGTCTATTCTCTTTCATGCTTATTTTAAATAGATAGATGAGATCAAATCAAGAGTATTTTTAGACGAAAAAATGTAACCACATGGGATTACTAACCCTATAACTCTACATATACCCCTCTATCTTCTTCATCTCTCCACTTCCTTTAATGTGATTCCCGCGGCAGAGAATCCCCGACCAGGCGAGGAGGAGATCCCCGACCGGGGATCCAAAGTGGCGACCGGGGTTTCAGATCAGTGGCACCCCCGGGCCCCGGCCGGGAATTTGGCTCATCCGAGTTTTGTTACCTTTTTCGATTAGGATTCTTTTTCCTTTTTGGTGTTTTCATTAGTTTAATTTTCCGGGCCTATTCAAATGGTTGTAAGACACGAATTTGAGAAGATTTTGAGACTTTCATTAATTGAAAAACCTTTTGTTCCTTAAGCATGTTGCTCATGAATTTTGTCCTTGTTTATTGGTGGATCTCCAACATTCGAGCGAGCTTTGTATCAATCAAACACCCACCTTGATTGAGGTCGAGTTGCTACCCATTATATTATTCTACCCTCTTTCCGATTTTGTGTTGAAGTTCATTGGCGATTCCGCTCTATCCTTTACTTTTCGAACTGTTGAGAGAAAATATCAGAAAACCCTAAAAAGACTTTGACTGCGCGAATTTGATCAAAAGAACCTAGGCTTTCACGAGCTTGAGATCTTATCATTCTCTCTTCTGAAACCCTAGCTGCCGCCCTCCCTCCAAATCCTCCCTTTTTTCTAGCGAGACTTCCTCCGCTTCTGCCCTCAAGCCCATCCTTCGACCGTGGTGAATCTCCTCTTGGTTGTTGCGTTACTATCCCCACTGAATCTCCTCCTAACTGGGATGAGGTCGCATGTCATGTTCCAATCTCGTGTTGTCGACGTTTTCCATTGATGCCATCGTCGCCTATCTCCTGCCAGCCGCCATCTGTTTTCTCACAGCCCTCCTCTGTCGTCGCCCTCGTTGCCACTACTCTTCTCCCGTCGGCCTCCTCTCTCCCCGGGCGCGTCCCTCCACCACTAGTCTTCCTTCCGTCCCCTTCATTTTTTAAGATTTGTGATTTTTTAATTTTCATATATGATTTTTTTGCGTTCGGGTCAAGTGGTAGTTTTTTTCGTCTAGTAGTATTGTTATCACTAAACTGATAAAACTACCATTGGAAAAGTTATCTGTGCAGTGGTAGGCTGGTAGCGTTATCGATGGAGTGATAGCATTATCAGTCCGCCGGGTAACGTTACCACTACACTGATAATGCTACCACTCCATTGTAACACTACCACACGCATTGATAACTTCACCACTCCACTCGAGTGGTATCGTTATCGATGGAGTGGTGTCATTATCGATGGAGTGGTAACGTCATCAGGTGGACAGGTACAGTTTTTTAATGCATTGGTACATTTTTGCGGGTGGCCGAAGAGAGTTTGATGGAGGGATTTCACCGGCAGAAGTCTGTCGGTCGGAGACAAAGAAGCTGCTGGAAAAGGAAGAGAGCGAGATAGAGAGAATAATATATTTAATATAGATTTAAATTTTAATAAGGAAATACATTTAATATGTGTTTTTATTTTTTAATTTCTAATGTGTAATTAATAAATAAAAAGTAATTGATAAAATATTTTTTTGGCATACCCAAATTGCCATTTGGTTGTGAAAATCAAAACCCCTAATGAGTTGTGATTGAATCCTGTCCCAGAGGAACACACTTGTCGTTATTAAAAGTGGGGGAGAGGGGACAAACGCGTAGGGGCAACCAAAGAAATAAACAATACATATAATGTCATGTGTTTATAATTGAAAATACTAAAATAAACTAAGTAGTAGTTAAACATCAGGGATATGTTCATTTCTTCTTGATTTCTCAATCATTCACAGATTCTTCTTCTTTGTAAGTGCTTTGCTCCTCATCCTCCTATTCGCTAGAATCTCCAACACCAATAGTTCTTATAGAAGGAACATCATCAATGCCTACACATTTAAATCTAGACGAAGAGATATTCACATTCCATACCACAGTTTTGAAAGCTACGTAAAATGTTATATAAAGAAATCAAAGTTTCCAACAAGAAGAAGTTACCCAATAATCACAGTAAGCACGAACCAACAAAACACTTACCATTGTCAAGATCTTCCAACTCCTCATCCTCGAGAGGTAATGCTGAACTTGCTAATCAATTTTCACTACAAATTAGAGATTTCATAATCTGCATAGTCAAAGAACTCCTGAAACAATTCAACACACATGCTCTTATACTAAAAACACTCTTAGATGCTATTACTGATATGAGGGCAACAAAGATTTCCTTTGCCATCTCGCTCAAAGTGGGATATCTAAAAAAACATAGGCTTTGCACTACATCAAGACATCATAGTTCATATTCTTGTCATTTGGTTCACGAAGTTCAACCAAATATCTTTCAAACTCATTTGCATGAATACTACCCTCATCACCATCATATTCAAGCTCATCCTTAAAAGTATCACTCCCACATCGACCACACCCATTGAAGAAGTTGTTGTTGCACTAACTATTGTGGAACTACCATAAGAGTGTGTCTCTCAACTAGGAGGTTTGATCATCGCTTTGTAGTGATTAAAAAATTGGTAAGCTATCCATGAATCTCATCCACCAATTCATCCCCTCATGCTTTTGTATATAACTTCCACAAAGCATATTTAGGATACTTCAGTTCGTATCTAGGATAAAAAAAACCACTATCATATTAGAACAATCTATTCATTCTTAAATTCTCATCATCTATCTCATACTAATATTCTGTTGCCTTTGCATGCATCCTAGCTGCCATATTACTTACTTACTCCTCATCATCAATCTCAATTTGCTTGAGCTGATGGAAAACATTACAAAGCTCTATAAGAAAGAGATGAGATGTCACATATTTAGTACATATACAAGCACTGTGAGTTTATGGAAATAACTCAAGTGATTGCACAAATTTCTAACACTCTCCCAATTTGATGCAGTTGGAGGACCAATTGTCACCCTTGTACATATTAGCCTTGAAAAGATCATTCATAAAGTCTCCATCCTCCGCCTCAAGAAAGTTATAAGCCTTCTCATACACCTCAAATGCCGCCAACGTCAAATAGGTCGAATTTCAAGTAGTGAGAACAGGCAAATACAACATCATCCGGTAGTCAATGTGATGGAAGGCCACACACTCCTTAAACGTATCCAACCTGCTAGATGAACCACGAACCCATTTTATAGCCTCCCTAATATGTATGATAGTCACCTCAATTTCCTCCCATCCATCAGTGATAATGATTAATAATAATATGAGCCACAAAACGCAGATGCAAATATGTCCCACCCTTGATACTACCACCCCAATCAATCAATTTCTCCTTCAAGTAGCCAACCGCAGTATCATTTGCACTTACATTATCAATTGTGATAGAAAATACATCTTTGAAAACTCATTCTTCCAAAATACAAACAATTGCCACACAAATATCAAGTCCAATGGCTGGTAGTGAGACATAACTTTATGACTTTCTTATGTAACTTTCGTTCATTCTCGATAAAGGGAGCAGTCAAACTTAAGTAATTAATTTTTTTGAATAAAAGTCCAACAATATGTTGTAAGAGAGATCCTACCATCACATTTGTCTTTAAAATAATCCACCAATTGGTTCCTCCCTTCAACAAAAAATTTGAAGCAATCTTATCTTATACTATTCATAAAAGGGATCTTAAACATAAGACATGCATCACGACATAATTTTTTAAACTCTCATCGTCAACAAACATAAACAACGCATCCCTATCATTTGCGCTAATGCATACCTAACTTTTCCTTGTTAAAATTTCCAATTGCTTAACCTTTTTTCATCATTTGAACATGGTTGTAGGCTAAATTTCATTTGACCGCCTTCTTCTTTCCTTTTTTTTCTTACACGTTGTAGTATGTGTACGAAGACAAGAAGTGTCATTTCGTCAAGTAGCACAGCTCGGTATTGCAGAATAAACATCTTGCCTTCCTCAATGTCTTCTTCCCGTCCTTTCTGACATTTGAACTTGGCACAAAAAAGCTCAAACTCATCATATGCGTCTTACCTAAGTTTGCATATCCTCTTATTGCTCTTAGAAGGCTTCACAATAAGTGCAAAATCAGTTACAAAGAGATTAGGATTTAGAACAATATAAGCACCATCTAGAGCGGATGAGGTAGGAAGAGGAGCTTCTTGTTCAGGAACAACAACATTTGGAGATGCAAGGTGGGAAACACTTCTACTTGATTTACCACTTTTTTTTTCTCTTCTTGTTCTTGACAGAATTAGGAGGTAAAGAAGATTTGTCTTTCCTTCACTTGTTCTCGTCCCATATAAATCCATACAATCAAGGGTTAATACCTTAAATTGGCCCAAACTTTACATAAACATACTACTTTGGTTTATAGTTTCTGAAATTCCCATAATGACCTAAACTATGCACCGTCTATACTACTTTGGCATGACCCGTAGATTGACCGTTAAATTGCATGGTTAACATCATTCACTAGTGGTCAATGGATCATGTTGCCTCGTCAGCCCAAAATCATTAAAAAAATTAAATTCAAATAATTTTTCCTAATTTCATTATTTATCATTTTAAAATAAAAAAAATAAGCGTAGATTTCCTTATCATCTCCCTCTCTCATATGATTATGCAGTTAAGCGCAACACTGCAACATCAGCGTCAACTGGCAGTAGCAGTAGCTTTGAGCGACAACCGGTGGCAGTGACTCTTCCTTCTTCACTCTTCTGCAGCGACAAACCTAGATAGAAACCCAATGAAATTGAAGAATTAAAGGGACTATTTGGTTTTCTTTTAGCTTGCCGTCAAACTTGTCTTGATGGCTTGTTAGCAAGTTCATCTTGCTAGCTTATTGCCATGTCATCTTTACACCTAGGATCTCATCAGCTCATCTTGTCGGCTTGTCAGCAAGTTCATCTTGCTAGTTAGTAATATTTCCAAACAATAATCCTAGATTTTGCACAACATCGTATTCCATAGGGTCTTTTGTTAGCAAGTATTTTGAAACTCGTACTTATGCTCGAATAACAATGCAAAGAATGTAAATGTACTATCTAATAACAAAAACATATAAACAAGAAAGCAGTAAAAGAACTATTGTTTAGTTAGTTTCATTTACATGATCACATATACAATATCCTTAACAAGATGCATCTATGCATCTCCTATTTGCGATACCATATACCTTCCACTAAAGTATCCTAATGAGATTTTAATACATGCGAGAGGACTATAACTAGCCAATGCGTGCTTTCACTTCATGCCATGAACTAAACATTAAAACAAGGAAGTAAGGATATCACATTGACTACTTAGGTCCTCTATGTGCCATAACAATGGTCTATAACATTGATGATCTAAGTATCAAGCATTAATCTCACATATATATGCATAGTCATGTCCAAGTAAGCATACATACACAAGGTAATAACACATCATATAAGAGTAGTTTTCTATCTCTTAACATGACATTATAATCAATACCATAGCAACACATAATAAATAAAAAAATCATAGAATGATAACGACATCAGATACTAAAGCATTCGAGTAAGACAAGCATCGCATGACTAAAACATCTATGATATAGGCATTGAATGGTATATGCATATAATAACCAAAGAATCTTTTTAAATCATAGAAAGTAGATGCATAAAACATTATATAATTCACATTCCTAAACAATACAAACTTAGTTAGTCATAAGATATAAAGAAGACATCACAGTAGATGATAAACAATCAATGGTGAATGCATCTTTGTCTTGTGTCAACCCTTTGACGGCTTAACTTAAACGCTATGACCGGTTGCCTCTCACATGAGAACACTCACTGCCATTCTCCGTAGGGCTACACTATTATCCCCATAATGCACATCATCATGACCTCTAACATTTCAAAGCACATTGAGTAGGTAGATGTATAGGACAAGGTGTTTGGAACCCTATTTTTTTTTATTTGGGCATGCAATACTAGGTTCCAAAACATACGCAAAATAGGCCATAAACAATTCATTCATCCACATAAGCTTTCCTCTTTCATCTCGGCTCTACAGTCTACACACTACAGAGCGCGTACCGGCAAAAAACAACGCTCCTGGTCCTGGACCAAAGGTTTAGCACGGCTACATATTCAACTGGGCGGGACCTAATCTAATAATAAGTTTTCTGGAACTAACAAACTCCTGCCTGCGTGTTCGACACACAGTGACCCGCCACCGTTCCTTTCCTCTTTCCTTTGAGGAGCCGTTTTCTTCCTTCTCCGATCCCGTTTCCCCTTTGCTTTGAGAAGACTAGAGAGGGGACAGAGAGAGGAAGGCCCCCCCTAAAACTGAGAATCAGAGTGGACTGAAGTTGGCGATTCCGATTGGACTTGAAATTGGGGATTCCGGTTTGACTGAATTTGAAGAATTCTGCACATGGAAACAGCGGCGGCGAACATTTCTTGTCCTCCGACGCCTCTCTGGAACGTCGAAAGACCCTTCCTCACCGGCCGGTTCCACCAGGTTTCTTCATTTTCTTCTTCCCTTAGCGTACATTGTTTGTTTCCCGGTGTGCGTGTGCGGACTTGCTGTTTGTTGTAATTCCCAAACCAGTAGAGTCTAGAAGCTCTGGTTACTTTCGAGGTTCCTGCTCTGATGGTATGTTGGTACATCTCTGATTCAGGAAGCCAAACATACTTCGCCCCTCGCCGATGACTCGAAGGGTTTTTCTTTGGATCCCTTCTGGTATGTTCTGCATCATAGTTATGCATTTTGGACTAATTTATAGATGTCCTTTCTTCTTTCTCATAACCAAGTCTTGGGGGCCTGTCTCCTGAGCTTGTACTGATATCTCTTTTTGCCTCTACCACAAATTAAGCAGCCCTGGATTGAACAAGGCCATTGGTTGTTATGACGCTGCCGTTCAGGTACAGTTTTTGTCTTTCCTATGTACTCGATTCTGATTTTTCCTGCTCCTGTTTGAAAGGTGAAGTCTTATGGTCTACCCTTAATGGAACATGGTTATGGATTTTATTTATGTACTGGAGGCTGACTTCTAAAACGAGGTGTACCATCTGCAAATGCAGCAATTATCCACGGATAGTAGAAGATGGTTCCCCTTTTTGCCGGAGATGCGAAAGTCAGCTCTGTGCATTGATCTATTTTGGAAATATAAATAGTACTTGTTCCTTCTATCAGTAATAAAAGCCAACTCTCGAACTGCATTGATCAAAAGTGCACGAATATGTTAAATTACTTGGTTGTTGATTTCGTTCATGCTGGAGTTAAATTCATTAGACCCGAAGTTTTTCCCATGGAAAACTGTGTTGCTGATGAGTTCCTCTGATAAAATAGGAGCTCATTGTCATTGATGATCTGATGTCTGCATTGGTTGGGCTTGAAGGCCGGTATATCTATATCAAAAGAATTCGTGGAAAGGAGGATGAGATTGCTTTCGAGGTTGATGCATCAATGGATTTGGTACTCCAGGTATTATTCAGTGCTTTACTACGAATCAGGGGTAACTTTCTACTAAAAGAATAAAGGAAAAATCAGGGTTTATTTAATTGTTTATGTTGCACTCAAGTTCTGCTTTTATTTTCTTGCACTCCAATGTTTTATGTCGTAGCTTATATATTGGCTGTTGGGTGGATGCTGTAAATTTGAAAATTTGCTAGTCAAATGTTGAAAAACAAATTGCAGTTGGGTAACACCTGCTCGAGGTTTTTTTATAGCCAGGGAAACAAACTGTCAGGTTATGATTGGTATATTGATTCTCATTCCGAATCATAACTGGGTAAACTAACTTTTTCGAAATTGAGTTTTTCTTTTCTTTTCTTGCGACACTGATTGTAATTAATATCTAATTGGATCTATTGCTGTGTTCTGTTTTCTTGAGATAGTGTTGGCATATGCATATTTACAAACTGAAACTTAATAATATATCCCTGATGTTTTTGCTGCTGCTTTCGATCTGACTAAGTAAATTTTCTATTTCAGGAATTTACGCATAGGTTGGTCCCTCTGTGTAAGAGCTACCTGCTGATTGACCAGTTTGTTGAGTCGAGGTCACTATTCAAGAATGGCTTGGTTAATCATGCCTTTGCTGCTGGACTTAGGGCTCTTCTTCTCGTAAGTTTTTTGTGAGCCTTTTGGAAGGAATTGGACTATATATTGAGTAAATTTGCTCTTGTGCTTTGTGCATGTTTCATAAGTCTCTAATTTTGATAGATTTACCTTCTTATTTACTTTTATGTTGAGTGTTGGATGCTTTTCAACTGTGCCTACATAGTTTGGTGGGACCTCTTAAATGGAATTAGCGATGGCAATTATAGGGAACAACCCTGTATCTGTTTCATAAACAGGAGCTTATCTGTCACCATTATGGTTGTAGCAGTTGAATTAACAGTGTTAATGTAGGCTTATCCACCTGACAGTTCTAATTTAGTAGGTGTCACCAACTGAAAATCATTTCTGAATTGTCTCATCAGGACTACAAGGCCATGGTAGCACAGCTGGAGCATCAGTTTCGGCTAGGAAGGCTTTCCATTCAAGGATTATGGTTTTATTGTCAGGTTTGAATTGGTCCTGGTTCTTCACAAATCAGAACTTTTTTATTTCGCATAGCACCTGAAATTTCTTTCTTAAATTTCAGCCTGTAATGCCTTCCATGCAAGCATTGACCATTGTGGTTCAGAAGGCATCAGCTAATAATTTCTTAGGTTCATCAGTCTTGAACCTCTTGCAGAGCCAGGCAAGATATCCTATCTTATTTTTACTTTACAGACAAGCAGTAGTCAAACTTACAACTTGACAGCCTCTCTAACAAATTACAAAATGCATCATATTGGTGTGTTAGCTAGTTTGTCTTTTTGGTTGAAGATTTGGGTTTTCTATTGTATTAACAGCTTAACATTTTTTTATAACTCAACTCCTTGAGCTTTGTGAGCCTTATCACCTCACATTTTGCTGTGTCCAGGCAAAAGCAATGGCTGGTGATAATGCCGTGAGGTCACTGCTAGAAAAGATGACAGAATGTGCAAGTAATGCATATCTTGGGATATTAGAGAGGTAATAGGACTGGAGATATTGTTGAAAAGTGCTCTGCTTCCTGTCATGCTTCTCAATGCTTTCCTGGATCAGGCTTGTGAAAAGCTTCAGTGTTTCTTGTTCTTGTTATATGTATATTTCAGTTTTTTGGTACTTTAGCTTGCTACTTTGACTTTGTTTTGGCCACTCTTAATCAACATATCTTATGTAGGTGGGTGTATGAAGGAGTAATTGAAGATCCTTATGGCGAATTTTTTATTGCTGAAAACAAATCTCTTCATAAGGTGAGCCAGCTTTGTTTGAGTTTACTAGTAAAACAAATTGTTTGAAACATGCAAAATCTGTTGTTTTTCAGGAGAGCCTCACTGAGGATTATGATGCTAAGTATTGGCGGCAACGATACAGCCTTAAGGAAGGGATTCCCAGCTTCCTTGAAAATATATCGGGGATAATTCTGACAACGGGAAAATACTTAAATGTCATGAGAGAATGCGGACATAATGTTCAGGTTCTTGTTTCCATTATCCTTGACTGTATTCTTGCACCTTTTTGAGAAGGAAGAAGCCTCTTTCTCTTTTCAACCGTACCAGGATTGGTGCATATTTTTTTATCCTATTACTGCCGTAGCAGGTTCCTGCCTCGGAGAATTCTAAGCTAACAAGCTTTGGCTCAGACCATCACTATCTCGAGTGTATCAAAGCTGCTTATGAGTTTGCAGGCAATGAGCTCTTAAATCTCATTAAAGAAAAGGTTACTACTATTTCATTGAGTACTTCATGCCTTTCCATCACTTTTTCGTATTCAGTACTATAGTCTAGTAGCTGTTGCTTTCAATACTCTGAGTGAAGTAACTATTATCTTTTTCTTATGCAGTATGATCTAATGGGGAAGCTGCGGTCAATTAAGCACTACCTCCTTCTTGATCAGGTATTCTGATCTGTCAAACCTGACTTTTGGTAGATCATTTCTAGTTTGTGATGCTGTGTAGAAGGTGGTCACCCATGTCATGTATTAGTATTGTGATGATAAAAGCTGTGGTTATCTCTATTGCAAATGCAGTCATATGGATACAAACGAACATACTATTTTGTATTTTGTAACAGCAGAGGATGTGGTGGAACCCTATTTGTCTGACCATGTGGGAGAAAAGAAATTAGAATTGCTCATAGAACAAAAAACTAAACTTTTTTTCTTCTTCTAAATCTGGTTGGATTTCTTTAATGGTTTGGAATAATTTGAGATGCCATTCAACATATATTATGTTTTCCCTTGTGGCTGAGAAATGGAAACCCCATTGAACTTATTGAAGACTGTTAATTTTAACGTACTGTGTCAGGGTGATTTCTTGGTTCATTTCATGGACATAGCACGAGAGGAACTCATGAAAAAGCTTGATGATATTGCAGTGGAGAAGCTACAGGTGGGGAGCTCTATATGTTCCTTATAAATGAAACCATAAGTTGAAAGGAAATTAAGGATAATAATATCATATTAGTGAATGCCACAATTCCTTTGTATTGTAACAGTCTCTGCTAGACCTTGCTTTGCGTACTACAGCTGCGGCAGCAGACCCTTGCCACGAGGACTTGACATGTTGTGTTGTAAGAGTTCCACCCCAAACTTTTGTTTCTTTTTCCCTCTCCTATAAGAGGCTAGATTATCAAGTTAGAAGTCTCAAGATTTATTCACACTTGTTTTCAGGAAAGATCTACTCTGCGCAAAGGATTTGGTAGTCTGAACGATCTTGAAGTTACTGTTTCGGGCACTGATGATGATTTAGAAGAACCAACAACCATTACCGGTCTAGAGACATTCTCTTTAAGTTATAAGGTTTAGTTCTTGAAATTCCTTTGAGATCCCATGTAACAAGTTTATTTCACATATTCAGTATTGTTTAAATGAAGCAGTTCCTGTATGTCAGTACTATCATGGAATATGGTGTAGAGTTTGTTATTGTTCATTGAATGTTGTCTTGACTGATCAGGTTCAATGGCCGTTGTCGATTGTTATCTCAAAAAGAGCCCTAACGAAGTACCAGTTGATTTTCCGGTTTCTTTTTCATTGTAAGCATGTAGACCGGCAGCTTTCTGGGGCTTGGCAATTGCATCAAGTATGTTTCCCATTTCTAAATTAATCTAGTAAGATCATTTTTTCCTGCCTCATTTTCCCTACAATGATTTCACTTGCTCTACTTATGCTTTTTCAGGGAGTTCGTGTCCTCAAGATACAGGGAACAGCAATCTCCAGATCATCCCTTCTGTGCCGTAGTATGCTGAAATTCATCCATAGTCTTCTACACTATCTAACATTCGAGGCAGGTTTGACCTGTCTATATTCTCAGTACTTGTGGTAGATTTGACATGGTGGAAGTATCAGAAATAACAATATATTTTTTTCAGTTGGGTGCTCTTGTTTTGCCTCCCTCTGTTCCCTTTGGAATTTGTTGCCTGTCCATGAATGAAGCTTTCATTGTCTGACCATGTTGTTATTTTCCCTCAAAACCATTTTAGTTTTGACTTTTCCATGTTGCTGGGTATACTTCTCTTGTGCATATCCATGTTGCTTCTGTCTTTGCCTACTCAATACTTGAAAGTGATTCTGATTAATCTACGGAACATTGTTGGACATAAAACTCTTATGTAGTTTCATGGGATTCTTGGTCTGGCAGCTGATAGTGCCTGTTTTTTTACAATCAGCTTCGTTTTGTAAAGGCCTTGATTAAATTATTATTCTTACATGTGCTTAATAGAGCTCAAAGGAGATGGTTCTCTGGTATTTGAAAGTTGGTCAAAAAATGTTTGTTAAACAACTAGGATAACATTGCCTTGAGAATGGAGGATGATTTGGGGGGGTTTTGATATCCACCTCTTGTCCTAAAACTGTCATTTTATTTCTTGTTGAATCCAGGATCTGACATTAATTCATAGAGCTTTGATTCGATTTGATTAATTCATAGAGCTTTGATTCGATTTGTTTTTCAGGTACTGGAACCTAACTGGCATGTGATGTATAATAGACTTCAGGCCGCAAGGAGCATAGACGAAGTATGATGTTTTATTAGATTATATTGGACACTAGTTCGTCAGTTGGTGTATACTGTACATATAGAGGTGTGGTACGTTTATTTATTTGTGTGACTCTGCTCTTTTCTGAATTGGCAGGTTATCCAACATCATGATCTTTTTCTGGGCAAGTGTTTAACAGAGTGTTTGCTCTTGTCACCTGTACTGCTCAAGGTTCGTCGAAAAATTAATAGCTGATAAATCCCTCTATTAAACAATTCCTTGCTTGTTGATGGCACGGAAACTAACTGTATAGCTATTGTATATCATCACAAGTCAGTTGATGTGAGGCTTATACGTGTAAGTGACAATCGCAGAAGGTCGACAGGCTGAAATCATTGTGCTTACAGTATGCTGCTGCAACTCAGTGGCTGATATCATCATCCATTGACATAGCTGATGAGGGTTCCCGTGCTTTAGAAAAGCGCAAGGGACGAGGGAAATTAAGAGGCCCTTCGATAGCGCTACGAGCCCCGAAGCAGAACTCCGCTGTTATGGATTCTATACTGTAAGTCAGAAGCACATACATATTTGCATACATTCTTATACATGAGCTAAAGTTCCCAATTTCTGTGGTTTCTCACTGCCTGCTCTTTCCTCCTTCACTTCTTGCTACTGCATCTCAGGAAATTCGAGCGGGATTTCAATTCTGAACTTCAGAGTCTAGGACCGGTCTTGAGCAGGAATTCCCAAGCAGAGCCACATTTGACTCATCTTGCACAATGGATCCTTGGTGCCGGTGGAAACGACCATTAAGATTTGGTGTTTGTATGTATATGTACTTTTATGAATAGCGAGTGTGAAATTGTGATTCCTATTTTGATCTCTCCTGTGGGAACTTTCACAATGTTGATTTATGGAATTGTACTCCTGACTTTTGGCAACCAATACGATGTTACCATTTCTTATCTGTTTGAACAATGTTCGAATTAGAATGTTTAATAGTAGAAGAAATTAAATTAGGACTATTTTTGTAGAGGTTCTTTGAGAACTTCGTGTGACTATCACTATACTTCTGGAGAGCTCCATAGTTAGGAGTTACACAGGAGAAGAAGGAATTGGGGCAGAGTTTTTGTTGATACGTGTTTTCCCCCCTCTCCACATCTTTGCTCTTGATACTTGTAGAACAGTATTCATGTAGTTATCGTCAAACAAGCCTTGCAGTTTTTTTTTTTTTATAATAGCCGTCAAAATACATTTGTATAGACAAAACTTGTTTTTGTCAATAATAATCATTTTTCAAAAAATATACAAAATGTCTAATTCCATCCAAAAGTTTAACGGAAAGATGGTGAAACGCTAAATGAACTAACGTTTTTCTTACTTGGCAAAACAACTTGCCATGTGGATTTGTGAAAGTAAAAATAAAAATAAAAATTCTAAATCTAAAATTGGCTAGTGAAAAGCCTGTAGTTCCGTCGTCTTCGTCTTTTTCCTTCATTCTTTCGTCCGTTGCCATCCTCCCACTGCCAAGCGTTGCTATGAAACAACGACGGGAAGCTGGAAGGTAGGAAAGATGTGGGAGCTCGATCTCATTTGTGGATCTCGATCTGGCGTACCGCTACGCACGACGACGATGTCAAGTGGTGGAGGAGTCAGGATATGGATCCGGATCTGATGATGAAGGGAGAAGCTTGGGAAGAAGCACTCGATCTCGACGATTCTGACATCCCTTCTCTCCGACATCACAAACGACACCACATACATCAAGAAACTTCGGTCGCCATTGCTGGTAGTCTCTCCCAATCCCAGCCATTTGTGAGGCAGCGTGCGATGGAAGAGTCAGAAATGGTTTCTTTCCCGCCCCCGCCCCATTGCCATCACCACTGGTATCCATGACATTAAATAGTAACGATCTAAAAAAAACAGGACGATAGGAAACCAAAAATACCCAAAAAGGCAAGAAACCAAAAAAAAAAAATAGAACAATCGCAGGAGAGGAAAAGTCTACCATAAGTAACAAAACCTGCAACATCAAATCCCCATTAGAGGCACTCCAAGCTCCAGTGTTCTAAAGATGAGCAAGACCAAATCATATCTAAATTCATAGGGGGAAAGAAGAGCAGAATTTTTAGAATAAAAAGATAGAAGATTTCTCAACACATATGGATACTAGTGTTTTTTCATTTTGGATAGTGATTCTATTGGTTAGCTTGGCTCTTAGTCAAGAAGCCACCAAACTCCACTTAAATGACCCCTTCCTTCAGCCATTGAGCTCCAACCCTTGGATCTTAGCTTCGCCTACGTGGCCATCAATTTGGCCATGTGAGTATATACTAACCATAAAGCTTGTTAGCAGATTAACTTTTTTCATCGAACGCTGCCTCAGAAATGGTTGGGATTGGGAGAGACTACCAACAATTGAGGTCGGGGTTTCTTGATGTATGTGGTGCCATTTGTGATGTCGGAGAGAAGGGATGTCAGAATCGTTGAGATTGAGTGCTTCTTCCCAAGCTTCTCCCTTCTTCATCAGATCCTGATCCAAATCCTGACTCCGTCGCTTGACATCGTCTTCGTGCGTAGCGCTACGCCGGATCGAGATCCACAAATGAGATCGAGCTCCCCCATCTTTCGTGCCTTCCGGCTTCCCGTCGTTGTTTCGTAGCACCGGTTGGCAGTGGGAGGATGGCGACGAAAGGAAAGAATGAAGGAAGAAGACGAAGACGATGGAACCACAGGCTTTTCACTAGCCTATTTTAGATTTAGATTTTTTATTTTTACTTTCACAAATCCACATGGCAATTTGTTTTGCCAAGTCAGAAAAACGTTAGTCTATTTAGCGTTTTAATATCTTTCCGTTAAACTATTGGATGGAATTGGACATTTTGTATATAAGAGACAATGCTTCCTCACCAAAACCCAATGAACCTCTGCAAATTAAATTAAGTTTATAAAAGTTTTGAAGTAAAACTAAGTACAACCAAATACGAAAGAAACATCTATGCTTCCCGTCGGGTGACGACGTCGGATCCATTGCCCAGACCACTGTCTTCTCCAGACGCTGACGCCTCCTCTGGTCCAACTTCCCGGACCTCGACTTCACCACTGTCACCTTCCCTGCCATCCATGGTGGCGCCACCGTCGTCGCAAAAATGCTCCCCAGTTCCTTCATCTCCATCGCCTTCTCGTCGTTGAGCAGCGACTTAGTATCCGAGGAGTCGGCATCAGACTCGTTTATGAACTCCTAGTACGAGGACAGATCAACGACGGATGCATCCACCACCACCACCGCGTCTTCGATCAGCTCCATTGTGACAAACCCGGATGCGATGGGGAAGACAGATCAAAATTCGGAGGAAGGAGAAGGACGAGAAAGTGGTGGAGGATTTGTTGGCCATTTTTTTTATAACCCAAGAACCTCAACCCCACGTGCCACTTTGTGACAGCGGGGTCTACCAAACCTGGGGAGCACCTGTACAAGACACAATATCGAGGGACTTTGTCCCCAGCACTCAGAGATGCCTCCGGGAACACACAAGCGGCGCCGCTGGTAGGGGTGACAATCAGTTTCCCGGTTTTCGCTATAACCGGTTACCGAACCGGTAACCGCCGGTAACCGGTTATACCGAAAACCGGAAAACTCGATTGTCGGAGGGTAGAAACGCAGCGCCGGTATACCACCTCCCCACCCGGTATAAACCGACGGTTATCCGGTAAACCGGATACCGTTTGGGAGAGGGGCAAAACGCAGCGCTGCAGCCAAAACAAGGGGTCGGGGTCGGGGAAATAGGCAAAAGCCAAAAGTCAAAACGAAGAAGGGGCAAAAAAAACCCTAATTCGCCCACTTCGTTCTTCCCCTGTTCTGTTCTCCTCTCGGCCTCTCCCTCCAGTCTCCATCTCAACGCCGCTGCCGAGATTCTTGGAGAGCCGCAGGCCGCCGCCGCAGCTTCATCGCCCTTCCACAGACCACAGCCCGCCGCTCCCGACGACGCCTCCTTCCACCCTTCCCACTCCCACAGTCCACAGACCACAGTCCCACTTCCCTTTTCGATTTTCCTCCCTCTCCGACTCTGCCGTTCGCCCTTTCAAGCCCTTGCCAGACGACGTGTTCATCTTCCCCCGTCGCCGGCGACGAAGCTTGCCTTCATCTTCCCCAGTCGCCGGCGGCCCACCCTTCTGCCCATAATCGGTTACCGGTTACTTACCGGTTAACCGAACCGGAATGTGGTTTTCGCTCCCATGGCTCGGTGTTTCGGTATACCGGTTTTAAACCGTTAATCGGTTATTCGGTAACCGGTTTACCGGTTGACAACCGGTAGCGGCATTCGGGCGTGGCTTCAGGGCATTCGGTATACCGTAACCGGTTTATTCGGTAACCGGTTAACCGTTACCGAACCGGTTACCAGCCCTAGCCGCTGGGAATCAAACTCATGACCTCTCACTTCATGAGCCAACCAGACCAGCGTTTTCACCAGCCAAGCTATGTTACCTTCAGCATTTGTTGGCCATTATTTCACAGGGGAAGATTTTATTTTTCTTATGAAAAGTGGTTGAGTGACTTTTCTTTTATTATTATTTTAGTGAGTTGGAAAATAAATAAAAATTAATATGAAAACTCCACGCTAGATGCCACATCAGTGTTGAGTCAATTTTTTGTTAAATGCTAACGATCAACGCTGGTCAATACTAATACAAAAATAGTTCATGTCAGGATTGTCATATTGAATAATTTAGTTCAAAATTGATGAATAGTTGTGGAATCAGCCCAAATAAAAACAGAAAAACAACTTATTCGTTAAATACAATCCTCTCTCAAATAGGGCTGGGAAAATAGACCAGACCGTTTGAAAAATCATGGTACAAACCGTACCGCACAGTTTGGTCCCGACCGTAGACCATTAAGTATGGTCTGGTCTGGTCCAGGGTCTGTATTATTTTATGTTTTGATATCTTGGTTTGGCCTGGTCTAGACCGCGGTTTACCAGACCAAACCGTGGACCCAACTGACTTGTCAATACGTGTTAACAACCCATTCGACCACTCTCCCAACTCCCACAACGACACCCAAGTCTCAACCTTAGTTTTGTGAATCTCGTCCCTCCTTCATTCACAACCACATTTAACCAGAGAGTAGAGATAATCGTGTCTCTATATGACATTATGTTAATGTCATGACGTTATGGTGCAAGTTGGGATGCTTTTACTTTGTATCTTTGTTATGTACTAAGATTTAGAGTATCAAAATTATTCATGCATGTTAGGATTAATGTTTTAAGACAAATAACAATTATTTTTCTTGGTTATTGGTTCAATTTTTTGTGTGGTTTACTAAACAAATTATTCATTTTTCGTTGAGTGTGGTCTATTTGGACCAGACCAGACCGAACCAGACCGCACAGGCGTGGTCTGGACCGGACCATATAGTGTGTGGTCTGGTCTGTGATTTACACTTTAACCTCTCGATCTGGACCATAGACCGTATATATGATCTGATTTGGACCAGACCGCATCACTTCCCAGCCCTACTCTCAAATACCAACCGACACCTTTTTCTCACGGTGTGTCCAGCAAAAAAAACATGTTTGTTAATTTCTTATAAAAAAATACTGAAACTATCAGTCACAAGTCACAACCAATAAAAATTGACTGGTTTCCGCTGTTTCGTCCCTTCAGCAAGTTCTTCATCTGCGTGACCCGTAACAATGGAGGCTTCCTCCGCAGCAACCACGCTAGCTGTCTTCACCATCTCCAAAGCCCTAAACCATGGTTTAACCCGCAAGTACCACTCCCTTCTCTCGGCTCGACTGGTCAATCGTCCGTTCGGAACAATTCCTGCTCAGTACGGCGCAGCTGCTTTCCTTTCTGCTGCTGCTCATCCTCGGAACTTGAGAACCTTGTCCTCGGTCCTTCCATTGCTCAGGCAGCGTCTGCAGAGCGGTCCTATCTCGGCCGCGTCTTTTGCAACTTCTGGGGGCGGCGGGAGTGGTGAAGGCGGCGACGCCGGTGGCGGTGGCGGTGGAGGCGGCGGATCGGACGGTGGAGATGTGAAGTCGAGTTTGGTTGGTGCCGGGCCGGAGGAAGGCTCCGTATTGTCCTCCGATGTTATCATATTAGATGTTGGAGTAAGAATCTTCGGCCTTCTTATCTGCTTTTGATTCCTTGTTCCAGCCATTGTTTCACCAAATAATCACTTTTGCCAGCAATGTTAATGTGCATTGTTGATGGCGCAGGGAATGACATGCGGAGGATGTGCAGCCAGTGTCAAGAGGATATTGGAAAACCAAGTGAGTGTCTGCTACATAGTGCTTACACATAGTCAAGTCATTCAAAAACCTGCTCTCTAAGCTGACTTGTGAAATTTTGGAAGTTCTGACGTCCAAAGCATGTCACTAGAAATGCTAGGGATTTAGTGTGGTTGGCTATTCCGTAGCTGGTTTCAGAAATCTGTAGTATGGTGTATTGACAATTGCTTATATATATCTGCTCAGATCGTGGGTTTCTGAACTAGAGCTTTTTAGTCTAATTTCTGCAATATTGATCTGTACCCGATTTTCCATGTTTGTGGACAGCCACAAGTGTCTTCTGCTAGCGTCAATCTCACAACAGAGACAGCAATAGTGTGGCCCATCTCTGAAGCAAAAGTGATACCAAATTGGCAAAAACAGCTTGGCGAGGCACTGTCTAAGCACCTGACTAGTTGTGGTTTCACGTCAAACCCTCGAGGTAATTGTCCCCTGAGATTTGTTAGCTTCATGTGTGGCTAAGTCTTCAAGTTACGTCAACAGCATGATATTAAGGTTTTCAGAGTCTCGCAAGGTTTACCAATTACGTATGTTGGCATACCAACTGTTTTCCATGGGCAACTGTATTGTTGCTTTGCCACAGCATGTGTGACATGAAAGGAAACTAGTTTGAGTTTTCTAAGGTCTCCAGGTTTTTCCAGTTGGATATGATGTTGTATTCATGTTTGGTTCTTGAAAAGAAATTACTTATTCTCCATCAAACCGTATAGGTCTAGGCAACCCAAGCGACTTGTGTTAAGAGACAGCCGTTAGCATTTTCCAATGTAACATTTGCAGTAATTAGCCAAATAGGAACTCGTATTATGAGTTGCAACTTCTTAAAGGACTTGAGCGTATTCAAATCCAGAACACCAATCTGTTATCTTATTGATCGCTAATTAGAGAAACATTTCGCTACATTTGGGGCTTCCATATGATGCACTAAAGTTTGGTGGGCTAGTCGCAGGTCAGGAAGCTGTTGATGGAGATAATTAGAATGTGAAAGATTTCCTGTCGAGAGAAACAAACATGATTAGGTATGTCCCTAATGTATCAAGTTTCAGTTCCATGAGAAGTAAAGTCTTTGTCATATTACCATTTTCTGAGATCTCAGAGGAAGTCTAGACTAGCAACTAATGTTCCTTATTTATCCCTTCGATTAATAGGTGGGTAAGGAGCTACATGAGTTTGGGTGGTTGATGAGAGATTCTGATGCGAAGATGCCAACATGGAAATTTGCTGGCTTGCCATGTGGACTTTCAGTTATCTAGTTGTCGATAGGGCTATTAGCAATCACTTTTTAATAATGAAAAACGTTGGTTCCTGTGTTAAATAGTTGCATTTAAGATGGTTTGTATGCGAGGATAAAAAAGGGATGACTTGTATGCCAGAGACAGTGAGTCTTCCAACAGTTTGTCAGAACTAGCAGATATTTTCCTTCTTCCTCAGTTTCTACTGCGCCTTGTGCTCTGTCTCTGATGATCGGGATCATTTTATGTTTATTTTGAAATAAAGTACCAATTTGTGGGGCTACTGCCTGTTGTTGTATTCAGTCTTTAAGCGCACTCATGCGATCATTTGAAGATACAAATTAAGAGAAGACAGAGCTAGAAGGAATGATTGGCGATTTGCATGATTTTGTATCCCTAGTTCTGCACTCCCTTTGTAGAATGTGTGCTGAGAGCCTGCCAGCTTTTTAGAGAAGAATTACTCTTTTGTGCTTGGTGAAGCAATTCCTCAGATAAAACCTGATGTTCTATAATCACATTGGTATATCTGAGTATGACAGAGTATACTGTGGAATGAGATCGATCCTTGATTATTACTACTGCCTGAAAACAACTTCATGGCAAAGAAAAATCTATTTTTGATTTATGTTGTCCTTTTTTTTCTTTTAGCTTTGAACTTTGGCAGAACATAAGAATTGCTATGAAGAAAGTATTGGTTTTTGTTGATAAATTCAAATCAGTGTTGACATTAAATGGCTGCAACTTGTAATCATGATCTATTAGATTCCGAAGCATGTCACAAAGAGATGAGCTATTTATAGTGTTACAAATTTTTTATAAAATGCAATTGCAGATGTCCTAAAGTGCTTATGGTCTTTGAAGCACTTTAATAATGCACTTAATTGTGCTCATTAGATTTCTGAAGAAATGTTCCTAAGATGACTGTCATTTGAAGTTTTTTATTTTATTTTCAAGCTTCTTGTTTGGCCTGTTCCTCTTTTCTCTTCAATGGGGGGGTAAGATACTATTTTTTGGTACTTAATAGTACGATACTGAAATTGACTTCTTTTTCTTGCAGATGGCAACAGAGAGAATTTCTTCAAAGTTTTTGACAGGAAAATGAAAGAAAAACATAATCGTTTGAAAGAAAGTGGTAATATCTTGTTACACCCAATATATGTTTTAAGTCTTCATCTAATGGCCGTGTGGCTAAATATTTTGGTTAAGGTTGCAACAGGATAGTGTGATATTGTTACTTGCATGTATTTACAGATTTGATCACAATCCTTGTGAATTTTGATATTGTTACTTGCATTGGTTAGAAGTATGTTTTACTGATTGAAAATTACCTCTTATTTTTGTCTCTTATATAGGTCGTGAACTTGCGGTGTCTTGGGCTCTCTGTGCCGTATGCCTGATCGGCCATCTGTCTCATTTTTTTGCGTATAAGGCCTCATGGGTCCACTTACTTCATTCAACAGGATTCCACCTGTCATTGTCGTTATTTACGTTGCTTGGCCCAGGGCGTCAACTTATTATTGATGGAATGAGAAGCCTTCTGAAGGGAGCTCCAAACATGAACACATTAGTTGGCCTTGGTGCTTTATCCTCCTTCACTGTTAGCACATTTGCTGCCTTAATACCCAAGCTGGTGAGTAACCTCTCCGATCAAGGTTGTTTGAATTTCATGCTCTATGCACTAACATGTATGGCTCTCCAAGTTGAAAGAAAACAGGGTTCGGCAATTTATACTTCTGTTTAATGTTTAGTTGACAGTTATCGCTAAATGTTGCCCGAGGTCCTATTTCATGAATCATTCAAACTGGATGTTGTTATGATTTAGTCAAGTTCCTCTATATTCCTTTATGTGAACTCTCTTGCCTGTGACTTAATATTGTTAATTCGGTATTATTCATAACTTGGCCAGCTTACTTTTTTTCTTTGAATGATTTCTGAATAATCAGGGCTGGAAGGCATTTTTCGAGGAGCCAATCATGTTAATAGCATTTGTCTTGTTAGGCAGGAATCTTGAACAAAGAGCTAAGATTGAGGCAACCAGTGATATGACTGGACTTTTAAGTGTTTTACCTACGAAAGCCCGTCTTTTGATTGATGGCTCTAGTAAGGATGCAGATTCAGTTGTTGAAGTTCCTTGTACTAGTCTCTCAGTTGGGGACCACATTATTGTTCTGCCTGGAGTAAGTAATACCTCCATGTACTTTTGTGTCCTTTTAAGGGCTTTATTTACCAGGCATCAGTTTCATGGATTTGATTATAACCATGGTAGCACATCACATCAAGGTCCTGGAACTGTAGGAGGCACTTAAAATTGGAAGTTTGAACTTGTGAATTTAACTTAACTATTGCGCATGTAGATAAAGTTTGATGGTGGGTTTATGGGAGACTGCTGCAGAGATATAGATGCATATGAGAAATAGACAATATTTATTACGACATTATATGCATATGGTGCCTTCTACGGTACACTCATAAAATTGAGTGCATATCAAGCAGCTAACTCTAAAAGTTGACTTTATCATTAAACTTTAAAATTTTAAATTTGTAATGTTTGACTAATAATACTACAATATAAACTAGATTTGCAACTGATCTATCCAATTTTAGATAGAAAAAAATGAGCTGATCTGTAATATTGACAATGTTCTTACATTGCTTCAGGACCGTGTTCCAGCGGATGGAATGGTTAGAGCTGGTAGAAGTTCCATTGATGAGTCAAGTTTCACAGGGGAGCCGTTACCAGTGACCAAACTTCCTGGGGTAAAGTGGTTATAGCATGTTACCATTTTCTTTATGTGCTTGTCTTGCCCATAGGCACAACATTTCTTCTGTAATTTGTGACATTAAGCATATTATGTCAAACTGTGTTGATGTCTCTGTGGTAGAGTGAAGTAGCAGCGGGAAGTATAAATCTAAATGGTACACTGACAGTGGAAGTGCGGAGGCCAGGTGGCGAGACATCCATAGGTGATATTGTGCGATTGGTAGAAGAAGCCCAAAGCAGAGAAGCCCCTGTCCAGCGATTGGCTGATAAGGTTTCTTTCATTTTCATAAATGTGTTATATTGTTGGCCCACATTAGTGCTAATTCATATTAGAGGAACTGTTGGCTGAGAAGATGCTCCGTGTGTACCTTGTATTGCAAGCACAATCCTTTTGTACTTGAAGTTCTTATGATCTTGCGAAGATGATTTTTATCGCGTCTCCTAATTTGATAGGTCTCTGGGCACTTCACTTACGGAGTGATGGCACTGTCAGCCAGTACCTTTCTGTTCTGGAATCTCTTTGGGACACGTATTCTACCTGCAGCTCTTCACCAAGGGAATGCAGTTTCACTTGGCCTACAGCTTGCTTGCAGTGTTATGGTATGATATGTTTGTCCCTCTCTACTTCCTTTTCTTTCGAGGGTCAGATGCATGAAAATAAATGGACGCTTCTGTGTCTATAATGAATGCCATGTAAATAAGATTTTTGTCTCTACAGTAACCATTTGCATTCTTCTATTCATAACATCTATGTCGGAACTACAGGTTGTTGCTTGTCCATGTGCTCTTGGTTTGGCAACTCCTACAGCTGTTCTGGTAGAGTTTCTATTACCATGTCCCCAGTTCCATGTCAATAAACTTGGTCCAAGTGTATTGGGCACGGTCCAGCGATAAGTCCCCCTGACCTTTTTCCCTCTCTCTTATCTCATCTCTTTCTCTATAAATTATCGAAGGTAGGAACTTCATTGGGGGCAAGACGGGGATTGCTTCTACGCGGTGGGCATATTTTGGAGAATTTTGCCACAGTGGACACCGTAGTGTTCGATAAAACAGGGACTCTCACAGTTGGCAAACCGGTTGTAAGAAAGATTGTTACTCTTGGGTCAGAAGAAGATCAATCTTCACAGTTGAGTGTTAAAGGCTGAAATTAAGTTGCCACTTTCTTTAAGTGAACTTTATCCAGTAGGCGGTGGTGCAGAATTGGTAAAATCATTGATATCGATGCTCAATTGCAATCTAAGTTAGACAATTGGCATGTCCTCTGCAGGCCCAATGAAAAACGCATCTGGTCGGAGATTGAAGTGCTTAAATTAGCTGCCGGAGTAGAGTATAATACTGTTCATCCAGTTGGAAAGGCCATAGTTGAAGCTGCTAAAGTTGCTGGTGTCCGCAATCATAAGGTATCTCTTATCTTACAAATAAATGATCAACCTTTGATGTCTAACTGTAACTTCAGGATGGTGTCTTTGTTGTTACATTACAGGATGGTATCTTTCCTCCTCTCCACCCCTTTGTAGTTTCCTACTTTTGATTAAAAGTAATTCCAAGGATGATGAAGCTCTCAAGTAAAAACTAGGACTTGATAACGAAATTGCAACCAGAAAAATGGTTTCTTTGCGCTATGTCCTATAACCGTGACGGACATGAGTGAACTCAGTTAATCTTGTGTCGTTTAAGTTTTATTCTTAAACCAGATGATAATTTTCTTATTTGCTAGTACTTTTTCTTATTTTAGTTTTGAAGTGTAATACAATAAAACACTACTATGTAGGCAACAGATGGCACATTTGCTGAGGAGCCAGGTTCTGGTGCTGTAGCAATTGTTGATGATAAGAAAGTGTCTGTCGGAACGCTTGAATGGGTTCGGAGGTATGTTAACTGTAACTTTTGTGTTTCTGTAGTACCTATTAAGATTTTTGTTCCTATGAAATATATTGATGGCAAGTACACTTATTGCTCTGGCAGGAACGGAGTTGATGACAATCTATTTTATGATAAATTTGAGGAAGCAGAGGATACTAAAAATCAGTCCGTTGTTTACGTCGGCGTAGATAATGCACTTGCTGGTCTGATATATTTTGAAGATCAGATTAGGGAAGATGCCAGACAAGTAGTTCAGACTTTGACTAGTCGAGGAATTAATGTTTACATGCTGTCTGGTGACAAAAAGAGTGCTGCTGAGTATGTTGCATCACTTGTTGGTATTCCACAAGAGAAGGTAGGAAAAGCTTCTTTTACTCCAAATTTGCAACGAGAACAGTTTGATAGGCTGTGCATCTTGATATTCTCCTTGCTTCCTTTTCTTTTTTGGACTCTGTTTTTACTATGCTAAATTGAAATTGAAAATTTGAAACTTCGGCGTGGAGATGATTTCAGGTGGTATCTGGAGTTAAACCGGATCAAAAGAAGAAGTTCATTAATGAGCTTCAGATGGATCAGCACTTGGTAGCCATGGTTGGGGATGGAATCAATGATGCTGCTGCATTGGCTTCAGCACACATTGGAATTGCCATGGGAGGAGGAGTTGGAGCTGCTACTGAGGTATCTTCAGTTGTACTAATGGGCAACAGGCTGTCACAGGTACTACCTACGCTACGTACCTACCTACATCAAAAGCCATATGATGATACAGCTTTGGAACTGTGGTTGAGCATGATGCTGTCAATTAGTTCTTTCGTTGCATCTTCTTCTTTGTTCGTAGAGACGCCAACAAATACGTACACATTTGTTGTCATGATAACTAATAGACAGTTTTTGGTAAATGACCTTTGGTTATTTTGTTCAAGGCAATCGATTGATTTGCTTCGTTTTCCTTTACTCAGTTGCTTGATGCTTTGGAGCTCAGCAAACTAACAATGAAGACCATAAAGCAGAATCTCTGGTGGGCCTTCGGCTACAACATCGTAAGTTTTAAAAACCATAGGTAAATACTTGATCTGGTATTTTAAGAATTTGATTGAACCAAGTGACAGGACTCTGGGTAAACTGTGTGGTGCAGGTTGGGATCCCAATAGCTGCTGGAGTGTTACTGCCCGTCACTGGCACAATGCTGACACCATCTATAGCTGGAGCCCTGATGGGATTGAGTTCTATAGGAGTGATGACAAATTCATTGCTTCTAAGGCTCAAGTTCTCATCGAAGCAGCAAGATCGAACAGCGTCTCCCAAGCAGAATATCCCAATACTCCCCGTTACGCACAATAGATGGAGAAATGCAAGATAGAGAGATTTATCTCTTGGGGAGCAACACTCCTCCGAGCAAGGGCGAAAACTTCATTCAAGGAGGTAGAGAGGTCTGACTGGCAAGCAAGCTCCCGATCATGAACTGCAGAGACAGAATGGAAGCGAATGGCATGACAATTTTTAGTTATATTTGTTTTCATGGTTGGTTGCTCCACCATTATCTTTTGTGGAGATTCGTGCCCCCACCATGGCTACTTGCTTGCTTCCCTTTCAGGTGTCATCCATTCTTCCTTGCATAAGAAGTCGACAACTCATTATAAGTATTACACGAGGGTGATCAATAAAGACATCATCAAGCATAATAAGTATGTTGTTTGACAGAGAGCCGCAGACCGGGCACCATTCCTCGAACAGTACGCAGCGACAAGCTCCTCGAATCGAATGCAAAAAAAAAAAAAAAAGTTATAGATATGCAGTTCATGTCAATTTGATGTTGAGGGAGGAACAAGAACTTGGTTCTACAACAGAGGAGCTCATCGTCTACTAGCAGGCTGCATTCAACTATCCACTACTTAACATAGTAACTGGTAGATGAAATTTGATTCTACAAACTGGCCATCCAGCCACAAGCGGTTCCATTCAATTACAAGACACTCTGACCTACCAATATCAAAACTTGCTGAAAGAAAAAAGGGCGACAGATCCAGCGCAGCAATTGCGTGTGCACAAGTATTTCATAGTCCAGATAGTCCAACAAAAGAATGGGGTACTCACACACACACTATGAATCATCATTGATCGGCAAATAACCAGTTGAACAGGCTAATCAGTATGGCACACAATTCCTCCTTTATGGTCTTGTGCGACTAGAAGTCTAGAACCAACCACTTCTGTCACTTGAAAACCAAGTCAGACCATGTATGTCATGCCCACCTGCATCAGATTGGAGTGAGGGACACTCAAATTGGCAATCCCTCTTCTGCAGTTCTTTCGCAGAAAAGCGTAGAAATAGTTAATGACTAGCTTCTTGATGAACCAGGAATCCTTTCTTGCTCTAATATCTCCGTGTCCCAGAAGATACACAACCCCTGATTCTTTAGCTTTTCGAATAAAAGATAGCTCCCGATCAAGACTCTGCTCAGGATCAAGTGGATCTGCCGACGACCCTGATTTCGCAATAACCTCAGGAGAAGAACAAGAAGTGCTTGCCTCAGTGGAACCACGATAGTTGTGGTTACCGGTTTCCTGGAACTCAGCCAGTAGGGGCATGCCAAGTGAATAAACACTTCCATTTGGAGCAACTAGGACTCTAGTGTTGTTTTTGTTCGAGTAATCATCATCTTCTGTCTCCATATCATCATCCCCATCACTCTCTAACGATCTTTCCTGAGCCTCCCTCCTGATAAACTTCTCCAAACTCTCAATCAACAGCTGTTCAAAGGCCTGGTGGTTCTCTTTCCTCACATCTTTGTAACCGTACCTGTTTTTATTTTTTTATGCAAAAGAACTGTGACCACAAACGATGGATATAATTGAGAGGAGAATAGCTTTCAAACATCAAGAATGAATGAGCACATTACCTGGCAATACAACGGAATATGTGGTAGTTCTTTGGGCAGACTCGTCTGAAAAGGAACCGTTCACTCTGAGGGACAACTGGGACTGGAACATACTTTATACAGACAAAGATGATCATTGAATGAATCGCCGGAAGAGTTGTCAGAAAATGGCCAAATATAGCTGGTATCCCTTTCACCAACTCATTGTAGAGCAAGCCAATTCCAGGGGCTCTAATCGTTCCTAGGTTGGACCCTAATTCCCTCATTAAATCCATTGACAGCTTCTGCTTCACTTCAGTTTCATATTTTAGTTTGCTCCCATAGTTCCAAATATACATGATAAGGAACATAATTCCAGCAAACACCAATATTATCCAACTTCCATCTCCCACACCCCATAAAACCGATGAGAAAAATGTCAATTCAATCCCTAGGAAAATCGTAAGAAAGCTGAGCACAACAAAGATATTGATCTGCCAAATAAGGAGCATAACAAGGGTCACCAAAATGGTTGTCATCATCATGACCCCAAGCTCAGCAATCCCTGTAAACAACAAGTCAATGTCAACTGTTAGGTTCAAATAAGTATGAAAATATACCCTATCAAACAAAAGAAGGTAGCAACATTGAAGTATTAGTCAGATGAAGTTAAAACGTTTAATTGAAGCATTTTCCTGATTTTGTCCAAGATCATAAGAACTTGAATCAGCCAACCCTCAATAAATCCAGTGGTCGAATTCCAGGAGCAAGGAATTTGGTATTCAACTGAACTAGATTGGACAACAATAAAAGATCATGTAAGAGTTTTCCCTAACTCGTGATTCAATTTTTTTGCACACAAATGTATGGGGGGAATTCTAGGACATGGCAAAATATAACAATCTTCATAAAACAAAGTTACCCAGAGCACTCTCTTGTTCCAGAGAGTACAGTTTTATGGCCGTTTCAATAGATTATGAAAGAACAACCTAGTTGGAAGACAAGAAAATGTTGGCAGTAAAGCTATTACCGTATGCATTTCCCATCTCAGTAATGCTTTGAATAGAGTAGACGAACAATATGCACACCGCCAGCAGAAACCAGTTAATGACTGGAATATAAATCTGACCCATGAACTTTCGAGAAGTATGGATAATCTTAAGTCTTGGGAAACAACCAAGTGCTGTTGACTGTTTTATACAAGAAAAAGTAGCTGTTGTCATTGCTCGACAAGCAATTAATGCAGCAACATTAGCAATAAGGAAGATAGGCCAGAATGCACCACCTACAGACATAAGAAGCTTCATTAGTTTTAAATCCACAGGTAAAACATAAAATGAGAAACAGTTTAGCTCCACCAAATGGAAAAGAAAAAGAAACACATTTCACTATTAGTCCCGATTATCACGAATATTGTTGGCCAGGAAACAAGGGGAATGAAAGAGCTCACTTGGAACTGACGAAAAGAAAGCCTGTTCAGCCAGAACTTCAGTATGATTTTGCATTAGATATGCAGCTTGACCCAAATACCCCAGCAAAAGGCAAGGTAACACCAGAAATACAAAAGTAAGCTGCAATTGACCACTATTAAACGGATTAGAGGCACAGAAGCAACCAGGGATAGAACTTATGCACAAAAGCTGCAGTGTATCTGAAACACGAAATAGTGATTGTCCTTGCTTTTACCTGGATTGATCTAACAGAGAAATAGCAAAGATCTGCAAACATGGCTTCAGAACCTGTAAAAAATATCTATCAGTTGCAAAAAGTGCTCGCAAATGCAAAGCCAAAATAAGAAAAACACCAAAGAGGGTACTTTAACCAATTACATATCAATATACGTTACTATAATGACAAGGGGATTATTAGCATTTCCACAAGATGGACTTACCTGTTGCACATAGAAGGCAACCTCCAAGAGCACGCCAGGCTTTAGCTGAGTCCCGCTTGAAGAAGTAATAGATGTGAACAGGATTAAATGCTCTTAATACACTGCTGTCATATTTGACAAGATTATAGATTCCGATGCCGGCTAGAGAACAAAACCATAAAAATAAAGCAGGACCTACAGCAAGTCCCACTTTGCTTGTACCAAACTTCTGTACACTAAACAAAATTACAAGAAAGGCAATGGAAATCATCACCACTTGGTCTGCATAAAAGAAAAGTAGAAGTCACAATCTGCTCAAATTTATACCTAGTTTGCAGGGATTAGACATGCAAACGCAAAAGTACTTTGACAGAGAAAAATGGACAGGACCTGAACTAATTCATAAGAAACCAAAAGGAAAGTAATGTTGGACACCAGAACGTCTAACCCAGAGGCCATCTTCCGATGAAAGTATAAAATCTCAGCAAAGAAGCAAGGACTTGAAGAATCGAGATGATTATGTTACCTTGCTCTACAGCAGCTACTCCAACCTTGAGACCACCAACAGCTGACATCACTGGAATATCATAAATCATATATACAGGAAATTAAGCCAGAACCCTAAACTGACGACTTGCACATTTTCATACGAACCGAGATTTTAGATGAGTAAGAGAGCAGCGAGTAAAACCTGACATCGCTGGTGTAACAACTCCATCAGCTATCACCATCGAAGTACCAGCAAGCACCAAGACGAGAAGCAGCTTTTTCAATGTCAATGATGCCTCTAGTCTTTCCTTGATTTTTAATGATCTCTCCAGTTCCGGGGAGGGGACCTTCAGCCGGAAGCTTGAAATACGAGCATCTGAAGGGAGCTGATTCGGGAGAAGACTAACCTTAGCATGCCGGCAGATCAACGAGTACAAGGCAAAAGTACCTCCTGCAGCATTAAAGCATAACCTTAAGCCACTCCTCATTTGAAATATTCATGGCATAAGAGATGGAACACAGAGTTGAGAGAGATCTCCTAGTTTATAAGAATGAACTCACCTTCGCCATCATCATTTGCCCAAAGCACAACAAGAACATATTTCACAAGAGGTACTAAGATCAACGTGTACAGGACCAATGACAATCCACCAAGAACATCTTCTTCCCCACTTATGGGTGCTTTTGTAAACATCACATCAAATGCATATAAAGGACTCGTTCCAACGTCACCGAATACAACACCAAGTGTCTGAAAAGCTAGAATAATCTTCTTGCTCACACTGAAGTCCTGTAATGAACATGAACCGTTAAGAGAATAACTTCCTCCCTGTCGGAGAGCAATGCTCCTGGGGTTATTGAGTGCTATACAAGGAATTTCCATCTTCGTGGCACTCGGTATAGAACCAGAAAGCAAATAGGATGATAAAATACACTTAGATGCATAAACTTGTAAGTCTAGGTCAAATGAGTGAGACTTAAACAGGAGGAGACCAAAACAGAGAGATTCTAGTGGGAGCTTGAGCATGGATTCCATCTTCATGGATCTAGAAAGATAGCACCACAGTGAAAAATAAAAGCCTAAATTCATGTAAAGGTTCACATCACTCACGGTTCTCCCACTTCCAATAAAGAACTACCAGGTCTAAATTTCGTGCAAAAAGAAAATCTCGCAAACCCAACATGATGCCGCACCTCGTAGTCACTTCGCTGGGCGCTTGGGATCTCAAGAGCTTCAACGTCGAAGGAATCGATCCGCGGCCCGGTGCGGATAAGGCGCTGCTCCGCATTATCGTCTTCGTCGTCGTCCTCCTCCTCGTCGGAATCCAATCCAGTACCGCGACGTTGCAAACCATCCTCGTCGTCATCAATCACAGAGTCGTCGTCGTCGTCTTGGAAGACCCACCGTGACTCCACCGAGTCCATCGAACCGAGCCTCCCGCTTATGTCGGAGCTACCACCGCAGAGACTAACAATACTGCCACTTCCACTGGCACTGCCACCACCAGCGTCGTCCGCCATGGCCACCGGCGCAGTGAAAAGCAGAAACGGATGAGAATGTTCGATTCCGAAGAGAATTGCAAACCGGGACGGAAACTGGGGGTTTTCAGGCTGGATTTAGCCTTTGGCGATTTGTTTGGGGCATTTTTGTATGTGTTTTCCACTTTTCCAGAAAGAAAACGTTTGTGTCTGAAACTGGAATTGTGATCCGAATTCCTAATACTAAAAGAAAATAGGTTATTGATGGTTTATTGGTTAGGCCCTCTGATTTTGGGAGGGGAAGTGGATCCGATGTTTAATATCGTACCGAAAAGTATATCAAGTGCTCCTCTGCTACGCGGCCTGGCTATTTACTACGGCGCTCACCTGTTCGTGAGTAACTCGATGTTGGACTCGTTTATTAATGAGTCGAATTTGAGCTAAACATTTTGCACTTTAATGAGCTCGTGAACTAGCTCAACTTGGTGGCTTGTCGAGCTCAACTCATGAGTTGGCTCATTTAGAACTCATGAAATGTCTCAACTCTCAATATTGTGGCTAGAGAGCCAACTCGATTACCGATTTATGAGCGAATCGATCTATATGAGTTTGATTTTGATAATTCATAGGATTGTTAAATTATATGTTTCACCCTATATGAAGTTTAGCACGAGATTATGTGAGCAAATATGGCTTATTTAATTTAAAAATGAAATTATGTATCATAGATTGCTTCGAAACTATGGAAAAAAATTATTTTTGACTAGTTAAAATTTAGGGTGTGCCTACGGTGACATGCATGTCACGGTGACTTGCACTTTCCGGTCGACCTCAGTTAGGATTAGGTCGACCTCATTTAGAACTCGGTCGACCTCATATAGGATCTGGTCGACCTCATTTAGGATTCGGTCGACCTCATATAGGATCAGGTCGACCTAATCTGTTGTTTCAGTGTAAAAACAGTTTATGGTGTCTACTTTGGATATTCATATCATACAATTGGCTAGATGGAAATTGAAGACTAATGACTTGTTTTGAAGCTGGAGTGTCCCTCTATATATTGAAGTGATTGAGAGCTCGATAGGAAGTCCAGAAGACCATTTTTGAACCTCATCAAAAGGCTATGCCAAAACCGGGAAACTGCCTGAAAATGACTAAGTCTGGAAACGTGTTTGTGAAGCCTATTTTGGAGCTCAATTCGAGAAGCATGAATGCGAGTCGAGTCCAGGAGCCTCTACCATGTTAAATTAGGTATGTTTTTATACAAATTCAAGGCATTGGATTAAAGATTGGATATCTGTAAGGCTTCAAACAAAAGGGTCGAAGTTGCTACGAAGGCCGTTTTTCTGGCAGACTTCGAGCACAAGCAAGCTGCCAGAAAAACAGCCTTCGTAGCAACTTCGACCCTTTTGTTTGAAGGCTTAAAAATATTCAATCTTTCATCCAATGCCTTGCCTTTGTATAAAAAACTACGTAATTTAACGTGGTAGAGGCCCCTGGACTTGACTCGCATCCATGCTTCTCAAATTGAGCTCCAAAGTAGGCTTGATAAACACGTTGCCAGACTTAGCCATTTTCAGGCAGTTTCCCAGTTTTGGCATAGCCTTTTGGTCAGGTTCAAAAATGGTCTTCTGGACTTTCTATTGAGCTCCCAAGTACTTTAATGTGTAGAGGGACACTTCAGCTTCGAAACAAGCCTTTAATCTCAAATTTCCATCTAGCCAATTGTAAGATATGAATCTCCAAAGTAGGGACCATGAAACTGTTTTTACACTGAAACAACAGATTAGGTCGACCTGATCCTATATGAGGTCGACCGAAAAGTGCATGTCACCGTGACATGCATGTCACCGTAGCAAAGTCCTAAAATTTATTAACTAAATAATATGATACCACAAAGTCTAACATGACATGAGATTAGTTAATATGGAACACTCACCTATTGTTATTACTATTTTCATCTTGACATTAATCATGTGTATCATACATGACATACAAAATGAATATATCAAATACGAGTTAAGATTTTAGTAACCAAGCTAGCTTGAATTCGACTCGTTAATAAACGAGCCGAGCTCAAACTGGGGTAAAGTTCGGCTCGACTAGACTCATTTGTTTTTACACAGTGTTTCTAAAACAACTTTTTTAAAAAATTGAAAGATATTTTTGTATGACATAAAACATATGTTTTCACTTGAAATTTTTGCGAAAAATTATTTTGAAAATATAAAATTATCCTTATTATATTTTAATATAATTTCATTTTGGAAAATGTAATTTTCATTCGTCTATACCATTATACAAATAAAATAAATTAGTAGATAATATGATTTAATATACAAAAATCTAACAAGATTTATTTTGACCTATTTTTATTTTTTACAATTTTGATTCATATTTTATATTATAAATTCTTTGTACTCATTTCATACAATCTTTTATATTAAAAAGTAGGCTTGTTAGTCGGTCTCCGGTTACCCGGGTAACCGCATAATCGAACCAAGACTGCCGATTTTTTGGTTAACGATAACCGTTTTTTTATGCGGTTGGCTGTTGCGGTTACTAGGCACCGGCGATAAAGATAAGTTTGCGGTTAGCGGTGAATAACCGTGGCGGTTAACCGCAACAGCCGCTACCATCCTCCACACACCAAACACAGCGTCGTTTTGGCGAGACTCGGATGAATCGCGAAACGCGATTGAAGACGAGGATAGCCTATGGAAACCCTAAATCTTGAATTGCAAAACCAAAACATCTCCCCGACGCTTCCCCCGAGTTCCAAACCCTACTGTGGTCATCGCCCTGCCCTCGTCAGTCGTCACCGCCTCATCGTCGCCAAGCATTCGTTATCGGCTCATCGCCCTACCCTTCTCATGGCCCCGCACTCCCGCCGTCGTAGTAGCCCGTCGCACCGCCATCCTCTCGCTCTCATAACTTATCATCCTCTCCCAGTGATCCCACACTCTCACCGTCATAGCCAGCTCGTCGCACCGCTGCCTTCGTCCTCCTGCTCCCAGTATTCGTCGACCATTGTCGCCATCGTCAGTCATCCCGCACTCCCGTTGTCGTAGTTATAGCTTTCTATTTGATTGTATCGAAAGGCCCAATGAATTAGGATTTCCCTATTGGGCCGGGTCATTTCGGGACAAGCGGATCATTTATGATGAAGAGGTAGCTCGTCGCACAGTTGCACCACTAACCTTTGTCCTCCATGTCTTCTCATCGCCCTGGAACCCCGTCGTCGCCCTGTCTTATGTGAGTCCTCTCTCTCACCGTCAATGGTTTGGTGAATGGCCTGCAGAGAATTGAATGACAATTGATGATAAATGTGCAGCTCGTCATTCCCTTTTTCTTTTTTGCTATTTCCCTGGCGTAGTTAGCTAGCTAGTTTAGCTATGTATTTGTTTGGTAATGACATGGATGGAATGGCGGTGGGTTATGCTGTGCATAGTAGATTAGTAGTATTGAATGAATTCCTATGTTGCTTCTGCCATTGTTGTATTTACATGTTATTTATTCATCGAACAGGGATAGAGGTTGACAGGGTAGGCTGCTCTTCCTCCGACTTCTCAGCCTCGGGCTCCTTCGCAACCTGCTACTCCTTCTACCGGAGTTACTACAGTCGGAGTTACTTCAAATGCAGCGGCTGGAGTTGAGAATGTAACAACTATTGGAGTTGAGAATGTAGCAGTGGCTAGAGTGGGGAATGCAAATGTAGCATCTGGGGAAGATCAATTTGCAACCGAAGATTGAGCGGGGAGTACCAATGAGGCGGCAACAAACAAGAGGAAAGCTGAGTGTTGAAATGTACTCACACCAATAATGGTCGAAGGATACCCATTTGGTTTATGTATATTCTGCAAGACTAAGATAGCAGCACAACCAAGGTTTAATGGGACAAGTACAATGAATACACATATGAGGGCATGTGTGAGGAAAAGGCAGAAGGAGAACGATAGCTCTCAAACTTTGTTGAACTTGTAGCCAACCTCTACAGCTACTGATGGTTAGGTAGGATCTCTTTCGACATGGAAGTTTGACCATACTAAATGTAGGATTGGATTAGCCGAGATGATAATATTGGATGAGCTTCCCTTTAGATATGTCGAGCATGAAGGGGTTAGATGATTTATGGCATTGACACAACCCTTGTTTCTAATTCCTGGTAGGCTTACTATTAGAGAAGATCGTTATCGTATCTTCCTTGAAAGAAAAGATCCTGGAAGATTTATTTTTCACAAAATGCAAAGGAAGAATATCGATAACCACAAATACATGGACTTCTGTGAAGAATGCAAACTATATGTGTGTGACTGCTCATTATGTTGGTAAAGATTGGAAGTTGGTTATAAGGTCATATGCTTTGTTGAGGTGACTAGTCATACTGGAGTTGATATAGCAGAGACATTGTGTACTTGTCTAGATGGGTGAAAGATCAAGAATTTGTGTTGCATCACAATGGATAACGCTAGTGCGAATGATGTTGTGGCCGATTACATGATAGATAAGATGCATGAGTGGGGGACGAATTTGTTGGATGGGAGGTAGTTGCATTTCCGCTGTGTTGCTCACATCATCAATTTAGTTGTCACTTATGGCTTGAAAGAAGTAGGGATTTCTATTAAAAGGGTTCGAGATGTAGTGAAGTGGATCAAGTCATCTCCATCAAGGCTTACTAGATTCAAGGTTGATGTTGCTTATATTGGGATTGAGACGAAGAAGTTTGTGTCTTTGGATGTTCACACAAGGTTGAACTTCACCTACTTGATGTTAGAGTACGCAGAATTGTTTGAGAAATATTTACTTTCTTATATTTACAAGATGAGAGCTTCAAGAAGTACGTGGATGCGAAGAGGGGGTGTGCCAATAGAAGAAGATTGGAGTAGTGTGAGAAGGCTGGTGAAATATTTTAAGATTTTTGTGATATGACTGCGCGTGTATATGGTATGTTAGTCTAAATCTTTAAACTATAAGTTCTTTCTTGTTACTTCAATTTATATTATATATACCAACTATTTACTAATATCTATTCTCCTGAATTCTTTTGTTTTCAAGAACATCATATGTGACTATTGATAGGGCAAAAGCGTAATGCTTCAATTCCTATCTTGTAGTAAAACCGGAAATCCGGGTATCGTCTCTCAGAGACTGGTACAACCTTAAGTTTTATCAATTTATGGAGCAAACTATAAGTGAAAATGGTTTGAGAGATAAACTAATTTCTAAAAGCATAATTAAATAAACAAATTAAGTAACGAAAACTGTTCGGGAGAAATTCAATGGAGAAAGCTCTGGGAGAAACACCGGGACTCGCTACCTATCATATCCAAATTAATTCACATATTCCAATCAATTTAATCCATATCTCTACAGCCAGGATATCACTACTGTGCTAGCTATCCCTGTCGGGAATTACTACGTACTAAACAATTAAATCAAATCCTACTGTCGTAGCTCAATGACTTAATTATTTAGCCTGAAGATCGATATCCTATTTAAGACCACATAGCATCTTATTTAATCCACTGTCGCTTCGATAAGTTACTATGTCACATGAAACAGGTTCAGTTATTAGGGTTTCACTGTCGCTAATAACCTAATTAACAACAAATCATTGTATTGGTGGCCAGTCAACACAAAGCGTTAAGTAATTTCATGCAATAGAGATTGGAAGAAAAGAAATACGAATTAATCCATCAAATCCAGAAATAGCTACATCCTATGGTGTTTCCCCCATAAATCGGAGTTTAGTTTATGACGAAAATAAAACACACAATCATGTTCATAATCATGTTACGAAGCAAAGCAAAAGAAAACAAATCAAATACTGATAATTGCTTCCCGCTGCTCTGCACTCGATCGCCGCAACAAGCTGCTCGCTCCGCCCAAAAGGAATTCTCGTTCCAAGCCTGCTGCTGCCTTTCCTTCTCCGTCCCCAAAGAATCCTGCCTCCAGAGAAATTCGTCCCCCCTACAATAATTGCTCCAGCTCTCTCTCGCCAATCCCTTTTGTTCCAATCTGCTTCCAATTAATTCCTTCGCCCCCAGCTCTCCTCTCCGTGTCCACCTCCTCCTGGCCCAAATACTCCTTTTCTTTTTAATTCCCCCCAGCTAATTTCCGTCCCAAAACTTCCTCTTCTCCGCCTAAAGCAATTAAAAGTCCCCTCCAAGCCATTTCGCCCAGGCCCCAGGCCCAAAAAGCATCCCTAGCCCGCAAAAGTCTAGTCCCGGTTCAACTCCTCTGTAAGTTCCGGTCCAATTAATAAATAATTGTACATCCAGTTTAGTTGAATTATTCTATCCACCAATGCAAATTTCTCGTTTCATTTACCTGAAATATATAAAATATTTGGCACTAGATGGTAACGGTTTTATAACCATTCCAGGCTTAGTTGGACCTAAAACAAGTATTATATGTCTCAAACATATTATGAAATAATCACATTAAACACATTAAATCAATATGTTTTCGACAATTATCAACTATGCATCTATTCTTCAAATATCTTGCAGATATTTATGAGGTCATGACCACATTGGAGCAGGATGAAGATGCCGAGATACGACGCATGGCAGTGAGGATTAAGCCTTAAGGCGAAGGTTGCAAAGTATTGGTATGGGGCAGATAATGAGGCGAATATAAGGATGAACTGTGTGATCTACATAGCATGTGTGTTAGATTCGAGGCGCAATTTGGCCTATGTTGAATTTGTCTTGATGCAGATGTATGACAAAAATAATGGGGAGGCAATAGCTAAGGATATTAAAGAAGAGATGGGTAAGTTGTTTGAATATTACAAGATCAAGCTCCCGCCTCCACCCTCAAGCGAGGCTGCTGTTGAGACTAATACGAGTGTAAGAGCTAGAGCTACGTGTGCCACCAGTGATAGTTCGAGTAGTGGTGTGGTGATGGGACGGAAGATGAGTTCTGAGTTCAAGAGGAATAGGAAAGAAGAGCTTGATGTAGGTATTCGAAGTTCTTTAGAGTTGGACATATATCTGAACGATGTAAATGATGTTGTTCTTTTCAATGACGAAGATGGCTGTGACATTCTTAAATGGTGGTCCGTCAATAGCATTAGAGATCTTCGTGCTTTCTGAAATGGTGCGGGATATTTTGGCTATTCTGATTTCTTCTATTACCTCTGAGACTGCTTTCAGCATAGGAGGTCAGGTGCTATCTTCATTTAGGTCCTCCTTGACCCCGAAGATGGTGAAGGCATTAATCTGTGCAGAATATTATATACTGTTCCCCAATTCCCAATTGGTTCATGATGAAGAGCATCTCGAAGAGCCAATTGAGTTTGAAGTTATAATTTATCAGTTCGTCCTTCTCCATATGCTCTAGTTTTCATATTTGACAATTTGCCTATCTTCGTTTTCCTTCTCATTATGATAAAATTTTCATGTAGTTTATGATGCTTTACGATCTTGATGGTATAAGCCAAAGTCTTCCTGTTGATCCTACTCCTACCCCCACAATTGATGTTGACAGACTTGATGGTTTTGATTATGATTCCGATGTTAATCCTTATGACGAGAATGAAGATCTTAGAGTAAATGGTGACTATGGGCTCTAGATTTGGAGTGATTTCCTCTAATGTAGGTTGATAATTTTGAGTTATGAACTTGTATTTGTGGCTGGTTATGTATGTGGAGTGCTTGGTTTAGACTTTATATTCAAGTGTTTGGTTTTAGACTTTAAGAGTTGAGATGATATATATTTGTGTAAGTATAATTGTGTATTTTTGTTATTGTGATTTGTGAGACATTAAAATTGGCAGGAGGCAGCGGCTGAAATAGTCTTTTTGCAGAAACAGGCCACTCAAAATCGGATTGAAATAGTTTGACCAACCACGAACCCTGATTAGGAGTCCATATGGGCATATGAGGGAGGTTAGGATCGTCTTGTGAGCATAGAGAGAATGTTGTGGCACCACCGTGTAGTGAGGTATGGTGGGCTCAAATTCCACCTCCTCAACTTCCACATCTTCACCATGTGAACTAGTCACTGAATCTAAATCGTCCTCTTCCACATCCCTTGCCTCACTAGTGTACGAAGAACTTGGTTTATTCACATATGGATCATTGTTGACGTCAGATGCTTGTGTGGGTGCTCTTATGTTATCCCATTCTTCACCCATACTGGCCACTCCTGACCATGGATTATCATCCGGACCTCAGAAATCTCCTAAATCGTAAACTCCACCCTAACCTTCAATGTGTTTGGTATAACCTCCACCTCCATACTGGCCAACCTTTTCCGTTTCGACATACACCTCAATAATTGAAAATTTGTTTTCTGCAATAAATCACAGCATCATATTAATGTCATCATCGTCAGACAGAATTGATCCTTCATATACAAGTGCAAATCTGTTGTAAACCGGCATATGGTAAGTTATGTTGCATACTCTTCGACCCCCTATGCAATATCGTTCGACACAAATGTGGCAAAGTCCTGCCAAGTAAATATGCTCTCAATCCGTATAGTACTTGCTTCACCATCTTCGTAGCCAATACTATTCTGAAAATTTGTAATTCAACCATTCCACCGAATCAATAGGTCAAATTTATGAAATGTCCTACCCATTTCTGCAGTTTACAGTAGCATAAATTACATACAGTTCAAACAATACCAAATATAACATGCATGCATTAATTCAAAATTATAATGCTCAATCAACCAACATAATCAGAACTTACCTCCAAAATGCTTCTTCTTTGCTATGCTATGGTGCTCCAACTACTGCAGTTTGTGTTTGGAAGAAAGAAGATAGAAATGAGATGAGCTGCCAAAATGTGCTTAGTGATGGCTTTTTATTTTCGTAAACTGAAGAAGTGGTTTGAGGCCTACTCAATCAAACCAGGGCAGTTCGAGACCTACTCCATCAAACCAGGACAGGTCGAGGCCTACAGCCTCGATCTACTAACACCAAGAATCTTATCCCTACACCTCGTCCTGAAGCATGTCGGGTGGAAGCGACTTAGTAGAATTATTGAAGAGTGGTTCGAGGCCTACACCATCGAACCAGGGCACTACAATGGATCGAGTCTCATTGCCTCGATGCAGTGGTACCAATAATCCTCGCAAAATAATAAAAAATGGATCGTGTCCAACATTCACGATCCAACGTAGACCGAGTCCTACAAAATCGATCCAACTTCGATCCATCACATATCGACTCATACCCCGTCGATCAAGCCTAGATCGAGTTGAACGACCTCGATCCATCATTGATTGTGGGCTACTCCTTTATCCACTTTTATCGTTCCATAGATTGAGTTCATTAACTTCGAACCACGTCGTGGTTCAAGTGTGTCCGACTCGAACTGCTACAAACTTTAGTATTTTTGGAATTTTATTTTGAAAGTGATGTAGTTTAGGATTTTTTTTAATTAATCTTGTATTTAAGGAAAAAAATCCTCCAAGTCCCATCTCCCACTCTACTGACGACGATGACGAATGCACCTTTCTATTCTATCCCTTCAACTTCACCGCCAATTGGACCGCCCCGCCATTTGATCCTACTCTAACGTCTTCTGCACGCTTTCGTCGTTGACAGATCCTAAAAGGTGCGTTGTTTTCGGCATCCACACAACTGACATCGCTAGGTATCTCCCTTCTGATCATGTCGCCACCTAGTCCCTCTTCTTCTTTGTCTAAATATCTGGTCTCATTGCACAAAGTCTTCACCAACGAAAACAAAGCTTATTTTTCTAAATATCTTTTTTATTTATTTTATTTTTCTCTCCCTTTTATCACTTTCCATCGGTCTCCTTTTATATATTTTGACCAATCCTTTTTATTTTATTTTATCTTGTTTATACAAACAAGATGATAAAACTGTACAAAGCTTACAAACTATACAAACCAGATTTACAAACAATACAAACTCTACAAACTAGACTTACAAACTCTACAAATCAGACTTACAAACAATACAAAACATAAGAACTAGACAAACAATACAAACTAGACCTACAAACAATACAAAATGGTAAAACAACCAGGTTCACTTTGGTGACTTCGTCCCTATATAGAGGAGTTATGGCTCAAAAGTCAACCATGTTGCTTTTAGACATACAAACATTACAAACATGGTGGACAAAAATGACAAACCATACATCGTACATTTATAAAGAATACATAATGGAAAAACCATCAGATTGACTTTGGAGGCTACATCCCTATATAGAGGAGTTTCGTCCAAAGTCAACCAGGTTGTTTTTCAGTCATATAAACATTACTAACATGGTAGAGAAAAATGGCAAAGCTTACAAACTTTGCAAAAGGAACCAACAAACATTACCAACCTTCCAGAACCAATAAATACAAACCATAACATAAAGTATTCAAACTAGACAAATAAATATTACAAATTACTTACATAAAAACTACAATTTGACATACAAAAATGACAAACTAGAATGATAAATGTTATAAACCGAATCGATACATATTACAAACCAAACTTAGACAATAATACAAAGTGTACAAGCCAAATCATAAAAGTATACAAAGCATACTAACCTTACAAAATACAACTACTATCAATACAAACCAACATGACTTACATTATAAACAAAACGTATACATATTAATATTACAAAGTTACAAATTACACCATAAGAAATTACCAACACTACTAACTATACATATCAGTAATAGAAATATACAAACGAAATAAAAAAGTATACAAATCATATTGATATTATATACAAAGATACGAACAATATAAACTGACAAGTCTTGCATTATAAACCACCGCTTTCTCTATCTACGGCCAACAGTAAATTTGTTATTGCCATGAACTTTGTTGGCGTCTCTCTCTATGGGAAGTGTCACATGTGGCAGATGACATGGCGCCAACAAGGTGACAACATGGCGGCTGCACATGTGGCGTGTATGGAAGACTAGTAGCATAGAGATGCTCCTAGGATTCTCCACCTAAATGAGAGCTTAATGGTGCACTTATGAGTCACATAATGGGTGACGTTTATAGAGTGCATAATGGGGGGATTTAATAGGGTGTAGTAATGGAGAGGGACATTATGAGGGGCATTGATGCGTTGTATGAGGAGAGGCCTATATAAGGAGTCATCTCCCTCACTTGTACCTCATTCCACATTTTTTAGAGCGATAAACACTAGAGAGTTCTCCCACTTCTTTGTCTGGTTTCCTTGCTTATTTGCTTGCTTGTGAGTTTGAGAGAAGGTTGTCTAGCACTCTAACGGAATTGAGAGCTAGGGCCGCACTATCGATAGTAAGGTCGTGACAAGTGGTATCAGAGCCTGGTTTGGCTCGGTGCTAGCAAAGTAGAAGAAATAGCCAGACGAAAAGGAAGAGCCTCCACCAAAAATGTTGGGATCAGAAGGCGTTACTGATGCTGAGAAGGAAGCCAAACGTGGAAGAGATCCAACCAAGGGATCGCGACCAAAAGGCACGTCGAGCACTCGTGATCCTTTCACGTCTCTAGAGAGGCGAGTCTCTAGAATGGAGGTGAAACTTTCCGAAGATGTCACCGTCATGGAGGATTTGGGAGCTAACTTCGCCCAAGTCCAAAGCGATGTTCAAGGAATGGCTGGTTGGTTAACGAGCTTGGAGATCAACCATGAAGGGCTTCGAGAAGAGCTCATGACCCTCATCAAAGACACCATCTCCACATCAATGAGCACCGCAATTGAAGTTGTGAAAGAGCATGTCCAGGCTGAGCTAGGCGGCGTGAAGGAGGAGATTGCAGATCTCAAGAGTGAGGTCACTCTCGTGAAGAGGGCCATGGCTAGCGGACCAGCCCCGGTGCAATTCGTCCTACGTGCTGACGTTCCAAGACCAAAGAACTTCGGAGGTTCAAGGAACGCGAGGGAGTTAGAGAACTTCCTTTGGAGTCTTGAGCAGTATTTCAAGGCATCTGACATCCAAGAGGATGAGGTAAAACTCTGTACCGCTCCACTTTAATTGGTCAATGTTGCTATGGTGTGGTGGAGGCCACGTGAAGCGAACGTCGAAAGAGGTACATGTGTGATGGTAACGTGGGAAGATTTCAAGAGAGAAATCAAGAAGCAGTTATATCCGGAGAACGTGGAGTTCGAAGCCCGTTCGAGGTTGAGAAGACTCACCCAAAGGGGTGGAGTTTGAGAATATGTGAAAGAATTCTCGGAGCTGCTTCTACAGATCCCGGACATCACGGACAAGGAGGCCATGCACGGCTTTCTTGATGGGCTGCAACCATGGGGCAAGGTGGAGATGCAACGTCGTGGAGTGCAAAACCTTGCAACTGCCATGGCCACGGCGGAGTCTTTTGTTGAGTACAAAAGGCAAGAGAGCAGCACCAAGGAGAAGAGTTCAAAGCCTAACAAGGGCAGAGAACAGCAGAACCCTTTCAAGGAGGGCACTCGCACTCAACAACAAGGTGGTTCAAGCAAAGGGGGTAAGTACGAACCAAAATCCATGTCTTGTTTCCTTTGCGATGGACCACATCGAGTGCGAGATTGCCCAAGGAAGGCGAGATTGGCAGCCATGAAAGCTCAAGATGAGGAGCCCAAGGTAGCGGAGGCCAAGATTGGCTCAATCCGCAAGCTTGGCACGGTGAAGACCGACGTCAAAGAGAGCAAGCGTGGGAGGTGCTATGTTCTGGCTCAATTCATGCAAGGTGAATCAAAAGCCTTGGTGGATACTGGTGCCACGAACAACTTCCTTCGCATCGACGAGGCAGACCGGCTGGGTATTACCATGGAGTTGCGCACAACGTGCAGTGAAGCTTGGCGAGTGGGAAGGCCTCATCGACTTTCCCGTCGTCACCATGGACGATCACCTAGTCATCCTCGACATCAAATTCCTCAACAAGGAGGGAGTGCTCTTGAAGCCCAACTCCAACACGATGTGCTTGGAGAGGGAAGGAGAGTTCCATGTGATCCATCTCTTGAGAAGATGGCCCCCATAGTGCTCTATCCGCTATGCAGGTATTGAAGGGGTTCAAGAAGAATGAACCAACCTTTCTTGTGTCCTTGAAGATGGAGGAAGAAGGAGGCTCAACGGGAATCACAACTCCCATCATCGAAGGCGTGCTTGACGAATTCGACGATGTGATGCCATCGGATTTGCCTAAGAAGCTGCCACCAAAAAGAGAGGTGGACCACAAGATCGAGTTAGAGCCAAGAGCGAAGCCCCTTTGCGAGCACCATACCGCATGGCCCCACCAGAGTTGGAAGAGTTGCGCAGGCAGCGCAAGGACTTGTTGGACGCAGGCTACATGCGGCCATCAAAGCCACCTTTTGGAGCACCGGTGCTGTTCCAAAAGAAGAAGGAAGGGTCTTTGCGCATGTGTATCGACTATAGAGCCATCAACAAGTTGACGGTGAAGAACAAGTGGCCGATTCCCAACATTGTCGACTTGTTCGACCAGCTTGGAGATGCGATGTGGTTCACCAAACTTGATCTTCGCTCGGGCTACTATCAAGTGCGGATAGCAGAGGGCGACGAGCCAAAGACAGCTTGTGTGACGAGGTATGGCTCTTATGAGTTTCTTGTGATGCCATTCAGTCTCACCAGCGCACCAGCCACGTTTTGCACTTTGATGAATCAAGTGTTCGAGCCATTCTTGGACCGGTTTGTCGTGGTCTACTTGGATGACATTACAGTGTATAGCAAAACACTCGATGAGCATGCCGAGCACCTATGTCAAGTCTTCCAAGTCCTTCGCGACAACGAGTTGTATGTCAAGAGGGAAAAGTGCACATTTGCCACCACGGAGGTTCCTTTCTTGGGGCATATCATTGGTGGAGGCAAGTTGACGATGGATGGGGCGAAGGTGGAGGCAATCCAAGAATGGGAGCCGCCTACGAAGGTGCCAGAGTTGCGGTCATTCCTCGGTCTTGCAAATTACTATGGAAGCTTCATCAAGGGCTAGTCCAACATTGCAGCACCTTTGACGGATTTTTTGAAAAAGAACAAGGCTTGGGACTGGTCGGAAAGGTACCAAGAAGCATTCGAGGCCTTGAAGGCAGCGGTGATGAAGGAGCCCGTGCTCGGCTCCCCAACCCGACGTTGGCTTACGAAGTGCAGACTAATGCATCCGACTTTGCGATTGGTGGTGTTTTGATTCAAGATGAGGATCACATTGCCTTCGAGAGTTGGAAGCTCAACGAGACGGAGAGACGATACACGGTCCAAGAGAAGGAGATGACGGTCGTGGTGCATTACCTGTGCACGTGGAGGCACTACTTGTTGGGGTCGAAGTTCCTAGTGAAGACGGACAACGTGGCAACGAGCTACTTTCTCACATAGAAGAAGCTCGCCCCTAAGCAAGCGAGGTGGCAATATTTTATGGCCGAGTTCGACTTCGTGATGGATTACAATCCAGGCAAGGTGAACTTTGTTGCAGATGCTCTTAGCTGCAAGAGTGCAGCCGCAAGAGTACAGACGCAAGCATCAGCCAGCCCGTGTTTCCTTAAAAGGAGCGCATCGTTGAAGGTCTTGGCCATGACCCCTTCGCCAAAACCGTGGCCGAGTACATCGAGTAAGGTAAGACTCAACAGTTTGGATGAAGGATGGGCTCATCATGACCAAAGGAGAGCGTGTGTTTGTGCCAAGATGGGCCAACGTGAGAAAGGAGATCATGAAGGAGTGTCATGATTCCAAGTGGGCGGGTCATCCCGACATCGAGAGAACGCTAGTCCTCATCGAAGATGCATACTTCTGGCCTCGTATGGAGACGACGTGGAGATGTATGTGAAGGCTTGTCTTATGTGCCAACAAGACAAGATGGAGCAGAGAAGCCCGACAGGTTTGCTAGAGCCCTTGCCCACGCCTCAACGACCATGGGAGAGTGTAAGCATGGACTTCATCGTCGAACTTCAGAAAGTCGATGGATGCGGTTGCATCATGGTTGTGGTGGACAGGTTTTCGAAGTATTGAGTGTTCATCCTTGGGCCAAAAGATATGACGGTGGAGGATGCGGCGCGGCTATTCTTCAAGAACGTGGTCCAGTATTGGGGCATTCCTAGCAACATCATGAGCGACAGAGATGGGCGCTTCACGAGCTGATTTTGGCAAGAGTTGTTCAAAATCATGGACTCAGATTTGAACTTATCAACGACATTTCATCCGCAAAGCGACGGACAGACGGAGCGTGTGAATGCCTTGCTGAAGGTGTACTTGCGGCACTATGTGAGTACAAACCAGCGAGATTGGGTGAAGTTGATGGACAATACACAATTCTCCCACAACTTGCACCGGAGCGAGTCGACCAACACCAGTCCATTTGAGTTGGCGACTGGGCAGCAACCGTTGACGCCTACGACGGTGGCAACGGGGCATAGAGGCAACAGTCAGACAGCGTACAAGTTCGCTAAAGGCTGGCACGAGAAGATGGAGATGGTCAAGTCTTATCTAGCCCGCGCTAGTAAGAAGATGAAGAAATGGGAGGACAAGAAGAGGCGACATTTGGAGTTTGAAGAGGGAGACATGGTGATGGTGAAGTTCTACCTTCATCGCTTCAAGCATCTCAAGAACGTGCACAAGAAACTACTTCGCCGCTATGAAAGGTCATTCCCGATGGTGAAAAGGATTGGCAAGGTGGCGTACAAGGTGGAGGTGCCGTCGCACTTGAAGATCCATCCAGTCTTTCATATGAGCCAACTCAAGGCTTTCCGCGAAGACAAGGAGGACGAGCAGCGGAAAGAGTTGCGTCGAGCACCAACACTCATCACCGAGACACACAACCGTGAAGTCGAAGAGATCATGACGCGTCGTGGCGTACATCCAAGCTTCGTGGAATACTTTGTCAAGTGGCGCAACCTTTCGGAAAGTGAAGCAACTAAAGAGAAATAGCTCACGCTTTGGAAGAACAAGGACTTGATCGAGGCTTTCCATCAAGAGGACGCGACTAGGGCGTCGCGAGCATAGATGGGGAAGGATGTCACATGTAACAGATGATATGGCGCCAACAAAAAGACAACACGACGGCTGCACATGTGGCGTGTATTGAAGACTAGTAGCATAGAAATGCTCCTAGAATTCTCCATCTAAATGAGAGGTTAATGGTGCACTTAGAAGTTACATAATGGGTGACATATATAGAATGCATAATGGGGATTTAACTTATTTCGACACAGCCATCTAATTTACGAAAAAATCGCCACAACCCATTTCCAAAAGATATGAACTTGTTCGTAACGCCAACAGGAGAGCATGAGCGACGGGGAAAATTAATACAAAAGGATGTAAGAGGCTATTGATTAGTTTGGCCAGAAATCTGCTGCTGCTGCTGGTTCTCCACTCCAGAACCTGGCTTTTCTGAGGGCTGCGACAGCGTATCTATCAGATTGTCCATGCTCATTTTACCTGAAGGAGGCATGCACCTCTTTGAGAAGAATGTTGAAATACTTTGTGCCCTCTTCACCACTCGCGCTGTGCAGCATTACAGAAAGCCAAAAAGTGAAACAAACCTCTTAGCAGCTGTCGAGAAACATCGGATTTATGATAGCCATATGACAACATCTGTTCCCATTCGAAACGTTACCTGGTGATATAGACACACCAGCCTGGTCCATGACTTCTTTCTTGACCTGCATTCACATCATATGAAATCTAAACGTTATTATTATGCACCCCCACAACTCTTTGACGTTTCAAAACTAGCACGCTCATGGTGTACACAATGTTTAATTGGACTTTGATTCAATATAAAGATGGTTTTGTTCAGTGGTACTGTGGTAGGGCAAAGAAACACACATTCTTCCACAAAAATCTCAACCACCAAAGCGAAAACCTTTTTTCTCCAGCAGACCACAAGTCTCGGTTACTTTTCTTACAGGAAGCCGTTATAACTAATACAGCTCACATCACAATATCTGAAAATAGTTGTTCTTGATATTTGGTGAGGCAGTTGGTAATTTTACTAACCTGCCATCTGTTATCGACAAAATCTGAGATCTCACGAACTTTGCTTTTCAGTTGCGACTTTGACACTGTGGGGAACTTCTGCTGCAACGTTTCAATGACTTTACCAATACTTTGAGAGCACGACTGGACAGCTAATATCTGCCAGTAGACCAAACAATATTATATAGATCAGTTGTACGTAGCCATTCGATAAAGAATAACACATCCATCAAATCCTCTTAACCAAAAACCTGGAATGGTAACTTACAACAGCAGGCATATCTGATTCTTGCAGTGATCGAGACATCGTGCATGAAACAGGCTTGAGATTACCCTTGGCATTCGATAAGCAAGCACTCTCTTCCTCGGCTTCTACAGTTTCAATTGATATTTCAATTGGTTGCCCACCAGGGAAAGAACGCATACTGAGACCTCGTAAGCACATATCTTCCAGCTTTGATATACCGCTAACATCTGCATGTCCTAATGACATATCCTTCTCGTGAATTAGATTCAGTATAAAATAAGGCAGGTTTTTCTTCAGGGCGCTCTCTGTTAGATTGCTTAGATGCTTCTGCTGTTGAAGCAAAGTATAGAACTCCACACTCTCAGAGTCTTGTGTGCTACTAGGTGAACTCTTTGCCTCATCCACTGAGATGTCAATGTCCATTCTGTCAATTTGTACTCCCTAAAAGTAAAAACAAGCTCCAATTTTAGTGACCAAGTTGATTATTGATTATAATACCATAAACTACAGAACAAGAGAAGATTCACTAGCACAAACAAAAGGCAGAAAGTTATTTCTTAATGACCTGATAAGCTTCCACTATCAGTAATAATAGATCTAATGGGAACGTTACAACAGGTTGTCTAATCCCGATCAGTTAGGTATCAAACTTGTCAGTCTTAAAGGTTGGTACACATGCAGAGATAGACTATTTAAAAATGGTCAATTTCGAGGTCAGTCAAGATCTGCAACCATAAACTCCAATGCTTGTGTATATACCTCATTTTCTGAGAAATAGCCATCAGGGACAAAAAAACCATCTTCACTTTCCTCTTCATCATCAGCTTTTGAGCTTCCCTCCTCAAGATGTTCCTCTTCGTCATCCTTGTCACAATCTGAGAGGCTCTCACCCGGGTCCTCCTGCACAACCACAATATTAAACAAATCCACACCTGAAGTCTGTCCCTCAAATCTTAAAATTTCAGACCATACCTCTTCCCATTCTTCATCGCTATCTATATCATAATCTAATTCAGGATCCTTCTTCAGTGGATGGCGTGGTTGGATAATATTACTGGAGAAACAGGATAAAGGGGAAAATCACTGTTACTGCCAACCCCAGTAAATTTCAAATTTTGCCCAATAAATTTAAGGACAGACTTTAAACCAGAAAGTTTGACCAAAGCAACAGTCCAACAGATATGCCAGTTGAATATCATAAACCCATCTGGACACTAAGAAAAATAGAAGGGCCATGCTTGGCTTGGATGTAGGAAGGACTAGCTTTACTCTGGGCATTAGTGAACCAGTAAACTGGGCCAAACTAAACCCTGATTTATTACTTTAAGCACCAACTAGACTTTCCCTAAACCTCAAAAGAGTAACTGATAAGGCAACTATGTAAAGCTAAACCATTAAAGAATCTCCAAGAAGGGGAGCATGGCAAGGGTTAGCAAAACTGCTATACGAGCCAAATGTCAATATGAGTTATGCATGTCAGTATTTCAGTCAGACATTCACGTCAGGAGATAAAACAGAACGGCTACATGTTAGTTAGTGCATCCCCTTTACTAACACAAACAATCTCAAGGAACAAGGCCACTACCTTTTCTTTGGCCAAATTCCATAAAATGCTGGCCGATGACACTTAGCAAACTGCAGTAACTGTTTCCTCCGGTTGCACCTTTTAATATCTGGAAGCGACACACTATGAAGGGCAATGAATTCTCCATCATCATATGGTTGCTTCCAAGATCCACTTGAAAGTTTCTCGACACTTAACTCATCATCAGTGTCCATTTCTCTATTACCAGTTAGCTTGAGCTCTTTAATCAAATTACTCTTTGGTTTCTGGCGTATGCTCCAGTGCCTTTTTCTGCTTAAATGAAGGGACTGATCCCGATGATGCCAGGAAGATATGTGCGACCTACAAACAGCTTAGTATTAGGCATCCTTTGAAAACTTGAGCAGCAAGCAGGAAGAAAGCAATGGAAACCGGTAAGAAAAATGTGAACCCACTTGCGGATCTCATCAATTCCAACACCATCATTTGATGAAAAAGTAGTGTCCATCTCCTGTGTGACTGCAATGGGCATCCTTTCAAGATCTTTCGCGGACAACTCAGTGGATCTAACACCAGTAGAAAACTGTTGATCACGGGATTCTGAGCCTGTTTTGTTTCGATTGAGAAATCGTTCCATTATTGAGGCTTGCTTTTGTACAGAAATCTGCTGTTTCAGCTGGGCTTCTTCCTTTACACGGCGCCTTTTCTCCCTTTCAGCTTCAGACTCTTCTTTACCACGGCGCTTTTCAACTTTTTCAGCCTCCTCCTGCATTCGTTTTTCCTCCTTTTCCTATACGATGTAAAAAAAAAAACAAGAAACACAGACATCCTTAGGTAGGGAATGGAGCATCAAATTACTGATCTTCAAAAGTCACTAAACTTGCACATACCATTTGCTGTTTTTCTCTTCGGACCTCAAGGTCTATCCTCCTTTTTTCTTGCTCGGATGCACGCTTGTTTTTCTCAAGTTGCCTGATAAGCAACTTTTGTTCCCGCTTGACGTCTTTATCAGCCCTATACAGCACCAAAATCAGTTAGTGGATGATTTTGCAGAGCGCATACGCCAAATGAAATCCATAAAAAAAAAGTGGATATATACATTTCTGCATCATTTTTCTGCAACATGCCATCCATGTATGACCGAATGTCAGTTTCTCCTAATGTTTTCATGAGCTTCTCTGATGCCTTCCTCAAATCAATTTTGTAATCTTCAACACTCTCCGACTTCTGGAGCACAGCAAGCATGGCTGAAATGTATGGAAACTGCATTAATCAAAGGACACAAACTGTACATGCACTTGTACAACAGAATAATAGAAAGGTTGACATGCAGATGAACTATTTAGCTTGAACTGAACTGATTAAGTTGGCGAAAGAATCGTATGGCCTGATCTAGAGAGACAGAAAAGCTGGAGGGGAAAGGGTGACTGTTAGGATTAGACATTAGTACTGCAGTATCAGGGAAGGAAGTCGCCTAGGTACCCGAATAAAACACTTCTGAGAACCATATCCGTGTCACATGTTTTACATTTATTTCAGGAACTTTGATCAGAACTAAGATAGAATACAACCAAATAAGTCTCAAAAGAGTTACCAGAAATCGCAGTAATTCTCTCATGGATCCTTCTCCGACATTCACGTCTAACTTTTAAGGAACTTCGCAATGACTTTGGCATCAATTTCAGGTCCCTTGTCTGCAAAAATAATCAAAATAACAGGACCTCATTGAATAGAATGGATAAGCATGTCAAAGAAGTCACAATTTACTCCCAATAGTGCTAGTTATACACTTACACTGCAAGAAGTTCAGTGGCCAAGTCAAGTAGCTTGGCACCAAATAGAAAAATACAAAAGAATTGCAAAATCAAAGTGCAATCATTCAAGAAGTTGAGCAAATGATAGGAACCTAGCAAAGAACCAAGATCCATAACAAAGAAACAAACAAATGGGAAGGCATGAAGGTAAAGAAAACGCATCATCACCTCCCAACACCACAGACAGGACGGCGAGTCATCTTCGAGAACATCGGCGTCAAGATTGGGCACCCCATACATGATTCTTTGGCCCACGAGCAACACTGCGCTCTTAATCCCGGCCATAGTTGTCATGGTTTCGTGCTTCACCTGACTATCCTCCAACTTGCTCTTCAACCGTTCAATCAGCCTGGCAAGGGGCAGTCCACTCTCCTCCATCATCAGGGCCACCATTCCGTTGGCCGTCTTGCACTCGATTCCGGCCAAATCAAGGCCGAAGCCAAAGCCGACCTTGTTACTAGCAATTTCATGGAAATAGAGAATGAGAGAGCTCAATTCTTGGCGCAGCAGCTGAGCGTGGGAGGCTTTCTGGTCAGGGGTCAAGTTGAGCGGCGAAGGAGACGAAGACTTCCGTTTCCGCTTGAGGGATTTGGCAGGTCGACCCTGAGAACTAGGGTTTGAAGGCGGGGGGAGACCAATCGGTACGTTGAGTGGATCCGCCATAGCTTTTCAGCGGGACGGGAAACCCTAACGAAAAGACAAAGACGATGAAAATGCGGCGACGGAAATGGGAAAGGAAACCCGGTGACGGACAGAAGCAGAGGTGTCAACTGTTGAAGCAAAGCAAGGAGGCAGATAGCAAACCAGCAATGACGACGCGTGGGACTGAGATCTCGTGCGTAGGATTTCCTCGCTCTGTCTCTTCACTGTTACGGATTGGATGTCTCGCGGGGAGTGGAAGAGAAAGGAAACCTGTTCCTAAAATAAAAATACAGGAATATTGTATTCCCGCCTAACAAATTACAACTTCGCGCCAATTTACATTCCGGCATCTTTTTAGCGGGGTACTTGAAGGCCATGCTTGGAGGGTCAAATTCAGCCGGTTGATACATTTGGTCAATTTATATATTCATATTCATAGGTGATAAATCGGTTGTTGGTTATCCAATTAATTGAAAATATGTTTAATTGGATAATGGCAAACGATAATATTGGTTGTGGTGTTGATATCGGTTGTCGTTTTGAAAAAAGAATATACAACTGGCAACGGATAGTTGATAACTAATAAACTTTCAGGGTGCGCTTATAGTGTCTTGTTGTCACCGTAACTTGCACTTTTCGGTCGACTTCAGTTAGGATTAGGTCGACCTCAGATAGGATTAGGTCGACCTCAGTTAGAATTAGGTCGGCCTAATCTGTTGTTTCAGTGTAAAAACAATTCCATGGTGCCTACTTTAGAGATTCATATCTTACAATTGGCTCGATAGAAATTGGAGATTAATAGCTTGTTTTGAAGCTCTCTCACATTTGATACATTTTCTCCTATCAATGATTCTTTATGAGTTTTTACTTGATTTCATATGAATATTATAAGTATTTGATCAATGAACTATTATTAGACCTAAATTGTGTTTTTTTATCTTCTTATGTCTTTTTGGTATGTTTTTGTGCTTTTAAGGTAAAATAGAGCCTAGGACAACTTGCACACAATAATGTAATTTGGAGACATGATCGTCTCTACTCTCTAGTGAAATGTGGTTGTGAATGAAGGAGGGGATGAGATTCTTAAGATTAGAGTTGAGACTTGGGTCTTGCTTGGAGAGTTGGAAGAGTGGTCAAGTGGGTTGCTAACACGTATTGGGAATTCGACTGGGTCCACGGTTTGGCCCGGTAAACTGCGGTCTAGACCAGACTAGACCAAGAGATCAAAACATTACATAATACAGACCATGAATCAGACCAAACCATTCTTAATAGTCTATGGTCTAGACCAAACTGTGCGGTCCGATTTAGTCCATGTTTTTCAAATGTTTGGTTTATTTTTCCAGCCCTAAGACTGTCTTAAGTGGAGTCCAAGAGAAGCCCACTAGAGGAAACTTAGTCTAAACTAGAGAAGGAATCCACAATGGTCTCAAGACAGGTCCATCCATCACAAGCCCAAAGATGATCAAGTCACGCTCAAATTTCAAGGAGAATTAGCTTGGACCACAAGAACCCCTGTCCAAGAAGAAAAAGGACGGCAATGGGTGGCGCAGCTGGGTCGTCGCCGCTTAGAGTCCAAGCCGAAAGAAGCTTCCAGAAGCCCTTAATTCATCTCCAAGTCAAAGAATCCATGTTATGGTGGAGGAATGATCCCTTAACCAACTTGGAATAGGAAAACCTCTAGGATTACTTCCCTATAAATAAAGAGCTAAACTTTATTTTTTTTTTACAATGAAAAACTTCACACTATTTTTCTATAAACACTTTGTTCGAGTGAGACCTTAGCTTCCCTAGGAGGGGCGCAGTCAAATATATGCAGGCATCATCGATGGTGATATACTTCTTCTCTTCTATTCATAGATAGTTTGAGTCATTTGTGTAGGAATGTGAACTCGTTATTTCATGACTATCTCATTTCGTGATTTCATATCATGATTGTCATTGGATGCCATTGAATTTCAATGTCTATGCTTATGTGTATTTATTTGATGTTTATGTGATCTAATGCCCTCTATCATTTATGATTATGATTCTATTATATGCAACTATATGCATTATTCACTACAAAAAAGACACTCATTAGTGACCATAGGTTTCCGTCAGCTTTTGAATTTGACGAACTTGACAAAAAAAATATGACGACAAAGCATCATCACGATAATTAATAATTTTTGTCGGTAATACCTTTTCAAATTGACAAAGCTGACAATGTTATTATTTTTTATGGCGACACATATTTGTCTCTTAAATTAATAAGGTCATCGATAATGTATTTTTCACATATACGAACTTTAATGATATTTGGGGACAATTAGATGTCGTCCAAAACTGTATATTTATGTGAGAATTTTTTTTGTTACAAATAAGAAATTCAATATTTATGATGTTGCTATTTTTACCAAAATGGGGTTTGTTGCCACTACTTTTACAAAATTTTCAAATATCAGCAATACCTAAATTTCATTGCTAAATCTAACAATAACTATATAGACTTTCCCCTTGAGCACCCAATCAATCTCCCTTTTCCTGGCTCCTGCGCAAGCCACGGAAGGAGCTTTTGGTCTTTTCCTTTAACTAAAACAAATGGGCCTCAAGCCCTCTACCTATTTTAGGCGGCCAAAGCAGGTGCAAATCAGGAGTGTAATTATTTTGATTACTTATTATAGTTTCTAGGCGTGTGGCTCGGTTACGCAAGGGGGTGGAATATATATATATGGTTCAGGTTAGCGTACGTCAGGTCAGGTGTACATTGTACGCCTGTTGAGTTTTACTATTTAGAGTACGAATTAATCGGAGTTTTGGGGTATAATACTATACTCTATCCTCTAACGGGTGAGCCAGAGTCCCTAACTCTCTAACCCAAGCCACAAGATTCATTTAATCTATAAAAAAAATAATTGACAGTTCTGATTCAACGAAATATATTAAAGTGCAAAACCAAGTGTGAACACAGGTGTACAACGTACGCTAGTCTTTGTTATATATATATATATATATATATATATATATATATATGAATAGGGTTGGCAATTAGTTCCGTTCAGTTATTATCAAAACCGTTTAGTTAGTTTTTAGTTAACTGTTAACTACTTTGTACTTATCATAAATTGCATCATTTATATTAGTTGGTTAACCGTATTCGTATTGTCGGTTCTCGATTAATTTTTTGATTAACATGATTACCGTTAAGCAAGTGGTTCAGTAAGTTTAAAAAAAATTGTATAAAAAAAAATTATACAATTATTACTTTTTTGATTAACCGGATTACCGTATTCGTATTGTCGATTCTCGATTAATTTTTCTATTAACCGTATTCGTATGTGTTCGTTTTTTAAGTTGTTATCATTGTATAAAAATAATTTAACATAGATATCAATCCATAATTAACTCAATCCAACACAAGTAACACTAACACCATTCTACTGTCAAATTTTATTAAAGAAGTAGACAAAAATAAGAGACCCATCAACAATTACTCAACCCATGAACCCCTGTCAATTTACATGGAAGGTTAAATGTTACTGATTGTTGTCGAGCTATGTGGCAAGTCCAAAACTTCCCATTTTTTGGCCTATGCATGTGGTTCATCAAAACCTATTATTTTTTCTCACTATGAGGATGGTAATAATCAGTTAGTCAGTTAACTGCCGATTATAACTGTTTAACCATTGGTTATTAATTAGATAAATTTGGCTACTAAGCCGACTGTTTACTGTTTAATGAGTTATTCATTTAACAGTTAACCAAATATGCATATGATTTTTATATTATTATACGAGCATGAGAATATGAATAGGATGGTTACTTAACTATCCAAGATTATGGGTTGGTAAATCAAAGGTGCGTATTATTTATGTATTATTATGTGTGTTTATTCTTTGTAGTTTGATGTTTCCAAGATCATGCGGTGAGTCATCCAAACAATCAAATAGTATTTCAATTCAATCATAAAAAATTAAATGTAAGTACATGTATTTTTATTTCATAATGCTAGACATCTTACCATTATATATCTGTCAATCCCATGTGTTATTTAGGGAAATACATACGAACTAAAAAAAATAGATTGTTAACGTCCATCAAACTTGCTGATAGTCTTTGCAATAATCTCCGGGTGATGTGTTTGGTGAACCTCACCCCTTGAAGGCAGCGATCTAAAGGATTTGAATATGCTGTTGTAAGCAAATAATTTGACGAGGCGTCATTCTTTTTAAACATCTCTGAGACTATGATGATGTCTCCTGATAGTTTGTTTTTTCTCCGGAAATATTTCCCATTTTTTCATTCGTTGTTGGTATTATCATTGTAACGAAGTATTTAATATATTCTCATACGGTATCAAGCTGCTATACGATTAACTATATTCTCATGGGTTAGAATTAGTGCATCCACATCAATCTACCACATTGAATTGCAAAGTAGTGACGTGGCAATAGAAATGCAATTGCACTTTTAATTGCATCGACGGAAGTGTCAATTGCAATAATGCAAGCTACCATTTTATACAATTCCATTTGCAATTCCGAGGTAGACATCCATAACTTTTTATTGGGGTTTTCTTTCTTTTTTACTTTATTAAAAAAATAAATTGGACTCACATATGCAATTGCAAGTTATGCAAATGAAAGTAATGTAAGTTTGATTGCAAAAAAGTTGAGGTAGCAATAAAAAACACAAATGAAATTCCAAAAACAATGCATTGAATTATTAGTGCATTATTTGTTACTTTATTATTGCATTATTTGAATGTTTCGAGTTATATGATTGAATTACTATTTTATTTTGTGCTATCAAGTATTTTTTCAAGTATGTTAAAGTACTAGGTGATAATGAAACATAAACCCAACGCCATTGAAAAAAATCTCAGCATCTTGCGTTTGTATTGATGAGATTAAAGCATTTTTAGACAGTCGCTATTAACATCAGGCGAAGCATGTCGGAGAATTTTAAGTTTGATGGTAGATGTAGTTCACCTTCTATGTTGTGTATGTCACGAGCATAGGGAGAATAAATTAATAATGAAGGAGAACCAAACAACTAAAAATACTATCATAAAAAAATATGAATGTTATTGCCATGGATGAAAATCAATGCTCATTCTTCTAAGGCGTACAAATATTCTTTGTGGAGTTCCCTCAATATTTCATATGGACCAAAAATTGAGAATGCGCAAGATGAGAAAGAAAAAGGTGTGTATTGGAAGATAGTATTTTATGCTCGCAAGTCGCTGCATTTAGTCAGAGGTTGTCATCTTATTGAGAAATTAGAACAGTTAATGGTGGAGTATATGATTCCTTTCAAAAAATGTTTTTTGCTCTTAGGTTATTGGCAGATGATGAGTGAAGTGACTTCTTGAAGGAAATTGCCTTTTGTGGTCCTAGATATAAAGTAAGGAATCTATTTGTCACAATTCATAATCACTATTAAATGTCTGATGTGCAATCTTTTAAAGGAGAAATTGGGAATTATTGAGTGATGATATCACGTTCAATTGAAGGAGATAGTTAAATTTATCCAATTTGTAACTTTTTACTGATGTGATCAAACATATATACTCGATGGATATAGATAAACTATTGCATAAAGTTTGGAAACCTCTACGCCTATTCCATATGGAGCTATGAGATTAAATTCTCGAAATCGAATGATCGCTGAGGAGTTAAATTCAAGGATTGAAATACCGTACCAGAGGTCGTACCGGAAAAGTCAGCGGTATGGTATTTTATGTTAAAACCGTGGTTTAACCATTGTTCAACCGTATTATATCACTAAATACCGCTTACCGGTGTTACTTCCGGTAGGAGGTTTTTCCGGTCGAAGCGCCGGTACGGTACAGTATTTTAATCCTTGGTTAAATTACAATCCATAATATTTACCGAAGAAGTAAATACGTTGTAACCACAATTGATTCAGAGAAAATGAAGGTATTCGTTGAAATTATTCGGGATGTGGAGGAAGAAATCAAAACCGCTATTTTGTTGATGGATTTTAAGGTACGTGGAAAACATTTATTTGGAAGGTTATTGGTTTGAGGCTACGACCAGGAAAAGAAAGTAGTGTTGTGGATTGCTTCGTATGACATTGTAGCTTTGCTAATGGTTGGAGGTAGAACTGTTCATTCTCGATTCCGTATTCCAATTAACTGTGACTCAAAATCAACATGACATATTGAACACGAAAACAAGTTAGCATAACTGATTCAAAAAGTTCCTCTTATTATTTGGGATGAAGCTCCTATGGCTCATAAGCATAATATTGAAGCACCGGATAGAAATCTCAAGACTTTTTGCAAGTGAAACAACCAAATAGACAAGACATGATCATTGGGGGAATATATGTTGTGTTCGATGGAGATTTTTAGCAAACTTTACCAATAATTACTAAGAAACCCCGTGCAGATATTGTAAATTCTTTTATCAAAAGGTTGTATTTATCACTCTCAAAACATGAGATTCTGCCTGAAATTTGTAGGTTTGAAGAAGTTATTTAGATTGAAGAATTCAACAAATGGATCTTGCATATAGGTGATGGAGTGGGATCCAGTGTTTGTGGGGAGTCAATTATCTCAACTCCAACTTCTTTGAGCATTATGCTTGAAGGAGATGACATTGTTGATATTGTGAATCATGTTTATGGTGATCTCTATTTCAATTATAGTGAAGGAACATATTTCAAACGAAGATATTATTATTGGTGGAGATATTATTATTGATGATATACAAAAAGAAAAGTTACAGTAATCTCTGACGATGCGTAGACAAAAGGGTGATTTGAATTAAGAGTCAAATTCCTTTCATGATGTTTTTCTTTCATTTTTCATAAAGACATTTTAGTCGATGAGTCAGTTAGAGTGTCGGGAAACATTATGACGTTGATCCTTTTAAATGGTTGAATTACTAAAATAATTTTGATTCTCTTATGCTACCAATTAATTTGAATATTTTAAGTATTTGAACAAATCAAATTTTCTCATACTACCAAAGAAACACGTATCTCGCATACAAATAGTTATTGTTGTTTAAGTGATTGGCAAATGAACTCGGCCAACTGGCCGGGCCCCTGACTAGTAACAATAACCTATAACACGTTTGAAAAGATAAAAAGGAAGCAAAGTATCGATATCATAAAATCCTATAACATGATAACTTGTCTCGAAAGAAAATCGTAAGAACAACATCAATCTTCATTTTCTTTATGATCTGAATCGTACTCTGAACGGTGATTTGAATATTCCTCCTCGCCCCTTTCTTCATCGTTGAAGTACTCATTTTCGCTAGTCTTGTTAACCTATATATAAAACAACAATAAAAGAGAAGTTTTATTCATCTCATTAAGAAACATATAGAGAACCACCATGGTAACAAAAAACATAGGGGCAAGCGGGAAGTGTTGTTGCACAATTCAACTACCATTCGATTTTTATCATATTCATTTCCAAATCAAATTAATCACCTCCTCCACCCAGAACCCCAAATCCATCTATCGATTAATTAATTAGGCATCACTGATCACTCAAAGAGGATAGTATGTACTCTTCTACTAATAGAAACAATGAAATAAACAGCAAAAGACACATACCTCTAACATCTTTTCAGTGTTCCGTTATTGATAAGTCTTCCTTGTTCCCCTGTTTCTTCTTAAACACTACTTATGAGCAATCCGCAAACAAAATTAGTACAACAAAACACAGAGATTTCAAAACACAAAGAGGACAAGAATCAGCATCTGACAAAGCCGGTGGTGAAACTGCAGGCCCCAACAGCATGCCAAGAGACTTAGTAGCCATGGCAATTTTTTCCTAGCCACTACAAGCATTGCTTTCTATCTGCTTTCCCTTGTGCCATAATCCACTCCGAGACAACCTTCACAATCCGTCTTGTTACAGTTGCTGGAGCGAGTCTCACCTGTCTGAAAATATGATTGTTTCTTTCCATCCAAACAGACCAGCGCACAACATGAAGAAGGCAATAGTTGACCCAATCTGCAATGCAATTTCCAACTTTTTAGGCCAATTCTTAATGAGTAAAGCAACATCATTATCAGTCCTCCTAATACCTGTGTGGTTTCTGCTGATCATGTTCCATATTTCACGCGCAAAGTCACATTCCAACAATATGTGATTAGCAGTCTCCTCATGTTGACATAGTTCTCATAAATTAAAAAAGAACCGGTTTTACTAGCTTACAACAAATGGGGACTCGATCAAACAAATAAGTACATCAATTCCTCTTTGAAAATCACATCGATGATAGAATTATATGGATTTTGGTAGACATGCAGTTGCACCCTGAGAATTCTGAATAGGGAAAGAAAATGCAACATAACACATGTATTATCCTCTTTTAACGAGAAGGTTTAGAGAATGTCGTCAAAACTAAGTGAAGAATGCAATTGACCCAATTCCCAACCCTTAACCAACCAAATTAAGAGAAAGTAGCAGGAAATGTTGGCGACTGCTCAATTAAACACCTGATTCCCCTTTGCTTGCTGCCATTCTACCAAACCCATTCTAAACCTCATTCAATTACATGAATCAATCGAATAGGAGTACGTTTGTAGAAGATCGAGGCTTCCCTTGGAATCAAACAGAAGTTTGTCTATGGAGGATTGAACGGGGTGATTCCGGCTGTGAGTGGATGGCGACTAGGGATGGCAATTTACCCACCCATGGATAATTTTGCCCAAACCCAAGTAGACTCATTTATTATGGGTAGGGTTTGGGTGATGTGTGTATGGGTTTGAGGTTTGTATATGAGTTTGGGTTAGATATGAATATTATCTAAATGGGTATGGGTTGGATATGGATATCCATTTACTTGAGGGTGTTTTAACTACACATGCAAAAATTGGACTTATTTGTAAAACTTGAAAAATTTAGGTACCAAAATGTAAGTCCAAAAAAATTTAGGTACCAAGACGTAATTTTCCATCAATATTTTGAGGACTTATATGCAAAAAAAAAATTAAATTTAGGTACTAAATATGCATATCTATTAAGTTTAGGTACCAAACTGTAATTTGTATTTGGGCATGGGTACAAACCCAAATCCATTTGTTATAAACCCAACCCAACTCAAAGTAAATGAGTATGGGTACAAACCCATCAAACTTTACTCATATCCATATATTTGGATTTCATACCCAACCCAATTGGGTTGGATAGTAAAATACCCATGGGTATGGGCAAAATTGCCATCCCTAATGGCGACCATGTTTAGCAAGATTCACAGTGGTGAGTGGCAACACTTATTATGAACGAGTAGAGGTGGCAATTAGGATCCAAATCCATGAATCCAATCCAATCCATCCACCAAATTATCCACCTAATCCAATCCATTTAAATCCAATCCATTTGATCCAAATCAAATTGGATTGGTGGATTCATGGATCAATCCATTGATCCAAATGACAAATTACGATTTGGTACCTATATATTTTATATTTTACATTTTGGTACCTAAAATTTATATTTTTATACGAAAAATTGCATTGGAAAATTACATTTTGGTACCTAAAATTTTTCATCATGACATTTTAGTACTTAAACTTTTCAAAAATTACATTTTGGTCCAAGTCTTGGATGTCATTTGGATTCATGGATCAATCCTTCAATCCATTTGATCCAATCCATGAATCCACCAATCCATTTGATCCATTGATCCACCAATCCAATTCACGAATCCACGAATCCGATCCAATTGCCACCTCTATGAACGAGCAATGAAGAAGACGAATCGATAAGAGGTGTTCGGTAACTGATGATTGATGAAGCAGCCGATGGTGAGCGACAACGAACCCATCTAATGAGGATTTATTTGAGCTAGGAAAGGGGAAAGAAGAATTATATCGCCACTTGATAACAGAGCGTGCAGTCTATGAAATTGGTTTTCCCTCTCAAGAGAGAGATTTGGGATTTCCCTCTCCATATTTCTGAAAACACAAAAGTAACATTTATCGAGCGAATGGCGCCACCTACAAAGTTTTGAAAATCAAAATCAAAGTCATACGAATCAAGTTTTTTATTTAATATATATTCATAAATCAAACCATTCACAGTTAGGTTATAAAGTATTTGTAGACATCATATTTTGTCCGAGCTTCAAATTTGATGCATAAAACTAAGCAAACACATGGAAAGGAGTACATGGTAGTATGGGTAATGTATTGATGGTTTAGGGTATATGGTTGGTGTAAAAGGTATTGATGATTTAGGGTATAAGATATATGATTAGGGTACAAGGTATTGATAGTTGAGGTTATAGGGAATATGGTTAAGATTTTGATTAAAGTTACGATTCAAGTCATGAAAAAATATATTAACTTAACTATACTAAAAATATCACGAATCAAACGGTTCACCATTAGGATATAAATTATTGACATTTAAGGTATAGGATATTGATTAGGGTTTCTCAATTTTTGTTGTGAGTTTTACTTATATGTTTATGTAATACTCTTTAATTTGTGGTTGTATTATGACTATTGAATAAAAAATTGAAAATGTTGATATCAGTGTAACTATCAGCTAGTATATTTTACCAATTATGATTAATTATATGATAAGTTTGCAAGTCATACTAATTAATTCAACACTTAAATTTTCTTAACTTTTATAAGTATGTATACGATGTAGAAAGAAATTGGTTAAAAATTATGAAAAATATTTTAAATTAATGTTATGAAATGTGTAAGTTGTAGTAACGAGTAAGGAGTAAGTAACTCGATGCGCTGACCTGAACAACCCGCATACCAATCCGCCCGCAACCCGCCCTACCCGTAACTCGATTGGCCCCCGTAAAATTCTTGTCTTTTTCGACTACGTCTACCCTTTGTCACAAATACATAACTCATTGACGAAACATTATTGACGAAAGTGGAATATCATCCCTAAAAGTAATTTGTAGCGACGAAATTGACCGGCTCTCGCCAATTTTTGTCACTAATAGCTATATTTACTGACAAAGTATAGGATTTGTCGCAAACACAATGTTTTGACGAAACATTACTGACGACCAAATTTTATTCATAGCAAATAAACATGGCACCAACTTTTCCCTCCAAAAAGTAGAGTTAGTGACAAAGATTATTGTCGTTACCGACGACGTCTACGTGTTGTCACAAATACATAACTTGTTGACGAAACATTATCGACGAAAGTTATGGCTCAAGTTGCCCAAACTTAACTATGTGCTATCCTTACTTATATGTTCTTCATTGTTTAGTTGATGGCATGAAGCGAAAAACACACATTGGCTAACTATTGTTCCTCTCTCATGTGGCGAAAGCTCGGGATGCTTTAGTATAAGGGATACAGTGATACAATAGATGATGTACTTATGCATGATTTGAATGATAACTGAGATGCATGTTTATGTCGAGCATACTTCCTATTCAATTACGTATCTTTACTTTTATGCTTTGATTTACTTTGCTTTATTATTACTAAAAAATCACCTAAACAAATCTATCTTCATTGCTTTTTGTCAAGCATGAGTAGTTATGCATTAGAAGACCTTGTGGAATAAGACCCTAGTTTATTTAGGATTTTATTACTTGCTTGCTTTACTACACATCATCAAGAATAAAATTTTACATTGTCTAAGGAGCATCATGGGTTTGACAACATACACAACTAAAAAACTTGCTGCTCATGGGCAAAGCAGTCAAAAGCGTGATTCTACGTAGAAGCATTTGGGTGATCTATATGCATAAAACTGTAAGCTTTTAAGCTTCAAAGCATACATTTTGACTAAACTTGTTAGGGAAAAGTACGATTCTATGTATAAGCAATTTGGTGATCTAAAAGCGTAAGTTCTTAAACTGTAAAGCAGGACTTTGACGACATTGGTCATGGGGAGAAAAACTAAGGAGTACATTAATCAAAACGATGAGATACTTAAGGTACTGAAAATGGCGGCCTAGTGGGGAAAATGGCACCTGAGGGGCTATTTAGCCCTCAAGCGTGATGATTGCTTTCTAGAATCGGCGAGGTGCTCTATCGACAGAGTAATCCCCTGTTTGATTTTATCCTCAAATGCAGGCCAAAAGGGTCTATATATAGCCTCTTCCATAAGGTTTTATAAGAGATTTATTAGGGAGGAAATTCTTATGGCCGAATCTCTCTAGCATATCTCAAGCTTAGCTCTCAAGTAATGAATACTCGTGAAACTCTAGGTAGATATGCGTCTTCTGGAAATTGGCGATCCATGCGCCAATTTGGGCTATGATCGAGTGAATGGGCTTTTATGGACTTGGCTTTCCAACTTCGTTTCTGACTTCCAACAGCTTGACCTTGATGTCTCCAACTTGTACAAAGTGTCCACTAGGATACTTTGGCCTGGAAGAACTTGAAAAACTATCCAAAGGGAATCATAAGAATAAAAGTATTTCTAGAAGCTTCTAAACACACATACTAGAATTATCAAGCAATTCCAAGGCACTTTGACGGTTTGACCAAATATAGCCACTTTTGGCGGAATACCAAATATAGCAACTTTCGTCCAATTATTTGACAGTGTGAGTTAACATGTTGACCGGACTAGCGATTTTGCTGACTTGGCGACATTTTAATAACACCAATGCCACCTGGATTTTATTGGAAAAAATAAAAAAAATAAACAATAAACAATATTTCACGTAACGCGTCCTCCCATCTTCCCCTCTCTCTCTATGAACAAACGAATATCTCTAGGGAAAACTGCCTATCTCTCCCTTCGATCTTCCCCCAAACTTGCAGCGTCACGACGATTAGCATCCACAACAACGTTTACCAAATTTGTAAACCCCCAAACCCAGATCTAGGCGGCGACACAGAAATAGCAGCGACTGCGAGCTAGGCAACGGGGTGACATAGGCTCGACGACGAGTCTTTCAGATGCTATCGCGCTTTTCCGCTGACTCTCCATATCCTCCGCTGCCCACGAGGTCACCGCATGCGAGGCATCCCTCCAGTTTGCTTCTTGGGTTGATTCCATTGAAGTGATACAGAGGGGATTGTTGGGTATGGGAGTTTGGAAAACAGGGGGAGGGAGTAACATAGGAGGAAGGGGAAGAAGCGGCAAAGGGTGACGATTGCAGAGAGATTGGGTGGCGGAGACGAAATGGTTATCCCTAGTCAGGCAGGAACTGAACGAGACCAAGTCAGATGAAGAGCTCTGTCACTACTATGCCACCACCGTCGATGGGATTATGAATCCCTTCTTAGCCCAAGACCGAATCTAAGTGGCGCTGACGAAGATGGGAATAAGAATCCGGCAAAGCCACGATACCGGCTGATGGTTAGCAAGCAGATGGTGGGGATCTTTCTTTGTGTGTGGGTTTGAGCTAATCTAAATGAACACATAAGCAATTTGAAGGTCTCATGCGTCAGTCGTGGCATTTTGGGATTTCTCTGTCCCTGGCGAGAGGAAGAAGATGAGAGAAAGGGGATTGTGTTTTTGTTTTTTCTTTTCAATTTTGATTAATGAAATTCCCCCCGTCATCCACCTGTCACCTAATGCTGAGTTGGAAACGAAAGAGAGGGTGAGTTGGCAGCCACATAAGCATTCTGTTAATTTGACTAACGGTGTCACTGACGCGTTAAATTATGTAACGGAAATGGCTATATTTGTCTTCAAACTTTCAAAATTCTGGCTATTATTGATATTTCCCAAAAAATGACTATTATTGTCACAAATGTCAAAGTTTTGGCTACACAAATAAATTTTGCCTTACAAAAATAAAGATATAAAAACTATATATAGCATGCCATAAAATAGGGTATAAAATAGTATATTTTACGTGTCATTAGACGACACGAGAAATTTTCTATTTTCCTACCTCATATTGTAGGTAAATTCATCTTTATATTATGGTTTTACAATTGAAATGGTAACTAATTGTCCAAAGTGCAATTTATAAACCTTGGGTATGTTTTTTTGTACTTTTTGATGTCATTTTGAGTAGTTTTCGGAAATTATCAAATACAAGTACACTTAGGACGTATTGTTGAGTGAAGATGGACCAAAATGAAGCAAAACCCAAAGTCTAGCAACAAAAAGTCCAAAAGTGGCCCACCATCATCCAAACGAGCCCGAATTTGCATATAGTCTAAGAAGACCTAGAGGAGCACATGGATCAAGTTTCGACCCAATATCAAAGGAGAAAAACGGAGGTCCAACCAACTTCCCAACCCACTGCTACTCTAGAACCTTTCGTATGTACGTGATTTATAATCCAAGCAAGTTTCCTAGGTCTGGTTGGAATAGAACATACCACCTCGGAAGCACCTTAGTGTTGGAAACTAGTGAGAAACGACTATAAATTGGGGGGTATGGGTTCAGTTGTAAAGGCATCACATCAGAGTATTTGGAGCAACTGTGACCAATCACGCCTTAGTTCAAAGCTATTATTATTTGAGTTTCGTCGTAGTTCGAAGTTCGTCATGGATGTCGTTAATCATGGTGATGTTCTCTTTCTCTATGTTGAGCTAAACTCCGTTTGTTTTTTAGAGAGTGGGTCCTAATTGTATTATGTACTATATTTTTTATTGTATAATATATCTATGTTGAGGTTATGCTTGTGATTTATCATTTTTGCTTGCTTATATTCAATTTCATATATGTTTGACGAGACCACATACATATATATGTTATTAGCATTATTGCCTATTGATAGTGTAAGTTTTAATATTTGTAAATCGAAGTGCACTCACGTTAATCCTGACTAGGTCAAGTATAACCAAACTAGGAATGCAGAGTGGCTCATTCGTATTCCAAAGGGTCACGATATCCTACGCTACTTAGGCTCGGTCGTTATCTAGTCAACATGTTACTTAGCAGTTGGCGATTCCTAAACTATAGATTGATAGAAAGGAAGAGGTACTCGGGGTAACTCCCTCGCCCTATCTTAGGTCTAACATGAAAATGACTAATTATGTTGGGTTTATCGGATATGGTGCGTGAGCTTTCTAATCTTGTGGGCCTTCGTCGTTATCCCACATCTCTGAGTACGTCCCCCCAAGACCCATTGCCACCTTACTCAAGACTCATGTATCTGGGGCATTACGAATTTAGCTCATTTCAATAGGTTCTACCTATCATGTACACTAAAGAGACGGATCGATACACGCTTGCGTTCTCCTAAAACATCGTCTAGGAAGGCGTTCTTGTAGCAGGGGTATGATTGCCTCGTCCACTACAAGACCCTAAAATCATTCATCTACCCTTAATATGCTAGTTGGGGCTACCCATTGTAACTCTAAAACTCATACCCAACGTTGGATCATCATAGGCTAGTAGAGAAGAGTATGGCGACTTACCCAAGCATAATTAAACATAATTGAAGCATCTAGTCACTAGAACAAACACATCCATTCATAAACCCTAACTAACATAATTCATTAGCCTACATTATAAACCAAACCCTTAGTACCTTGGGAGATTACCCCATGAACCGGGAGGGGGGGGGGGAGAAAAGACATACAAAGAGGGGAAGAATTCACGAAGAAAGGATCTCCCATTGATGAAAATCCTCCTCCAAAAGCTCTCATTCACTTCCTTTTCTTCTCCAAGTCTCTACTTCTCTCTCTAATCTCTCTCTAGAATCAAATATTTGCCAAAAGCCATCTTCTTAAGGGGGAGGAGTCCCCTATTTATAGAGTTTCCAGATCCGGGCAAGTTCATGGCCATGCTGGGAAAGTTCGTGGGCGGGATGTTGAGGGAACAAGCCACGATCTTCATTCGCTGTCGTTTTGCTCTTCGTCCAAAGGGAGGATCACGGGCTGACTTCGCGGTCGTGATCTGTGAGTCACAGTTGAGATCTTTCTCGCGCTCTTGGATGATGAGGACCGCGAGTCGACAAGCGAGATCCTCTACTTCTCCTGAGTTGGCCACTTCTGAAGTTCATGCCCGAGGTGTCAAAGTTCGCTGGTGTGATATTTGCTCCTTGGGCCGCAATCTCAGCTCCTTCTTCGTTCCCTCTTTTCTCGAGCGTGATCATCCTTGTCCAGACCGTGATCTTCAGCTTTTGCCCCCTTCTTTGCTACACTTGTGTCCTTTTGGTACCTAATTCGCATATATCGCCTAATACACCCTAATACAAAGATATATTCTTCAAGGAATGAAATAAGACTATGTTTGACGATGAATCAATTATTATGCACATAAAATGAACAAAGATATGAGGAATAAACAACACCAATTTTGGTGTTATCACCTATACATGTTTGACGAGACCACACCCACCCTGCATATGTGATAATAATTGATTATTGCTCTAGATATGAAGACCACATCGACGCTAATGAAACTAGGGTTGAGGAGGATATCGAGATCTAAAAAAAATAGCGTAAAGGAAATAGTGTGTAAGGTTGGATACCACCTCTGTGAGGCTCTGGTTCTTCGATCTCACTGTGACTCAAAGGAGGAGTGCACAGTTGGAGCTGTTGTGGGCAAATGGAGCCACCACAAATCAACCAAGTAATTAATCTTCTGCTAACCTCCAGGAAAAATCCGATCTTGCGCCCGACGAGGTCCATCTGGATGAAATGCCGCCACTACGACAAGGAACACTGGTTGGCCTTATGCTTTTGCAAAGTGCGTGTTAGAAGTTTCTTGGTATTAATGTGGCTTGAATCGGACCATCAGCCGCTACGACTGGAAGTCACGGAAGTCTCGCTGCCCACATGGAGAAGTATAAATACTTCTCATCTCCTTTGTAATATGTAATCTCCTCGATATAGTGAAACTGACTCTCCTGCATGTGGACTAGCTAACACACATTGTGTTTGTGAACCACGTAAATCGTGTGTGGTGCGTTTTCTGTTTTCGTATACGTGTCTTATACCACTCACTAACACACTCCTTCAAACGAAAGTCAATCAACTTATAAGGGCTTTCGTTTGCACATGTCCTGAACACGAGAATACATGTGCTTCACAAATGAGGTCACCAGGATTCGAACACAAGACCTCCTGGCGGCCCGGCCAACAACAGGCTCTGATACTATGTCAAAAACCAATTGCTACCAATAACTCGAGTTGTTGGAAGAGGTTTAATAATAAATTTTATACCACTCACTAACGTGTTCATATTTAAAAAAGGTAAAGAGGACGTAGGGGATGGGAAGAGTGCTGAATGGCTCGGTTTTTAATCATTAGTTTTGCTGGTGGAGCTTATGTTAGGATTGAGATTTAGGTTGCTGAGTGACAGGTGGTGTGCATGCCTTAATGGCTATCGTAATCAAGGAGGCAAAATGTGGGTGGGATTCTAAAAAGCTATGGCTAGCAAGCAAACTACGGCTCTTAGTTTATTTCTCAAGGCGTATGGGATGGCCATGCAGTCTCAACTAGAATTGTGTGGCGGTGGAAACCTAAATCGGACCGACGAGTTGAGGCCACAACGTCGAAGGAAGATGTTGGTTCTGAAGCTTGAGGACTAAAGAACTTCCTCTAGGACTTCTTTAGAGGGAAAGGTATTGACGGAATAATGTTCAAACCAACAAGGGCTTGGTGTACTACTAATTTTGAAATCGAAGGTCTTAGGTTCGAATAATTTAAATAGTATTTAATCACAAAAAGTAAGTTATATCACTCTCATTTAAAAAAAATGCTCAAACCCTTTCCTTGTTAGTGTTTTGACATTACATCGATTATTGGTTAATTATGTTTTGAGTTCATCGGTTCAGGTTTAATAGTAATTTAGCGATTCACCTAACCAAAAATTAATAAAATTGAAAACCAAATAAGAAATAATTAAGAGCTTATCGATTTTCAGAAATTGTTAAGAGCTTATCGGTTAACAGCTAAGCCCTTAACAGTTTCGGTTAGAATAAACCGAAAAGGTTGCAGCCAACCTTTGATTTATTAAAAGCTTATAAGTTTTTATATTAGTTTATTAATAGTTTTTCGGTTTTAATCGAGACCAAGCGCGTTAGGGTCTTATTGGTTTTATACTCACTAGCACAGGGTCCGCTCCGTTGGCCGGAAGAATTTTGTCGATGAATATGGTATACAATAATGGATATAATATATTATTTGAAATGCATGAAATGATTGTTTTCTACCTTAGTTATGCACATAACATTACTTAATTAAACCATATAGTTAAATATTAGAGTTGCTTCTCATCATACATACATAATCAACCTTTAGTATGGAAGAAAATGGCTCTTAGAGTTTAGTATGTCATTTAAATTTTTCCCAATAGAGAACATTCTTTTTTACCACACTGTTGGTAATGAATATGAAGTTGTTTCATGTGAAATATATAGGACATGATGCGAAGATGTCGCTAATAGTTAGTTGGACAATGTGTTGTACGGACTTTCCAAATTATTCTCATATCGCAGACATGTCTAGCAACAATGTAGTAATTTTCACGCATCAAATATTTTTTCATAAAATAATTCAATAAATAAAAATGTATGAAAATAATATTACATGAAATATATGTTACTCATTAAGTTGATGAATGAGCGATGGTATGAGTAGCATGTATTTATTTTAAAAATATAGAAATTGCAAAGTGTACGTCTTTTGGGTTGCATGAGATCACATATTCTCATTATCGCTAACTGACTTATGCTTTTGTGCAATAGATAGTTCAAAATGTGCCTTAAAACTTTTGTTTCCGCCAGTGTAAACAAATTGTTTGAACCAAAGGATTGTAAAATCGTATCGAAAAAGTTGGTAGTAGAGTATTTTATATCGAAGTCATAATTTAACTGTGGTTCAACCGTTTTATATTGCTATATATCACCTATCGATTTAGCCTATGATGTGAAGTTTTATGGTCTAAGCGCCGGTACGTACGATCTTTCAATACAAATTTTAAATAAAAAACCACTAAAATATTGTCATTATTAAATACCCCTTAAATCTCAGAAATTACAATAATCGTATTAAGAAGAAAAAATCTTCCAAATGATAATCTTGATTTAGCATTTTAAATTGTAATGAAAAAAATATGTCAAATATAATGTCATTTCCTAAAATAAATCAAAACTCACCAGAATAGGGCCAAAAATATCCACTAATCAAAGTAGAAGGGCAATTATTTAACACTTCCTCATTTTCCTCTTTTAAATATGTGCTCTAACTCTCTCTTTGCATTCCTCTTTATTTTTCCATTTGGTCTTCCATCTCTCTCTCAGCTTTGTATCTCACCACTCTCCTAATTTTTCCTTCCTCATTCTTCCCACCGCCTGGAATTGAGAGAAACCTATAAATGCTTCTTCTCCATTCACAGTCGATAGTGTGAATTAGAGCATCTGAAACCTGAAGAACATATGGGCACTTATTCATCGATGGAGCAAAGTAGCTTGATAGCTTGTGAATAAACTAATTATTAAAAGTGATAAAAAAGCATAACTCATTAAACCAAATGAGTGAATGTATAGTTAGTTCTTCGCTTAACCATTTTATTTATCTGAAGAATCAAAATGCATAATCAGGTTCATCTTAACTTATTTACATGTATTTGTCGTACAAATTCATTACACATAAAAAATGATTTTGAACCGGCATATCAAACTAAATCTCATCTTGTGATTATTGGATCCATGTCAGATTAGTAAAAGGTCTAAGGCTATTGGTCAACCAGAGTGAAAATTAATACCAATTTAAAAATTATATATCGCTTCCAAATGTTCAATACTCCAATTCAATATACAAAATTCAAACAAATGATATGAGTTTCAACTCTTCCTCAAAAATTTTAGACCAAAAAAATCTCCCCACTCCACCAAACACACACACACTTGCAAAAAAATAATAAACCACAATTTCTTCTTCACTTTACTTGCTTCTAAAGTAATTGTTGATATTGTTTGTTATTAGTTATTACTACAAGCGGTAAAAAGGACTTTACAGCTATGAAGTTAATCAAGAATGATTTTATAAATGACTGTTGAGTTCTATATATTGAAAAATGTGTGAGTCTCAAAGTAAACAATGAATATATTTAATATACCTTTTAGAATACAAGTTGTCACACGTTGATGTGAAAAACTACACATTAATTCAAATTTATTGTTATTTTAGAATATTTTATTTTATGTTTATCAAATGACGCATTTCTCCATAAAACATGAGGTCACCAATATACACTGTGTGGTGCTCACACTTCTGCGCGAGCCTTTCAAGTTTAAGTCTGGTACGACCCATGAAGCAATCATTCTTGTACAGGGCCGATCCATATACATTGTCTTCATGGTATGCCTAACTGTGTCGTGCTCACTGCCTCGCTCGATCATATGCTTAAGTATAGTTATATGCATTCTAATAATTAAAATTCTACCTATTAACAACACCAAGATGAAAAAATAGTCATGAATGCACCCAGTATTCAATTTTGACTACCTGTTGAAATACTACATTTGAAACAACTACTACTGATGTCACAAATAATAAGTATACCTCTAAATCATACATAAAATATTTCAAACTTCACAAATATTAAAATTAAATTAATTATTATACAGAGTAAAAATTGTATAATGAGGTTAATTATAACTCATTTATATGTTAATGACCTATAAATTTATCAACACATCTGATCCAAAACTGATGAAATGAACATCATATTAAACTCGATATCGTCTCATTATTGTTGGATCCATTAATGTCCGATTAGCAAGAGTTTACCGTTTAGCAGTTAACCAGGCTATAATTTTAGAGAATCAATCACCTATAGTTTGTACAAAATATTATTGTTTCGTATTAGTTCTGGAAATTTTTATTAATTTAAAGAATTCTACATCGTTTTTGCATATTCAATACTGCAATTCTATATGCAATATTTCAAGTAATAAAATTTGTGTTGCAATTTTAAGATTACCCGTCAATTTATAGGTTATAAAAATTATAGATCACATATTAAACTTTACTTTTCAGAAGATTTAATAGGCTAGCTAACCGTGAAAAGTTCTCTGCTTTTCAAATTTTCGCTTAGTGCATGGTTACAATTAAAAAGATAAAATAAATATGTTTAGTGTAATTGGTTGTGATTATTGTTTTTGTTTGGAGAGACCATGGTTCAAATCTTGATATTGATATTTTTTCATATGAAGTAGATAATAATTGTGATGACAAAAATACTCTTCCTACTTTCACTCTCGCTTCACGAAATTTGAAATAGAAAATCTTAAAACATTGAATATATCTTATAAAAAGAGCTTCTTCGACAAAGTAGGAAAGATATTTACCTGAAATTATTATATCGTATAGAAAGTGATTAATTGTGAAATCGGAACTCAAGTAACATCGATTCAAACATTAAATAATAAATTGTATGTGTGGTTCAGTTTAGACAAAATACATATGTGTAGCCAAAACATGGATCTTTGTGACAAATGTAGTAATTTTTTGTCACAAATCTACACATAATATAAAGATAAATTGAGCACTATGACGAAAAAAGCTTCCTAGAATCACTCTCAGGCCACGAAATTTGAAATGAGAATCTCATTTTCTGATTTTATCATTATATTATGCGTAGATTTGTCACAAAAAAATGATTATACTCGTCACAAAAGTCCATGTTTTGGTTACACTTCTATATTTTGTCTAAACTAAACAACACATCCAATTTAATATTAATGTTTGTGTCAATACTACTTGAGTTCCAATTTTAGAACGAATATCTTTCTATAAAATATAAATAACTTAAGATAAATATAAATATAGAAGCATCTTCACCAAACATATTCCTAGAGTTTTATCAAAGAAATAACAATAAATAAAATGTAGCTTAGTTGATTACAATGCTCTTTCTTCATTTAAGTGATCAATGTTTGAACTTCAATAAAAATATTTTTAATATATAAACATGAATTGAGTGCAATGACAAAAATGACCTTCCTAGAATCACTCTCAGCCTACAAAATTTGAAATGAGAGAATTCTAACCTATATTTTGCTTTTATATATTTTGTAGATTCAAAGTAAAAAAAAACCGCAACCGCATCGCTATCCTGGCTAGTTAGTACCGCAACTGCATGGGTCGAGAAGGTTAGTAAGCCATTATGAGTCTTTATTTGTGTTGTCGATTTGGCTAGGGTAGATTCAAATGAGGGAGGTTATAGGTAGTCTTTGTAGTAGGATTTACGTCCTTCAACAATTTTAATTTCAAAGATAGTCTGCACGCAATCAATCAAATATTGTAACAAAATGGGTTTTGGGGCACTCGGCCTCATACTCTCTCTCTTCTAAGTTACAAGCAACCAAGTTCGTGGTTCCATCAGCTTGTGAACTCTCCCAATGGATGACCTCTCCCAGGTTGTGGCTCGCAAGGCTCTTTCAAACATGTTTGACTGGGCTATTGCGAATGGTAAGATTGATAAAGAGGTCGGGTTGAGATGCTTGAAGGAGTGGGTCGTCAAGCTTTGATGCGGTCCGAGTTTGTTTGCTTGTGAGTCTGCTTGCAGGACGGGTCGCCGGGGTTAGCTTGCGCTGCGCGCTCTGCTTCTCGGGGCTCATATTTATCTGTCATGTTTTTTTCCCATTCTCTTGTGTTTTTCGGCTGCTGTTTGGGCCGCCCTTCTGCTTGAGTACAGGGGAAGTCTGGTCTTCCTAGTGCTGGGGTTCTTATGTTCGGCTTTTGTGCCTTGGTTTCTCTTTTCTTTCTTTTCTTTTGCTCCCTGCAGGTGATCAATCTGGTTTGATCCCTCCCTGTACAGAACTCCTTTTCCTTTTCGGTTTTTTAATGCATTCACCCTTATCAAAAAAAAGATAGGGGTGTACATGGATTGAGTGCAGGGAAAAATTTATTATCCATCCCGATGGTAATTTACGTATGGACAAAAAAATTATATATAATAGTATATAACACTTTGAAATTTGAAAGAATGATTATCCTACTCTCATTTGTAGATTGCGTATGAGAATATCAATGGTAGTTTGGGTGATTCAAACCCGGGACACAATTATTATTAATAAATATAATTTTCATTAGACTACAACTTTTTTGTTGTTCTATTCTAAACACCGCGTAATAGCAAAACCCTATTTTCTATCTTTAATTATTTTCAAAACCTAACAATTAATCTAATTACAAGCTACCCTTAATTTGTATTGATTTTATGTTTGTACGACAAGTGTTGAAAGTTTCTTTTCATCTTTGAGTTACATCAAGAACAAATTTAGAATTCAAATATGCGTCAGTTCGTGAATGATTGTCTTGTAGGATATACTGAGACAAATTTGTTGAGTAGTGTAGACACCAAGTGTATTTTATAATTTTTTTAGAATATGAAAATACATCATTGAATTTTTTTAAACTTGTACGAGTTGTGTATTATCTTATTTAAGAATTATTTAATTTTTATTATTTATTATTAATTTTTATTTTACTTAATTTTTTGAAAGAGGACACCGCTATGTAAAATTCCTGGGTCCGCCACTGGTCGGGTGGTCCGGCTTTAGGCATTTTAATCACCCGACCCATGCACCACGATTTGAGACATATTAAACCCAAACCCACCCAAAAAAAATTTAAATCCTACAGTTTGTTTCTAATTGGGTCGGGTGGGGTTGATGATATTCTTAAGTAAAAACCGAACCCAACACAAAATATGCAATTATTCTACACCATTAAAATATTTTATAACTAATTAAAAATTCAAACGAATAAACCGAGGTGAAAGGTATCAAAATTCATAAATGTTGTTTGAGTTTTAATAAAATTTTATTTACTTCAACTTATGTCTAGTCTTTTTCACGATATTTGTTGATATAAGCTAAAAAGGTTATAAATAAACGCATCCATAATATGTTATTATATTAAAATTGTACACAAGAAAAAGGATTACGTGAATCATAGTTATATTAAATTTATGTCTAAACTTTAAGCCGAATAATGCATTAGATTAGGAAGATCATGAGAGAAAAATATGATGGGTTGTACAAAAGAAAACTCTTGCGCAATCCAAAATCTTCGTTTTAGCGATAAATACGGGTGGGTTCGATGGATAAGCCAGTTTGCAGGTGTGTTTGTTCAATGATCGTCTTTCATTGGTCAATGATCGTCTCTTCCCTCCTTTGCATGGCCTTGGTTTCGCTCGGCGTGGATTGAGATTATGGTTAATATCATATCCTTCAACTCCTACATCAAACTGGAGTTTTCTCCCTAAGAAGCTGAGTGTTCTTCCCATGATTGGATCACCATTCTTAAACTTCTCTCAAACCTTCATTTGCAACCGTTCTAAGAAGAAAAGGAGAGTAAAATAATGCAGAATACACCAATAATAACGATATATATATAATTGTTTTTTTTCTTCTTCTTCTTCTTCTTCCTGTTAACAATACGACAACTGTTTTTTTTTTTTTTTCCTTCTCCTCCTTTTGTCTTTCTGAAACTGGTAAAATAACCTACCAATAAGTAAGTATATTCGTGGAACAAAGTCGCCATTAACAGACTCGCCACTTTTCGTTTCCTTTTATTATTATTAGTACTAACTATTACTATTACTATGACTATCAGTATCTTTATAGGACACAAGTGTAACTAAGGGAAGAGTGGGCATCGTACGTACGTAGGTACGTGTTTATGTATAGTAACCTTTTCTTCGTTGGGCGTTCACAAATAATTAACTATATAGTGTTGTGTGTGTTTTTCTCTTCGTGTGCTGCCGGCCGGCCGGCCGGATGGATCATCGCCGCCTTCCCCCGGAGCCGCTCTCCCTTTGGCAGTTGAAGTAGACGGCGGCCACCGGCGAGCCCAGGTTGTAGAGCTCGGCGAAGTCTCGGGTGTTGAAGTTCTGGCGCCAACCGGGCGCGTAAACCGTCTGCCGGCCCAGTTGCCGGAACAGTATGAATACGAACCGGTGAATCCCCACCGACGGCCGCGGGCTCTCGTAGCACACCACTTCTTGCCCTGCACGCACGCACGCACGCGCCGTATTATTATTATTATTATTTAATCTAACTGCATGATTTAAAAAGGCTGCGGGTCTGTAATTAATTACCAAAGCTTGCCCCGGTAGTGGCTGGAATATCTGTCACCAGCCTGCAGTAAGAAAATCACAACCAAAAAAAATAAAAAAATTTACTTTTTGACTGTGGCATGAATTTTACTATGAGCACTTAAATCATGAGAATTTTATTAGTGAGTGGGAGGGGGAGTCCTATTTATTCAAAGTTGCTTGAAAGTTGAAACTATGAACAGCCATGCCTTTCGTACACCAAAGCTTTGATAGAGATGATGAGCACTTTTCCCCCCACTTTTCTGTCTGTCTATTTGTTCTGCTGGTTGTGCTTTTTATTTGCTTGACGGAACTTTTTTTGCTTTTCAGAGGACTCGTTACTTGCCATAAATGGAAACCTTTGCCCGATTCGGCCCACTGGCGGACTGGCCCACTCGTGACATGAATCTACGTAAATCACTCTGGAAATACAATTCCTCTATCGTCCTTCCACGTGTCCACCATTTCGTACAAAGCTTATCAATTAACTGTTTTCCTACTCACTCTACTACCAAAACAATATATGAATATTGTTTTTGACATGAAAGACGATACGAATATATTACCTTACGGCAGAGGTTTTTTTTTTTTTTTTTTTTGAAATCATTGGAAATTCATTGATATGAACCCAGAGGGTGAACAGATTTTGGGCCGAAACCCCAAGGAGAGAAACAAGAAACATAGAAAGGCCCAAAGCAACAACCAAAGGACCAAAGCCCAACAGATGGCCTGAAAAACAAAACCAAAGAGAACTAAGCCCAACAGATGGCCTGAAACCCTAGCACCCCAACCAAAATCCCCAAGAGCAGCAGCCGCCACCTACCACCCAAAAGAGCACCCATCGGACGCACATGCAGAGGCTGATGAAGGGAGATCCGATGACCCAAAGACCGCCGGACAGCAAGCAAAATTTCAACGGGGTAGCTAATAGAGGTTTTCAAAATCTCTGGTTCGTGGTGGTTGTTGTTAGTGTTGTTATATATGATCGACGATTGAATCTTTTCCAACAACTCGAGTTATTGGGATCAACTGGTTCATGACATGGTATCAGAGCCTTCTGTGACCGAGAGGTCTTGTGTTCGATTCCCGGTGACCCCCATTTGTTAAGCATATGGTATTCTTGTCTTCAGATCTGTGCAAACTTCAAGCCCTTGTGAGTGGCTTTCGTTTGAGGGGGGCGTGTTAGTGTTGTGGTATATGATCCACGATTGAATCTCTCCCAACAACTCGAGTTATTGGGATCAACTGGTTGGTTCATGAGCAGGGACTTTGCGAAGAAAATCATTAAGATTCCTTGTTATGAGCTTTCACTGTAGCCAAGCCAGCAGCAGCCACATAGCTTTCTCAAAAGGAACCGACTGCTTGCTGCTGACTATATATTCTGCCAATGAAAAACTAGATAACGATTCTTCCCTTTTTCCCCCCACCACCTTCTTTTCTTTTAACTGGCCTCTCATAACTTGTTTTTGGATTCTGTGGTGCACTTCCCACCCCGGGAGGCTTTCAATACCATCCGTAATTGAATTGAGTGGGTATATCATCAATCAATAATTCTCTTGTGACCCACTAATTAGCTTATTACATGATATCAGAATTGGTTTAACTAAGCACACAGATCAAACTCAGTATCACGAACAATAGGAAGAAAACTGGAGAAATTACCAGTGTAAGTATTCCCTCAAGTTAGGGTCACTGGGGCTTGGCGCGTCCGGATCCACCATAACCTGCAAAAGAGAAGAAAAAAAAGGTGGCATGAAATCATCACTAAGGCCTATTTTCAGAAATAGCAGCCACAGGAGTAGCTAGACATTATTATTGTTAGTGTTGTGGTATATGATCCATGATTGAATCTCTCCCAACAACTCAAGTGTTAGTGTTGTGGTATATGATCCACGATTGAACCTCTCCCAACAACTCGAGTTATTGGGGAGATAACCGGTTCTTGACATGGTATCAGCACAGCCTTCTGTGACCGAGAGGTCTTGTATTCGATTCCCGTTGACCCCCATTTGTTAAGTACGCATGGTATTCTTGTCTTCAGACATGTGCAAACTTCAAGCCCTTGTGAGTGGCTTTCGATTGAACCTCTCCCAACAACTCGAGTTATTGGGAGCAACCGGTTCTCGACAATTATTACTCCCAACAGTTATCTGATACTTGGAGGAATATTATATTGCAAAAGAAGTATATCTATCTCCTTTGGACAATATAATCCCACCAGTACTTGGAAAGAACATAATAACAAGTTGCCAATATCTAATCTAGGATTGCTATTGGTTGAGGTTTTGCTATGCATGAGATGCCAATTCCATCTACAGTACAAGAAGGAAGACAGCGACGGAAAGATTCGGTTTTAACTTGGTGGAGAAAGACAGCAGTAAGTAATGGAAGATGGGATTTACCAGAGTGTAGAAGGTCCTAAGGTCCTCCCCGCCAATGTCGACGCGGGGTTGGTTGGCAACCTGAGAAGGTTTGAGCTCGCAGCCGTTGTTGACATCCCTGCTGTTCATGTAAGTCACCCTCAGCGGGATCGACCTCGTGAAAGGATCCAACACATCACCTATCACCCGCCCTACCACCAGCGGATCCCTGTCCCTCGGCATTCAATTTACTCACTGAATTTCTCTGCTTTCGTTTTAAACTTTCACAGCATGGAAAAGCGGGAAAAGGAGGAGGGTAGTTGTTGTTTTGGCTTATTTGCCAGGAATGAGCAAAACCCATGTTTATATAGACTACGCAGCCGCAGCAGCAGCTCCTCGATCAGGCAGGTCGGACCACAAGAATAATGGCATCTACGCTACATATCGCTTACAGTAGTATCTTTTTTTTGGTTTACAAGGAACGAGAAGAGAAGGAAAAGGCAGCACGCATAGCTTCCTTTCATTCTGTTATCTCCTCATCTTGTTGGTCTTTGTCGTCAACCTGATTCTGCAGAAACTGCCCTTTCCTCCACCCTCCCCTCCAGGCCAATGTTGTACGTTTAGATTCCTAGCTGCATCAAAATTAAAGTTGTGGTGAAACACTCCCATACGTGTGGACCTCCTCCCCCATCTTTCTTTCCTTGTAAGTTGTAACCCTTCCCATCAATTTATTTTATTCGAATGGTTACTGACCTATGAGTAACTAAATCTGAACTTTTAGATCTAAGTGGATCCAGAAAATTCAGATCTAAGAGTTGTCAATTAAAGGCATTTTATTTTCCCTAGTTTTCATAATCGGCTCTTATCTCCTTCATTCTAACTCGGGGTTTCAATTTTTTTTTCCACAGATGGAACGAATTCGTTGTGCTTTATAAAAAGAGATCAATTTTCAATATATTTCGAGAAACTTTTTTTTTACCAACTACATACCATATGGTAACTTATTTGTTTTTAAGTCGTTTTTTAAAACGTTTGCTCAGAAGGAAGGAGTTCATCATGATCTATTGGATTTACAAATTTCTGGGTGAAAAAAAATACTGGACAAAAAATTACCATACTTTACCACTATGGTATGTGGGTGGTAACTTGTAGTAAACAATGATGAAAGTCGTAAATGACAGTTAATATACTCCTACTATCATGTATTCAACTTTCTTACCATATTGGTATGTTCATACGATCATGGTACATTTTCTTACCATATGGTATCAAATAGAAGCATACCGTATGATAATGACTAGTAAAAAAGTATTCAATTTTTTTTTGTACTAAAAATATATCAAAGTGAATATCATTTTTAAAGAGCACATTTAACCTGATTTATTTGTGCAAAAAAAAAATTAAATTTTGACTTAAAACGAGAGAGAAATCGTTCGTTAAAGATTAAAGAGAAAAATATAAAATACTTTCCCGGAGAGAGGGATATCTATTAAAGAGAAAAATATAAAATACTTTCCCGGAAAGAGGGATATCTATGTCATGATGATGTGGACGGATTACTCATGATTACTAACCATAAGATTACTGACCTGATCCGTTCCCATTTTATACTTTCTCTAGTTACTTCCTTTTCATATTATTTTAATTATCATACATGGACATCACTCAACTACTCTTGCACTCGAGAGCGAGTGGTTAACGACAAAGCCAGCCGATTTCCATGGTTAGCAAGCTGCAAACTACCCAACAGACAGCACCGACCGATGGAGACAGCTCTGCCCTTAAGCTGCTACTCTTTTTGTTCCGTTCTTTCTTTCGTTTCTTCAATATTGAATTATATATCATTTCCCCTTTCCAGAGAAAAGGGGCCCCACCCTTATTACTATAAAAAGAAACCATTTGTCCGGATTGGCCGGGGTGACCCCACTTCAGCACATGAACACCATCACCCGGCGATCCAATTCTCACCTATCATAGGCCATCCATCCATGACCACATGGAGCACTAACTAGTAGCTAGCTCCTAACTTTAACACCCTATATACCCTACTGTTACCCGCATACAATTCGACTATGGTGCTCAATTGCAATTCTTCGACTATTCGCGATTGCATATACAATCATGCATACCAAATCTGGAGACGAGGATATATATATGTCGCGATCGAGAGGCCAGTATACCGCGAGCCCGTCTTGAAGGTCCCTCAATCACCTGCAGCAATATTACAACATGTCACTGGCTAAAGCTAGCTGTTGGAAAATGAGCGCAGCAAATTCATCCATTGTCAGCTGAAGGTTTGGAGAGAATGTGGTGGAACAGAATTGCTGGCAAGTGCTATGCTGCATGGTATTGTGTCGAATGAGTCCATTGACTCTTCCCACGGCAAGTGCCTGCTTTGGTACAGCAAGTAAGAAGAGATCGATATTGGAAATGATAATTAAGGCAGTAATAAATGCAGCAATTGGGGCAGTGTATACCAGTTAGAGGTGGCAAATGGATTGATCCATGGATTGGTGGATCCATGGATCAAATGGATGATCCAATGAATTGGTGGATTCATGGATTGGATCAAGTGGATTGGTGGATTATCCATGAATCCAAATGACATCCTCAACCAAGGACCAATATGTAAAATGTGAGAAGTTTAGGTACTAAAATGTCATAATGAAAATTTTTAGGTACCAAAACGTAATTTTCCAATGATATTTTTCGTAGAAAAAATTAAATTTTGGGAACCAAAATATAAAAAGTATAGGTATCAAACCGTAATTTGTCATTTGGATCCATTAATCAATCGATGAATTCACCAATCCAATTGGATTTGGATCAAATGGATTGGATTTAAATGAATTGGATTAAGTGGATATTTTTAATGGGTTGGTGGATTGGATTGAGAGCCACCTCTAATACCAGTTTCCCGTACCCTATGTATAATAAGTAAGGGTTTGTCTAACATGTATAACCGTTGTGCCGGTTTAGCATGTGAAATGGTTCGACTGATGGTACAATTAGTTTGTTCCGAATCATGCCAGTTTAACAAAATATAGAGAAATGTGAATATTCATTAACATAAAAAAAAACATTTAATCATATATTAAATATATTTGAATACAATTAACTTACAATTCATATTAAATTTTAAATAAAATACGATATTTCAAATAAAAGAAGAATAAAATACCACAGTTAACGCCAATATTTAAACTCTTAAACTTGAATCCAACAAATAACATCAACATTTAACTTTTAAATTAAAAAATAATAAATTATTATTATTATTATTATTTAAATTCACTAAAACGACGTCATTTTGTTTAGAGGTTGTACTTGGATCATGTTGGTCATACCAGCAGTGTTCAAGTCGGCTTCATGACTGACACCGATTGAACCAGGTTCAACCGACCAACGTCACCACCGAATTAACAACCATGGTAATAATACAATTTGTATGGACATTTCATATTCGTAAGAAAAAAATGGAAAAACAAAAACAAAAAGAACATAAATAAAGCGTTTTTTTTTTTTTGCATAGATAGGGTATAAAATAGATATTACAAGACTCTCGAAAGCCAAAAGCGACAGTCAATAACTAATCGAACTGTCGATGAAAGGGCATTAGTACCCACTAGATGGGCACCCCGGTTGTACAACCTCGGAGTAAAGTTGCAAGAAAGGTGAGAAAAGAAAGAAGACGCCCAACATATTTCTTCCAACAAAGCCCCCCGGGCGCCATGAGAAACGTCTCTTTCTCGAACACGCCGAATCAGAAGTTGAGAATCACCACAAAAGTTCACAGACATATAGCCATGTGTTAGACACCAAGAGATTGCATCACGTAACGCCAACACTTCCATAATAAAAGGATCTGTAATACCTGGATAATGTTTGCCAAAAGCGAAAAGAAGCACTCCTGCTGCTGAAAAACCAGCAAAGACTATGCCACCCCAGGCCTTTTTTCCATGCCCCATCAAATCGTACACGCATGCCCCCTGCCGACAGAGTTCATCTTGCTGATTGTTTCTGGGCGCCAACCTGTGTTGAGCGAAAAAAATGGAGACCCATCGTGCTTCCAGTGTAATGTTAATGGTGTGAACGCGTGTTCCCATTCCTCAACCAGATCCCTGTATTGTTTGTATAAAGCTCGTCCTCTATATTGAATATGCTTGTGTATCGACCATCACCTAGCATTTCATAATCTCCAACAAATGAAAATGACATCTGCAATGTTAGCCTTGGAAAGATGACAAGAGAAAAATAAGCAGATCCAACATTCAGAGTGGGATAAACCCTCCATGAGATGAAGGAATGTATGATAGTTCTGCTCCATTTGAGCATATCGGGCAAATGCTATCAGTCAAAAACTGCTTAAAGAGTAACACAGATCGAACTGGTAGGAACCTGCACACCGTTCTGCAGCAGAAAAATTCCAGTTTTGGAGGAAGTGAAAGATTCCATAATAATTTCCAAAATCTGCTATCACAGGGAAGATGAGAGGGAGGGTGATCAGTAAGTAGTTCATTAGAAAGAACATGATAACTAGTTTTAACCGAGTAAAGTCCATCCGATGAGTGATGTCATATTAGTCTGTAGGAATGGATGATGGGTAAGTGGAATAGAGAGAATTAAAACGACTGCCTCAGGGGTAAATAAATTGTCCAACAATTGTTGACTCGCTAGGACACCAAGTGTAACCAATGAAAGGGACTGCAGTATAGTGGCTCAAGTAATAAATATCGAATCCACGGGTCTTTAGAGTTACTATTACTCAGCTTCAGTTCATTATCTAGCAAACCAGATTAAGATGGAAGAACTGAAACTATTCTAACAAACTACAGTTAGTTAATCTAATTACAGGTTGGGAACTCACTTAGGTATGATTCCCCCTAGCCACTAGCCAGATTAATGATTGATGATTTCTAACTTGTTTCACTTTCATTCACAATGCGGAGAATCCTTGACTAGACCTTGAATCTCGACTAAAGGATCTAGGCCCTCTTGAGTCGATTGCCTAGAGGGACGTATCCTTCTCTAGAACAACCGATCAAGGCGTTCTGAACTAGACTCCCTCTATCGAATGAGGTTCTCAATCGATACAAAGTAGTGAATCGACCCTCGACTAAAGCAATCGATCCAATACTATCAATCTATGATGCTCTGTTGACCTAATCAGGTATTCGCTCTCATAGGATCAAAGCAGAATCAATAATCTCGACTAAAGCAGAATTGAATCATGAAAACGTGCATAGATTGAATATGAACTCAAGATTATCAAGTAGGAGTACTCATACAATCATCCAATCAAACAAACATAGCTAGGGTTCCTCAAAACCTAAGTGAAGGGAAGTTACTCCATAGAGAAGAGAGAGACAGTAAGAATCTTCGGATGATCAGTCTTCAAGTCCGGACTTGTTACTCGAGTTTCCAAGGCGAAGAAATCCTCCAATTCCACTCTTAGAATGCCCTCAAATCGCCCTCTCTCTCTTTGGTTCATCCCTTGGGTGTTTGGGATCCAAAACCCAGCTCTCTCTTTCCTTTGGCTTCAATCTGCCTAAAAACCCGATTATGGGCAAAACACGGTCGAGGACACGGCCGTGTTTTACTTTTGCCCGCCCGTGTTTTGCCCCCAGCATCCCTCACAACACGCTCTCGGCAGTAAAAACACTAGCGGGGGCCAGATAAAACACGGTCGTGTTTTAAGGGTAGTCTGCCCGTGTTTTTACTGCCGAACATGTTCCCCTATATTCAAGGCTTCGTTTCTCCCTCGTCCGGACTCCGAATCAGTCGCCGTTTGATCCCAGACGCTCGTAGTCTCGTCCTATTTCTTTTCATGACAAACTTGTATGATTCTTTGTCCATAAAGTGAGGTATAAATCCATTCGTCTTCAGGACATGCCCGAGTTTCTTCTCCCGAATCGCCAATTGATCTCTGATTGACTTGAAACTTGCGCCTATGCTTCACTTTATGTGCTAGGACCTGAAATGTAACAAAGGAACACAACCTAGCGTAAAATAGGTCAAAGAAGCAATAATGCAAGCTTAAATGATCAAGAAACAAAGGGGAATACATGTGCAAATATCGAGTCATCAATTGTACTTTCTTTCTAAGAATGGGAAAGAGGGAAGATAAGTTCAGCAACTAAAACCGTGCACCAAAGAATCTCGAGTAAAAGTATAGGGAAGAAGGCGGGTTGGAAGGAAGCCACTTATCTGATATAGCTTTGGCAGAAGTCCCGTCATCGATTCGCCACCTCATACCACGAGTTCACAAGCAAACCTTAATATTTGGCGGGTTGGAAGGAACGTTGGATATGCACCGGCAAATCTAAATATTTGTCCTGCAAGGTAGTCTCAGCTATACCTAGATAGGCCCTAAGGCAGCTCGCTCCTAGTCACTAACATTGGAGCTCACACACATTGAAGATTTTAATAAATTAACCTTATCACATGTACCTCTTATTCTTCTTAATCTAGGACACACCAGCTAGAAACGAACTCTATTTGAATATACCAAACTTAAGTTGTGAACATTCATTCGAGGTCCAAAACTTGAGTTGCAGACTTCCAAAATTCACATGGTCTATAATGTTGGACGTTTTGAAGGACAATATAAGGGGAATCATGACAAACATACCAAAACATTGTTGGAAATATGTGATTATGTATGTAGGTTGGCACAGAGATTCCTTAGATGGTGTAAAGGTTGATTATATATAGTTTCTTCTATCATACCTTGAGTAAAATCTAGGTATAGCATACCCTTGGTGAGAAAATTCTATACAGACCTCAAACTAATTGGGTTTGGTGACATGATACTATGCCCTAACCCTTGATGAGTGAACCTTAGATCTTAATTAACTAAATAATATACCCTAAACACTAAGATGGTACATATAGTTTGTTGGATATATTTTGACAAATCATAATTGTACATTATTATTTCTAATTAAATGATCCTAGTGTATGAAATTTATAAAAGTACAACATAGACTTTAATCTTTAAGGGTTAGAATATAGTTTCATCATACATGGAGTAGAATCTAGGGTATGTGGTAAGAAAATGCTATCTAGACCTCGAATGAATCGGATTTTATGACATGATACTATGCCTTAACCCTTGATAAGTGAACCCTAGATGTTAATTATATAAATCATAGAACCTAAACACTAAAATTGTGCATATAATTTGTTGGTATATTTTGAAGAATCTTGATCGTCGATTATTGTTTCTAATTAAATTGATCCTAGTGTATGAGATTTATGAAAGTAAGACCGGGATTTTAAACTTCAGGGATTAGGATATAGTTTCATGTCCCACATTGCGATCAATTCGATATCTGGATATAATTTTCTTACTCAAGGTATCTATACCTATGATTTACTCAAGGTACGGTAGAACTATCCATGTATATAATGTTTGTTTGAATATGTTGTACTATATTTATTGCATTTGGAAAATCATGGAATTTGTGTTCGTATTGTGTGGGTTATAAGAAGGAAGCCCTTACGATTGAGTGCACATCGGATGCAATACGCGTCTAGCAGCATTCTATGCTCATGACAAGTGTGGATGATTAGATGGCTAACCCATGTGTCTCCCTAATCCATTGCATAAAGAGAAATCACGTGTAGGTGGATAGGGTATAGAAGCATAGTGATTCGATATGTCCTTAAGCATTCTCTAAACTACGTATGTATGTTTCATTTATCGTAGTAGAGCGAGTCTAAGGAAAATCTAGATGAAGCTTGCATATGCAACGCCTTTTCCTATCGTTTCCCTCATCTAGTATTTTTTTTCTTTTGTTTTCTTTTATATATATATATATATAATATAGAAGGGGAACCTCAACCCGGTGGCACCTCAACTCTCACATTTCGTTTTCAAAATCAAGGACATAGCCCTCGCTGATTGAGTAGGAGGATGTGAAAAGCCTTGAGAAAATACGATCCTAGTTACCCACGTGGTAAATTCGATCATGTTCTACAACATATCACATTTTGGCGTTTTTGCCAAGAACTTTCACGATCCTTTCCATATGCGAGCGAGGTAACTGTTCATGTTTTCTCTTTTTCCCCCTTTTTTGGTTTGAGTCTTAATGTTGTTTTTGTTTTGTGTGATTTGATTAAAGTTCTTTTTTTGTATTTTCATGTTTATTCTCATTTGTGCTTGTATTCTGACTCTTTTTGTACTTCTTTTCTTGTAGTTTTGTGTTTTGTATGTCATAGTCAGAGTCTAAACTAGAACACAGAAGACTCCAATTTGGCAGCCAATGCACCATTTTATGACAAAATATGGCAGTTCTTCACAATTTTTAAAGATACTTGTCACTTGACATGTTTTGCAAGGTAACTTATTATTATGAGTCCAGCACCAACCAGGGACATAATCCATAAGCTAAAGCTCAAACGGACAGCCCAGGGTCGTGTTTATCATAGTGGTACCTCTTATTCTTCATAATCTAGGACACACCAGCTAGAAACAGACCCTTTCAGGGAAAGCAGCTCACAACTCTTGTACATAATCCTCTCTTCGATTAGTGTTCAGAAGTGAAAAGCAATAAACCCCCTTCTAAAACAGATATTCAAGAGCCATCGTTGCACGAACTCTATACGAGTATATCGGGCTTTTAGCTAAGAAAATTGGTTCCAACATCATCCTACCTCTTATTACGGTCCCAGATTTTGAGTTGCGAACGTACACAACTCACATGGTCCAAAATGCAAGAAGTTTTGAAGGGCAAGATAATGGAAATCCTGTTGAACATACCAAAATAGTTTTAGAAATATGTGATTATGCACAACACCTTGGTGTTGAACCATATGAAATTCGGCTATGTCTCTTTCCCTTTTCCATCTGGAGAAAGGCAAAGAGCTAGTTAAATCGCCAACCTCCAGGTACCGTCCGTATGTGGGACGATCCGGTCCTTTCATAGAAGAGTTCTTCCCTCCGTGAGAAAACCAACGATCTAAGAGACCATATTTCTTGCTTCAAGTAGCGTACTTCTAAATCTCCGTATGAGGCTTTTCAGCGATTCCAAGAGCTTCTTAGAGCATTGCCCTCGCCATGATTTTGGGCACGAACAAATCATGGATATCTTTGGCAAAGGTTCTGATCTAAATTGCACGGTGTTGGTAAATCAAACAACCAAAGGTGACCTAACTTGAATGAGTTTTGACCAAGCTTTGGAATAGTTTGCATCCATGGCGGCTAAATCTTGAAATTGGTCTAGGAGGTATGCTCCTTTGGTTTTTTAGATGGCACAAGAATCGAAAGTTCCCTAAACAACAATCAATTTGTAAATTGAGGAGCTGAGAAGGCAACTCCACGATTCGAGGTGACAAGAAATTTGCCTGCAACACAAATCTATGTATGCGAGTGGTGTGGTGAGATGATCATGAGGGGGGAAATTGTAGGACAATAAGCGAATTCCAAAGGACGGATGTCGACTATATTGGTCAAAGTTATCCTCAGAATCGCGATTTCAATTGCAATAGCTAGTAGCTACCATTATAATGGGAATCCATATCAAACGAATGCTCGTAGGAGCTCTAATAATTGTATGAACAACGATTATAGGAGTTCTTCGTCACTGGGGAATGCTCGCCGTAGAGTGCGGAGGGATGGAGATCGTCGATCGCGATGGGATTTCAGCCACGTCCTTCATCATGATCGAATGACGAAGAGATGAAGGTGGGAAGACGGAGAGAAAACAAGGAAAAAGGACGAGTGGTCAACTGAGTCCTTTTATGTTTTTTATTTTTTATTGTCATTTTTCAAATTTTCTGTTAATCCACGTGGATTGGTGAGGACGAAATATCGCCAACTTAGTATTTTTGTCAATCTAGCCATACTGTTCAGTGACACCGTTAAAGGAAGAACAGAAGTAGCTATTTTGTGTATTTCGAACGTTTTAACTATAACTGTCTCAAACTTTTAAATTATGTCTGTATTTTGTTTATTTTTTCTTTTTCTTTTTTTCTCTAGTGTTAGCACTTTGTACGGTATTACCTATCCCTCTCCTCCGGCTTACATAGTCATTGGCCGGGTTGGATCCGGTCCTTAAGCCTCATTGTTTAAGGAGGTTCTTAAATCATTTTTATTGGCTGATACTAGATTAGGTAGTTAATGAGGGGTTAGTAGTTAATAGTTAGTTGGAATAAATAAGATATTATGAAAATATAATTAATAGTACTCATTAATGATTCTCTTTCTCTCTCCCCCTTGATCTTCTCCATAACCCTCTCTCTCCACTACAATTAAAAGAAAATTCGAAAATAATTTAATTAAATATTATTATTTAATATTTAATAAATTCGAATTTAATATTTTTATTTTTTAAAATGAAAATTGAAAATATATGTTCTCTCTCACTTAGTGGCAACTTGCAATACAATATTAACATTTTGCAATGACATTATCAACATTTATGAAATGAATCGTTATTATTATACCTCATCATTATTAACGACTTCAATATACTTATCAATTCCTTACAATTACATTATTAACAATTTTGGATCAATTGTTATTGTTTTATAGTTTCGTCATCGCCTATGAATGAATCATTAAAGTTATGTAACATAGTCATTAATAGTTTGAATAACAATATCAATGATTTACAACATCTTTAGTACTAATGATTCACATTTTCACATAATGTTTATAACTATCTAGTCATGGTCTCTTCCAATGATTTCTAATGACATTATTAACGTTTTATGATCAATTAATATTGCTTTACATTATCATTCTCAATGATCATAAAGCACAATACTGATTTTCAACATCTTGGGTACGTGTGACATAGTGCACCTGTGTGATTCAGTCAAACAAACATTGTCCAGAAAAATATTAGCTCAAGCAAACCAGCATTCACGCCTCAACACCAAACTTTTAATAACATGATAACGAAAATATTTTGTTGAAAATAAACACAAAACATCAATGTAAAAATGTCCGACTTCAATATTATAAATGACATCAAACTTTTAATAAATATATTAAAAACCATTAATATCGAATGATCAAGTCACTGATAAGGAAATAGATTTTTGTAATAAAAAATATTAATAATATTCAGATGCAATGTTTAATGTCAAATAGCACTAAAAACGCATTAATAAGTAACATGATCGCAACTAAAACTTTGATAATGATAGCAACTAATGATTGTTAAGTACCTTATTAGATATTATTAATATATTATTTTCAAACATTGATAATGCTTATACACGCCTATTAATAATGACACCAACTACGTTACTAACTTAGATTGAAATATTAATAACCATAGTTATATCATTAAACGTAAATTCACTTTTGATAATGTCATAAACAAACGAATATCTAATAAGTATCCTTCTTGATAATGACATTTGAAAAAGTTACAAACATAAACGAAAAAATATTAATAATTCAAATCACTAAACATAAGCAATCTTTCAAATGAAATAAATTTTTGCTAATGGTTGTATCGTGCTTGAAAAAAAACCATTGATAATAGCACTTCAAATGATTATAAATCATTGCGAACCAAATTGATAATACGATGTAATAGTAAATAAACTTCAAGTACCAACAAATTGAAAACACAATTTCACTTTTGCTAATGTTACACACAAAATATAACATAAAAAGTTAATAATTTCATATAAAATTATTTAAAAAACATGTCGAACAACATTAATAATAACACAAACGAATACCTAACAACGAAAAATCTCAAACACATGCAATGAAAAGCCCTAATGATGATTCAATTTATAAATATTGATAATGTCATTACAAAATGTTAATAATTAATACTAATCGGAAGTTGCCAAGATGTGAGAGAGGCATATATTTTAAATTTCAAATTTCCATTTTAGAAAAAGAAAATAATTAAATTCGGATTTTATTAAATATTAAATAAAATTAATTTCATATTTCTTTTTAATTATAATGTAGAGAGGGTTATGGAGAAAATCATGGGAGGAGAGAGAAAGAGAATCATTAATTAATTATATTAATTATATTTGCATAACCCTATTTACTCTTAACTACCTATTAACTACTAACTCCCATTAACTACCTAATCCACTATCAGCCAATAGGAAGGCTTTAAGATTTTTCATAAGAAATGAGGCTTAAGGACTTGAACTCAAACCGTCATCGACACGAAAACAATTAGCTCTGGCGAACATGGTAGGTGAGAGGCCCTAGTCAAGTATTTATTGTCAACTTCAGATGTAAAGAACTTTGCAGTTGAACTTGATCCATTTCCCCAAGATTAAGATTAGGGGTGTGCTACAAAATCCCATTGAATCAAATCGACATTTAAACAAATTGATTTTAAATCGACACTTGAACTGAATTATACCGAAACAAATATAATTTAATTCGGTCCTTGATGTCATAAATATTATAAATACTGAAAAATGAATTGAACTAACATTTGGATCGAACCAAAACTAACCAAATGCACTATTAATCTTATCCATAATTCTAAAATGTTTTTCAAAAATGTTTTTCACTATTGGACCGTGTTTCTTTGACCCGGTCGATTACAAACCCCTACCTAAGACATAACATAGCAAAATTATTCATCCATTCATTTCTTGATAAGGCGAGAATAGAGCCAATGAGAAAACCCAGTTTGGCTTGATGCTTGAACTGACAATCAGAAAGGTTGAACAGATGGGAGCAAATACTATCTCGCAAGCCAAATAGAAATTTCAAAGCATCCAACGGTCTACTACAAAATAAACACTAGCAGATAAAAGGAAAGTCTGACATAAGAGTATATAACACGCTACAAAACCCTCCCTAGTATACTATCCATAGCATTTAGCAAGGAAAACACACCACCAAGGCAGGGCAGAGGGTAGTTGATTATCTGAAGCACAAAGCATTGCTGTCAGTATCAACTCTTAGGAGATGCTTTTGTAACTCCACTTTGTTGCACAGGCTGGGAAGGTGGTCCAGGCGGCGGAACTGATACTGCCGCTGCAGTTGCAACTCCTGCATTGGAGCTAAGATTGCCATCAGTAGGATACCCTCCTGGCTGTTGACTACTATAAGGGGCGCCGTAAGGAGGACCATATCCTGGTTGACTCGGAGCTAGAGGTGCCCCATATGATGGACCATATCCTGGCTGTGCAGCAACAGCACTGCCATAACCCGATGATTGTGCTGGCGGAGGCAGTGGCGGCTGTGAATTTGGATATCCTCCTGGCTGAGGAACCGACTGGCTGTATGAGCCTCCTCCAGAAGGTGATTGTTGTTGTTGGGCGGTTTGTCCATAAGCAGATAATGGGTTCGCCACTTGAGGCTTTTGTGCTGGAGGAGGTCCATAGCTAGATCCGTATCCAGGTTGAGCTGTTAGATGATGACTCCCGTAGCCAGATGGTTGTGGCATCACATATCCTCCTGATTGACTAGTAGCTCCCTGCGGAGGGTTGTAACTTGCTGGATTTGGGACAGAACCATAGCCTTGCTGCTGAACCGCAGAAGACGGTTGAGGAGCCGACTCTCCTTGTCCACCACCATAGGAGGAACTGTGGCCTTCTTGACCATAGCTGGGAGCAGTAGTATAGCCCCCCTGCTGCTGCTGCTGCTGATCATATGCTTGTGGCTGGCCATAACCCGACTGAGGATATCCACCATACCCATCTTGACCATAACCTTGCCCTTGTTGATTATAACCCGAGTGTGGCTGCTGACTGTTGTAACCATAGCCACCAGAATTTTCTGCTGCCGCTGCTGCTGCCGCAGGTGGCGGTGGACCACCAGAGGCTGGTGGTTGCTGCGAAGACGGTGGCTGACTATAGTAATCATAACCTTGACTCGTCGGCTGAGTTGACTGGTCCCATCCAGCAGGGTACCCACCAGATGATGGCTGAGTAGGATATCCCCCATATGGTGGCTGGGGCATATTGTACTGTCCCGATGCGCCTGCATATGGTCCAGGCTGCCCGTACCCACCATATCCTGGTTGCTGCGCTGCCCCACCAGGCGGGCCCCAGTTTGCAGGTGGTCGTGTTTGATAACCTTGCTGACCATATCCTCCACTCATTGATGAATTCCTCATGCGATTCTACAAAACAAAATCCCAATACAAGATGAATGACGAGAAATTCTCAAGATTACTGCATACAGGCTATATGTGAAACAGATAAGATTGCTATATAACAAACTAGGAGCAGAAACCAAGTGCGACATCAAGAAATCTCAATAAAACAGCATAATAAACAGCCAACTTCCTTACACAGGGCATGAATTTCATATTCCATTATGAAGGGGGTAGGATTACCTACATACCGTACTTCGTTGGTGGAAGTTACTCCAGCAGAAGCTCACACTCTCCCTACTTTAAAAATGAATAGGCGCAAAAAATGTACAAATACACAAAATTTCCGTCTGCAAAAATAAGGTGGTCCATGTGGCAATGACCTTCTATTGATATTTATATGATACAACAAAAATTATTCACTCCCGCTATCAGACTATGGCACATTATATTTAGTTCCACAAAAAAGTACCAAAAGAGTCCATCACCACAGTATCTCCAAACTTCGGAAACCCAGTACAGCTTATGCTGTTCTGAAATACTATTTACAAACAGAAAGGAAGAATTCTAAAAGTATGGTAGTATACAGACAAAAAAATCCTTCCACATGATTGACCACAATCCAAGTACAGGACAAGCAACCTGAAGCAAACCTCAAAGCGACAAGCTAATCTAATAGCAGAGATCATGTCAACTTGAACACGAGAATAAGCAGAATATACCAATGACTAATAGAAGTTAACGAAATGACAACATTTACATTCACTTGCCAAGAAATCAATGATTATAATGAAACTGGGGGCTAACAGAAGGTGAAGCAAGTCAAAATTCACGACTAAAGGGAATTAGAGAAAGCGAGGCCTATGCAATACAGGAAGGAGGGTGATCAAAACCTAATCACTTATCAGTGGGTAGTTTTGTAACAACCACTAAGAACCCAGTAAACCAGAATAACAAATGAGGTGACCAGTCATGGAGACCAAGGGATGGAATTTACAGGACATATTAGCCAGCATGAACAAGTTAGTAATATAACAGAGGGACAACTACTAAACAAAGAAGAGCTAATGCATGTTCCAGGATTAAAAAAATTCCCAACCTAGCAACATATCTTCAGATGCTACATATTATTGGCAGGGTTGAGAACCATACCAGGGTAAGGTCGCTGGCATAACCAACAGAAAGAATTCTGTATTGGTTGCAACAGTAACCTAACAGCAGTTCCAGCAATGGAAGCGATATGACACATTGGCAAAGCAAAATAAGGAAGCAGAAGAAACTACTAACCCGAACTATTCACTTGGGCACACATCCAAGGAGACAAATCAACCCTTCAAAATATCTCAAACAAAATCTATCACTTCAAATGCTCGACATCTAATCTTCAGTAATGCATTTGCAGCTTAAAGACAACAATATCATAATCACTACACGCTTGGCAATTCTCAAAAACTCACTTGACCTCAAACTATGGTGTCTTAATTCTTAACATATAACTACCGTGTAGGTCCAGATCTGTAAGAGATTTACAGCACAGATCATTAAGGACATTCAGCAGTTTGCAAGTCACAAACAAATGAAGTACATTAGTCACATAAACTGGCGTTTTATCTATGCAAGACTATCAAGCAGCAATATTGCATTGTCCTCTGATTCATATGTCACGATATAAAAGTGTATAATTAAAAACTCATAAGAACCAATGAGATGGAAATTAAAAGCTATGTATCATTCTTTCACTCCTTTCCAGGCTGACAACGACAAAAGCTAAATATGAAGCTCAATCCACAACCTTCTGAATCTTGAAAAGTTAAAAGCATTTGCAATAAATGGCTAATAATAAAACCAACTCTACATACAGCAGGTATGAAAAGATTAAGGTCCAAACAGATAGCAAGCTACAAGAAGACATGAAGAAATACAGAAAGGATCATCAATGCATATCATTTCCATGATATAAAACCAAGTTAAAAGCAAAATATCATTCTTTCAAGTATTTTCCAGGCTGACATTATCAAAGCTCAATATGCAACTTTCTGAATCTTGAAAAGTTAAAAGCATTTGCAATAACTGAAATTGTAATCCATTTTCAAAGTGAACAGCAATTTATGGTTAATGCCTTGACAATACTGAGCACAAAATGTAAACAGTTAGAAGAGATATCCAATATCATTAAGTTGGCTAATAATAAAACCAACTATATATACAGCGGGTATGAAAAGGTTAAGGTCCAAACAGATACTTAGGTAGCAAGCTATAAACAGACATAACACATTATACTTACAACTCATCAATGCATATCATTTTCAATGATACTAAACCGACCCCGTTAGAAGGATACATAACACGTTATACTTTAACTGAAAAATAGAGAACCCATAATTTCTGCTAGTATAGTTATAAAGTACATCTTCAAGAACATTTCAAATTGTAAAGGAAGATGTGAACATTGCAAGTACATTAATCAGATTTTCAGGTAAATTATGAAGACATCATATTGCTGTGACAAACAGTGAACTATCAAAAGAATAGGCGGGAGTTCTCCTTCAATGACCAGGAAACAACAACACATACCTCACTGATCACTTCATTGACCAACTGTTTTGCCGCCTCAACCTGGTCACTTGTTCCATCTATATGTACATTCCTATCTGATGTGGTATCACCAGGGGGGAGATGCAAAGGTATCACCTGCCAGAATTACAGGCCTCTAATTCAATTGGACTTGCATAAAGCCAAATGAAACCATATACAGAATAACAATCGGTTGAAGTGCAATCAAAAGAAAGCACAAGAAAGTAGCCAAATTCAAATTCAATTGGACTTGCACAAAGCCAAATGAAGCCATGTGCAGAATACCAATGGGTTGAAATGCAATCAAAAGAAAGCACGAGAAAGTAGCCATATTATAAGTTGTACCTGAATGCGAGCACCAGTCCTAGCTTGCATGCTCTTAATTGTCTCGCCTCCTTTGCCAATTACCAGACCAACCTGCAATCATGTGCACAATGCAACCAATCTGCACTAAAGCAACTACAAGAGCATTCAACAGTAACAAAGCCCACATACCTTGTTATTCGGGATTTTCATGACAAAATGATCACCGCCCCCGCCGCCGCCCTGTCCCCCTTGCCTTCGAGAAACTGTACCAGAACCTCCAGCATCAGCCTGTGTAAAATATCCAACATCTTAGCTGGTAACAAGGCGATTCTCTTTTCAGCAGGTTTCAGCATCAATAGCACAGTATAAAAATTGATACAGGAATCAAATGGAAGCGTATTGCTAAGCATGGCAGAACTACTTAGCCATTTGCAGAAAACTAATTTAAAGCGAAACCTGCAACTCTTGTCGAGCAGAGCCTTTCAGCTGGTTTCAGCATCAATAGCGCAGTATAAACAATTGACACAAGGAATCCCATGGAAGCGTATTGCTAAGCATTGCAGAACTACTAAGCCATTTTGCAGAAAACTAATTTAAAGCGAAACCTGCAACTCATGTCAAGAAGAGCCTACCTCAGCAAGAACATCATTAATCAACCGTTCTGCTGTTTCAATTTGTTCAGGAGTACCAACAAGCTCTACAGCTCTAGTTGGCGAATTGGGGTCGGCATCCAGATCTCGCGTTACTTGAATCTTCGCCCCAGATTTTGCTTGAAGAAATTTGATAGTCTCTCCACTTTTGCCAATGATAACACCAACCCTTCCATTTGGTATTTCAATTCTTTTGCTTGTACCGCCCATAAAAGAACCATAGGAAGCAGGAACGCTCGACGGAGCTGATTTGACACAAGGAACAGATACTATAGTTGATAAATTCCGAAACAAGACGCAATAACAAATGAATTCAAGATAGCTATCGAAACAATAGAGTCAACCATGCGTACCAGAGCTAAAGCCCTTTTCATTGGAATCAAAACCGCTGCCCCCATTCTCAACTCTAGGACGCTTATTATCCACAGGAGCGCCTCCAGCGGCGGCACTCAAGAAACGCGCGGCGATCTCCTGAGCTTTCTGCTTGGCCATCTGGATCTCATCGGCAGGCGGTGGGACATTATTGTAAGAAGGAGGGGCTGAAGAGTCCGGCGAAGAGAAACCCGTATGGCGACGACCAGTGGTCGTTTGGTCATCGTACTTGCGCTTGTTAGGAGTGACGGTGGCCGTTCCGGTGTCCGCGGCGGAGTAGTGGGATTCGTCGGCCATGTCTGAGCTCGTAGAAAGAGAAGAAACCCTAGAGATAAATGAGAGGACAGTAAGTGTGAGGAAACGGAGGGCGTTTTAGATTGGAGCAGAACGACACGCAAGACGCAACGCAAGCGAGTGCAGATGAGCTGGAGCCGACTCGGGTTTAACTTGTAAGTTTTAAGGGTAAATGACACATTTGGTCACTGAGATTATTAAATTGTGTCATGTTTAGTCACTAGAAAAAATTAATATCAATTTTGGTCACTCGAATTACCGAAACTGGTCAAATTTAGTCACTCTCCCGTCAGTTTCCGTCCAACTCTATTAATGTAGTTGGACGGAAACTTTTGGGAGAGTGACTAAATGTGACATGTTTCAGTAATACGAGTGACTAAATGTGACATTTTTCAATAATTCGAGTGACCGGAGTTGGACAGATGCTACAGAAGAGTGACCAAATGTGACCTGTGTCAGTAATTCGAGTGACCAAAATTGATATTAAATTTTTCTAGTGACTAAATATGACACGATTTAGTAATCTCAGTGACCAAATGTGTCATTTACCCTAAGTTTTAATCATGGTTGTCAACTTGTCAGGCCAGTGGTACTCTGGTAGAACCGGGTTCAACTATTACAGATTAGAAAACCGGTTGAAATGTTCTCAACAAGGATTGAAATACCGTATCGTATTGGCAGTTCGACCAGAAAATATCGTATTGTACCAGCGGTATTAAGCGGTTGAATCATGGTTAAACCACAATTTTACCATAAAATACCATACCGCTGACTTTTCCGGTACAACCTCCGGTACGGTATTTCAATCTTTGGTTCTCGGTATGATCGATTTTCTATCTTTAAAGTTTAAACAAATTATGTCATTTTGGTGAATTTAATTTAGGGTGAATGCCACATTTGGTCACTGAGTTTATTAAATTATGTCATGTTTAGTCACTAGAAAAAATTAATATCAATTTTGGTCACTCGAATTACTAAAATAGGTCACATTTAGTCACTCTCCTGTTTCAGTAATTCGAGTGACTAAATGTGACATGTTTCAGTAATTCGAGTGACCGGAGTTGTACGAAGGCTAATAGGAGAGTGACTAAATATGACATTAAATATGAATATTTTTCATCTGAGTTGTTTCTTTGATTTGTTTCTTTGAGTTGAAAGTTAAATGTTGATGTTATTTATTGGATTCAAGTATGAATATTTAGATGTTTATGTTATTTGTTGGATTTAAATATAATTTTTGGATGTTGGCGTTCAATGTTGCTATTAAATACGAATTTTTTCATTTTGTTTGAAATGTTATATTTTATTTAAATATGGATGTAGAATCCGCATTAATGTTGGTCGTTGAGATGGACGTGGACGGTAGAGATTGCTGGTGTACGACATGCCCCAATATATGTCTGGTGTATGATATAGAAGTCACTATATATGTATAGTGGCTACTTCGTTCACACACTTTTTTGGGTGCATTGAACTCTACTAGTGGTCTTAATACATCAATTTTTTAACTTTAATTGGTAGTAATAGTCTAATGTGATGATATAACATAGAAACACAACTAATCAATCTATTAACCTAACCCCTTAACCTTTAATTTTGAATCCCAACCCAAAACCCTAAATTGAAAACCTAAGCCCTAAACCCCTAAATCCAAAATCCTTCAAATTAAAGTAAATCTTGAATGAGTTTTTTTTACACATTCATGTGTTTTTTGTTCATATTATCACAAGCGACGATTGATATCGTTTTGACATGAATCGCATGCTCGGAATGACGATTATGAGGAGAGTGCATTGAATGCACTAAAAAATGTGAGTGCGCCAATACGGCACCATATATATGGTGGCGTCTTAAGTAGGGGTGGAAGTTGGGTACCGGTATTTAGGATATACCGAATACCGTACCGAATTTGTCTATATTTGTTATTACCGAATACACGTATTATTTTTTGGGATTGGGATTGAATTTCTATTGTAATTCGGTATTAGGGATTACGGGATTGGGATCGGTATATACAGAAATACCGATCAATACCGAAATATAAGCTGGTGTGTGTTTTTTCTCTCAAATAGACTTCTCTCATTCACTACTACCCAACCCTCAACCACCAAGAGTGTCATTTAATTATACATGAATAATTTCATCTTTGTTTCACAATTCAAAAGTCTCCATCCAACTCAATTTTGACTTTCGAATTTAAGTCACTATCATCTCTCACCTCATAACTTGTTATTTTCACAACACCAAAAAGCAAACACTAGTATTAGTCGTCTCTCAACTTTCAATTCGGTAAATTAAAGATTACCAATGACAAGAACTTGAGATGTCACCTCTCTTTCATTCTCCTAATCCATGTCCTAGCTCTAGACAAACTCAAACTCTTTGTGTAGTCCTTTGCTCTAAATTAAACAATCAAATCTAATTTATATATTTAATCATTTATTTCAAAGTATAATTTATTTAGTATTCGATAAAACAGATTGGGATACCGAAGTACCGATTGGGATAACGGAATATTTAGGGATTGGGATTGACTTTCGAATATAATTCGGTATTCAGGATTTCGGCATTTGGTATTGGGATACCGATACCGTACCGATTTCCACGCCTAGTCTTAAATGCACTCACTTTTTTTAGTGCATTCAGTGCACTCGCTTCATAACCGTCATTTTAAACATGTGATTCATGTCAAAACGGTATCAATCATCACTTATTATGTGATGAACAATAAAGCACATGAATTTGCACAAATACCATTCAAGATTTACTTTAATTTGAAAGATTTAGAGTTTAGAGATTTAGGGTTAGGGTTTGCAATTTGGGGTTTAGTGATAGAATTCAAAATTGGAGGTCTAGGGGTTAGGGTAATATATTAATTAGTTGTTATCATATGTTATATCATCATATTACACTAATTCTAAAAATTAAAATTCAAAATCCGACACCTTAAGACTAGTTTTTGAGTTGGGTGCATTGAACGCACTCATTTTTGTGAGTGCACCGAAGTAGTCACCTATATATATATATGGCGAGTTCTACGGTACCCAGGGTGGAATTCGGGGTACCGCATACCTTGAGTATGAAAACGCTATCCAGAGCTTGAATTGTCTGATCTTTCGGACATGATACTATACTCTAACCCTTGAAGATCAAAATCTAGGTCTTATTTATCTAAATCTTATACCCCAAGATCAATTTAATTAGAAACAATAATCGACGGTTATGATTCGTCCAAATATAGGCAAAAAATGAATGCACCATCTTAGGGTTTATAGTTTATGATTTAGATAATTAGGAACTAGGGTTCACTCAATAAGGGTTAGGGTATAGTATCATTGCCCAAAAATCCTGCTAATTCGAGGTCTAGATAGCGTTTTCATACTTAAGGTATGCGTTACCCCGGATTTCACCCAGGGTACCGTAGAAGGCACCATATATATATATATAGGTGGCTACTTCGGTGCACTCACTTTTTTGGGTGCATTCAGTGCACCCACCTCTAAAAGTGGTTATAATACATTAAATTTTGAAATTTAATGGGTTGTATTAGTCTAATATGATGATATAACATATATTCCCAACTAATCAACCCATTACCCTGACCTATTAACCTTCAATTTTGAATCTCAACCCAAAATCTCAAATTGTAAACCCTAACCCTAACGCTAAATTCCTAAACCCTGAATCATTCAAATTAAAGTGAATCTTGAATGATTTTTTGTACAAATTCATGTGGTTCTTGCTCATCATACCACAAGTGATGATTGACATCGTTTTCACATGAATAGCCTGCTCAGAATGACGATTATGAGGCGGGTGCATTGAATGAACCCAAAAAAGTGAGTGCACCGAAGACATAACCATATATATATATACATATATATATATATATGGTGGCTTCTATCGTACCCCGAGTAAATTCTGGGGTATGGCATACCTTGCAGGCCCGACCCAGACCCTGTGCTGGTCTGACCCACAGCACAGGGCCTCAAAATATTTGGGACCTCAGCTTGGCCCATACACTAATATACATATATATAAAAAAAAAAAATTTAACCTGAGAAAACGAATCGGCAGAGGCCCTCATCCAGCCTGCTCCTCCAGCCTCCTTATTCCCTTCTCTTTCTCAAATCTCATAAATCGTAATCTCCCCTTCCCCAAATTTCCCTTCCCCAAATTTCTCACCTTCCCAAAAGAAAGCAACGTCTCTAAATCAATGTTAATCTTTAATTCTTCATAATCAACCCAATCCTTCCCCTAAAATACTCAGCCAAGAAGGTGAAGCAAAGCATCCGCCCAAATTGGCAGATTCTTCCTTCCATTTTCATTCCACCGACGAAATCTATCTCTTACTCCGACTTTACCGCTCCGGCGCTCCCGCAGTCCCGCTCGGCGCTTGCCTTCTTCCCCTGTTTCCGACTTGGCGACTTCCGTCTCTCCGTCGTAGTTCGTTAATCGATAAGAATTTTGTGCCCATGTCTTGTCTTTTGTTTATTCCTTGTGTGTTGTCTACTGGATTTTGGAGACTCTGTTCTTCTTATGTTCTTCGTACTCTGCTTCTGTTGCTGATTGGAGATGCCGAATGGAGAGAAGGAATGGGGCCGCCAGGCCGGGTCGAAATTGGAATGGGTTGGCCTAAATTGGAATGGGTTGCCTAATTTTGTTTTGGGCTGAGTGATCATTCTAAGTTCCTAACCAATTTTATGTTTTTTTTCAGAGATTTTGCTTGGAAATTTGGATTAGTTGATTGTCTAGTGGTGCTTGAAAAAAATTTAGGGCCACATTTTTATTTTCGAACAGGGCCTCAGAATATCATGGGCCGACCCTGGTACCTTGGGTGATCTTGATCGTACGTGTGATCTCGACGACTGAGATTAAATTTTATTAAATGATTTGTTTTTTCGGAATTTATATTAAATAAAATTACAGATCAACTCATAGAATTAGTTTTTCTTTCATTTTAGTCCATTGTAAACCAAATCGGGTTGGTCCTGTTCAGTTATTGAATTGACCCAAAATCCAACCACCCTAAGAGAAAGGACACCTACCTTGCCCCACCCGCAGCCCTACCACTCTCCTCCAAATCCCGACCTTGGACCTTCTCTCTTCTCCATTTTTCTGTTCGAATTGGGAATAACCCTGTTCTTCCTCCCTACTCCTGTAAATCATCCCAGCTGTCTCAGAAAATGGCAGCGATAATTGAACCACTCTGTTTCCTCCTCTTATTCTTCTTCGTTTTCCCATTCTCGACTGTTATATTTCCCACATGTCCTATGATTCCTCCCAATCGATTGTTTGAACCCTAAACTGGCAGAATATCGCAGGTAATCTCGGCGTCAAGCTGTGCAAGCATAAGCACCCCCATCCCTTTGAATGAAAACTAATTGTTGCTTGTATGAGTAATTCACTTGTGTAAACAGCCGGGCAGGCGGAGATGATTGCACTGGAGAAGGCAATGAAAGAGGCCATGGTTCCTTCAGGATCTGCTAGGGAGGTAAGAAAGGGATTTTGAATTGAAATTGCCGAAAATGATTTTCAAACTACAATGCTGTGATTTTGGATGGATCTTTGATATGGATGAGGTGTATTGTAGACTGATTTGGGAAGAGAGGTCTCGTTGTTTGAAGCGGAGGCTACAGCTGTGGAGTCTGTATTTCAAAAATTCTATTCCTACATTTTTTTACACTGAAACCGTGGGGTTCGAACTAAACAGAGACCCCGACAGGCCCATTCCTGCTTCTATCTTCGTGGTTAACTTTGACAAGGTAAGGGTTTTGACGAATTGTGGTGACGGTTTTATGCATTGATGATAAACCGAGTTAATGTGTATCGGAATTAGGTGCTTAAGATGTCCCTTTCCAGGATCATGTGTGTTTTTGGTCCATTCTTTCAGTAGTCTTTGACATGATCTGTTGAGGAGCTTGTTTGGTGGTTTTCTTTTTCCAGTTCAGAATGGATCCGAGGAACAAGGAAGTCGATCTTGATAGTTTCATGTTTAGCACAGTTGATAAGTTGTCTGAAGAAGATATGAAGAAACAAGAGGGTGATTACATTTATAGGGGGAGCAACTCAAGTTTGGTTGAGCTCAGACAAATATTATTTGAATGGACGATATGTGACCTCTTTCATTTTAGTCACCACGAGAAATGACTATAAGTTCCTAATTCAATTTTAGCCACATTCTTCACTAGTGATGCTTTTAATCATGTTTCGGGTTCTTCCATCTTTATTGAAAAATGGTTTAAGGGTCCACTTGATTGGGCTGGTTGTTGGACGATCCTCCAGCAAATTTCGATGGGTTACTTCGTGAAGACGTGATGGGAATAAGTTTCCCGAGGCAAGTAATCTGGCCAGTTTATCTCTATTAGTTTTTATGCGAATCTCAGAGGTTGCTGTTTCGGTTGCTGCTATTTTGGCTATCTGTCTGCAATGTGAGATTACTGTAGCGGTTCCATTTCTGTTTGGCAAACTAGCCTCTAGCTGTGTACTTGTGTTTATTCGGCTGAATAATAAACGTGTCCTTAAATCGTTACCATAAAGAGGGCATTCGTTGGAAAGGAAGAAACAAAACTAAATGCTAAAATGTTTTAGCAGAACACACTATGCGACTAGATATCCTTAAATCGTTACCATAAAGAGGCCATTCGTTGGAAAGGAAGAAACAAAACTAAATGCTAAAATGTTTTAGCAGAACACACTATGCGACTAGATATCCTTAAATCGTTACCATAAATAGGGCATTTGTTGGAAAGGAAGAAACAAAACTAAATGCTAAAATGTTTTAGCAGAACACACTATGCGACTAGATATCCTTGAGCCCTGAATTCGCCTCTTCTGGGAAGCTGCTTTCCTGAATTAGCCTCTTCTGGGAACCTGCTTTCCTCTCTTGGGAAGCTATTTTGTACTCAAGTGTCTGAGCTTCAAACCTAGGCGCATTCTGATTTGCTTTCTTGAGCACCTTGTGTCTTATGTAATTGGTAGGCTCTTTGACTAGGTACAATGCCACCTGCATTCTTCTCAAATGATTGCATGGCTGTAAGGACAGAAAATATAACGTATTAATACAATAGTTGACATAGTTTTTTTAATGTGCTCGTAGAAATAAATGGGCCTAGGTAATAGGTGCTTTCTTACCCAAATATAATAGTCATCATCCCAAGTTGATCCCATCATCCACACACAAACCCAGATCCCACTATCATTCCTGTTTAGAAAGATGCATTACGTAAGACACAAATATTTATTTTTCTAGTGAAATTATGACCAAATATACATTCTTACTTGTGTCGTTGTGTAGGAACTTCAGGAGTGGTCAAAGAAAACTCCTTAATCTGTGGTGGTGCACATGTTGATTGAACTTCCTTGTGTAAGGCATCGAACAAGTCGTTCAGAAATTCAATCTACAACGTTCAAAAAGTAACCTATGAATTACAAAATTTTGTTGGAAAATATAATGCCACATAATTGAATTACAAACACGTGTATTGAAGTATGTATTCAATGGCGCAAATTTTAACTATACCATTGTGTTAACTGCATTCCTACGGATTGTCTGGCGCTCTTTTGATGGGCATGAATCCAGAATGTGTACTTGTTTCTGGTCCATCAAAATTATAGCTAAATACCAGTGGATGCCTTCATCATTCATCATATCTTTCATGGGAAGACAAACCTTCACAGGTACGAGAAAACAATCCAATTAACTAATTAGTTTTCCGACATAATTCATTCAAGAAATTAAGCAGAAGGGCAGGCATAATTCACGCGCACATATGTTGTGAAAACCGCTACTAAATAAGCAGAAATGAGAAGGAAGAATTGTGGAGAAGTCATAACCTTTCTACAGTTATGAGCTTTTGATAGGAATTTTGTATCATATAACTCTAATGCCTTTGCAGATGTCATGCCATAATTAACGACCATATCCTGGTAGGAAAATGAAGTTAAATCATTGAACACTAATCTTACTTAATAAACAACCAACCCTGTGTAAACTGAATTAGAATTACAAAGCAAAAGCAACACTTACCTGCAATTCCGTAGGCAGAAAGCACACTCCTCTTCCACGACCAGTATCGCTTTTAACTTCGTCCAAGGTCAAGTGGCATGCTAACGCTGTAATTACCTAAAACACAATAGAAATAAAATCCAATGATTAAAAATCGTTAAGCACGTTCAGGTCAACTAGGGGCTTTTCGCAGAAGTACTTACATCAGCATCAACGCTTGACTCGGGGCATAAGCTCCATAATGTCTGCCTGGTATATGATTTCATCATTGTTTTGACCAAAGCTTCATCAGGAGGAAGGTCTTCTGCAAATATATAGTGAGCAAAACTCACTTCTTCGTCACTGTAGTTGACGGCTGTAGGGAGCTCAAACCTTGTGGTATCCTTCAATCATGGAGAACGAACAAATAGAGGAAATAAGAAGAGGTTTTCACTAGGATTACAAGTGGCGGAGAAAGGAACGAAGGAAAACAACGGAAATAGTGGGCGAAAAGGAAGCATATGTACATCACTAGGATTACATACCTTCATTGACAATTTTTGTGGAGGCGTGAGGGGTTTGTTTTGCACACCTAGCTCATAATGTTCCAGCCCTGGTTCAGCATCAAGAACAATCACCTTCGAGTCGGGTGTAGGTGGGGGGATGACGTCTTGCATTCTTGTTTTCTTTGCAGGAGAAACATAGTTCTCCAATTCCTACAATAATGAACAATCAAGTCAGAATAAGTTTTGTATAAATAACCTACTGTTAAAGCTCCTGGACGAACCATAGACTTGGCTAGAGAACGCGTTAGGCGTACAGTAGACTGGCCGCTCGTCATCTTGTTCTTCTCCCTAATATAATTGTACAAAAAAGCAACGAGAGAGTGGAATATAAGAACAAATACAACGAAATAGCTGACTAAAAAGTTAAAGAAAACACATTAGCGGATTGCAGAACTTACCCTTCCTTCCCCATAATGTTACAGACACAATGTTGACCAAAGGGCCTCTGCGCTACTTTTAGTTGAATGAGTTTTGGGCAAGATGTTTGGCCATATTAATAGATGCGCCAGAGGGGTGTTTAACCTCATCTATTAGGAAAACCCGTGAGAGATCAATTAGAGTTTTTTTATATGTGGGAACTTCTATATTTATCCACCTCATTAAATGAACTTAATAAGGAATTAACTAGTTACGTGTGAACTTCTATATTTATCCACCTCATTAAACCGATTAGGGGCTTCATTTTAGGGTTTTAAGGTTCGAAAAGACAAGACCATGAAAGCAGATGGAAGAAGGGAAGAAGACGATGCCAATTTAACCTCCTTGGTTGGTTGTGGCTCCGCCAGTTTATGAATTCACGTTTGGCCCATTTTCAACCAATAAATTAAGAGTGATCTAGGCTTCCCGCGGCAGGCTTGGTTATGCGAACCAAGGAGGTTATTTAGGCCCACTAGTTTTATTTAAATAGGCCAAACGAATTCAGTCCAGCCCATGGATGTTTTGACCCAAATTGTTTTGTTAAAAACAAGGATTTAATTTCACAGCTTATATACAACATTCGTTAGGTTTTTCATATGAAGCGCCAGCGGAGAGGCTAGTTCCTTAGTACTACTTTGGCTACTTAGGGTTAGTTGGCTTGGACAATCACAAGCGCGACGATCATGGAAGACGATGAAATCGTCGAAGTGGAAAACAATGAAGATATTAACAACAGTAACGGTTCAACTATTCACAACGTTCACCAAAGTTCAGAGGTAGAAGATGATGATCTTGCCGATCTCTTACTTCTACAGCAAGAAGATATCGAGAAGCTAAGATTCGCTAACACTGAAGAAGCCTATGATTTTTGGAGGAACTATGGGCTGGTCACCGGCTTTGACGTCAGGAAAGAAGATATTGGCCGAGATAAAGACAAGGTCATGATATGGCGTCGGTTTGTATGTTCTGGTCAAGGAACAAAGCGCGACCGAAAGGGTGAACGAAAGAGGGAACCAAAAGGAGAGACGAGATTTGACTGCAAAGCTAGGATTCGTGTACGACTAGACAAGTCAGATGGGAAGTGGTTTGTGGATACCTTTCATAACGTGCACTCTCACGTAACGGTTCCAAAAATATACCGACACTACATGAAAGGGAATCGACAGTTGAGTGATGCAGTTAAAGCAGCAATCAATTTCCGGAGAGCTGCAGGAATGAAAACATCACAGATTGTTTCACTAGCGGTTGCAGAGGCAGGAGGCTATAGCAAGATGGGGTTCACGAGGAAAGATGCGTATAATTACGTGGACAAAGATCGGAAGCAACAGATTAGTGATGGTGATGCTGCGACAGCACTAGCTTACCTACAGGCGAAACTAAGTGCGGATGAACAGTTCGTAATTGAGCTAAAAAAAGACGATGAAGACAGGCTTGTTAACTTGTTCTGGGCATATAGTATTTCATTGGCTGATTATGCATGCTTTGGAGAATTATTGGCTTTCGATGCAACTTACAAAAAGAACGTCTACAATATGCCTCTAGTCATTTTTTTAGGTACTAATTCTTTTATTTTCGGTTCATAGTAACTTATATTTTCATTCCTATAAAGTATAAAGAATTTATTCATTGAAACTTAATACCACACGTTAAAGAGCCTAATGCAATATCACTTCCATGCGTTATGGGTACAGTGTAATTCTTGTCTTATTAGTGAAGTAATTTTAATAACCTGTTTATTTTTTAGGTGTGAACCACCACTTCAACAGTTGCATATTTGGATGTTCATTTTTGGCAAATGAGAAAGAAGAAAACTATGTATGGGTTCTAGATGCCTTGAGGAGAAGGTTGGGCGGTGTAGATCCTAAAACTGTTGTTACAGATGGAGATAAAGCCATGCGCAATGCAATTCAGCAAGTATTCCCCGATGCGACACATCGTTTATGTGCTTGGCACATAGACAAAACTATTGCCAGAAAAGTGAGGGACAATCCTAACTTCTTGCCACAATGGAAACATTTCGTGTCAGCTGATTGGGAACCTTCAGTATTTGAAGAGAAGTGGAAAACAATGGTCGAGGAGTGCTCACAGCAGCATAACAATTGGGTTTCACATCTATTTGACCAAAGAACTAAATGGGGGTATACATACTTGCGCTCAAAGTTCTTTGCAGGCTTGTCAACAACGTCTAGATGTGAAGGAATGAACTCTCAGCTTACCAAGTATATCGAAAACAATCATAATCTACTTGAGTTCTTTATTCATTTTGATCGTTGGGCTAGGGATATGAGGGAGATGGAGCAATAAGCTGATTTTGAGTCCATCCATCGTGAACGGACAATAACGTCTAATATATTAGTCTCACTTCAGAAGAGTGCGTCTAAATTATTCACAAAAGAAGCCTTTTTCAAATTCAGAGATGAGGTTGAAAAGTCGGGAGCTGGTGTAAGGATGGATTCAGAGATATCGGAAAACCAACGCATTTACAGAGTGACAATGTCAGGTAAACAAAAGGTTTTTCAGGTCACATACACAATTGAGCCCTTCGCTATGGAGTGTAGTTGTAACTATTACCACTATATGGGAATACCATGCGCTCATATGGTTCATCTACTGAAAGAAGAGGGTATGCTGGAACTTCCAGAACGGTTGGTAAAGTTAAGGTGGTCAAAGAAGCCGAAGACACTTGATAGCTTACAACAACCACACAATATGGACGAGGCTAGACTATTCACATTCAGGTTCGTAGTTACTGTATAAAGCTGGAAATTGTGTGTTACTCTGTTTAAGAAAGCAGTTCAGATGTGTTTATTAAATACTAAGGTGGTACCAGAGGGCGTTGACCCGTTTTAGAACATAAGCTTTCACTTTTTCGTGACGTTTTAATAGAATAATATTGACTGTGGTTTTCAGATATGGGCTTCTTCAACAGAGCAGCTCCCAGTTATGGTTAAAAGGGGCAAAATCAAGCGAAAGCTTCAACCTTGCTCGTACAGGAATTGCATCCATATGTGAATCGCTAGACATGATGAACGAAGGTGATACTGAGATCCCAGATATCAATAGACCAAAGGCAAAAGAGAAACTTTTGGATCCACATCCTGTGAAATACAAAGGTTCGGGTGGACAAGAAAACAAAAGGAAGAAAGGGGAGCAACGAATGTGTAGCAGATGTGGCGTATTGGGTCATAAAAAAGCACTTGTAAGAAGCCTCCTGATTATGTGAGGCCTACAATACCAGAACCTACTGATACTGAAACTAATGAAGAACCAAATAGTGAAAACATCGCCAACAACGGAGCTGACCAGCAAGCACCACACATTGGCAGAAAACCAAAACATTGCAGTAAATGTGGGAAGGATACTCATAATGCCAGAACTTGTCCAGAGTTATCAGAGGAGGATACTGAAGAGGATGTTGATACAACCGACATCCCTGATCCACCAACTGTAATATTAGAAGTTCATTGTGCATGTCTAGAATACTTTTGGGAAACAATTATTTTCGTTGGAACTAAACTTTATATATTCAATGTTGCAGAAGAAGCCATATACTAGAAGGGAAGGCCTGAGGAGCAGCAAGAAGGCTAGTTGAAAAGATTGGCATGGATTCTAATAACCGGAGACACATTTCGAATATGGCCATTTGTTTGATACTCTATGGAAGAGTTAGGTTCTTTGATTGGAGGACGTTATGATGTTTGGTTGGGTATTTTCATACTTTCTGGTCCTGGTTGTTCATGTTTTAGGTTCATTAAACTTCTTTTCCAATCAACAATGTATGCCTCTACTTTTGCTGGTCCAGATTATTTTTGTGTTCAGTTCATTATTCTTGTTTTCATTAAGACCTAGCAAACCAAGAAAGGGTATACTTGAAACTTACCGGTGTGCATAAGCGGAGTGGCCCATCTGTCCTCTTCTTGGAAAACCACTGCACGCCCATCTAGCCAAAGAAGGAAACATAAGTAGTGCCAAATCCAAAAATTCCAATTTAGACATTATGATTTGAACCAATTATAAACTACAAACTGAACATTATGAAGTATAAAGGAACAAGATAACTTTCTAGCTAGCTTAACAAGTGCAACCACAACATTATAAACATCAGTCTCATTTAACAACTCCTTTTCAACATGTTATTTAGGTCCACATGCCTGCACAACAGGTCTATAGTCAGTAACCAATATTCAGATACAATGTCTTCAACCACATGTGCACACACGAAAAACACTCTGTATTGAAAAATATCTAGCTTGGAACTAAACACTAAACACTAAGCACTAAGCAGAAGAACGAACCTGAGGTCAAAAACTTGAATGGACCGCTTGATTCATTGGATCTGATTACAAATTTACAATCCTCATCGATGGACAATTGAGGACCCGAGAACTTCACTCCGCGTTGGTACAAAGGCTATTCTGTCAAAACTCCAAATCAGTGATAGACCAACACAAATGAGAGAAAGGACAGAGAATTTAGAACATACCTCCATTAGGACTCGCATGCAGCAGCGCCGCCGTCGATGGGAAGAGAACCCAAAACTAAAATCGACAACCCGACCTTTGGCTGAGATTACAATATATGATTATGAGAAGGAGAAGGAACGAATTGACGATTATGGGAAGGGTTTGGTTCCACTCCGGCCGGTTGACGAACAAGCAAGGTGAAAGAACGAAATGAAGAGAAGGAAGTCAGAAAGGTAAAGTTGGGTTGGCAATATTTTTATTTTTTTCATCGGATGGAAAACTAAAATCGTTGAGAGAGGGAAATTTTACGGAAAAATGGAAAAAGAGGCTCCAAATGTTCCCTCCTGCACTTTTCGAATTTCTTTTTCCTTTTTCATACGATGAGAAATTAAAATGGGAAAGGAGAGAATGAAACTATTAAAAAATGCCTCTAAGATTCACGCTAATTAGTCATTACTAAGGGGTCGTTTGCTTTTGTGAACGAGCTAATACGATCCAAACACGACCCAACTCATTTATTGAGTTTTGGCTCATCATTTCGATCAAAATTTTGGCTCGAGCTAGCAAACAACTCATTTCATCCTAATTAGTCATTACTAAGGGGTCGTTTGCTTGGTGGAGTAGGATAACAACAAGAAGTTCACTCTTGGAAACGACTCGTATGCGTCAGACACATACGATGCGACAGGATTCTCTAGTTTGTTCGGATATGTTGAAGGAGGATTTGTATGCTTTGTTGTGGTCCCAAGCTCATGTGTTTGCTCGTCTAGTTTGAGTTTCTGAAGAAACTCATTTTGATTGTAATCGTCCACCTCATGTCAACGTGTCTACAGGGAAAGATTGGTGGGCCTTATTTATGTTTGTCAAGCAAAGAAACTAAATGTAAGTCAACCATCACTTCCTTTGCTACGTGCATGTCATTGGAGAAACTCTCCATGGGTGGTCAACTAGGGTGACTCAGCTTGTTACTAGTTTGGTCTATACCCGACCATGAGAGGAAAAATGGGATGGAAATACATAGTTGCCTCATTACTTTCCACGTGGGTTTGCCATGGGAGTGCACTTGGATCTCTTGGGTGGTATGTAAAAGAAACAAATAATACAAACCACTAGCAAATGATTAATTACTTGAAACGACAACTATACCTTTGCTTGGCTCTCCAACGTGTGGTGAGGGAATAGAGGGCATGATAACTTTGTGTTCTTGATCGGTAAACTATTTTTGGTTAAAGTGTTTAATTAAAAGATGTCGGTTTAAGACGGGGTCTATCAAATTTTTTTGGAAGATTAGTCATTAATTTGTTAGCATTAAGTTGGAGATTATCCATTAATTTGCTTCGTTGGGCTTAATCTTTATTATAACCCAAATCAGCCTCCAAATTTAAGGTCCACATGATTGCAATTGTGAGTTGAGCAAAGAAGAATAAAATAAGTAGTTGTGGCGGACAGATTTCATTACAAAATAGGAATGTGATAGAGAGTTTGGACCGAAATCCAGGAAGGATTGTAGGCTAGTCTAAGAGAACATGGAGCCACCAAAAACAACAGACCCAAAAAAAAAGAAGCAAGGAAAAAAAAAACACCACCAAACCCCACCACCGACACCCACCATCAGATGCACAACGGTAACAGACACCACCGAAAGAGAAAGACCACATGCAAGAACAAAGGCTAGTAGTGTTTTTAGAATCGAGAGCATAAAATTCAGACATCTAAAGGAACAACCCATTTGCCGTTTAACCAGTCCTGATGTGGCCTCAAATCAGCCTGATTGAACGTTATCTTCTCATCATACTCTATAAAGTTAACCACGTAATTGCAGTTGATCAAAACCTTTGCAATCACGCCAACCCACCAGCCCTCGTTGTAGTAAGCATCTACTTCATCCATCACCTTGAATCCATCCACAACAATGATCTCCGGCGGACAAGGCCTTATGTTACAAGCACGAATGTCTTCTTTGAGAAACTCAGTATCATCATCATTCGTCAGGGTTTTGTACTCAATAAGGTACTTGTCTTCACCCGAAGGTTCAATAATTGTTGCAGCAAACCAAGCACCTTTCAAACCGTCTTCGTCAGTTAGCACCTCGACTTGCATTCCTTGAGTGAACTTCATCACTTCCTTGGAACAATTTGAGTTTAGCCACATCTGCATGTTTATGAAGCGATTCAACGAGGTTGAGACATTGTGAAAAAGAACAAATGCCATCTCTGATCACCCAATTCTCTACCTTCCTCAACCTAACTAGATCGAGATTCAAAATTCCCTAAAATTGTTATACCAAGCAACGGAGCAGGAAAAGTCATAAAATCGAATTAGCTCACCTCTTTCTCCCGCTGAACCTGTTCGAATCGCGGCTCCCACTTCCCTTTAACCCACTGAACATGCAACCTCAAATCTTTCTCTTCAAACACAATCTGCTCCTCAAAGCCTCTGAGGAACACCGCGAATTTCCCGCCGGAGTGCTCCGCAGTAAGAGCCCCTTCCCACCAGCCGTCGCTGTAGAAGGCCTCCACTTCGTCGCCGAACTTGAACTGGACCTTCTTCTTCTCAGGAGGCGGCGGCGGCGGACGCAATTGGATCCAATCGAGGGTTTCTTGCAGCAGCTTCTCCCCAGATTCGTCCTCGTAGAGCTGGTCGTACTCGACTACGTAACGATTGGTGTTCTTCGCCTCGCGGCGGACGATGGTGCCGGCGTACCAGGAGCCGCGGAACCCGGGGTCGTGGGGGCTGATCTCGACCTGGTCACCCGGTTTGAATTGGACGATCCACGAAGAAGATGGGTTCGACATCGAGGGTTTCTTGCAGAATTGCAGGTGAAGACACGGATGGAAGCGGGGTGATTTTGAGAATTGGAGCGGATATGAGAATAATATGGGAATGGAGGGAATGGGAAAAGACTCTGTTCATTTATACCCCAAAGAGAAAGGGAATGGAGGGAATGGGAAAAGACTGTTCTGCTAAACTTCTCAGGAATGGGAATGGCAGTCCCGATAAACTACCTTGGTTCCCTCGCTACTTTATTGAGACACATCCAATCTGCTCAAGTGGGATACCCCATCAACTGAATAGTACCCGAATCATTGCATGTCATCAATCAGAGAGAGAGAGAGAGAGAGAGGCGATGGCGGTTCCGTGTTAACACCGACGAGTAGAGAGACATGCAAAGTAGAGAGACACCATCGATTGGAGACAGGTGGAAGATTGTTTTTTTTTTTTGACGAAATCAGTTTCAGGAAGGAGTACAAAGTATGGGCAAGCCCAAATGAAGAGAACAACAATACAGATAAGCAATTCAAAATCCCACCCGAAAAGCCCAAGTGCCACACATAACACAGAGAGCCCAAAGTAGACAAATCAAAACCCTAGCTGCCATTGCAACCTTGCCATGCCGCCGCTGCCGCCGGGAAAAGCCTGGAATACCATCGTCACCCGCAACTCCACTCAGAGACCTAGACCAGGAAAATTGAAGTCAAGTGAAAATTGAAGGTTTGCCGGTTACTTTTGGCTATAGAAGTCAAGTGAAAAGTAAACAAAAATTAATAAACCGGAAAATTGACAAGTTGATGGTGTATTATCATGTCACTCCAAAGAAACATGGTCCATTTTAATGAGCCAAGCCGAACTCATTCTCGGCTCTTTTATGAACGAGCTAATACGATCCGAACACGACACAACTCATTTATTGAGTTTGGGCTCATCATGTCGATCAAAATTTTGGCTCGAGCTAGCAAACAACTCATTTCATCCTAATTAGTCATTACTAAGGGGTCGTTTGCTTGGTGGAGTTGGATAACAACAAGAAGTTCACTCTAGAGGTAAAAAGGCAAACATGATTTTATTAGGGTTTAGGGTTTAGGGTTCAGAGTTTAGGGTTTAGAGTTCAGGGTTCAGGGTTTAGGGTTTAGGGTTCAGGGTTTAGGGTCTAGGGTTTAGGGTTCAGGGTTTAGGGTTCAGGGTTTAGGGTCTAGGGTTCAGGGTTTAGGGTCTAGGGTTTTAGGGTCCAGGGTTTTAGGGTTCAAGTTGCAGGGTCTAGGGTTCAGGGTTTAGGGTTTAGGGTTTAGGGTTTTAGGGTCTAGGGTTTAGGGTTCAGGGTTTTCGCTTGTAAGTATGTCCTTCGCGTAGTACATTAGTAGGTACGTGAAGGTTTGCCGGTTACTTTTGGCTATCGATGTCAATTGAAAAGTAAACAGAAATTAATAAACCGGAAAATTGACAAGTAGATGGTGTATTATCATGTCACTCCAAAGAAATTAGCCAAGCCGAAATTTTTGTCATTGGATTGTGTATTTAGATGTATCGTATAGGCAGTCGTATTTGGAGATTGCCTGTTGGTTTAAACCGAAGATGAAACCTTTGAATAACAGGTATGTACATTTGTGGCCAAAAGCAGCAACCATTGGGCAGAAGGCCCAAATCAGCCTTCCGGCCTGTCTTTTTTAGGCCGCATTCAATTTACTTAAGCCCTGCTCTTGCCTCCCTCGACAACACAGACATCGTTCCAGATCTTCGCTGGCATCGGCGGTAAAAACTGCCCCTTTCGACCATGGTGAAAATCCTAGCGCCAAGGTATTTCACTATCCGGTCCTAAGCACGCCACTCAGTAGAAAACATCATATTCCTCTAATAAAGATTACTACGATCGCAGCGGACCAACGAACTATGGCAGTTTTCCGCCGAGACAACCCAGTCGCCTCGCGGGATTACGAGGACCCCACCGATCCCCAAGGTTCGATGTTTGTGTTTGTGTAGGTCTAAATTGGTACTGGATTCGATTGATTCGCAAAACCTTACAATAAATGGTGACTCCACTTAGTGTGTTTCTTGTCTCTATTGTAGACCCCATTTGTGCTTCGATGACGTTTCGAGGTTTGCGGTTGGGAACCAACAACCGTACTGTGATAGCTCGGCTTCTAAAAACGTGGACAGAAGTCATTGACGGAGAGGTTTGGAAAACGCCAGCATTGCGCATGCTCTGGATGGACAAAAAGGTTTGTTTACGATTTCCCAGCAAAAAAAACACCAGCTGCTTATCTATAACATTCTTTTACACCTGCTAATCCCGCAGAAACGAGTTATTGAAGCTCTGGCATATGAAAAGGACATTGATGACGTGATCGCGAGGATCAAAGTTGGTCGTCTGTATCGCCTAAGCATTTTCGTTACAATCCCCTCGAGTAAGAACAAACGCATTGTCCCAGGAGAACTGCAGCTCTGGCATATGAAAAGGACATTGATGACGTGATCGCGAGGATCAAAGTTGGTCGTCTGTATCGCCTAAGCATTATCGTTACAATCCCCTCGAGTTATTGAAGCTCTGGCATATGAAAAGGACATTGATGACGTGATCGCGAGGATCAAATTTGGTCGTCTGTATCGCCTAAGCATTATCGTTACAATCCCCTCGAGTAAGAACAAACGCATTGTCCCAGGAGAACTGCGGCTGCTCATGAACTCTGACCAACTGATTGACAACATCGAAGAAGACCAGAACAATCCTAAGTTTCCCCTCGACTCATTCCTGAACTCTCATTTCTCAATGGTCCCTGCAAAGTTTGAAAATTTCCACTGCCACGCAGGTAAAACAATGTACATCACTTTCACGACCAACACACACTAAAAATCCCATAACATCTATGCAATTACAGATGTCACAGGCTGCGTACGGCGAATCACATTACCAAATGCCCTCCAAGATGGCATGCTTGATTTCCATCTGGTTATTGAAGACTACAGGTATACTAAACTATGTACCTTAGATCGTTATAACTTTCGATAATTTATATTTTGTTTGCATTTGCAAAACAGTGGGAACAAGGCTGTTGTGAAGTACTGTGGCTACGATGTCGCTGGTTACCTCCAACAAGCAGCAGATGTAGAGTCGCACCTCCCGCTGATAACCACAGTTACATCAGTAGTCTCCGTGCCCGATGCATGCAACGATGATGGTATATATGAGCTGGAATCGACACAAGCCAGTCGTCTGATTATCAGTTCATACAATGAGACCACTGAAAGAGTCATGAACAGGTATTGATTTCCTAACAATCTCTAAGACAATTTGTTCACTTCAAATATGCTTTCATTGCAACAACTTAGCCTAACATAGACATCTATTTGCAAAACTCAGGTTTCTGCCATGTGGCAAACCGATCAAGTACATAATCTATGGAACAGCTGAAAGGATGGGATACTTACGCTACCCTCGCCCCCCAAGAAGAACACTTGCTCAGATAAAAGAAGACTTGAGTTCAATACCACAACATCGTGAGGTATATTATGATGCTTTGAAAAATCCCAACATTCAAATATGTTTCACTTGCTATTGCCGTGCACTCTAACCTGGCAAAAACAATTTTTATATTTCAGACCCTCTACCGAACCATAATCAAGTTCACTCATGTCAAATGCAGAACCACTCAGGAAACGCCAAGGTGAGATTAAATATTTAAATTGACCGGTTTGCACTTTTGGCAAGGAACGCTTGCATTATTCTCAACAAAGCTAACGAGCTTCTATTATGACCAGACTACATTACCAAATCGAGGCAAGGTGCAAATCTGAATCATCCGAGGCAGATGTTGTACTCAACCACGAGGCAGCTCTGTCAATACTCTGCATGATGCCGGCAAAGTATCTCAAACTGAACAAAGATGAAATAAAAGACATCATCAAGAAAAACTGCAAGAAGACCTTCGCAGCAGAACTGTACATTGCATGGCCAAACCAAGATCAGAGCACCGTGCCGCACATCAGGGTTGCCACACTTTGGGATCGCTGTGCTTTCGACGATTGAACATCAACTTCGACCAGCTACATTTTGAATCAGGAAAACTGCTACTGATTGACCGCCTTTTGCTGTTTCTACCTAAGCCCTGACATAATTGACAACACTTTTGGTCTAGCCTTTTGTCATGTACATGCCGTTCACTGAACATGATGCACATATTTTGTAGATCTTTGTTGATCTGTCTATTTCGCAGCAACAACTACCACCTGGCTTAATCAGGTAGTTCAGTCAAACTGTGAATCTATTGTGAATGCTTAGGACACATTTTGGTAAATACTTTTGCATATGTACCTATATTCAGTGTTAGACAATATTGATATGCAGATGTCCTTAATGGAATACAACGGCTTCTTCGTGAAATGATAGTCAAAGCAAATAAGAACAATTAAAACGAACATTACAAGAGCCAGAGTAGCATAAGGCATTACGTGCTACAACATGGGCAGCCCGATTCGCTTTTCTAGGAGTAAAAGCAACAGAAACCAATGGCAATTCTTGCAACATAAAGATGACTTCTCGTAAGATAGCCCCCACAAGGGCATCATTGGCATCAGAAGTCTTCAAATGTTGTACAACTGCAATAACTTAAAACCAAAAATGAAATGCTGCTGATGGGTTTCGAACCCAAGCCAAAAATTAGGCTTGCAAACTGCCATCCGCTGGACTGCAATCAACATTCTTTGTTCAATTGTGTACGCTTATTAATATGAATCATCCCGCAGCGAAGCGCGGGCTTATTCCCAGTAGTAATAACTTAAAACCAAAACTGAAATGCTTCTGATGGGTGTCGAACCCAAGACATAAATTGGCATTGCAAACTTCCATCTACTGGACTACAATCAACATTCTTTGTTCAATTGTGTACGCTTATTAATATTAATCACGGAAACAATTTGCTTGCCACTTAACCAACAATAACCTATTTGTCCAAGTTGATTAACGAGCTCTACATATTGTGTACATTTGAGGGCCAAAAGCAGCAACCATTGGGCCAGAAGGCAACCAAACTAGCATCCCAAGTCAATTAATCACTTATTGAAAGTCTTCTGGACTTATTTTGTTCATGAAAACCAGCCATTATTATATAGCTGTAGTGAAGTGTGATGTTTATTTTCAAGCTATGTGGTAGAATTGTTGCTTCCTACGTTGGACTATATTGTTCAGCTTGTAAAACTAACGATCCTAGCTAGCTATGTATATATTTTGACATTTTTTGCAAGCATTCGTTCCTATTGATAGATGTTTATATTTAAGCACCTTCGTATTTTTATTTTCAAGTTCGCTCTTGTTATTAATTTTCAAGTTCGCTCTTTCTTATGAATCACGAATACTAATTTTTGATTGTTTGTGGCATGTAGTGTAGTATGAAGCAACAAACAACCCATAAGGAAGCAACAATTCATTAAGAAGGGCAGGACCCGTACAAAATAACATTGTGTTCACACACTTAGTACACTTGGATAACAAGAGAAATGGCATTAAGGTCGACACTAAGCAAATTTAGTAGATTTCTATTGACATTGCTGTAATGGTATTCAGTTTCCACGAGGAAAGAATAGTTTGACCAATAACAGCTCAAAATACCCATGGTTCCAAGGACCCAATGTGACCATAAACTCATAAGAGTTTCCACCAAGCAAGTTGACAAGGGTAACGAAATCGGCATTGGCCATGTCTTCATCACTTACTACATCTGAAAGGATTTTGCGTAAGTTTGCCGATGGGAAAACAACCTCAACATCGAAATAGTCATCCTCAATAACTAAGTGGATCAAATGAACTCTAGATGCAGCACACCATGATGTCCTCAACTCGGTGACACGTCCAGAGAAGAGGTAAGAAGTGCCCTGGTGTTTAAAACAACAAATGGATTTTCAAAAAAAAATTAACAAGCATTAACAAACAGAAAAAGTGCAAACGAGAGCGAGAATGATGAATGACAAAAAAAATTTATTTCAATAACCTCAACGTCACCATTCTCTTGCAACAATATAAGACCGAGTGATTCCGTAAATTCAGACATAGAAGCTGCTTCCTCATACCGCAGCTTTGCAACGAAACCAGGCTCAACCATAAAATCCCAACAAATAAAACCGTTACTAATGTCTGACCATACGAAAAGGAAGCGGAGTAGACAGTCTAAGGATTAGTTGGTAAACAATACTTACGGGTACCATTGAGATACACGATCCATTGCAAGAAAATTACACCTACGAGTATAACAACACACTACGTCAGATACTCTAATCCACCGTACCAAATAGTTAAAAAGCATTTACAAAAATGTACCTGCGGCGGTGGAAACGTGGTCGGCGGCAACTCGTTGTTAGTCCGGGAAGGAAGGAAGACGCCGATTGGAATTCCTTTTTTCCACAGGATTTTCCTTCGCCTGCTCTTCTGTCAACAGACGACAACCCTACCCTTGCTGCTCTCTCCCTAACTTTCTCCTGCCTTTCGTCCTGGGATCTTTCTGCCACTCTTCTTCCCACAACCCCTCGAGCAAATCAGCGGCGGCGGTGGCAGGCGACGATGGTGGCTCGGAGGTGGAGACCGGTATTGAGCGACCGCCGACCAGCGGTGGATTGACTGGCGGAGGCGGAGGCGGAGGGGGAGGCTTGCATGCAAGGGAGGCGGAAGCGAAGGAAGGAGGAGGGCGGTTAAGTTTTCTTTCTCAAGGAAAACAGAGAAGCCTGCGCATGGGGGGAAGAAAAAGCAAGGATATGGATCGATTGCTTGATTTTGTAGGCTAGTCTTTCAGTTGTTCAACTTTGCCATAATTGATCTGTGTTGGGAGAATAAAAATAATGGGAAAAGGAGTTGTGCCGCCGATCTGCTATTGCTAAGGGCCTTATTGGGCCTGGTACAAAAGGCATGTTCGAATTCACATGAGGCCTTTTTAATGGCCAAAAAATACGAGGCCTTTTTAATCAATCGATCGGATTATTTAGACAACAAATAATCCGAATCGATAGTGAACAAATAATTAGGATCTCAGAACAACCTATGGTACTTTAGCTGTCTAGCGAATTTCACTGATCATCTAGAATGACAAAGAACAATTGTTCCACGTGATAGGATCATCTCCGACAAAAATCTCATAAGATCTTCCTTGATCTATCATAACCTCATCGTGACTTGGCCATAGGTATCGATGTCATGATAGTGCCTGATATAAATATATTTATAAGGAACAAGACATTCTACCTCAACCGACAAACTTCTATCAATGTAAAACTTCTATCGATGTCAAGTCTCACTTTTCAACTATAATGTTATATACTATGTTACATGCGTCTGAGTATATGAAATCGTTTACGCTACAAATTTTTTTAAAGCAACACTGCATCTCTTTTATAATAACAACCAATCCATTTTACACGCATCAGTGTCAAGGCAGAATATTGAACCATTCGGAACATGGAGCTTTCACATTTATAAGTTTGTCAAGGCAGAATTTCAAACTTAGTCACTAGACTACACTACAAATGCCCTTTCACGTGGTTTAGCAAAGGTTTGTTTTGGGATGTACTAGTCCTTTGTACTAGTTTTGGGTTAACGCAAAGTTGCAAGGTGGAGGTGGGCACAACGGTGGTGTGTGACAAAAATGACATGTCGTGTAGAATTACTATTTATGAATAGTTGTAAAATAAAATTCTAAATAGAAAAATGAAATTTTTTCCAAAAACTTGACTAGCAAGGAGAGGGTAATCAACTATGAATAAGTGATTTCAAAGAAGAAACATAAAACCGCTAATAATTATAAAAAAACTAAATATAATGGTTGAAACTAGTATTCGAACCCTACACCTATTCTAGCAAACTTAATAGTAAACTACTAGCTTAACCACTAAGTTTGCCAACATTTCTTGTTTTGTATGCTAAGTTTATGGAAACTATAAGTGTGATGATGTTAGCCCACATTCCATCTCGTGAGTGGTTGAGAAACGATCAGAAGCTTCACTTCGATGGTCTTCTTCCTGTTCGTATTTCAAATTTCAGTTCTTTTTTTTTTTCAAATTCAAACTTCAGTTTTCTGCTCCACATAAATCCCCAAAATTTCCATAATAGCATACTGATACAACATGGTCCTATTATTGATTTTGAGGGTATGGCATATCTAGTTTTAACACAAATATGTGCGATAAACAAAATTCGCAGAACTTGACCCAGGAAGGTTTGACATCATCAATGATAGAACATTGAGGCGCCGCCATTGATCTGTTAGTGACGGAACTTGGAAGCGAGGCTAATGGCGTCGGGGTCATCAAAGACCATTTGTGTCGTCGTGGGAGGACTCTCCGGTGGGGAGGTCACCCCTTTTTCTTTCGACGAAGGTCTCTGCAACTCGTTCGAGAAGCCATAACGCCAATCGCCAGAAAAAGCGAGCAGAGGAGAACCCTTCCTTCTTCTTCTGGTTGCAAGGATTCGAAATCCCTTCCGCAAGGAGAATCTAAGTTGTTGGTGAGCGATGAATTTGGGGCCGACAAGGGAGATTAGAAAGGGTAGGGAGATGGCTAGCGGTGTCTAGCGGCGGAGGACGGAGGAACAGGGGAAGAGGATAGGGCATTAAGGTATCGGCGTGTAGCAGCGGAGAAGAGAGGGTCGGGATGGGGGGAACGAAGCGCTGGTAGGTTGGATGGGGTAGGTACCCTTTATGTTTTGGGGTGGTTGAATTTGGGTTCAATCAAAATATTGAAAAAACCCAACCCAACTCAAACTAACCAACCCACGGACATAGAGGACTAAAATGAAAGAAAAACTAATTCTATGAGTTGATCTGTAATTTTATTTAATATAAATTCCGAAAAAACAAATCATTTAATAAAATTTAATCTCAGCCGTCGAGATCACACGTACGGTTAAGATCATCAAGGTACGCCATACCCCGGAATTTACCCGGGGTACGATAGAACTCGCCATATATATATATAATAAGTACTACTACTAGTGCTAGAGTAATTAACGTACGAAAAGAAAAAAGAAAAAAAACGATAATTAAACATTGTTTTAATTGAAATAAAGAAAAACAAAGAAAAAGAAAAGATAGAACGTAGGCTATGAACGCCTAGAATTCATTCCTCCTCGGAGGGAAAATAGGAAATTTGTCTAAGTGTTGAGACTCAACCACAAGGGGGTCAAGCATGAAATCATCCAAGGGGGTAAAGCATGATGTCATGTAAAGGGGGTCAAGCACCAAGTACCATGACCGACTACCTACCTTGTGCTAGGGTGTCAAACATGACATCATGCAAGTAGGGTTGGTGCCGACATTGCTTTGCCACTCACCTCTCAAGTACCCAAGTAGAGTATATGGTAGACACAACGTGCCATCATCAAAAGTTGTAGGTATGCTATGCCTCATGGGTAGTCATGCATGGTACATAGTGGACAAGGTCCTTGAGTTTCTAAGTGTCAGCCAAGTATGCTATGCCTCGTGAAGCCCTCACTCACCAAGCAAGACACCTCCATAGCACAAGGGGCTAGCTATCAAGTGAAGGCATCAAGATGCAAGGTATCAAGTGACAAGCACGCAAGGCAGTTATGGTGTCAAGCAAGCTACATCAAGCATCAAGCAGTAGAGTAGCGGTTACCAAGAGGCGATTACAAGTGATGGCTATAAATAGGGGAAATGAAGACGAAGCAAGGGTTTCACAACCAACCATTTGACACCCAATGTCAAACTTTATCATTTTCTCTGCAATGTAGCCTTAGTCGTAGTTGGAGGTCTCACTAAACCTCCATAGGAGTAGGAGTAACTTAACTTAGAATTTGTAGTTTCCTTTCACCATCAATCAAACACCCTCGTTTGAACTTTGTTTAAAGAAGTGTGAGTCGTGTCTTATTAATCGTTGTCCAAAGAAGTCAAAGGTGAAATCAATCTCAATTCAACACAAGCTTTCTTGCCGGAAAACAATTGGGAAGGAGGTTTGGAGATTGGCCAAGACAGCGGAGGAAGAGAAGGATCTAGATTTCTTGTGCTTGATGGTGGATATTGATGTCCTAGCTTATAACCGGCCCGTTGGCCCGGATAATCATATTTGATTATTTGTATTTTTATGTCACATTTAAATCTATCAATCAGTTTAATGTTATTGACAATCTTTTCGATCGAGATGATACATACAGAAAAAATATATAGGTCGAACATTTGAACAAATATCATCATCATTTAATAATATAAAAATATAAAAATGTAGCATTGATCCCATTTTCATAATGATAATGAATTCTCCGGTAAAATGCTATTGGTTAGTTGATTGTCAAGAAAGATAGAGTATAAAAGCTCACCGAAATTCCCACACGATTTATAAAAAAAAAATCCCCACGAACCATAGATAGTTTGAAACTAAATCTTAAACCTCGCAATCCTACATAAATGTTCAATGCTCTTTTAGGAACAACATGTCACTAATTACAAAGAAATGGAGAGTTGTTGATTCAAACCAACTATATACTTACAACTCAGCTAAGAGGGGACCATCAAAATTTTAGAGCAAGCACCAACATTAGGGTTACCTCCAATATACTAATAATCTCGATCAAAGTCATAAGGAAACAAAATTAGAGACTCCTTCTCTATCAGTTCCAGTAGGTTGAATAAAGAATCGACCGACCTATTTCTATAAATCAATTAATGATTCCTCATTTTAAGATAAAAATAGGTTACGATAGGTGCAAATATCATAAACCTAAAGATCCAATAGCCACCACTCTCCGTTGTACAATCAAAATTTTATCCACTCTATCTTCAATCTCAAGAGGCGTATGTTTCAACCAAAAAGTCAATTTCCAATCTACCTTCTGCAACTCCATTTATTGAACTCCATTCTATTCGCCATGGATTGATATAGGAGTTGAAATCTTCTACTTGCCCAGTTTATAAAAGCATAGTGCAAAGAGATAGCAGAAGATTGATTTTCAAAGGCGGTGGTGTACTATGAAGTGAAAGGGGCGCAAACTACTACACGATGAAGGGAATTTCGGAGGAAGTTAGAAAGAGATAAGAACAAAGATAAAAAAGTACTAAATTTAAATATAAATGAAAAAAATGCAAGGACTACACGTAGTAATATAATTAGTTTCTTCCATGTTGGTCAATTACCAATTTACCTTTGAAAAATTAAGGAGAGCAGTACTTTTAGAATTGAGAAAACTACATGAAACTCTGTTATATTACTTTTTTTTTAATCTTTGTAGTATCAATTACCAATTTTAGAATTGCAGTATCAAGCACCATAAAATAAATACGATAGACTTAGTGACTTTTTAATCATGATGGAAAAGTCCTCCGGTTTTCAGAGTGTCACTTTATGTATTTTTGTATTAAAAGAGTTACAACAAATTATTTAGTATATTTGGTTGTGATCGTTGTCTTTATTTGAGGAGACCTAAGTTCATTTTCTTGATATTGACATTTTTATACGGAATAAATAGGGTTGACGAAGACTACATAGGAAGAGAAGGATTTGGACTTTTTTTGTAATTTAATTTTTGGGAAAACAACTTAATTGGAAACTAATTTTTAATAAAATAAAAAAATCATAAAGTATATGTGGCTGATGTGGTAACTTATGTGGCTGATATATAAACACCATGTCATAATAGTCTGACAAACATTTGATCACTATTAGGTCAACTATTAAATTTAACGGTCAATAAAATATTTGGGTTACAAATGATCTAAAACTTTATAGTTTAAGACAATTCTGTCATATTAGATAAAATTAAACGCAAAATGACATTTTTTTAACATTAGAATGTTGTAGTATTATTATTAGTAAGGCTGCTAATGAACCAAGCCGCTCATGAACGACTCGACGTTCGACTCGATAAAATCTCATTCGGTTAGATGACTTGTTGAAGTTAACTCTTGAACTCTCTTATTTTGAGTTCATGAGATGTCTCAATATTTTGATTAGTGAGACAACTCAACTATTAGCTTATGAGAAAATCGATCTATATCATATTAGTTTGCTTATTGGTAATTCATAGGTTTATTAAATTATTATATATCTCACATGTTTAAGATTTTGAGTATGTGAGCAAATATAGACATGGAATCAATTAATCACATTTATTATACATGAGATATAAATATTATGATTTGATTTATAAATTATCATAGAGTTGAGTTTTAGTCGAACTCCTGATCCTAATGATGAGTCAAGTAAGTTTTAATAAGTGTGTCGACTCGAGCTCGACTCGACTCAACTCGTTTACTAATGAGTCACATTCGAGCTCGACTCGTTTATTAACGAGCTAAACCTGAACAAGATAAAGATCAGCTCGACTCGGCTCATTAATCGCCCTAATTATTTATTAGTCCTTATATTAAAGGAGAAATCATTTCTGGAAAAAAAAAAAAATTCATCACCGGCACCGCTGGCCGGGTTCAAAGTTAGTCCCTCTCCTCTATAAGGAAAAAAAAAAAAAAAAAGAATTCATCACAGCCTTCTTGACGTGAGATAACAGCAAAATGCCCGTTCGCCCTTGTAATTGATGTATTCCTGCCGGGTAGTGCTCCACTCTATGCAGCCACCTTAAAAATAATCTAGGAGGATATTGAAGCAATCTCTCCCTGGAAAGACTTCTTTCTCCGTTCGGAGATTTTGTAATCTTCTTCTGCTAGTAAAGTGAAGGGCGTCGGGAGGAGGAAAAGTTACGGCGAGCGGAGATGTGGGAATCGATCCTTCTGACGCTGGCGGCCACCGCCGGTAATAACATCGGCAAGGTTCTTCAGAAGAAGGGCACTATCATCCTCCCTCCTCTCTCTTTGAAGCTCAAGGTGCGTCCACTTCTTCCCTTTTCCCTCGTCCCGCTATAAATTCTACGTTGAATCTGATTTTTCCAATATCTGATCCATAGGAGTCGATCCATAGGATTGGATTGATTAGTTTAGCTTTTAGCTACCGCGATTGCGTTTCTTAGCCAACTTCTGATTTACCAATTGCGATGTGAAGATCCCATTTCCCGGTTGTTCTGGGTTTTGTAGATTCCGTTCCTTTTCCAGTTGCTTGGTCACGCATCATACTTTTTCTTCTTTGTATCATGAACTGCCCATCAAGGTAAATTTAACTGATTGTGACTGCCTGATGAGAGTGGTGCGTTTTTAATTCGCAGGTGATAAGGGCCTATGCCTTAAACAAAGCGTGGGTCACTGGTTTTATTATGGACATAGGTGGAGCAATGTTGATGCTGAAGGCTATATCTCAGGCCCCTGTGAGTCACATCTTTAAATTTGTGAATTGTGCTCCGGAATGTCATTCCTTTTCTGAAATCCATGTAGTGGCAACAGTGGAAAGGGAGTAAAAGGAAATGCTTTAGCACTTTATTAGAAGAACGAAAAAAATTCATGCTATCCAAATTGCTATGCTCTCAACAAGAGATGTATAGAAAATTCTGCAATGTCCCACGATACTGAAATGATTGGTTTTCGACACCATGTGGGTTGTCTTCAGTTAATGGTACTTGCTGGCTGCTCCTTTTGCCAACTTTTTTTCAGTTGAATGATGTTCGCTGTCTATTCCTCAGGTATCTGTAATTCAACCAGTTTCAGGCTGTGGACTCGCTATTCTTTGCATCTTTTCTCATTTCTATTTGAAGGAAGTCATGAATGTGATTGATTGGGCTGGAATAACATTGGCCGGGATTGGTACCCTAGGTATGTATCGTTTCTGATTTTATGCTGGTTTTCTATGATCCATGTACACCTTTCTTCGATGGGGGAATAACCTGATGTTTTTATAGTTGTTAATGTATTATGGATAACCTATAGGAACCTTGGCACGTCATAATGTCTGCTCTGCATTTCTGATAGACCTCGCTTGTCTTTTGTTTTCTTTATTGTCTTGTTCTGTAAATATTAGAAATTACGCTAATGGTATCTGAATTCATCGCAAGCAGTCAAATGGCTCTGTGTTGACATTTAAACTTCTCTTTTCTCAATTATATTCGTCTGCTACTGAGATTTCAGCTTGTCATTCTTTTGTAGGAGTTGGTGCTGGAGGTGAAGAGCAAGAGTCTTCTCCTGTATCAGTATTTCAGTTGCCATGGTTGGCAGTAGTGGTTGCCTTGTTGTTTGTAGGTACCTTATTGCATGCACCATCTTCCATGAATTCCTGTGTCACGGATATAGCTTATTCTGATAAAGCAATCCTATGCATGATATAACCCAGTCTGTCTTGGAAGATAGAAAACCATTCTAGAGTTTGGAAATTAATGGGGTGGATGACTAACCCGGTGAACTGGAACACTGATACTGCTAATTGATTTTGTCTGTTTATTTTTTAGATTAAAGTTGCAAATTTTTGTAGGGCAGCCTCAAAGCACCTACACTCTCACCACATGATTGCCACTCCATCAAGCATAATTTTATCCTAGATCTTCAAATTCAGGGCCTATATGAATCTAATGAGTCAACCCGGTCCAACTTACTTCAAAATATAGAAATCTGAAGTGAAGAATATTTTCTGTATGAGCAATTTCTTGAGACCATGGCCTGGCCTAACATCAGTTTCCCAATTAGAGAAGCTCCTCAAATCATCAGGCTAGAGTGCTTAATGCTCACGTGCTCCTATTATGTCTTGCTCGTACCTAAAGTATCCTGTAAAGGTTGCTAAGATGCACTGTTTGACACTTTAAGCATTCAATAGGAACTAAACATGTTGGTGTTAATGTGCCAGTTTATTTTCTCTTTCTTTTACGGTAGGCTTGTTATGTTGATTGACTTAAGTATATGATTTTTGCTAAACCATAACTACCTACCTACACTGCTGGTTGAAATTTTGAGTGACTTACATGTTTGTGCTCCTAATAAGTTGTTTTACTGAACAGTCGATACAATTTTGTTTTGGTTGTATCATACAGCTTGTTCTAGGCGGTTGAGAACTCTGTAGCAGATCTCTGCATGGATGACATGCTAGTTTGTACGCAATTGAAGTTTTTTTTTTTTTGTTTGCTTCAATTCCTCTTTATGTTTATCTGCTTTCATTTGTCATCAAGCAGTGTTGCTAATGTTTTAAGTAGTATTAATGCATGCTATATAATTCTCTCCTGCGCCATTACTTTGAACACAAACTAGAACGGAAAAAGAAACCACAATGCCGAGTCGTAGCATGTTTCTGCTGTAGATGAAAGCTTCCAAGACCTAATTAGCTAATATTCCTCAAAAGCATAGCAAATTTATTAGAAGTCAAGTGTGAGAAGAAAACATGTTGGGCATGCAAACTTAAAGCCTTGGGGGCATGGGCTGTTCATATGGATGTTTGTATGAACATATTCTGGTTGTTATTTAGTAAATTACCCTTTTTGGTGATTCTATGGTGGGAGTTTTTAGTTGAAAGATGATGGTTTACTTTCGATTGTTGTCTCCTTAATTAACCATCAATTTTTCTGATAGGTAGTGCTGAATGGATGGCTTCGGGTTTGCAGGCGACAACGAAGAGAACAAGATACTGTAGGTTTTCTATTTTGAATTTCAAGGGCTGTTCAGCATTACTCTTCCTTGTTATCGATTTTAATCTGTTTTTTTTTTCTGTATTATCTTCTATGTTTTTGTAGATGGAATATGAAGTGGTTGAAGAAATTATATATGGCCTGGAATCCGGCATTTTATTTGGGTAAAACTCCTATCACAACTTTTACCGAAAATGTAGTCACTTAGTCGAACAAGAAGCTGAAGTAGTCTGACTGACATTCTTTGAGAGTTAGGTTTGTAACTGGATTTCAAAGAATTTTGGACAATTATAGGAGTTACTTGTCCAGTGACATGTTACTTGCTAGTACAACTGTTACCCTTTTGTAAAGGAATTCAAGTTTAAAATTGGAGCCCGAGGATAAAAGTAGAACTTGGTTCTTGGTAACATTAAAATAAAAAGGTCTGCATTCTTGGCTTGGAGGTTGGCTTGAAGGCTCATGAAATGCTATCACCATTGAGCTTGGTTGAACATCCCATATGTGGAGCTAATATTTCTAGTTGCAGGATCTCTTCTGTGATATCAAAGATGGGATTTGTCTTCTTGGAACAAGGGTTATCCAGATTGCTTGTTCCTGTATGCATCTCAATCAGTGTGTGCTGCAGTGGGATTGGATTTTATTATCAGGTCTGTTTCATCTTCTTCAATGCTGCACGTGACTAAAGTTGGCTGCATCAACTTTAAGCCTCTAAAGCTGCTGCTGAATACATCAAATCTTTCAAGAGGCAAACTGAGTTACTACATTTTTACATGTAACAGACAACTGGTCTAAAGCATGGAAGAGCGATTGTGGTGTCCACTTGTGCTGCTGTAGCATCAATAGTGACTGGTGTGCTAGCTGGAATGCTTGCCTTGGGGGAGCGGTTACCTTCTGCCCCTGCTGCTCGTCTTTCCCTTCTGCTTGGCTGGTAACTTCCCAGAATTTGGATTATTAAGCTTGCTTTTGTGACTATCGATTGTTCAATGTAGTCCTAGGAATCTCATGATGGGTATTAGAAGCAAAAGAGGTGGTGACTGGTCACTATTGGTCTCTACACTGTCCTATTGCTTGTTGTTTATAGCTTTTTTCTGTCATTGGCTGGGGGTAACTTGGGTGTTTATATAGGTGTAATGTATACAGTTTCCCTTGTTAGGATGACTTTCGAACATTTTATGCCTCACTCAACTGAATCTAATGCTTGGTGCCAGGCTGCTTATTGTAGTGGGTGTGCTGCTACTTGTGAGCTCCACAAGGTTGCTACGACACCTTCCGCGGCCGTTGCGGCGCTTTGTCAAAAGTGGCATTGACAGAAACTTCACTCCTAGTCGATCTACTTCTATGCGTGCTAAGGATTCAAATCCAAGCGCCGTTATCCAGGCGGCGACATTGCATCACTTGATATCATCTTCATCAAAGCAAAAAGCGTGATGGGGAAATTTGATTTAGAAGCTTTTCTGCCGTACCAGAAGCGCTTTGCTTCGTTCTGGTTAGTATATCTTTGTTGATGGAGGGTTGGGGGTTGGATCTGTTGGAAGAATGGAGTGTACAGTTTTCATGATTGCCTTGTCCAGGTTTTGACGCCCACTTCAATCTGCAACATTCTGAAAAGCAATCAACCAAAGATTCTTTTTTTTTGTGTAGTTTTTTTGTTGTTGCAGATATTGATAGATGTAAGCGGACTTATTTGCTCATTAGGAACTGTAGAAATTGACTCTAAACTTGAAGGGGCTTCAGCTGAGGTTTACCTATATCCACAATGGTTTACCTCAGCCGCGGTAAAATATTGGATTCAATTCGTTAATCCTCTTGTCAGATTCCATATCAATGTTACGAAGATAGAAAAGAATAAGAAAATTCTTGGTGTGTATTCTACGAAATACCCTAATATTGTTCCAAATTTATACAAATGGACAATTGTTGCCCCAACTTTGAATAAAGATAAATGTAACCTACTTTTATAAGTAGTAACAATCAAGTAAGTTGATTGTTAATGACTCAGTTGAGGTGTTGATGTGGCTGTCAGGTACCTACCACGTCTTCTAAAATTATTTATTTGTTCATTCAAATTTCAAAAAATAATTGAGGAAAAAATATTTGAATTAATTTGGTCAAAACCCCCACCATAATTACACAACATAGAAGTTTTATCTTCGTTTCAAAATCCATTCTTCCCCTTGCTCGCATTGCCTGCCACAAACTCTGTTGCCAACGACAACTTCCCAATGGCCACTGCTACTCAAGTCGTTGCGACTGCCATCTCTTTTGTTTCCTCTTGCTATCCTGACTGTGCTTGTTAAACTTGAAGAATATGAACTTAGATTTCTCGTATTTCTTCCACCCTTTGCACTCTTATAGTCGACATGATTGTTTCACAAATTGACGCCAATGTTGAAATGCCGAAAACATATACCACTATTTCCTAATACAACATTTTTGGTAATGATGAATTGTTGTCGTTCTGGGTACTTTCAGGCGTCTTGAGGACTTTGTTAAGGAGTCATTTTTAATAACTTCGGCGGCCTAGGTGCAATTTTGGGATTCTTCCTCTGGACAATTCTCAATTTCTGGTCACTCATTTAAGGCCCTTAGAAGGGTGGTAATAGTTTCTTTATTCTCTTAAAGCTAGTGTGTTGTATCAAACTGAACAAGAAATTCATAACATAAGCACCCTCCATCTCTCCTGGTCTGTCTCTCTCTTTTAAATTCTGGCATGTTTTTTAAATAGATCTCATATGATTATTGCCATAATGACTTGAAATTGCTTTAAGGTGTGTTTAGTAGCTTTTAGGAATACTTTTAGTGTTTGATGCCCTTTTGGTAGTTTTCATGTGCTTTTAGGCTAATGTATCCTAGTGGACACCTTGCACGAGCTAGAGAATCAAGGTCCAAGTGGTGTAAGTCAGAAATAGAGCTGGAAGCCAAGTTCAAAAAATGGTGGCCCATTTAGTCGATCATAGCCCAAATTGGCGCATCGGCCACCAGTTTCCAGATGACCCATATCAGTCCAGATCTGTGCATGTATTCATTACTTGAAAGCTAAGATGGAGATAAGCTAGAGAGATTTGGCCAGAAGACTTTCTTTTCTACTACATCTCTCAGAAAATCTTATGGAAGAGGCTATATCTAGACCCTCTTGGCCATCATTCAAGAATAAAGTCTTATAGGGGGTTACTTCCATTAAAGCACCTTACCAATACTAGAAAGTGATCAGCAGGCTTGAGGGTCAAATGTTGGCTATAATGACGCCTTAGTTGCCAATTTTATAATTAGGCTGCCATTGCATATCTCGTCATTTTGACTGATGTACCCCTTAGGTTTTGTCCCCATTAGAGGCTAGTTTGTTAGTTGCGTAGGTTGGAGAACCCTAGAGTTCCTTGGATGATGTATAGTTCAAGTCTTGATGTATATTATGCCTGTTTCAGTTCAACTTTTTATGTTTATTGCATTTGGAATATCTTTGAATTTATGTTTATATTGGATGGATAATAAGGAAGCCCTTATCATTAAGCGCACATCGAATGCAATACACGTTTGGCAGCAAACTTTGTTATGTGACATAGCAATTGAATCATTAGCCGACCCACATGTCTCCCTAATCCATACGGAGATCATTTCCATAAAAAATGGGATATCAAAGCATACTGGAGAAATACGTTTGGATTCCCCCAAACACATATCTATTTTCATTTATCATATCAAAGCGAGTCTAAGAAAACTGTAAGGGGGCCTTCTTATGTAAGTCATTTTTCTTCTATTTTCCTTGTCTAATTTTTTTTTTAATTTCTTTTGTTTGTTGCGGAAATGAAGAGGAACCTCAACTTCGGAGTAACTTCAACCTTGACATTCTATTTCTTAAATCCAAGAATAAGTCTTTTGTTAATTGAGTAAGGGGAACATGAAAGGTCATGAGGAAATACAACCAGTTACCTGTCAGCCAGGAAAATTCGATCCATGTTCTACAACAAATCAAATTTTGGTAGTGTTGCTGGAGGCTTTCACGATTCTTTATGAAAGGGAGTAAGGTGTGTGTTCTTTCTTTTTTACCTATATTATTATTATTATTTTTAATCTTTTGTTATGTGTACTTGTTTAGAGTGCTTTTGTTTTTATCCTTTTTCGTATCTATTTTTGCGATATTCGTATTTTGTCTATTTTTGGTTTTCTTTTCATGTAGTTTTCATGTTGGTAGGTTATCGTCAGAGTCTAAAGTCAAACACAAGAGGTACACAATCGGCGGCCAGCGTGCCAATTTCTGGCAAAATTGGTAAACTTTGGTCCCACTTTACAAAGACTTGTCGTGTGAGAGTTTTCAAATGGCAGCTTCGGCATACGAGCACATCATGGACTTGGGGCTGAATCCATAAGCTAAAACTCAAATAGGCAGCCCAGGGTCATCTTTATCATAGTGGTATATATGATTCGTCATAATCTAGAACACCACTAGCTAGAAAAAGAGCCTCTCTAAGGGAATGCAGCTCACAACTCTTTGCCTTGATCCTCTTCGATCAGAGTTTAGAAGCGGAAAGCAATAGACCCCCTTACGAACTAGCATGACCTAGAGGCATGTCAGCATGAAATCTATATGAGTATAAAAGGTTTCAAGTTTTGAACATTTGTTCCAACATAGTCCTACCCCCGATTACTATCCCAAATTTTGAGTTGCAGACTTGCACAATTCACACATTCCAAAATACTGGACGTTTTGAAGGGAGGGATAACAAAAATCTTGTCAAACATATCAAAAAGTTTATGGAGATATATGATTCTGTACAATACCCCGGGTTGAGCCATATGCAATCCTGCTACATCTCTCTCCTCTCCATCTAGGGGAAATCAAAGAGATGGCTAAATTGTCAAACTCTAGGTACCTTATGTATGTGGGGCGATCTGGTCCAAGCTTGCATAGAAGAGTTCTCCCCTCCATGGAAAATTGACTATTGAAGAAACCAGATCGCTTGCTTTAGGCGTCCTTTTAAATCTATGTATGAGGCTTGGCGATATTTCTAAGAGCTTCATAGAACATGCCCTCACCATGGTTTTGGGCATGCACAACTCGCATAGGAAACTCTTCTATGATTAATGAGATAGTCATTTGATGCTTTAATCATCTATTATGTTCTATTATGGTGTTGATTATAATATCATCATAGGTTGCATAGGAAACTCTTCTGATGTGATATGTTATTGCCTTATGCATGTATGTTTAGTTGGACGCAATTATGCATGCTTGTATGAGATCGATGCTTGATACATAGATCACTAATACCATAAACCAATGATATGGTCTATAGGGGCCCTAAATAGCAAAATGCTATCCTTACTTTCTTTTTTATGATTGATTAGTTAGTGGCATTAAGAGAAAACATGAATTAACTAGTAGTAGTTCCTCTCGCATGTGGCAAAAGCTAGGTTAGGAATGCATTAGCGGAAGGGAGAGGGCATCGGATAGAAGAGATGCATATATGGGTATCATTAATGAGATAGTATGAATGATCATCTAGATGAAGCTACCTAGACAATAGTTTTAATCAAATGCTTTAATCGTTGTTTATCTAGATGAAATGTGGCAGCCCGTGTTTCTTCCTCTGGTCCACTTTTGAGTCGCCAAACGAACTTTGATTGACCCAAAACTTGCTCCTATGCCTCAATTTGCCTACTAGGACCTGAAATGTGATAAATATACACAACCTAGTGTAAAATAGGCCAAGGAGCACCCAAAGGAAAGCCAAATCGATTAAGAAATGAGGGAGAAAACATATACAATTTATCACTTATCAAACTTCCCTACACTTAACCGTTTTCTTGTGCCTAAGAAAACCTGACTCAAAGCAGTACAACTTACTAAACTCCCACAACAGTATACAACTTTTGTTCATCGATAGAGGGTAACTAGCAACTTACGAGGTCAACCAGAGACAAGGAATCCCATTTCCATCTCAAAGTGAACCACAAACTGAGATTGGGACCTTGCTGACTAAAAAGGTCTAGACACTTCATGTGCGCACGAAATGACACTAAAAAATGTGTTGAAAATAGTGGACTCAATAACAATGATCCTACTTGAAAGGGATCACATTTTGAGCCTCAACTTAACATTGTCACACACACATGGCATCACACCTTTTCTTGTTCAAAACAAGGATCTCAATCTCATGGACAAGAGCAAAACTCACATTGACTTCTCTTTCTCAACCTCATGTAGGGAAAGTGATGGTTTAGAGGATGGAATAGGATAGGAAGGTGAAACATTCAAATGTGAGTCCTAATCTCTCAAGCACCAATCCCCATCTTGCACTCCCATCTCACCAACAAACGGGTTACCACACATGTGATACAATATCAAGAGCCGAGGTCTCTCAACTTGCACAAATGCACACTATCTCCTCTCATAAAGTCTCGTGAGTAGGAGAGGTGTTTTGGGGAAAATGGTTACCCGAATTCACAAACACATCCTCAAAGGACACTCCGGTCTAAAAGAAAAGCCTTTTGATGGTTTAACTTAAACACTATGTCCGGACACTCATTGTTCATTAAAAATCATATGTCCATGGAAGTGCAATCTTAGAACTGGGAGAAGGCTCTATCAATATAAGGGTATAAGCTCAACCAAAATCAAGGAGAATACTCGATTGATACAGAGACAACACTCAATGTGATTGGAGTCCACCAACGATGAGAGCAAAATTCACAAGCCAAAAGCTCAATGAACAAAAGGGGTTTTCAATTCATCAAATTCTAATCTCAAACCAGAGTTTACAACACTTTAAATAGGTCTGGAAAATAAAACTAATGAAAATACCGAAAAGTTAAAAGAATCCTAACAAAAAAGGTAACTAAACTCGTCAAGCCCAATCCCCCGGTCGAGGATTTCAACCAAACTAATAGGGGGCTTGCTTGACTCCAATCCTCGATCTCCCTCTTGATTCCCCAGTTGGGGAATTCAATAATTCCGGCTAGGGGAAAAGAATCACATCATTTTTAAATGGGGAGAGTCTAAAACATATGTCATAACCTCGATAGTAAACAATATCAACCAACCCAAGGGGAAATGGAAGCAAAACCCCTAATGTCCCAACATACTCCATAGCGCTACACTAGCCTCCCTAAGTTTCATACTATCATGGCATCTAGCAATTCAAAGTACACTGAGCACGTAATCGAAAGGAACAATGTACTTGGAGCCCTCAAATAAAAATGTGGACAGTATGCTTGCCTCCAAGCACTCTCAATATAGGCCAAACATCAGTTCAACAGCCATGCATCAAAGTAAATCAACACTCCAACACTTAACTACGCCAGCTTCCGCAATGGAGGCAAAGAAGGGAAAGGGGGGACAAAATTATCGGGCGGACGAGGAATGTTGGCCGGACCAGAAATGAGGACCAGCCACGAGGCGCAGGACTGGAAGGTAGAGTGAGCTAAGACATCAGAAAGACAATATCACTAGGTGAAGGGTAAGTCCAAACCATTAGTTTTGATGTTCAAAACAAACTAAACAAAAAAACAAATAAATAGTTCGAGTCTCCAACTAAGACAAAAAAAAAAACGCAAAAAAAAAGACACATCCATGCTCGGCTATCAAGAAAAATCATATGTGTCGGCAGTGAAGTCAAAGTCCATGACATCCAGGTCCACGTTGGCACCTCCAGGGTGAGGATGAGCAAGGGAGGGAGTCAAAGAAGGGTCTCACTGTCACGAGACGGTGCTAGGAGAGCCGCCGCCCTACCGGATCATGTAATCCTAGTTGGCCATCATGCGTCGCCAGGTGTCGCTCTCGATCAAGGCGTGTGAAGATTTGAACATGTCGGTGCAGGACCTATGTCTATGATGCGTTAAGTTAGGCATTCTGATACGCCAACGCCGCCAGCTGGTGACAACACCAAGAATTGGCGTTATTTAGCACTCATTTCATAGGTGTTTTCATGCAATACTCATCAACTTTGGCTAGTTGAGATCAATTTCATGCTATATTTGCTTCCTAATGTCAAAATCCTAAGATTTAGCACATTTCTATCGTTACTTGGACATTCACCATGAATCGGGCATGAATCTTGTGGATTCTCATCCTTTTCTAGGCTAGGTTGTGTTTTCTTTCTTAATTTCAGGTCCTAATACAATAAGGAAGGTGAGAACGTCATATTTGTACATGTTTGCAACCTTGTTTCTTGATTGTTTTGGCTTGGATTTGTATGGTTCTTGGCAATTTTATGCTAGGTTGTGCTTTGGTGTCGTATTTTAGGGCCTAGCAGGCAATTGGGGGCCTAGACACAACTTTCGGTTCATTTGGAGATCGTTTGGCAACTCGGGAGGCAACCAGAAGCAAAACACGAGCAGGCCCCATAGAAACATAGTCGTGTTTCCCCAGCCACTACTTGTGTTTCTATTATCGAGAGGAATCACGAAGAAAGTGGGAAACACGTGCTTTATGTGCCCGTGTTTCATATGTCGAGAAGAATAGCTTAAGAGCAGAAAAACATGGACAAGAGGGAAGCAAAGAAACACGATCGTGTTTCTTCCTGAAGTGACTGTGTATCTCCCCTTCCCAGAATTAAGTTGAGCGTTTGAATGGGTCAAAACAAGGGCGTGTCACGATAGTAATTTGCCCATTTTGGGGTAAATTGGTGCATTTGAGCTTGTAAGAAGGGATCTGACTTTTGGGAGCAAAACAGAGTTCTGGAGAGAGAAAGTAATGAAGAACAAGTTGTTGGAACTATATGGAGCTGAGATATCACTATTGAAGCCCTGTTTTCATCTTGAGGAGTGAAGATTGACATCCCAAAGTAGATTGTACACATCATTATGAGTATGAATACTCTGATTTTGGTTTCTCTCTCTCTCTCTCCATGGAGCAGCCCTCCTTCTCACCTAGGTATGAAGAACCCTACTTCCATGTGTTAGGAATCTTGTTTGTATGAACCTTTGGATGTTACACTGACTGGTTTTAATCAATTGAGGTGTGATTATTTGATTCATTTGAATCTTGATCACATTCCTTTGATTTCCACTTTAACCTAAGATAGATAGAATCATATTAGGTTAAGAGAGCCTCTTCAATCGATAGTAGGGAATCGATTGTGAGAGAGTCAATCAATGCTTTGTACTGGAATTTATTCCAGTAGCGGAGATCTTTGCATATTGCCTTAATATTATACTCTGGAGGTCAGTCGGCCGCCGTGTACTTTGTCTAATAGGACTTAGTCGTCTTAAGAGATTCCAAGCTAACATTGAATCTTCTGCAGTAGAATCATCACTAAAATGACTACATGGAATTACAACTTAGTCCTAACTGAGGATCTAGGGGGATACATACCTGAGTGCTGAGTGGCTACTCTTTTATTTCAAAACCATGACAATTTACTTGCTTTCTTTTCTGTTTAGTTTTCAAACAACTTCACTAAAACTTGATCACTAGATAATAGAGAATTCACTGAGTAAACAGTACATCTAGGACCCGAGTTGACAAATAGAACTTAATCCACTTTAATGTAATCCCTTCCACAAGTTATACTTGGCCTGAGTGTTGTGTTTTTTTAGTCAAGTTTTTGGTGACATTTTTGGGGACGTGTAGGTTATTGAGGATACGTGAATTCATTTACTTTAGCTTACTTTCCTGCATTTTCTTCCTATTGGTTTGCCTTCATGGGTTGTGTTTCCAGCTTGTGTGTAGGTAGTGAATCGCCCGCAGCCAGTAAGCCTTTAGATCATGAGCTTGAAAGGACTCTTCTTTAGTTCAAGAAAGCACTGAAGGAGAGACTAGCTGCGGAGGAGAACCTGGACCAGGTTTTCATTGCAGAAGAATCCGAGAGCGACAAAGAGATGACCGCAGAAGAGGAGATGTGGGATCCCAACAATCAAGTGGGGGATGTGAATGGGGCCCGACCACAACCAGACGTTTGGACTATGGGGTATTATCTGAACCCCACGGTAGAGGACTTGAGGTCAAGTATCAAGCACCCTCAAGGTGCTGCAAACAACTTTGAGGTGAAGACTTATGTTATTCTAATGCTAAAGACCTCGGTGGTGTTCAATGGGCTGCAAGGTGAGTGCCCATGAGAGCACCTCAATATATTCCATGAGCTAATAGGGATCAAAATCAATGGTGTACCTCAAGACGCGATCCGACTTCACTACTTCCCATTCTCTCTATATAGAAGGGCTAAGGCGTGGTCGGATAATAGTGCACCAGGGTCTATCACATCATGGGTCGATTTGGTAAAAAATTCCTAAATCGCTACCATCCCCCCATCCAAGACAGCGGATTTGCAAAAAGCGATTACCCACTTTGCGCAGAAGGATGACGAGTCCCTCAGGAAGACCTGGGTGCAGGTGTTAAAACCGACACTAAACATATAAAATAACCGACATTAAATAGGTGTTTTCTTGTAGTGAGTGCCAGAGGAAGACCCGGTGTAGGAAAAGGAGTTAGAGGTTCATTCTTCACAACCCTAGCTAGTTGTGGTTGAGTATAAACCTCTGCTCCCTTTTCTGTTTGGAGTATAGTCCACTACCCAAATTAAAAAAAAATCGAGGGCTCCAAGCAAAAATTTCCCTAATTGCATGATCATATTGGCACTTGTGTTGTTTGTTTTGAATCTGTTGGCTATGAGCTTTGATGCATGAATGAATTGTTTGCGATTGAGACAACCTGTTATGATGACTGAGATATGCAATAGAATTGTGTAGGGGTTCAGTTTTCAACTGCTTGCAAACAAACTTATGACTTTGATTAATTACTCACTCTTTACAGTTGTCCATGCATCGATATCACGGAATCAAAATTAGGGATAGAGCACTCAGGTAGCCATGTGAGATTTGTGCGTTCTTGTTTCTTTCTTGTGCGATAGATCCCTCTTACCATGATATATAACATTCACGTTGCCACTGATTAGGAAGATGAAGGCATAAGATTAGCCCATGGCCAAATTGATTGTCCTGGTGTGTCATACCCCTTAGTTAGCCACTTTGAGCCATGCAACTTCCTTTCTTTGTGTCTACAATGAAAAATCAACCTTATGCATCTCTTAGAAGTTCCGCAAAGTGGTTTTTGCATGTTTTTTTTTGCTAAAAATAGAAGTGAGTCAGGGATGCAGTTCTTAAAAGTTGGGCAGGTGTTTAAAAAGACAAATAATGTGGCAAACGTTTGTGGTTCTCAAAAAGAAAGGAAAAAAGAAAAAATGAAAGCAAAAGAGAACGATCACAAAGCGATGATCTTGCTCATAAAAGTGAGTGTTTCTGAGCAGACTGGCTTAGAGACACTAGTGCATTATTACCCCCTTCACTCTTGTGCTTTAAAGAACTTTATTAATGCATAATAACAGCAGAAGAAGTAACTAGTTTGGTTGAATATTGATGTTTTGGTTTTTGGAATTGTGGACCCTTGTGTCATGAATGTTACCATCACCTAAAACTCATGTTCCCCATGTTCTAGACCCTAACCAGTTGCGTTTGAACTCGGTCATGTCCTCCTGACAAGTTAGTGGTGACACCTGCGTTGTGAACTCTAACCCTTAGAGGCTACTATCATGGTGAAAAGATGTTGGGGATGAGAGATTGAGCATGCACATCTTTTGCATCAAATTGTCCTGACCCCACTGGTTGAGAGTGATTGATTCATTATTTTCATACTATACATCCCATCGAGGACCTAGATTGCTCGGTCTTTGATTCTAATGTCTTGAACTTTATGCATGGGTGACTATGACCAGTGAGTAGTTGAGACAAGTCATTTTCTGTTGTTCTGTGCATCGATGTCAAAAAGCCAAGGTGATTCATGTTTTTGTGTGTGTCTATGATATGTCCTTAAAAGTTTTCAAGAAAAATTTTATAAGCTTGCCTTGTGTTTTACTTGGTTTGCTTGGGGACAAGAAAATGGTTAAGTGTGGAAGAATTTGATAACGTCATATTCCACATGTTTGCACCCTTGTTTTTTGATCGTTTTGGCCTGAATTTGTGTGGTTCTTGGTCGATTTTACGCTAGGTTGTGTTCTTCTATCGCATTTTAGCAGGTAAATGGGGGCCTAGGTGCAACTTTCGGGTCATTTGGAGATACTTTGGAGACTCGGGAGGCAACAAGAAGAAAAATACGGGCATGTCTCATAGAAATACAACTGTGTTTCCCTAGCCCCTGCCTGTTTCTATTGCCGAGAGGAATCATGACGACAGTGGGAAACACGTGTGCTGGAAAACACGGCGTACCCTGCTCGTGTTTCATATGTCGAGAAGAATGGTTGAAGATCTGGATAATGAGCTTATGATAGACTATTTGGATATCATAACTATTTCATATGGAATTCATAGCTATTTGGATAATGAGCTTATGATAGACCTTGAGAGTGTTTTTGTACTATTTGATGCCTTTATGATAATGTTTTGTGCTTTTCAAGGATATAAATCACACAAAATGTATTTTGATCACCAAGAGACTCAACGAATCAGAAGGACAAGGAGAATACGAACTCATGGGCTCAAACAGAGAAGGACGTGGACATCAGATGCTCACTTTATGGCCAAAACAAGCAGGACTGGTAGTTCAGCAGACCGAACTTGGACCAAGGCCCACGAAATATTCAAAAGTATCGAACTAGTATTCTCATCTCTAAGACCAACAAATATTCTACACAAATGAACAAGTATTAATAGATGTCGAACATATATTCAAAAATATCGAACTAGTATTCTCATCTCTAAGATTAAGAGAGGAAGAAAAAAAAATTAAAATGAAAGCATAAGATGAGTGGGGCATTAAATGCCAATTAAATTGTTGGACCCGCCCACTAAAAAAGTACTTGACTCTTCTTTTTTCTTACCTAAGCGCTTCTCGTAACCAACCCATCACAGCTCTCCAAATCAATTAGTGAGATGTAGTCTCCAATCTCACCTATGAGCACCATAACCAAATTGTTGTTACATAGGGTGGTAGTGATTAAACAGTGAATGAAGGGGAATGATCGGCAATGGGTGAAGAAGATGCTTTTTTTTTTTTTTAAGTTTTCAATTTTTCTCTTTATTTTGCTTTTACTTAACTTTGTATTAAAATAGGTGGCAATGTCGTGGTATTTAGGGTGAACAAACACACCCGCAAACCGACCCACCCGTCCAACCCGACCCAACCCACCCGTATTTATCGCTAAAACGAAGGTTTTGGGTTGTGTGAGGGTTTTCTTTTGTACAACCCGCCTCTTTTGGGTTGGGTTTGAATTTTGGATTACACAACCCGTAGAACCCGACCCAACCCGTGTTCCAACCATTAGTATGAGTTCGTATCTAAAAAATATTTATGTCGTATATAGCAGAGAAAATTAAGATATTTCGTCATGTTTTTCTATCATGGTCTCCCTAATCTAATGCATTCTTCGACTTAAAGTTTAGACATAAATTGAATATAGTTATGATTCACGTAATCCTTTTTCTTGTGTACAATTTTAATAGAATAACATATTATGGATGCGTTTGTTTATAACCTTTTTAGCCTATTTCAACAAATATCGTGAAAAAAACTAGACATATATTGAAGTAAATCACATTTTATTAAAATTCAAACAACATTTGTGAATTTTGATACCTTTCACCTCGGTTTATTCGTTTGAAATTTTAATTAGTTCTAAAATATTTTTTATGATGTAAAATAATTATAAATTTTATGTTGGGTTGGATTGGATTTTTACTTAAAAATATCGCCAACCCGACCCAACCCAATTAGAACCAAACCGTAGGGTTTAAAATTTTTTGGGTGGATTTGGGTTTGATAATTCCCAAACCGTAGTGCATGGATCGGGTGATTAAAATGGTTAAACCCGAACCACCCGACCCATGTACACCCCTAGTATTTACATGGATGTCACATCTTTTATCACGTCATCGAAAGTCAAAATTAATTTGACAATTGTTTGTTCAACAACCATTATCTCTAATAATCAACGAAGCACCAGAATACAAATGATACAAAAGTATTATACAATAAAATAGCAATTAAATATTAAATAAGATAGGGTACAAGTAACATTTGGGTGATTCCTAGTCAAATAGACATACCTCTTAACTACCTCAAACCCAGTTTCAACTTTTATTTCTAGTAGTCCGGATGAAGTAACTCGATCATCGTTGGGGCCTGGGGGAACTGTTGTTGGATTCTACAGTGTTAGTTCTTCCTTTCTAACACTGTTCCTCTTTCTTTTCTTTTCTTTTTTTTAGTTGGCGTATAACATTCTATTCTTAAACAAACTAATTATGCGAGAAATAAAGATAAAGCAGAGTACTAAATTTTTTTTAAAAAAAAACTAAGAAAAAAGAAAGGATGAAGGCCCGATTCTAGAAGGGTCCATCTCATCCCATGTTCCCTAATGTGGTTCTAACAAAGTCGCAAATGACATACAATGATCTCCCATCAACCAATCCATCCAAAGCTTTCAGCACTACAGAAGAGACAAACGTCGTCAGACAGACTTACCATGGCAATGGAGAGGGCGTCAGATGACAATATGAACATTCTATTTCAACATAAATAAGCTTAGAAGCAGTGCCCCTGCTTTACTGTCGCTAAGATCCCACTGGGGCAACGCCTTTCGCCTTCGCAGCTGCAGTAGCGGCAGCAGCCTTCGCAGCCGCTGCAGCTGAAGCGGCTGCATTGGGAGTTGAGGGAGGCACCGGGCTCGATTGGGAACTACTTCCCTGTGGAGGAGCAACCACCTGATGATGCTGCTTTTGTTGTTTCATCTGCTGCTGAGAGTTTACTTGAGCAAGCAAAGCATTTATTTGGCTGCCTGAGAGCGTCTCCTGCTCAAGCAAGGCATTAGCAAGGGCATGTAGCTCCTTGTTGTGAGTGGTGAGTATAGTCTTTGCATTGTGATAAGCCCTCTCTAGGAAGTTCTTCACTTCTTGCTCGATAAGAAGCCTAGTCTCGGTGCTCATGCTCTTCCCATTGTCATCATAATTGTGGCTGACAAGTCCTACCTCTTTACTCATCCCATACTTTGTAACCATTGCTCTGGCCAGTTTAGTGGCTTGCTGGAGATCCGAAGATGCACCGGAAGTAACTTCATTCTCCCCAAATATGAGCTCCTCTGCGACCCTTCCGCCCATGCAAATGTCAAGCCGAGCGAGCATCTGTTTACGAGATATACTCGTCTCATCCTTGTCCGGCAACTGGGAAACCATACCAAGAGCCATACCCCTGGGAACAATTGTTGCTTTATGAACTGGAAGAGCCCCATCAGTGTGTACAGCAACAAGAGCATGCCCACCCTCGTGAAAAGCTGTAAGCTTCCGGGACTCGTCCGATATCACAGCAGATTTACGTTCACTTCCCATCATGATCTTATCTTTTGCATATTCCAGATCCATCATGTTGACATCTTTGGCACCATCCATTGCAGCCTTGAGGGCGGCAATGTTGACCAAATTCGCAAGATCTGCACCTGAAAATCCAGGAGTGCCTCTCGCAATTATCATCAGATCGACATCATCAGCCTTTAAAACCTGTAAGGAATATCAGTGGACCAGTGAGACTGATTCCTATAATTATGAGGGGATTTTCGTTGTTTCATTCTAACAAATAAACATGAAGTATGGCTGCAATTTAGCAGGGTAACAAAAATGCAGAAGCTTTCAGGTTGTTTGAAGACAATGTATGACTTTGCATCTAAACTTGGGAGATCAGTACAAATAAGAGAACCGTCAAGTTTGGTCACTAAAGCAACAAATGATTCTCTATTGCTTCAACATCAAGGAAGATGGCTCAACAGTATAATTAGAAGAATTGGAAGATAAAGGTGGTTCAGCATATTGTGCTCTAAGTTTTCAAGAGCTAGAAAAAGGCTTGGCCAGTCAGCTAAACCCAGTAGCGAACCTGAATTGGCCAAAATTCTAGAAGTGTATGTTTTAGAGGTTACTATGTTCATCACCTTCACAAGCACATGTGACAGTTGGTTTCATCAGCAATGTGTGGAAGAAATAGTTAAGTCATCCAGGACATCATCCACAACCTAACCATAAAAAATGAGCGCTACTAACAGGAAGCAATTAACATTTGGTCCAATATTCATGTGAAGCAATTAAAATGAGTGCTACTATACAAGTCGGCATATTACCTTTGACATGTGGGATTCCAAGATCTGCCGTCTTCCTTCTACATCTGGGTTCGGTACAACGATGTGGCGGTCAAACCGCCCTGGTCTTACCAGAGCTTTATCCAATGACTCCGGAAAGTTAGTTGCTGCAATGACGATGATCCCTTCATTTTGCTTGAAGCCATCCAACTCAACTAGTAATTGATTCAAAGTCATCTTCATGTACTGTTGATCCTTAGGATTGCGGCTACCACCAATGGCATCTATTTCATCTATAAATATTATACATGGTGACCGCTTTTTAGCAGCTGAAAATAGGTCCCTTACCCTCCTGGCTCCAACTCCAACAAACATCTCCTCAAATTCACTCCCACTGCAAGAGAAGAAAGGCACCCCAGCTTCTCCAGCAATTGCTCTGGCTAACATAGTCTTGCCAGTTCCAGGGGGACCAACAAGCAAAACACCTTTTGGCAGCTTCCCACCTAGACGAGTAAATCGCTGATACCATAGAAAACAATCAATGAAGGGGGTAACAGTCACACTTTTTAGTTCTTAATAACATAGTATGCATTACCTCTAAGTAGGGGAATTTCGCAAAATAAAGGTGTTTGCACTACAGCAAGTAATGACAGAAACAAAGGAACAGGTGGTGAAGAACACCTTTGGATCTCTGAGATAATGCACAATTTCTTCCAGTTCCGACTTTGCCTCGTCAACTCCTTTAACATCACTAAACTTTGTACTGGATTCCATGCTAGGCTGCACCTCCTCATGTAGACCAAGTCCTGAGACACACAAGACAATAACTTATTAACATAGTTGACCTATGAATGATTTACAGATTATGCTGAAGAGCCAAGAAAGAACATAGTACATCAGAATACAGATACCTTTACTAATTCCTCTGTCCTCAATAAGTGCCCCAACACCAGAAATCAATAAGAAAGCTAACGCAATAGTGCGAACAGTACGCCAAAGCTGCTCCTTAAAGTGACCTCCTTCTGAAGCAACCATATGAATTGGTGCACCGGCAGTCCCCAGAACACCGTCTTTCACTGATTTGCCGGCATTCCTGAAAACTGAAAGACCTCCCGAACTTTCTTCTCGTCTCACTGCATTAGACATACCTGCAATAAATAAACAGGTAGCTCCTCCTTAATTATGACAAATATCAATGCCACAGCGGCAGATAGCAAGGTAACTGACAATAGAAGTGGAATCTAAGATTTCATCCATAATCCCATTAATCTTAGTTTCACCCTCATAGACAGTGGCAAACAAAACCGCACGAATTGCATTGATCTTAATGTATTTTGTGCGCACCTATACTCAATTATTGACATCCGACACAACACCACCAGAGAAAAATAGAATGCCCTCAGCTTCATCATATCTGACACACCCAAGATTGAATTGACCAATAGTAAATCAGCCTCGACTTTGCACCGTAGCAGTTTACGGGTTATTACTGTGTTACTTTTTCAAAGACAAGAAGGTAACAAAGAATCTCCAAACAGGACATGATCTGATAAAGGAACCCTAATCCCGAACAGAAGGAGAAAATAAGACATAAGAAAATATAGGAACCCACGTACCTCTCTGCAGGGTCTTCAACAATTCGCTCTCATCTAGTCTGTCAACTCTCACTAGAGCTTTCACATATTCAGCAAGGGCAGAAGGATTATGATGCAATGATGATTGACTTTCAAAGATTTTTATAACTGCTTCAGGATCATTTCGGTGGTAAAGTTCTTTGAGGTGTGCAACTTCACTAGCTTCATCGGCATCACGAACCCTGCGAGCTAGATTGCCAACATAGCTTGATTGGAATTTCCTTTGAATATTAGGAACTCCATTGCCTGTAGATTGAGAACAACATATGATAAATAAGTTTTGCGATAGAAAATCCAGAAAAAATAAAAAGATTGAATTAGACTTTAAGGATGTCAGATAAATGTATTTAATAATATGGAGAACTCAAAGGGTCATTGCTTGAACCAAGTATAAGCTAGCATACGGCTAGCTAGCTTTTTTATTTAGACCATGAATTAGCCGGAGTTTGGACATGATACTATATCTTAACCGCTAATGGGTGAATCTCAATCACTAATTCTCTAAGCTCAAACCATAAGATCACTTTAATAAAACAAAATATTAGCCGACAATTCTAATTCCTCAAAATACATAAAAGTAATTTTTTTTTTGGTAGAAAGATCGACGCCAAGGCGTCTAATTAATTGATGAAATAAACCGGTCATGAGAGACCCCCACGATGTCGTGGTACAACCACTGGTTCAGTCCCGGGCCGCACACATCGAAGGGAGTGCCAAAATCACAGAGGTGACACCTATTAGCTAAGTAGCCAGCAGCAAAATTAGCTTCTCTATACACATGCTCGACTTTCACCTCCCAATCAAGATTCCGAAGAAAATTAAACTGATTAGCAAATATGCCATGGCGGTGGTTGTCGTCCTTGTAGTTCCTGATGATGGCAACAGCAGTGGAGGAATCCAGTTTGAGCTGGACCTTCTTATCAAAGTATATTTAATAGGTGTGAATAAAAGCGTATATTATGTGTAAGGTGTATGCTAGCGTTTACTATATAGAGAGATAGAGGGGGAGAGAGAGAGATGAACGTGCATTCACCCAAAAAGAATAAGTACCTGTAGCACTTCTGAATGTGTAAACAGACAAATAGTTTCTGAGAAAGAAGCTTCTGCATTGTCGTAACTCTGATTGTTGTCTTGAAACCTATTAGAAGAAGAGTATTCAATACAAGAAACATATAAACATAACTGGTTTTGCACCCCACAAAGAATGCTACAATAAAGCAGAGGTAAAATTACTTTCAATGCAAGAACTTCATTGAGCAAGAGAGCAAAACAAACAATTGCATACGGTGTTAAGTCCACCTTCACGCATCTAACAGATCAAAGTACAATGGGAATGCAGAGAAACAAGAACACGGTTTGCTGTGACACGTGATCCTACAAGGACAAACCAGGGGACTGCACCAGCAGTTCTAAGCTCGAAAAAGAGTTCTACTTTCGGTCAAAAGAGTAAGATAGGTAGCCCAGTGGCAGCAGATACCAAATTTTGCACATTCCGAACACTATCTAGAATGAACTCTCCAGAGTATCAATATTTTATAAGAATCTCTTAGCCTCTAGCACCAACTCCAGATGATAACTAAGCTCCAATTACGTGTATAAATTCTCGATTACCGTATGTAGCGAAGGAGGTCAACCGGCAATCCGCTCTCAATCCATTGAGCACGGATATTCAATTCGATAGCCCTCTATTAACAGCCGAGGAAGCGGATGTCGAGAACTTAGGGTTTTTCAGCTACAAAGCTCGATCGACCAAGACCACACAAGACGGGCAGAAAAAGGAAACAAAGGATAATGCGAGACAGAAATATGCTCCGCAGTTTGGGGGAAAAGAAAAAACGAAAACGAGATGACGGAGTACTCACCTGAGAGATTAACTGCCTCCAAGCCATGGCTACGGAACAAAAAAACGGCTATGCTGCTTCTGAGTCCTGTCGGCGGAGCTCAGACCGTATTTCACCGACGAGCGGTGACGATTGCAACGGCGGAGGCGGTATGTGATCGGACGGGAAGAGAAAGGAAGGAATGACGGAAAGTAGTTGAAGTGGGCGTTCGCGATGAGAGGGAGGGAAGGAATAAGGGAAGTGTCTGTCTCAGCCTCTGGTCTGGAGCGCGCTTCCGAAACAGGTCCGGGTTGGGCTCCGGATAGCATAACAACACCTAAGGTGTTGTTATTATAACAACAGGGGTATAAGGGTAACTGCACAATAATAACTGCACAATAATTAAATAATTGTTTTCTTTTACCTGGCATTAATTTTGAAATTCAAAAATAATAATAAAATTCATTGAAGCGCGCGTTGAGACATTTCAGTTTTCCGCTTTCCCCTTTCCCCTTTCCCCTCTGCTCACGAACTGCTCACGAACTGCTCTCCGACGGGACGTCTGCTTCGGTCTCCCTGTTCTCGCCACCAAATTTGCATCTGCATCGAGCGATTTCGTCTGCGGCTTGTGGATTTCCTTCGCGCGATTCTGTTTCCTTCGTCGCCGAAGTGAATTTCGAGGTATGCCGGTGATTTCCTCCGATAAACTGGAACTGTCTTCTCCTCCGTCGTCAGTTTTGGTCTGCGAAGTCGCCGTTGTCGTTTAGCGTCGCCGGAGTTCCACTTGTATGGTGTTAGTTTGGCGTCGCCGTTTTCGTTTTCGTTAGCATTGTCATTGCTTGCTTCTGCTATTGAATTTACCACCTTCGTTTTCATGTTTGCCCTCTGTTACTTTCGTTTTCCAGTTTTCTGCGATGTTTTGACGCATGCAGTCTAAATTTGTTGAAGGAGACGAGGAAATTTCATAGTTGTGCGTTCTGGTTAGGTTTTGTTGGATGTTTCTTCATTTTTGTGGTGTGCTTTGATTATTTTAGGGTTTCTGGTTTCTCATGAGTCGTTTGTGGTGTTGTTTAGTAGTTCTGTTGTTTTTTTTCTATATTTTGGTGGTGCGCTTTGTGTTTGGTGACAGTTAGTGTGTTTGTGGGTTGGATTGGGGCCTTTCTGGAGGGTTTTAATAAAACTATTGTGTATTTTAGGGTTTCTGGTTTCTCATGAGTCGTTTGTGGTGTGCTTTGTGTTTGGTGACAGTTAGGGTGTTTGTGGGTTGGATTGGTGCCTTTCTGGAGGGTTTTAATAAAACTATTGTGTACTTTCAGGCTACTGTTGGTGGTTCTTTTAAAAGGTTTTGTGGTTTGTGTTTCGGATTTCACAGTTTGGTTTAGAAGATTTACTGGTGTGCATTTGCAGTTGTTGTTTGTCTCCTTTACATCTGATTATTGAGTCGTTTGTGGTGGTGTTCAGTAGTTCTGTTGTTTTGTTCTTTTTTTTTTTTGGTGGTGCGCTTTGTGTTTGGTGACATTTAGGGTGTTTGTGGGTTGGATTGGGGCCTTTCTGGTGTTTTTCCAGGGTGATGTTGGTGGTTCATTTGGAGTTGTTGTTTGTCTGCTTTAAATTTGATTATTGGATTGTTTTCATGGGTTTACAGTTTGCATTAGGCCCTTAATGGTTTGGATTTTATATGTTCTGGTATGAGATTGCTTATGTTGGTTTGTGTTTTGGTTGCTTTGTAGGCATGGCACCTGCTAAGAAACGTGCAGTAAAGGGGAAAGAAAAGGAAAAAGTTCCAACACCTAAGCAAGAGAAAGATGGTGCAGTAAAGGGGAAAGAAAAAGAAAAAGTTGCAACACCTAAGCGAGAGAAAGATGGTGCTTCTCCTGTGCCTGGAAAGCCGGATAAGAGGCATCGTAGTAATACTAATCGTATTCTTGGCATCATGGAAGCTGACAGTACAAGTGAAGAAAAACTGCAGATGCTTGATCCTCTGGGTTTTAGGGGTGTGTCGAGGGTTAAGCTTACGAGACTCCCGGATAATTTTATTGAATGGCTTTGCAAAAGCTTTGATGTGAGTTCAAGGTCTTTCCCGCTGCTACGGTCAGGGAAGTTTAGAATTGGAGAGGCAGATGTGGAGAGAGTCTATGGTTTGCCGCGTGGACCGTATGTTGTTAAGCTGGATATGTTCAGTGCAGCCCAGAGGCACAGGTGGGGAATTGAGTTAGGGCTTTCCAATACTAAGAAAGGAAAGGCGTCATTGGCAAATGTTAAACTGGCATTGGAAGAGGAGAGGGACAATAAGAAGTGGAGGGATCTTTTTGTACTGTATGCAATGGAGGCAGTTCTGTGTCCCAGTGGAAATTTGAAGATTAACCTCTCCTATGCTGGTTTTTTGCAAGATGAAATGGTTGCTGACTTCACCCAATATAATTGGTGTAAGCATGTGGCTGACCATTTTAATGACAGTATGGTTGAAGTGGTTCAATCAAAGTCAAAGTTCCCTGGTGACGTTCATCTTCTTTTTGTAAGTGAATAAATATACCCCTTTTCGAATTTTGGTTTACTGTTTCATTTATGGTTTGTTTATTGACGAATGTGGTGTGGTTGAAGATGTTTATGGTTTGTTTAAGAGTTTTAATGGTTTGCTTTTGCCCCCCCCTGTGTTATAATGTTTCTGGTATTGTTTTTCATTTATGGTTTGTTTATTGACTAATGTGGTGTGGTTGAAGATGTTTATGGTTTGTTTAAGAATATTTATGGTTTGCTTTACCCCCCTTTGTTATAATGTTTCTGCTATTGTTTATCATTTATGGTTTGTTTATTGACGAATCTGGTGTGGTTGAAGATGTTTATGGTTTGTTTAAGAATATTTATGGTTTGCTTTTGCCCCTCCCCCCCTGGTTGTGTGGTGTGTATTATAATCTTTCTGGCACAGTTTGTTTGTGGTTGCTTGACTTCTGTCTGTTTGTATATGTGGCAGATTTCGATTCTTGACCGTGTGAAGAACCCCCCTGAGCTGCCCATACCGACCTGTAAGCATAGGTCGTACAAAGTCGCAAGTGCTGCTTTTCAAGTACTGATGGACGAAGGTCATCTCAATATTGGTCATCGAGATGTAGTGATGGAAGAAGAAGCAACCTCCAGTCAACCAATGGGACGAGAACGTGTGCTGGGTTCAAAGAGGAAAAGGCCGGTAGATGATCTTGATATGGTGAGGGAAGGGGATCTTCCGAAGCTTCCCCATCTTGACCTCAACTTGGATGGTGTTCATTCGGTTGAAGAAGTGAGTGATTTTTTCTGTGTTATTCGTTTTATGTCTTTCTTTAGAGTACTTTCAGTGTGCTTTACAAGTATAGTGGTTTGCATTAGTTTGTTTACGGAATACTTTATTTTATTCATGTGCTGGTTAGTTGTGTTTTCTGTTGTTTGTTCTTTGGCTTGCTTTAGTGTACTTGTGGTTTCTATTAAAAGAATAGTGGTTTGCATTACTTCGTTAAAGGAATATTTTATGGTACTCATCGTTTGGTAGGTGTTTTTCTGTGAGAACTCAAACATATGTGGTTCGTATAAGTGTGTTTTAGGTGTTCATTAAAAGGAATGTGAGATTCTTTAGAAGGTTTATGGTTTGCTTTTGGGCTGTTCAGTAACTTTGGGCTGTTTTCGTGTTTTTGTAGGCATATCAGTTGAAGAATGACATGGAAAGTTATAAGAGGGCTTTGTTGAGGATGGCTGCTCATTACAGTTCGAGCATTGAACAAGTTGATGATCATATAAAGATGCTGGAGGGGCAGCAACCAGAGGATAGTCCTGAAGATAATGTCGATTTCACTGATAGAGTTGATGATGTTTCTGTTGCTAAGGGAACCAATGATGTCGGTCGCAATGCATCTGCTGCCAATGCTGATGATGAGACTGGTGCTAACAGTCCAAAGTCCCCGGGTCTTGATGATTTGTCAATGGAGATGGATAAGGATGGTGCTGGTAGTGTTGATGTTGTGGTGCCAGATGTTGGTCACAATGATCCTGCTGGCACTGCTAATGATGATACCTCTCCTAAGGGAGTGTTAGATTCGGAGGGACTTGATGATCATCTTGATAATCTGACAATGGAGATGACACAAAAAAGTGTTGATTCTGAGAATGCTAAGAAGGTGATGGAGATGGACAGCTGTGAGGAAAAGGGACAAGGTGATGATGGAGATGACAATGTTGATGCTGCTAAGTTGGATAACTTGGTTGAGAAGGTCGTAAAGGTATTTTTACTGTTTTGTGTTTGAATATTTGTGGTGTGGATTATACTGTTTTTGGTTTGTTTGTCATGTCTTTTGTAGTTGGTTGTTTTGCATTTGTTAGTGGTGTGGTTTACATATATCTGGTTTTGTTAAACACTTTTGTGGTTTGGTTTCTGTAGTCTGCTATGGGGGATGTTTGTGAAGATGTGGTGGTTGATGAGAAAAGGAAAGAAGCTGATTCTGAGAATGCTAAGAAGGTGATGGAGATGGACAGCTGTGAGGAAAAGGGACAAGGTGATGATGGAGATGACAATGTTGATGGTGTTGATGCTGCTAAGTTGGATAACTTGGTTGAGAAGGTCGTAAAGGTATTCTTACTGTTTTGTGTTTGAATATTTGTGGTGTGGATTATACTGTTTTTGGTTTGTTTGTCATGTCTTTTGTAGTAGTTTGTTTTGCATTTGTTAGTGGTGTGGTTTACATATATCTGGTTTTGTTAAACACTTTTGTGGTTTGGTTTCTGTAGTCTGCTATGGGGGATGTTTGTGAAGATGTGGTGGTTGATGAGAAAAGGAAAGAAGCTGATGCCGGTGAGGTGCTTGAGGGTGGTGATGGTAGTGGAGATTTAACATTGAGTCAGCTAGTTAGGGAGGGAAAGGTAATTTGTTATACAAAGGTAATTTGTTGTACTATGTTTCAGTTTTGGTTTGTGTTAGTTGTTTTTAGTGTTGTTTTATCTAATTTGTGGGTTGCTTTAAAAATCAGAAAAAATTTAAAGTGAAGAATGCAGGAAGCTCATCCGGTGTTGATATTGATGTGTTGAAGGGTGCTGTGTTGCGATATGCAAGGGATTCGAATAACTTGTAAGTTAATGTGTATAGATTTCATACATATGCGGTTGTTTGTATATATTTTTTTATATAGTGCTTATTAGTACTTTTCTAATGCCGACTGTTTTGTTTGTTATGGATTATGAAAAATAGGAAGGAAATCCTTTTCAGTCGCGTTGATGGATTCGATTGCTTGTATAGAAAGGACACAGAGACTTTGGCACATGGGAAATGTGTGAGTGTGGATGTTATTGACTGCTATGCTGCCTATCTGAATCGGGAGCAAGTGAGAAGAGGGCAACTGAAAAGATGGGTGTTCTATTCAGGGCTGGCGGTGAGTTACATTTTCTGCTAGTTCTGTTTTGTTTTAGGGTTTTTGTGGTGTGCATTATAATAGGTCTGGTTTGGTTTAAGGGTTTTGTGTTGTGCATTATAAGACGTCTGGTTTGCTTTAGGGTTTTTGTGGTGTGCATTATAATACTTCTGGTTTGTTTTAGGGTTTTTGTGGTGTGCATTATAATACGTCTGGTTTGTTTTACTGTGTTTATGTTGTGTTCTACCTTGTAGCAAAGAGTGCAGGGGATAGTGAAGAACGAAGGACCACTGCCTAATTTTTTTGAAGAGACTGATGAAATTATTACAAGTTGCAAGTGGATACCAGATGGTTTGGATTTCTCACAATGTGATTATGTATGTATTTTTTTAGTCAGATTTGCTAGATTGTTTCATGTGTGTTTTTTCTTCATTGTGCTTTTGGAGTACTGACTTGTTTTTGTTCTGCATGCAGTGGATGTTCCCCCACTGTTCTGATGACCACTACAGGATGTATGTAGTGAATCTGAAGAACAAACGGTATGATTATCTTGACAGCCTTTACCCTGACGACCTTGATTCCAAGTTTCGTGCTGTTGCGGATATGGTGGTCCGCTATGCCACAGAATACATTCCTGCCTGCAGAAAAGAGCCCTTCAAATTTGAAGAATTCAAGTGGGTTAGACAGCGAGGGGTGAGACAACGTGGTGGGATTGACTGTGGTGTTTTTACTATGAATTTTGCTGAGTTTTGGGATGGCAAACTGCATCCAGCTATGAGGAATTGGCAAAGACAAATCAATCAGAGGCGGGATGAGATCACATTAACATTGCTGCTGAACAAGGAGAACAGTGTACTTGAAGAGGTGAAGAAGAAGAGTTTGGAGTTTGATCGCAAGGTGGACTAGCTGATTTTAGCATGCATTTGCAAGAACAGTTTCAGATTTCAGTGTGTTAATATGTGTTTTAGTGTGTTAATGGTGTTGATTAAGAGGATTTGTGTTCGTCGTGTATGGTGTGTATTATAAGACAAGTGGTTTGTGTTAATACATAAGTGGTTTGCTTAATGAGTGTTCTGGAAAGTTTCCATATGTTTGTGGTTTGGTTTTGTTAAGAGGTTTCGTAGTTTGTTTTCTTTCCTGTATGGTGTGGTTTGTAGTGTTTATGGTTTGGATTAGGTGGTCTGTGGTGTGGATTGTAGCGTTTTTGGGTTGGTTTAGGTGGTATCTGGGTTGTTTAACCTTGTTCGGTGTGCATTGTGGTGTTTATGGTTTGGATTAGGTGGTCTGTGGTGTGGATTGTGGGGTTTTTGGGTTGGTTTAGGTGGTATCTGTGGTTTGTTTAACCTTGTTCGGTGTGTATTGTGGTGTTTATGGTTTGGATTAGGTGGTCTGTGGTGTGGATTGTGGGGTTTTTGGGTTGGTTTAGGTGGTATCTGGGTTGTATTCAACTGTATCTGTGTTGATCAAATATTATCAAAAACCTGCAACTGTTCATATTTGTCTCATAGTTGTCATTGAAATCTAAAAGTTTATGACAGAAAAAAAACACGGATAACAACAAGGAAACTAATCACTCATTGTTGCTTTTGTAACGCTTGTTGGCGGCCTGTTCATCAATTCTTTGCTTTCTAGCCCTCTCCAGTGCTACCTCAAGTCCACCTCTTAGCCTCTTCTTTGATTTCCATGGGTCTTTTCGAGCCTTGAATCCCTTCACATTGGCATACTTGTCATTTGTAGCTGAAGCAGCAGCGCTTTGTGAGGGTGATGTATTGGTGGTTCCATCTGTTGAAAAAGCAATATGCAAGATACTGGTGAACATAAGTAGGGATTAAGCAATTAGTGGATTGGATTAAGATGTTTATGGTTTGCATTAGATCATTTGTGGCTTGGATTAAGCAATTACTGGTGAATATAAGTAGGGATGCTAACAAGATGTGTGAAATTACCAGGTACTGTTTGCTGAGTTTCTTGAGTCTGAAGGCTTTGGAAAGCTAGTTTAGTGAGCTCTGCAATCTTCTCCTTAACCATTGAGAAGACCTTGTCATTCATTGAGACTTTTGTTGCTAGGATAACCATGCTAGCACACAGTTCTTGATACCTCCCTGCATAAGTATCTGTTGCAGCACATTCTGTTGTGTTTATTGTGAACTTCTCTCCAGATTTGGCATCTCTCGTCCATCGTGGCAGAATGTATTCCTTAGGGATAGTCAATTGCTCAATATCATCACCATTGAATCCAACCATCTCTATCTGCCTGATTACATGTCTGCACAACCAGCCTGAACTTTCAAACAAACGACATGAGCACTTGTATTTCTTCTCCTCTTTGTTCACTAACACGACTCTTTTGCCGAATCCTCCTAGTTTCTTCACTTCATAAGCTGTCATTCCATCTCTATCCATAGATTCATTCCGGAACACAAAAAAAGCAAGGCTTTCTGAATACTCCTCAAGGAAAGAACTGTAGATCTTAGTTGTGTATAATTTTGCGACTTGCTGAACAAGTGGGCTTCTGTCATACCTGTTGGAAGATGACATACAACATACAATCATTCATAAAACATCTTGTCTACATTAATGATTTTATGGTATGTATTGTACTGTTTGTGGTGTGGATTGTGGTGTTTATGGGTTGTATTAGGTGGTCTGTGGTGTGGATTGTAGGGGTTTTGGGTTGGTTTAGGTGGTATCTGGGTTGTTTAAGCTTTTGCGGTGTGCATTGTGGTGTTTATGGTTTGGATTAGGTTGTCTGTGGTGTGGATTGTAGGGGTTTTGGGTTGGTTTAGGTGGTATCTGGGTTGTATTCAACTGTTCTGTGGATGCATTCTACAGTATAAAAAGTTCAAATAAAGGAAGTAATACGTACATGTTGTTTGGGACTGTGTTTGCCATTTGATAATCCATGTCCATTTCGTCTGATCTTTTCCGTTCGAGCAACTTGTTGAAGTATGTGAAGAACTCAACTAGGTTGTCATCTGGTTGAAGGTAGTTTCGGAGGTTGCTGTTACAAGACTCACTCAGCTGTGAGCTTCGCATACCAGCTGTGAAGTGGTCCTTAATCCATGCTGAAGACCACTGTTTTCTCACCTTGTAAATTGAATCCAACCAGTTCCTTGGATTGGTGCCTTCTTCTGGATAATATGTGTCTAGCAACCTTGACCAATTGTACTCAAATTCTTCCTCATTTTCTACTCCAAAAGTGACATATTGTAGATCTTCTAGAATGTTTGTGTTTGTGGTGTCGAGATGCTTCATTGCATTCTGCTTGATATGAAAAGTACACAAGCCATGGAATGCTTCAGGAATGACGGATCTAATCCCAGCGGCGATTGCAGCAGCTTGGTCGGTGAATATTGATGTTGGTCGGCTGCCTGACATACATTTCAAGAATGCATCGAACAACCACTTGAATGTAGCGGTTGTTTCATCATATAGGAGAGCAGCCCCGAAGATGCAAAGTGCACGATGGTGGTTGAAGCCAACAAACAAAGCTGTAAATTAAAAATAAAAAAAAGAACAACATAGAATTAAACATTGAAACAAACAAAGGCTGTCTTTTTTGATATATATGGTGTGCTTCAGGACGTTTTTAGTATGGTTTAGGAGGTTTGTGGTATGCATTGCGTAATGTTTGGTTTGCATTCAATTTCGAAATATCAAGAAAATTATCTAGTGCAAGGAATCCTTCTTAATGCAAACCACAAACCTTTTAATGCACACCACAAATCTTATAAAACAGACCACAAACCTCACAAAGCAAACCACAACATTTGCGGAAGCAGACCAGAAATCTATTAATGCAAACCACAAACCTCACAAAAGAAACCACAAACCTCACAAAGAAAACCACAAACCTCACAAAGCAAACCAGTGCAAGGAATACTGACCTAGTGGACGATAATTCTGGTTTGTCCTGTATGTGGTGTCGAAGCTGATCGTATCTCCGAAGCAACTGTAGTCAAACCGCATTCTTGCATCAGCCCAGAATATACTTGCAATATCTTCGTTACTATCTACCTCAATTTCATAGAAGAATGATGGATTCTTGTAAGCTCCCTCCCTCCTGAAGTTGTGGTGAACAACTCATATGATTTCCGTAGTGAAACTCCACAATCTGCATGCACTTTTGCGACCATTGCATGCATTTCTGAGATCCCCTTGTTCGACCTCAAGAGATGTTTGAATTTTGGAGGGAGGAGATCATGGTTGTGTTCTGTTATCCACTTGTCCAGCAGCCATTCATCCTTCTCGATATCATATCTGAATTTGATTATAGCTGGGCAGCCAACTCTAGTTTCTGGTACAGCACGTTGATAAGCCTTCACATCTATTGATCCTTTATTCTTGGGATTTGACTTGCTTGTGGTCTTGTATCCTTCTTTGCTGCAGCAATACCTAGCATATCGTGCTGTTTTGGTTGGCTGTCTTTTTGTAGAACGTTTGACAGCTCCCATGTCCCTCACGCTGAAGCCAAGGTCGTGAGCATAGTTCTTGTAGAATTGTTTTGCTTCCTCAATGGTTTTGAATGCCAACCCCAAACTAGTGTAGTCTGACTCGGACCTGTTTGATGTCACACCTGTAAGCAATGATGAAAGAAATGAGCACTTGATCATTTCATCTTGCGATAATTTTTGCTAGAAAAGTGTAAAGTGGTTTGGGTTGTAGTTATTCATGATGCTTTTATGACATTTATGGTTTGCATTACAGTGTATGATTTTTTTTACAAACAGATTGGGGAATGTAACGATTAACGTTTTAATGGTGTGTATTGAAGGTGTTTTGGTGCGTTTAAGAAGTATTGTGGTTTGTTTTGGGAAGAATGTGGTGTGTTTGGCGATGCTTTTGGTATCGTTTGTGGGATTTTTGTGGGCGGTTTACTGATTTCATCTTGCAATGATATTTGCTAGAAAAGTGAAAAGTGGTTTGCATTGTAGTTATTCATGAATCTTTTATAACATTTATGGTTTGCATTACAATGTGCTTTTTTTACAAACAGATTGCAGAATGTAACGATTTAGGTTTTAATGGTGTGCATTGGAGGTGTTTTGGTGCGTTTAAGAAGTATTGTGGTTTGTTTCTAAAGTGTTTTGGTTGATAGTCTCTTTTTTTCCTGTGGTTTGTTTTGGGACGAATGTGGTGTGTTTGGCGATGCTTTTGGTATCGTTTGTGGGATTTTTGTGGGCGGTTTGATTGGTAGTGCTTATGATATGGTAAATGGCTTGTATAAGCGTGATTGTGGTGCTCATTGTAAGAAAACAGGAAGGATTGAGTTGAGCGTACCTTCTTCTTGTTCATTGTTGCCACTGTTAGTGGAAATAGAGGTTTCCAGCTGATATCCAACTTCTGTTGCATTTTCAGAAGATGTTGCAATTTGCAGGAGTTGTTGAGCATCTACAGAACCAACAGAAACTTCATCTACACGATTCTCATCCATCGTCAATGTCTTAGCTGCGATCAGGAGCTTGCTCAGCCGTCGCCGCCGTTGCTGTAGCTGCTGCGATCAGATCTCGTCGCCGTTGCGTTGCCGCCGTTGCTGTAGCTGCTGCGATCAGATCTCGTCGCCGTTGCTGTAGCTGCTGCGATCAGATCTCGTCGCCGCCGTTGCTGTAGCTGCTGCGATCAGATCTCGTCGCCGCCGTTGCTGTAGCTGCTGCGATCAGGATCTCGTCGCCGCCGTTGCTGTAGCTGCTGCGATCAGGCTCTCGTCGCCGCCGTTGCGTCGCCGCCGTTGCTGTAGCTGCTGCGATCAAGCTCTCGTCGCCGCCGTTGCGTCGCCGCCGTTGCAGTAGTTGCGTTGCTCCGATGAGGATTCGTCGCCCTCGTTCAGCCTCGGCGCCGCGCGATTGGACAGAGAGAGAAACGGAGAGAGAAACGAGCTGGAAATTTTCGGACAAAAGGAGCTGGAAATTTTCGGAAAAGGAGCTGCCAATTTTTGGTAGGACAAAAATGCCCTTCCTTTGTATTTTACCCTAGTCAACGCATGATTTTCAAAAGTATGCAGAATGGTGGGTTCCTATTGGTCCACCTATGTTGTTGTTACTATAACAACAAATATGGTGTTGTCACCATATCCGCTCCCTCCGGGTTGTGTTTGGTCGAGAAAAAATGAAAAATCCCCCAACTTGATTTTTGCTCCCAGTTCCACAAAGGAACACGCTCTCTAAATAAAACGCAGCAGCAGCATGGGCGAATTTTTCAAGTCCCGAGCTGATTTTTCCGACTAAAATATTTTTGGGCAATGTCTATTTTTTATCCAAACCTTTTTCAGATTCTTTTATTTTAACCAAACCTATTGAATTCCTAAAAATTATCCAAACGTTAACTCTCCGTCAACTTTTCTGTTAGTAATGCTGACTAAGTATGACCATAATGAGTTGACTTCCTACGTGGCGGTCAGAATACCATCATTTACTATTTTTAATAAAAAGATTATCAAAAAACAAAACAAAATCCCACCTCTCACGTGGACGAAATAAGTAACGGTAACAGAATAAATGCCCAGACTTTGATAAATTATAATACGTTTGGATAATAAATAGAATTTCTATAGGTTTGGTTAAAATAAAAGAATCTGAAAAAGGTTTGGGTAAAAAATAGACATTGCCCAATATTTTTCAGTCTATGGTTTTAGACTTACATACGTTCTAAATTTTAAAATCTATCAAGTTTAGATGTAAAAAATATAATTTATACTAGAGTTGGGCCTGTCCATTGGTCGGATACATTACATCAATAGTATAAAAATTAATTGTAATTATAAGAATCATTTATTTAGTACCATGATCAATAGTGTATTCCTTCTTTTGCTGCAATTCATTGAAACCCATTTTAATGGTAAAATGTTTGAAAATGTGAAACATCTTTTCACGATGTTAGAATTTCATCTCATATAAATCGTAAATATTATCAACCATTCGCTATTTTCTTTCATCATAGATATTTCTATATGGCTATATCCACCATCAATAATCTATTTCTTTATCTCAATAACACTATTATCTCCATCAATGAATTCACTACTTCCGATATTAGCGTACTTTTCCTTCTTCGCTTCCATTTCCCTATCTCAAATATTTAATCGCAAAACTTTTTTAATTGTGAAAACTCCATTTGCAAGAACTTAAATTTACCGAGTACATGTCATGAACTTTGTCTGGGATTACTCTTCTTCATCCTTCATTATCTTCAAAACTATGTACCCACTCAGGGGTTTGCGATGTTGTAACCGTGAGCTTCATATAAAAATTTAACGGCATGCTCTTGGTTTGTATGAGATGAGGAGATGAAGGTTCTTTCATTTTGTCACTATCTTTGAGTAGTTTCTCGATAATAATTCCAAAAAAATCTAGCTTCCTCCTGACACAGAACAATTCAATTTAGATTATAAAAATGATGTCTACAACTCACAGCTAATCCTGAAATTATAAAATAACAACAATTGAGATACACTATTTAGTCGAAACCCTTATATTTTAGTGGGTTAAAAACAAAACAAAATAACCCTCATCTCATACAAACCGAGAGATACATTATTTGTTTTCTCTCTAATGAATGAACTTGAAGTTAAAAACAAAAAAAGAGTAGAGGTGGATCGTTACCTTACTACTATTGTCTTTTATATTGTTGTATAATTCTTATGAAATTTCTCATTATAGTCTTCTTCCACTTTTCTTTGGCAAGTTACAATTAATATGGTTTTTCTAACCCCATTTAAATTAAGAGTTGAAACGAATGAGATATAGTCTGCTAAATTTGCGAGAAATTGAAAATCTCTTAACTATAGCTATTAAGGTTTGTACCTGCTGTAACTAAAGGAGGTTATGCACCAAAATTCCGACACTTTTACTTGGCTTTTTGAAGATCGTATTGGAACACTGTATTGTAAATAAGATGATTCTCCAAGGTGAATGTATTTTTAATGCTTATAGCACTCAATAGTAGTATGAATTGACTTCAAAACTTCAAATAATACTGACGTAGTTATAACAAAACAAAATAATATGTTAATGCCAAATCAAGTTTTGATAAGAATTATCATCTAACTAATATAAACGAAGCAAAGTTATGAAAAAAAAGCAAACGAAGTTGCTGGTTTCCTTCTATGGTAAAAGAATATACATCAAACCTAGATCTATGGTGGTACGATCTCATAATTTTTTTATCGTTTTCCAAAAAAAGAACCTAAGAAATAAATTATATAGCTACCAGTTTTAAACTTTGAACTTCTAGGTATCGTTTGCTTGTGGGATTTGAGTGATGGATTTGCCACCCAAATCCAGCATCAAGGTTTTGACACAAATCTATTGTTTGCTAAGGGACACAAATTCGTGGGGTCCATGGATTTGAACCTTTTTTTAGATCCAAATCTATGGACCCTATAGATTTGCAAATCTCATATTTCATTTGGGATGTGATAATGAAAGGCAAAAATGTGAGACAAATCCATCGTAAATCCATGATAAAAATTAACTAAACAAACAATTTACCTTTCCAAATCCATCATAAAGTCTCTAGATGAGATTGTGATCTGCATTTCATCACTCTTAGAAAAAACCATTACGTAAAAGAAGAATTAAGAATAAACTAATAATTAATTTAAAAATTATTGATAATTACATTCATAAACCTCCGCACCATTATCAATTCTCACTAATGCATTGAATTTTTATATGTTTATGCCTCAAATCCAAATTATAGTTGAAAGTATTTGATTTGTATGAAGAATTAATTAATTAGCAAATTCATAACAATTTGTCTCCAACACTTATTTTTATATATAATAATTGGTTGTGAAAGGGTTTCCAACACACCCTTTTTTAATTATGTTTGGGTATTTAATAATTAAAAGGACAAAAATATCCTTCCTAAATTCACTCAGAATGCTGGAAATTTAGAATTAATCATGTTATCATGGAGAACCTCTTTATATTAGTGTTACGATTAGGATTTAAAACCCGAATCCGAATTCAAAGGATGGAAGGAGGGGCAATGGCTGAGTCACTTGAGGGGATTTTCCCCCAAACTAATCGAGTTAGTAAAATATTTACTACTACACAACACTTACATTAAAATTTCCCAAACTACTAGAGTTTGCTGCAGTTCACTGTTGTCAAAGGCGAACAACTTTAATAAATAGGTGAAGTCAAAAGTCATTAACGTAAATCGCCTAGGAAATAGTGAACAAAGTCGTTCGCTTATTGCAAAAGCAAAGTGTTGAAAATGTAACGATGCTTACAAGAGCAAACAATAGTGAATCGTTGCCGCGAACAGTTGTTGTTCACATGTCTGTTCAGCGATCAATTGCTCTTCGTTGCATTTTACAACCATCCATTCAATTATTTGATGCAAGTGACTCGCCCAGACTACTGATAACGATGTAATTGCATGATTTTATACCCCTATTTCTTATCCATTTGCGGAGCATGGTTGTGTGTTTTGGCCTATTTTACGCCGGGTTGTGCTACTTTGTCCTATTTCAGGTCCCAGGCGTCAAAAGGAAGGCCAAGCGCGAGTTTCGGATCGTTTGGAAGTCGTTTGGTCGAGCCAGGGCCAAAACACGGGCAGGAGGCCCTTAGAACACGGCCGTGTTCCTGGCCGTGTTTTTACCGCCGAGACTCCCCATGTGTGGTTTGAACCAGCTAAAAAACACGGGCAGGCCTGAGACAGAACACGGCCGTGCTTTGCCCAGAACACGCCCGTGTTTTCCTAATGCACGTGGCCGTGTTTTTATGCCAAAGCCAAAACACGGGCGGGCTGGACCAGAACACGGCCGTGCCCTCGACCGTGTTCTGGCCAGTGATGCCCTTTTAGGCAGATTTCAGCCAAATTGAGAGGGGATTCGAGTTTTAGAGAGATAGAGCGATTCCTAGAGAGAGAAAGCGACGAACAAGAGTCTCCAAGTTCCCTAGCTTGATCTTCATCACCATTGGAGCTTGGATTGAGCTTGGAGAAGTGCCGATTCAACGTCCAGGAGCTGAAATCCATCCTTCACAGTATGGTTTCCGCATCTGCTTTTGCTTCTTTCTCCATGGAGTAGTTCTCCCATTCATCTGGGTGTGGGAAACCCTAGATCTGTATGTTAGGTTTGATTGTATGAACCCAAGTTTTGATTCTATGATCTTGATTATATTCAATTGAGGTTTTGAATGATTGAATGGCATGAATCCTGATCAAATTCTTGTTATTTCTGCTTTAACGTAGAATGATAATATCTGCCTAGGTTGATAGAGTATCCTTAATCGAAGGTAGTGAATTGGTGACTTTAGTCGAGGAGCCGATTCACTATTCTGTACCGAATTCAATTCGGTAGTGGAGGTTTTGTTCATAGGGCCTCAATCTGTTTACTCCGGTGGAGGTTAGTCGCCCGCTAGAGACTCAGATTGAGAGGGTCTTAAGACCTTTAGTCGAGACTTCAGACTGTTTGAGAACCTTCCGCAGTATAACTATCATAGAAATTGAACTTAGTAATTACAATCCGGCTTAACTGCAGTCTAGGGGGAACCATATCCGGGTGACCTCTCTTAACCTGAAAACAACCGTTTAGTTGCTTTGCTTGCTTGTTAATTTAGATCTTCACTAAAGTTTCATTGCTAGATAATACGAATTCACTGAGTAGTCATCACATCTAGGACCCGGGTTGACATTAAAACCCAAACCCGCTATACTACGCTTTAGGAAGTGGTTACACTTGGCCATTTTCTAGAGTGACAGTAGGAGTGAGTCAAGTTTTTGGCGCCGTTGCCGGGGACTTTCTAGATTATTAGGAAAGGCAGAAGTTTGTTACTTTAGCGTTTTTCTTTTGTTTTCCGCCCTTGCTTTTCACTTGGATTTTTTATTTTTATTTTTTTTGTTGGTGCAGATCTGAATCATGGATCCTAATGGCTTCTCCAACCATTGGGGGTATCCACCACCATCCGAGTGGTATTACCCCGAGACCCCCTGGAGCAATCAAGGAGGAGAAGACTATGGATTCGGGTTCCAGTACCAACCCCCTTACTACGGAGAACAACCGGACCCCTGGGCATATCAAGAACAACCTCATTACCAAGAAGAATTTCTCCCACAACCAGAAGGGCCATTGGCGCTGGAGTTACCCATGGCGGCCTTCACGGGCCATTCTGCAGAGCCATGCTACACTCCACAGCCAGATCCAAACTATGAATTGAGGCTTCTCATTGAGCAGTTTGCTCGAAACAGTGAGAGATTATGTGCCAGGATGGATCTTTGTACTCAGGCCTATTGTGAAACAGAGGAGATCCTCCTGAGCCTTAAGAAGAGCGTCGATGATCTTGAGCGATCTTGTGCACAACCTGCTCCAGATCACCCTTCTGCTACCATACTATAGGAGGAGGAGGAAGTAGAAGGCTACAAGGACATTGTGGAGCAAACAGAAGTTATCACGGAGAGCTCCCGTGAAGATCATGATCAAGAATGTCATGTCGTAGCCGACCACCCCTTCCCACATCCCACACCGAGCTTTGAAGAGGTGGGCATGAGTGAGGAGATGCAAGAAGATCTCATGAAAGAAATTGCTTGGCAACTTGCTCTCCAATCCGTGCTAGAAGAAGAAGAGCAAGAAAGGGTGGAGAAAGAAGTTGTGGAGGATGACGAAAGTGAAGCAGAAGGAGTTCTTGATCATTTCCCAGGGGTGATACCACATGAAGAAGAAAGGGGGGTTGAAGAAGCAATTGGCGTCCAGGCTGAGGACGGAGTTGAGGTGGAAGAGGCCTGCACCGGCCATGAGTTACATTTGATATCTCCACCAAACTTCGAGGAACTACTTAGCAAGGACCCATTTGCAGTGTCTCTTTGCCAGACCCAGGCCACATCGATATCGGTCTCTCTTGGTGGACGTGATGGTGGCCAATAGATGCTGTCATATCTGGTTTGGGGCAATGAGACGAGAGAAGAGAAGAAGAGGTCTCGAGGGTGGAGACTTCATCTGCATCAAGTGCATGAGCCTTCATCACCTGCCACACCACATGCTCGTGACTTGAGACTCCACCTCATCGACGAGAACCTCAACTTCAAAGAGGTTCTGGGGTGGACCGAAACTTAGGAGCCATCGTCCGGCTCACGACATGAAAGAAGCGCTTGTTGGGAGGCAACCCAACCAGTCGGTTTGCATTTCTTTCTCTATTTCTCCTCGGTTGAGTCAGTTTTGTTCTTTGATTTTATAGTCAATAACTCAACCTTTGTGAGATTTTGTGGGGTGTTTGTGTTCCGAATACGCTCTCCTCCTAGAATGCACCGCCTGCCCCATCCACCATCATTCACCCTTGATCTGGTAACTTCGTTCTACCCTCCTTATCTTTCCTCCATTGAGGACAATGTTGTGCTTAAGTGGGGGGGGGGGATGTTCGATTATGTATGTAACACCCTACCCTATACATTTTGCCTAATCATATTGTTCATACAATTGCAGCGGAATTAATCTCGGGTGTTACACTAATTATCAAAATTTACCCAAATAAAATTTCGACATGAATTACTCGCGTAATGGGCTAACAGTTCTTGCAACTTATCCTGCAAAATAATTCATCACAAACATACATACTCACAACCATATGCATTGGCTTTTCTTAGCCATAGCCACACTTTCGTACTCTGCAACTACATACCATACTTATACAAGTCATAATCGTCACAACTTACACAATTACACAAATATACACATATCATCAACTTTCCACACCTGTGGATATCTCACACTACATCAGAAGCTAGTATGCACATGAAAAACGTTCTCAAAACATTTTACAAAAAGGTGTGGATCACTGGCCAAAATCCCGAGTAGTAGTCCAAGCACACAATAGTTGAAGACCATACCTCATCTTGACTTCAACTCTAGCTCCTCTCCCACCTAACACCTATCTACTGCTGCTGCTGATGATCTACTTACACATAGCATAAGCAGAGAAAAAGGATAAAGAGGATCAGCTCATAGCTGAGTGAGATAATCATAGCATCGTGAGTTCATAACAGAGCATACCCCTACCATACATCTAGCAAACAAGCCAAAACACTAGGATCGGACCTCAGCCATCCTCATGTCCCAATGGGCAAAAGACTCATATACCTTGACTTATGCATATGCGTCTTATCATGTTTTACTTATAGGCGCCTGGCTACTCCCACGCTAATTACTCTCCCGGGAATACGGACCAAACATCTCGTGGATGTGGTCATATCGGACCCACCACTGCCGGTGTAGTCATATCGGACCTGACACCACTATGGGTGTGGTCATATCGGACTCAACACCACTCTGGGTGAGGTCATATCTCATGATGAATCAACGGTCAACACCACATCAGGGGTGTGACATAACATATCATAACGGAGTAATAGCATGGGGAGCCCTAATTACTATGTAATTGACCATGAGACCAAATCACTCTTGTTTGGTAATCTTACACATGATCCATATCTCATCTTGCTTAATCATAATTCATTACTTGGACATGTTCTTGAACTGACCACAATTGGCTCAACATAACCAGGAGTCGTATAATTGCACTTCCTCGGGATAAACCCTCGTGCAAGTCATCCTCCTTAAACATCATAATATCACCATGAGATATATATTTTCCCACTTGTGCATCCAAATATAACCACAATATCACATCATGTCAAAACACCTGATCGAACAACCATGAAGTCATATCAACGGTTAAGCCACAAATGGCAACATGTATGAAATCATCAGCATAAACAATGTCCATATCAATTAGGGCAAGTCAATAATATCATACAACAGTCCAGGGTTCAACATATAGCACAAAAGTTCATACACCCCTAATCATGCCATTCTAGTTCACCTAGGTCAATTCTAAGCATCAATATAATTATCGTGATACGACAAACCCGGTATGCCGTGCTAATCCCTCACCAGTTCTGGTCGTTCAAACACCGGTTTAACCTTCCCGTACTAAAACGTCAATTTCAGGAACGAACCCCGAATTAAAATCTGAGACCGTCCTAATATCCCCTGCAGTATCCCCGTCAATATTAGTTCTAGGCTCCGAGTCAAATTCTCGATAAAAACACATCAAACCCTGGCCGGAGCTAAATTCAGCGATTAGGACCCCGACCTAAATAATTGCCGAAATTCAGGGATTAGAACTAGAGGATTGATTACCTCGCTGCAGGAAGCTCGTATATGAAATTTGGGCTCAATCCGGCTTCCGGATACTCCGAAACCCTAATTTGGCTTATCGGGAATTCAAGAAATTCCTGAACCAAAAACTCGTTTTAAAGCTCTAAATCGATAAATCACAATGAATAGATGAATTAGGCATTACTTACGGGATTTTTGAATCATTAAAACTTAAGATTTGAGCTCTGAGAATTTCCGTGCTCACCTCCCCTGCGCGCCCTCTGCTCCAGTTCTCTCGGTCCAGTAAAGAAAGAATGAAACGATGATGATGGAAAGAAAATGGGACGCGTGGGGAATTAAATGGACAGTGTATTATATATATATATATATATATATAATATTATATAATATATATAATTAATACGTATATTTATCTGATCGATCGATAATCCAAATATCGCCGAAATACTGTTAAAACGCTTGATTTTAAATCGCGAACTTTCTAGCGATCGAAAATATGGGTTTTGCCGGAACGGGATGTTACAATTCTCCCCTCCTTAAAAGATTTCGTCCCCGAAATCTAACCTTGAGTCAATTCTCGCGTCTACTCGTTCTCCTCCTGGCAGATACTATCACATATCTTGTTACTACCTAAATCTTAGGTTAGGAGATCTGAAGTACATAACTAAACACATAACACCTCAAGTTCCCATGTTTAGGTTTTGAAAACCTATACTGGGCTATCACAAAATAAGCACATCAACAAGTTCAAAACATAGCTTACTAAGCAAGATTGTTAATCTGCAAAGTAGGTTGCCACTAACACAAGGTTATATCAACCTACAAAATGGTTGTCACCACTGCATCAAGAATCATATCCATATTCAAATCTATACCACCACAACCCATCATGTTAGCATAGTCGAAGATCAACTACATTGCATGGCTAGTCACCGTGCTTCTCGATTGGTTAGTAGTGACACATAAAACTACTTCTGTGCAAACTACAAGGAAATATTGGCCATAACTTGATCCACACACCATTAAAACTTTCTCCAAAATCGTTACTTGGACAACAAGATAAAAAGTCCACATATTTTCAGAAATCTCTTAAACCATAAAATTTTCAACATTCCTTCAAATACTCAAAATCATGCTTAACCATATGCAACTGACTATGCAATACATCATCACCTTTGGTCCCAATCCTGGAAAGTTTAGTGCAAGTACAGGTATGGAGTACTCCCTCCCCTTTTGAGGGTGATCAGTCCTCAAGAGTGAAAGTAACATACCCATAATGCAGAAAACAAACCAGCTCTGATACCAAGCTGTAACACCCTACCCTATACGTTTAACCTAATCATATTGTTCATACAATTGCAGCGGAATTTATCTCGGGTGTTACATTAATTATCAAAATTTACCCAAATAAAATTTCGACATGAATTACTCGCGTAATGGGCTAACAGTTCTTCCATCTGATCCTGCAAAATAATTCATCTAAATCCATGCATTCATAGACAAACATAGACACTCACTGCCATATGCATTGGCTTTTCATAGCCATAGGCACAGTTTCATACTACACAACTGCATACTATACTGATACATGCTATAATCATCACAACTTACACAATTACACAAATATACACATATCATCAACTTTCCACACCTGTGGATATCTCACACTACATCAGAAGCTAGTATGCACATGAAAAACGTTCTCAAAACATTTTACAAAAAGGTGTGGATCACTGGCCAAAATCCCGAGTAGTAGTCCAAGCACACAATAGTTGAAGACCATACCTCATCTTGACTTCAACTCTAGCTCCTCTCCCACCTAACACCTATCTACTGCTGCTGCTGATGATCTACTTACACATAGCATAAGCAGAGAAAAAGGATAAAGAGGATCAGCTCATAGCTGAGTGAGATAATCATAGCATCGTGAGTTCATAACAGAGCATACCCCTACCATACATCTAGCAAACAAGCCAAAACACTAGGATCGGACCTCAGCCATCCTCATGTCCCAATGGGCAAAAGACTCATATACCTTGACTTATGCATATGCGTCTTATCATGTTTTACTTATAGGCGCCTGGCTACTCCCACGCTAATTACTCTCCCGGGAATACGGACCAAACATCTCGTGGATGTGGTCATATCGGACCCACCACTGCCGGTGTAGTCATATCGGACCTGACACCACTATGGGTGTGGTCATATCGGACTCAACACCACTCTGGGTGAGGTCATATCTCATGATGAATCAACGGTCAACACCACATCAGGGGTGTGACATAACATATCATAACGGAGTAATAGCATGGGGAGCCCTAATTACTATGTAATTGACCATGAGACCAAATCACTCTTGTTTGGTAATCTTACACATGATCCATATCTCATCTTGCTTAATCATAATTCATTACTTGGACATGTTCTTGAACTGACCACAATTGGCTCAACATAACCAGGAGTCGTATAATTGCACTTCCTCGGGATAAACCCTCGTGCAAGTCATCCTCCTTAAACATCATAATATCACCATGAGATATATATTTTCCCACTTGTGCATCCAAATATAACCACAATATCACATCATGTCAAAACACCTGATCGAACAACCATGAAGTCATATCAACGGTTAAGCCACAAATGGCAACATGTATGAAATCATCAGCATAAACAATGTCCATATCAATTAGGGCAAGTCAATAATATCATACAACAGTCCAGGGTTCAACATATAGCACAAAAGTTCATACACCCCTAATCATGCCATTCTAGTTCACCTAGGTCAATTCTAAGCATCAATATAATTATCGTGATACGACAAACCCGGTATGCCGTGCTAATCCCTCACCAGTTCTGGTCGTTCAAACACCGGTTTAACCTTCCCGTACTAAAACGTCAATTTCAGGAACGAACCCCGAATTAAAATCCGAGACCGTCCTAATATCCCCTGCAGTATCCCCGCCAATATTAGTTCTAGGCTCCGAGTCAAATTCTGAATAAAAACACCTCGAACCCTGGCCGGAGCTAAATTCAGCGGTTTGGACCCCGGCCTAAATAATTGCCGAAATTCAGGGATTAGAACTAGAGGATTGATTACCTTGCTGCAGGAAGCTCGTATATGAAATTTGGGCTTAATCCGGCTTCCGGATACTCCGAAACCCTAATTTGGCTTATCGGGAATTCAAGAAATTCCTTAACCAAAAACTCGTTTTAAAACTCTAAATCGATAAATCACGATGAATAGATGAATTAGGCATTACTTACGGGATTTTTGAATCATTAAAACTTAAGATTTGAGCTCTGAGAATTTCCGTGCTCACCTCCCCTGCGCGCCCTCTGCTCCAGTTCTCTCGGTCCAGAAAAGAAAGAATGAAACGATGATGATGGAAAGAAAATGGGACGCGTGGGGAATTAAATGGACAGTGTATTATATATATATATATATAATATTATATAATATATATAATTAATACGTATATTTATCTGATCGATCGATAATCCAAATATCGCCGAAATACTGTTAAAACGCTTGATTTTAAATCGCGAACTTTCTAGCGATCGAAAATATGGGTTTTGCCGGAACGGGATGTTACAATGTATGCGTGTGAATGTTTGGTTGTATGTGTGTGCTTTGAGCCTAGTCCGCTGTCCAAATCTCGAGATTTGAGGGCTCCAAGTACTGTTGTTTGCTTGTTCGTATTGGCACTGTGGATTTGATTGGTGAATCGAATGGCTTTGGAATTAATGCATGACAACCTAATTATAACTAGGACAGCCTATAATGATGACTGAGACGTGCAGTAAGTTGTGTAGGGGTTCAGTTTTTCAACTGTTTGCTTACCAACTGTGACTTGGATTGATCACTTTTTCTTGACAGTCGTTTATGCATCTAGTTCAGGGAATCAGAATGAGAGATAGAGCATATAGGTAGCCATGTGAGATTTGAGCCTGCTCGTTTCTTTCTTGGGCGATAGATCCCTCTTCCATGATGTGTAGCATTCACGTTGTCACTAGCTAAGATGATGGGGGCATAGGATTAGCCCACGACCAAATTGACTGTCCTGGTGTGTCATACGCCCTAGTCAGCCCCTTTGAGCCGTGTGTTATCCTTTCTTTCGGTCTACAATGGAAAATCACCCTTTAGCATCTCTTAGAAGGTTCCACGGAGTGGTTTTTACATGTTCTCTGCTGCTTCTGCTAAATATAATGTGAGGGTTGGAGGTAGTGCTTAAAAATTGGGCATGTGTTTGAAAAATGTGCAGAGGTGGTGGTTCTCTTAAGAAATGAAAAAAATGAAAGAAAAACAAAGAAAAATTGAAAGCAAAAGAGAGCCACTACCAAAAATCTGAATAGTGCCCATTAAGTAGTATTTCTTAGTAGTCTGGCTTGGAAAGACTAATAGTATTGTGACCTCCTTCGCTCTTATGCTCTAAAAGAATTTGAGTAATGCAGAATGGCAGAAAGAAAGTAAGTGGTTTGATTGATTGTGATTGTGTTGGGTTTGGAATTGTGGAACCTTGTGCTATGAATACTTCCACCACCTAAAAGGCCTTTTCCCCATGTCCAAGACCCTAGCCAGTCATCTGAACCTGTGTCTAAGACCTCTTGATTAGTTAGTGGTGACACCCCATATGTGAACTCTAACATTTAGAGGCTTCCTTCATGGTGAAGAGACGTTAGGGATTGAGAGAATAAGCATGCGCATTTTTCGCATCAAATTGTCCTGACCCCACTGGTCGAGAGTGAGCGATTCATTTTCTCATATTATCTATGATCTTTACCCCGGTGAGGACCTAGATTGCTCGGTCTCAATTCTGATATCTTGAGTTTTGTGCATGAGGTGACTGTCTTGAGTAAGTGGTTGAGTCAAGTCTATGATGGTTGATAAACAGAAGGGAGACTCCTCCTTTACTCGATTTTGCTACACTCGAATGTTGTTTGTGGTGGTTGTCCAGGTTGCGGTTGAAGCTGTTCATGTGTTGATGTCTAAAAGCAGTATGATTCCCGTGTTTTGTGCCGATATGATATGTCCCCAAGAGTTGCATGATTGAAATGTGTTGAGCTTTCCTTGTATCTGACTTGGTTTGCTTGGGGACAAGCAAACGGTTAAGTGTGGGGGAATTTGATAACGTCGTATTTGCACATGTTTTCACCCTCGTTTCTTGATCATTTTGGCTTGAGTTTTTGCTTTCTTGGACTATTTTACACTAGGTTGTGTTCCTTTGTCACATTTCAGGTCCTAGCATGTAAATTGAAGCATAGGCGCAAGTTTCAAGTCACTCGGAGATCATTTGGCAATTCGGGAGAAGAAATACGAGCATGACCTGAGGAATAATGGACTTCTACCTCATATTATGGACAGATAATCATGTAATTTTGTTATGAAAAGAAAGAGGACGAGACTATGAGCGTCTGGGTTCAAACGGTGACTGATTTGGAGTCCGGACGAGGGAGAAACGAAGCTTTGAACATGAGAGGAGGAAGAATTACGGGCAGGAGAATTATGACCGTAATTTGGCCTCCCATGCCCGTATTTTCACTGTCGAGAGGAGCTTTGGGTGCGCTGAAACTTAACCAAAACGCGTGTTTTGGGAAAAATATGGGCATGGAAGAATTACGACCGTAATTCAACCCGTAATTCGCCCAGAATCGGGTTTTTGAGGCAGATTCGAGCCAAAGGAAAGGGAGAGCTGGGTTTTGGATCCCAAACACCCAAGGGACGAACCCTAGAGAGAGAGAGCGACTTTGGAACATTCTTGGAGCTATTTTGGAGGATTTCTTCGCCATTGGAGCTCGGGAATCAAGCTTGGAGATGGAGATTGAAGATCTAGATCAGATTTCTGCAGTCTCTCTCTTCTCTATGGAGTAACTTCCCTTCACTTAGGTTTTGAGGAACCCTAGTTCCATGTGTTAGGATCTTTCTTGTATGAAGTTTTGGATGCTATATTGTTTGATTATAATCGATTGAGGCATGATTTATTGAGTCAATTGAATCTTGATCAAATTCTCTTGATTTCTGCTTTAACCTATGATAGATAGAACCTGATTAGGTTAAGAGAGCTTCCTTGATTGATAGTGGTGAATTGGTTGTGCGAGAGTCAATCAATTCACTGCTTTGTACTGGAATTCATTCCAGTAGTGGAGTTCTGTGTTCATAGCCTCAGCTTTCTATCCTGGTGAAGACTAGTCGTCTGCCGGGTAGTTGGACTGAGAGGGCTTGGTCAGCTTAAGAGATTCCAAGCTAATTTAGGATCTTCCGCAGTTTAATCAACAGTAGATCAACCAAAGGTAATTGCAACTTGGACCTAATTGAGGAGCTAGGGGGAATCATACCTAAGTGAGTTCCCAAACTGTAATTAGTAGTTTTACTTAGTTTAGTTAGTAGAGTAGTTTAGTTAATCAATCTTTAATCTAGTTTGCTAGATAATGAACTGAACCTGAGTAATAGTAACTCTAGAGACCCGTGGATTCGATATTTATTACTTGTGCCACTATACTGCAGTCCCTTTCATTGGTTACACTTGGCCATTGTTAGGTGTTGTTATTTAGCGTACCAACTACACCGCGGATTAATAATCCCGACTAGAGCCCAAGTATAAACTCTAGCCGGGTGCAGTATAGGACAAGTATTTTTTTAATTGTCAAACCCGGGCCGGTCCCAATAAGAGAAGAATTCACCCGGGTATTGCTCCCCCTAGCTATATATCAAGATTAGTTGAAAAGAATGCAAGTGTGTGGAAAACGGGTTGTAAACCGTAGGAGAACGCAACTAGTGAAGAAGCTTCACTCTCTCGGTCGATGAGCCAAGGGATATAAAATCAAACTAACGAAGTAGCTCTCTTGGTCAACCGACTAAGGGTTGCCAAGGCTTCTCTATCGAACCTTAGTCCAGACGACTTAAATACAACCAACCCAAGGTGCTAAAACGTAGTAAGAGGTTTGCCCTAATTCAGCCTAAGTAGGTGCTCAATTTGGCCAATGAATTCAAGCTTTAAAAAGCCTCTTAAGAAGGGGATTTCCCTCTACCTAGGTCAAAATTGGCATAATAGTTAGGAATGGAAAACACAACTCAACCTTCATAAAAATACCTCAATACTTGCATTAAAACACAAACCACACACAAGACATTCAATTCATACAATCCATCACATACAAAGAGCTAGGGTTCACAATACCCAAGTGAAGAGGAACTCCACTTCATAGCTAGGCAAAGGAAAACAACAAAGATGAAAGAAAGAACCATGGTAGATGGTTGTCTTCCCTCCTTGTTGATAAGAATTCCCTTGAGAAAAAAGAACATTCACTCCTCTAGTTTGAAGTAAGCCCAAATCTTCTTCTCTCCTTGTTGATTACTTTATCTCTCTAGGTTTTATAGAAGAAGACATTTCTCTCACTAGGGTTTCTCCCTTGGGGTTTCTTCAGCTGGAATCCTAGAAGGGAACCCAGAAAATGTAAAACCAACCCCAGATCCCACCTCCTTTTTTCTCTCTCTCAACTCCCTTCTATTTATAGAGCCCGACAGTCACTTTCACAGTATGCACATCACGGACATGACTTTGAAGCTCAGACCATGACATCAGACAAAAACATGGGAGGATGCTACCATTTTGGTCCGACATCACGGTCACTGGACAATTATCACGGTCAGGCGACCATGATAATCTTCTGGCCCGTGAGGTGGAAAAACCACCCTGTTCCCAGCGATGTTCACGCCCACCATGCAATTGTCGTAGTCTTTTCATCATTTTTGGCGCTTTTCGACCTCCAATCAACCTCAACCTTCCCACACATTCTAGGAACTGAAATATGACAAAAGAAGCACAATCTAGCATAAAATAGGTCAAGGGACGATGATTCAACAAGTCAAACAAACAAGAAATGAGGGGGTAAAATATGTGTAATTGAGCTCGAATCACTCCCTCACACTTGAACGTTTGCTTGTCCCCAAACAAACCAATCACAAACAAGGTAATATTTTAACCTACAAACAATAGCTTGGGGACACATCAAAGGGCACAACATGGATGAATCTCAATGTATATTTGGAATCGACACATGGACAATCACAATCCGGGGAATCCATCACAAATGACATTCGAATGCATTAAGAACGTGCAAACGAAAATGTCTAACTCTGTTCACAGATTGACACATGACTTGACAAGACTACTCACAAACCACAATTAACCATGCATAGAGATCAAGTCCAAGGAACTAACGAATGGGTGAACTAGGTCCTCACTGGGATAAGATATGAACATGCAAAATGTGAATGAATCACTCACTCTCGACCAGTGGGTCAGAACCATTTGATGCAAGAGATGCACATCATCAACACTCAGCCCTATCATCTCTTCACCACGACGACAACCTCTAAATGTTAGAGTTCACAAGATGGTTATTATCCCTAGCTTGTCCAGAGGTCTTAGACACGAGTTCAAATGACTAGCAAGGGTCTTGGACATGGGGAAAAGGCCTTTTGGGTGGTACAAACATATCATGAGGTTCTACATCTTCAACCTTAAACCCAAGGTTCTATGGTTTCGACTAGAACCTATCCTACAAGCAACGACCACTAGCATCGACCAAAATCCGCACTTCCCTTCTTCCAAACCACTATCAATCACGAACTACATTCAAGCACACTTTCTCGACTAAACCTGCTATTCAATTTTCAAGCATGGTAGTGAAGGAGGTCAACAAACACTTAGGTGTTTTAGTGGCTTGAGTGCCAAGAAACACATTTCTGGAGCATACACATCGACTTTCGTGGCAACTCTCTTTTATTTACCCATATTATTACCTCTTTTTCAATTTCTTTTTCTACTTTCTTTTTCTCTTTTTTTATTTGGGAGGGAGGGGTATTAGAGAGCTAAACACATGCCACTTTTACATTTAACGAACAAAGCTCTCCATTAAGAACTTCTTCCAACGATACCTTTTCATTCCTTGCAGGAACCGTGCAAAATCCACCTATGTAGAACCTCGATGGAGCTAAAAAATGAGAGCTCGAGACACAAGGACAACTCACAACAATTTAGACACGAAGAAAGCAAAGGGTCATTCTATCAATCAACATTAAGCTCAAAAAGCACAAGCTCCCAACATGAGAACGCCCTAAGTCACATAGCTCAAAGAGGTTGACTAGGGGATAAAATGTTTCGGGACAATCAAATTTTTGGGTGTGGACTAATCCTATGCCTCCATCATACTTGCTAATGACAACATGAATGTTACTCACCATGGTAAGACGAAACTATCACACATGAAAAAGACGATCGGCACAAATCTCGCATGGATACCTAGTCGATCATTCATTCCAATTTCAAAAATTTCAATGCATGGCAATTGCAATCAATGAGTATTCAAGTCAAGGCATCCATCTATTTGCAGTTTGCACACATATGAGAACTAAACACTTCTTGCACCAACCTAATGCAATTCTCAATCATCATAATAGTATGCACTCAATCGCAAGTAAACAATTCCAAGTCAATGCCAATAAACAAGATTCTCCAACAAACCAGCCACAATGAACATGCAATGCTTGTATCCCTCGAATTTTTAAAATTTGGACATACATCTACGCTCCAAGCACTCAATCACACACATAAGCATAAAAAACTACCCCCGCCCCCACACTTCAACTCGACATTGTCCTCAATGGCGTAAAATAAGATGTTACCGCATAGCTTGGTGAGTGAAAGTCGGCACGAAATTGGGCTAGAGATGAAGAGGAGAGAGTGTCACATGGGAACAAACACAAAAACCCAAGATATTCTCACACAATGCGAGGTTATTTCATAATAATAGTACTTAACGTAACAACAAACCCAAACCTACATTGGGTTGCCTCCCAACAAGCGCTACTTTTACGTCATAAGCTAGATGGTTGCTCCTTTAACTTCGGTCCATCCAAGGACCTACTTGAATTTGAGGTTCTCTTCGGTGAGATGAAGTCTCAAGTCACAAGCGTTGGACGAGTCCATGATTGAGGGCTTGTGAACTCGAGTAGCTTTAAGGCTCCACCCACGAGACCTCTTCTTCTTTTCTTCTTCTCTCGCTTTGCCCCACACCATGTAGTGCATCATCGATTGACTTCCATCGCATCCACCAAGAGGGATCACCGATGGTTTGGCCTTGGCTTGGCAAAGATCCGCAAATGGGTCCTTCTCGAGAAGCGCGTCAAAGTCAGGTAGAAAGCATTGGTAGCACTTGTAACTCGTGGATGCTTCATCCACCTCGACCTCATCCTCATCTTAGACACCACTTGCTCCTTCTTCTTCTTCCTCAACCTCCCTTCCTTCTTCTTCAATTTCCTCCCCTTGGAAACAATCAAGATCTTTGGTAACACCTAAATTGGTGTTATTTACCATTCATATTAAGTTTTGTTTCGTGCCAATTCATGTGCATAATTGTTTGAACAATGTCAAATGAATCCCTATTTCGTTCCTATTTGATTTCATAATGAATTTAGGATGCTTTAGACAATACATACAAATTATGTACAAAATAAGGTCACAAGTGTAGCAAATGGGGCAAAAGACTGAAGAACGCAGCTTGTAGCTAGAGATCACGATCGAGAACCATGCCTCCGAAGACAAGCCAAAGATCACGGCCTGGAAGTCTAAGATCGCGGCTGCGATCTAGAGGGCTCAGGGTGCGAACTTCATGAGGAAGTAGCCGAGGAGAAACAGAGAGTTTCCCCAGGAAGAACACGGTCGAAGCACAAATTTACCCCGAGGAAGTTCGCGACCGCGACTCGTGGATCGCTACCGAAAAATCCGCCCACGAACTCCTCGTCCCCGAAGGCCGAAATGGTAGCGTCTCAAGATCGCGACCTCCATGCAAAAGATTGCGCCCGCGATTTCGACCCTTCATGCCCGCGATCTTCTCCATCCTCTAATGCCTATAAATAGAAGACACCTTTCCCCCATTCAAGAGAGCTGTTTTGAGATAGAATTTCTGGTTTTAGAGAGAGAAGAGAGAGAAGTTGAAGGAAGGATTAGAGGAGAAGAAGGAGAAAGAGCTTGAAGAAGAGGAGCCATCTTCCTCAACATCAAGTCTTCTTCCACCTCTTCTATGTATCTTCTTCCCTCCTTTACGGAGTAGTACTCTAAGGTACTAGGGGTTATAAACCCCAAACCCTAGTTTTAGTGTTACTATGTATGTAATAATATTTTAGAGTTGTAATGAATGAATGTGTTTATCTAGTTGATTTGCATGCTTTCCTAGCTTCGATTGTGTTTGGGTAAGTCGCCCTAATCTTCTCTACTAGCCTACTTGAGCTACTACGTTGGGTATGGAGTTTTAGGGTTAGATGGGTATGTGCCATCAAGCAAATTAAGGTTAGATGTATGAATAGGATTTTATGGTTGGGTAGTACTCATTTAGATAGGAATGCCTTCCTAGATTGAACCCGGGATGAAACCTCGGTGTGGACGGTGGGTAGTACCCATTGAAAAGAGCTACGAGCTTAATGCCCCAGATATGATAGCCTAGATCAAGGTTATTATAAATGGGTTTAGGGGAGGCATACTCGGAGGGGTATGGATAACCATGTAAGCCCATAGAAAAGAGCTCACTCACCACATTCGACAAATACTAAGTATCTAGACATTGCATAGTTGTCCTAAGCTAGGGTGAGGGATAATTCCCCAAAGTACATGTTTTTATCTTTATTCACTCTCTTAACTAGTAGTTAACTCGTATCTTCCAACAAAACTCTTAAACCGATGGGCTAGATAACAAAAACGTGGGAAGTAGGTTAGGGTACCAGGACCCAAGTGAAATAAGACCTTGATTGTCATTATACAACAATGACATTTTAGGTTAAACTTGGCCTAGGATGGGGTAGTTTTTGACACATACTAACCACTGACAATAATCTGCACGGATGAAATCGATCAAGCTTTTTGGCACCGTTGTCGAAGAACCTTGGCAACTAGTAGAAAATCATTGATTTGTTTGTTTAGTCTTTATTTTGTTTTGTTTAGTCTTGTGTTTTGTTTGTGTTGTCGTTTGAGTTTTTGTTACTTTCGTAGTTTGTTTCATTTTGTGTTTTGTTATCCAAATTTTTGCATCACCGTTTGTAGAAGTTTTTGTGTGTGAATACTGAATAGATTGTTCCTAATGGACCAAACCGAGTAGGGAGATGATCGAGAGAAGATACCCAATCGGGTTTCAATATGTTGATCTCGAGCAAGCGAAGGAGTTATGTCATCATATAGAACGTTTGGAAGCCCGCTTTCTTAGAGAATTAGCCATTCAGAGCCAGATAAGCTAAATTGTCAAGGGACTTAAGAAACTAACACGAAAGGTCGAGACGGATCAGCCCCGGGTAGAACAAGTCTTTGCACTTAGCGCAAGGTTGTTTCCCCCTTCTAGCAATTATCCTCCACCTATAGAACAATATCAAGACCACACCATTGACGAACCTTGCATGTCTTGCCTTGAGTTGAAGCGTAGGTTCGAGCGGTTGGAGGAAAGGGTATCTGATTGGGTCTCGATTTGTCATCAGCGAATGAAGGTTTCGATCTGTTTGTCCATGCTTCTATATCCCAAATGGACTCCTTGATAGCATAATCCAAAGCACTAATGAGCACCCTCAAGATCATGTCAACTTCAGTTGGACTCCTGAAAGAGATAATTAGAGAAGGACTACAAAGATCTGAAGGGCAACAAGCTCAACCGATCAGGACCGAGCTGACAATTGAAACAAAAACCGTAACTACCAACTCTAATGCAAAGTTTGACCAAAGGAAGAAAGAGGAGGTGGCCATAGACATTTCTTTGGCTATCCCAACAATTCAAGAAGTCTTGAACTCTCAAATTATGTCAACCACATATAGTACTTGGTAGCCACTAAGTGAGAGTTGGAAGATCATCCAATCGTCGACATTGGGCAAGCATTCCCGATATTCATTAATCATGATATACCAATTGAGAGAGGTGATCCATTTTTATTCACTATTCCGTGCTCAATTAAGGGGCTACCATCAAGATGTTTTTGTCGACCTTTTCTCGGATCTCAACGTCACGAGCCTCGAATGTTATAAGAAGTTGGGATTACTGGATTTGAAGCCGACGGACATGGCTATAAAGCTAGCTAATAATTTAGTTGCCTACCCAAAGGGGGTCATGGAAGATATTTTGGTTAGAGTTAAATCCTTTGTCTATCTAGTGGATTTTGTAGTAGTAGATGCGGGACCTCAAGCTCCGACTCATATTCTACTTGGTAAGACTTTCTTGGCTACCACGGGAGCTGTAATTGAGGTCCCAGAAAGGCGAGTGATCATGGATTATGGAGAACATAAGCTGATAATACACCTCTCCAATGATAGACAAGGAGCTACACCTTTGTTCGCTCCCTACGCCGGATCAAGTTCCAGAACTGCTCAAGCTTTTCCAACTGGGTTGAAACCGAATCCCTCGTTTGTACAACCTTCCCAAGTGAGCAAGATAGCGTCTCTAGAGGAGAAAGTGGCGACTCGTCAAATCCTTAGGATAATAGTTAAGGAAGCCACCCAACCTCCACCCCTTAACTGTGAGGTCAAAATGAATTTACCTTCAGAGTCATCGATCGAGGGGAACACAGATAAACTTCATGGGTTGCACTTGGGCCTTCACTGAAAGAGTGAGATCAATGACACCAACCAAGGTGAGGGGGATCCTTCCACCTGATGACCTCTAGTGTCCTCAGAGTCCGACAAAAAGACTTCAAAGACGCACTTGTTGGGAGGTATCCCAACACTTCGGTTTGCTTTTCTTCTGCCTCAGACAAAGTTGGGTCTGCTGCACTACCAGATATACTTGTTTTGACCATAAAATGAGCATATGATGTCTGAAGTACATAACTGTTTGAGCCCATGAGCTTGTAATCTCGTACACCTTCTGATCCATAGGGTCCCTTGATGATAGATGCCTATTAGTCTTGAGTGGATTATATCCTTGAAAAGCTCAAAACAACACCAAAAGGTATCAAATAGTACAAAACACACTCAAGGTCTATCATAAGCTCATTATCCAAATAATTATGAATTCCATCAAAATATAATAAAACCATTAAATAATCATTGATAAAAGAGAAAAATATATCAAATATGAAAGTGATAAACACTATGAATGAGTGTCATCAACTGTAAGATAATAATGTGACTAAAACATAACTAGTATCACTAAGATAAATAACATAAACAACATCACTAAAATAACTAACCTCATTGTTGACCCTCAACATTAGCTCTTCCTCGTCCGCGTGCTCCTTCATTTCTACGCCTATTGCAAGCACGATGTGCAACGAGACTAACGGTTTGGAGTGAAAGTGGTGGTGTTGATCTGGAAGAAGATGGACTAAACATATCAGGGTTAGGTGGATACATGTTTGGTTACGGTGTTTGAAAGTGATCTCTCACATCGGGCTATGGATAAAATTGGGATTTGGTGTTCCTCCGCCAAATTGTTGAATAGGTGGCACTTAACTTGATGAACCTCCTCAAAAATAGTGCTCATACGAGTATTGTACATTAAACTCTTCACGTACTTTCACGAGGATTTCAACTGGACCCCAAGCGCGACGTTCTCTTTTGCGATGATTGTGGGGGTAGCTGGACATCACTGTTGTAAGACGAAGGACGTGGTGGTGCAGGCATTGGTGGATAGGCAATGATGTAATCACAAAACATGACGAGGTTAGCAAGAGCAAAACAACTTCGTTCAAATGACAAATTTACATCATCTTACACGAAAACTTATTCGGGCATCGATCACTGCCCCACGCTTGGTGACAAATTCCTTTGTGAACTTGCGATACCGAATCATGTACTCTTCTTGGTACCCCATCCGCCTTGCAATTGGGATTCCATCAACTCTAAAGGACGCTCTATTCTCTCAAAGAGAGATCCAACTCTCATACTTCCTAACCCAATCAATGATTGAAGCCTTCAAATCTTTACTGTACTTGTGGAGACCTTTAAGGCCTTCGGGAGGTGAAGATGGAATTGGTTGCCAATGATATTGTCTCACACCACTATCTGGGCAGTGCCACTCAACCATATTGAAGCAGATGAGGGGAACCTTGCACGACCATTCTTCCTTATCATTGTGGTGTCTCAAGGAGTACATCTCTATCATGCCATATGGGACAAATCCCAACATACCTTCAATAACCATGAAGTTTCAATAGCATTCGAAATATAAAACAAAAAATAAGTACAATAATAAATTCTTACCTCGTTAAACTCTAAATAATCAAGGTGGTCCCGATACATCAATAACGAGTGTTCTGGGTGGTAGGCTTTTGTGGTAATTACACTCAACCTAAGTAAATTACATTGAACTTCATAAAATGGACATTTTGGATTCATCAAACATAAACAACATGACTAAGATAAACTAACATGACTAAGATAACTAACATAAATAACATGACTAACATTAAAGGGCTTGAACTTAACTAGTTAGAAATGTATAAACATGACTTCACTAGAGTTAGAATAGTTTACATTGCACCATTAGGGGCCTAGTTTAGGAGTTCGCCGGGAGCTCAATCATTGGCAAAATAGTATGGTGCAAATTTTGAAAGGTGCTCCTAAGCCCAAAGTTGGATGATGAACATGGCACCACCAAACTGCTTCGTGCTCGGGTTCGTACACTAGCAAAGCTCCGCGTCGACAATGGCCAAGCATGTAGATCCCTACTGTTACTTTTCATCTCAATCTCCCAAAGTAGTGGGATCCACATGAAATGCAAAAAACTATTGGACTTGTTGGGAAACAATACTCCCCCAATCAAGCCAATAAGTAGGGGTGGGCATTCGGTCGGTTCGGTTTCGATCGAACCGAAATTATGAATACCGGGTCCCCGAATTCTCCCAAACCTCAAACCAAATTATATTTCGGTTCGGTTCGGTTTTCCACACAAAACCGAATTTGTGAAACTACTTAGATTTTATCACTTTTAAATTATTTTTCACCCCTAATATAAGCAATAAATATCAATTATATGCATCATCAATGATAAAATCCAACTTTTCAACACATATGTCATAAAATATTTCAAATATTTAAGTCTAAAACAACTACAAACATAAAAATTCACCATTTGGAGCTTGCAAAATATAATTTCGGTTTTTCGATCGGAAATTCGGTTCGGTTGAAAGAACCCTGATTTCCGAACTATCCATATTTTTCTTTCGAATTCCGAACCGAATAGCATTAATTTGGTTTCGGTTCGGTTTAATTCGGTTTCGGTTCGGATTTACCGAACCGTTTGCCCACCCCTACCAATAAGGTATATGTGAGCATATCTCTCCACCTCCTCCGCTGTGACATTATCATCCAACTCTCTAACGTGTTTTGTAAGCCAAGGATTGAGAGCATTAAGTTGTGAAGTGGAAGTTGCCTCATTTGGCGGACACCTCCGTTCGCACATTGGTACCCAGGTGTTGAAGTATGAATGGACCCCACCCTCCTATCAGTTTTGTCAAAATCCCAATGATGGCCTCTACAGCTATTGTAAACTCGGTGAGTTGGGCCACATCCTTCAAAGTGATTGCCATTTCTCCCTCAAGAAACTAGAAGGTATGCCCCTCTTTCCTCCACCTCTCCACCAAGGATGTAAAGAGATTGTTGTCAAACTCCATCTTCACGAAGTGTGATAACACATAAAAGTATCCATTCTAGACCTTTGTATTGTGACCCAAAGTGCATACATTTATGATAATTAGCATCATAATACCTTGAATTTATGTTATGATTTCTTTAAGTGTGTTCTAGCAACCCTAGGATTGCTTTTATACGATCGATATGCTTTCGGTAGCGTTTTGTGTATTTTCAGGTCAAAGCAAACCAATGGACCACTTAAAAGCCGCAGGGGACATCAAGATTGATTTGATGGAGCTGGTATTCGAAGACGGGAGGCCTGGAAGAAACAGCGCCCGGAGCGCCATTTTGATGAAGGAAACACCAAAAATGGCACAAATTTGGAGAAGCCAACCACTTCGTCAGGAAGTCATCTTGAAACCTCCTAATTCGCTGGCCACGTATTTGGAGAATCCTGATTGGTTGAATGTCGTTGGAGCTGCGAGTTTACCTCCTCAAGCCTAGTCAAAGGCCTTTAATTAGGTCTCTAGAGATAGGAAATAAATGAAAAGGAGACAAGAGGTCAAGGAAGGGTCGTTAGTCTACAAATCGAGAGACCCTCTTGACTTAGAACGAGACCAACCTACGAGGGAGAAACGGTGCTCCTAGGCATGTTTTCTCTATCATTGGTGTCGTTTCCTATTGGTGTTCTGGTGTCTTCATTTCAGTCGATGAACACCTTGGAACCCTTCACCATGGCTCACTAAGTTCCTTAGTTGCGTAGGTATGTGAATCCTATGGATTCTAACCATGTAAACTCGATGTTTGGTTTAATACGATTGTGCTTATTTCATATGTGTGATTTTTTATCCCCTCTATTTTGTATTTCTCGATTCGAATGAGATCTTAAGTCGACCTTGCACTCATTCGAAGTGCAAGGATAGAAATCCAAGTAAGTTAGGATGGAAATATAAATAGCTTTCCTAATGGATCAAATATCATTCGATCGAACGGTGTGATGCCTCAAGGGTGAGATCTGACGTGTCCTTGTCTCCCATTACTTCGGGTAAATGCTTTGACACAAGGTGGGATCTAGTGAAATAAGAAATCGGAAGCCCATATGCCATCGATCATCGAGGGAGGCATGGTCAGCAGACCTAGTGGAGCTTGCCTATGCAATGCCTTCCTTCTCTAATCTCTCACTCATCCATTAGTATTAGATTTACTTTTTCGCACCACCTTACTTTTCGAACTCTTATGTTATGCAAAAGCTAGAGGCACCTCAACCTCCTAAACACGATTTCTTCTTCAATAGAACCATACCTCGCTTCCGAAGCAAAGGTTCCGGGTTTGAGTCCCGGGCAACCCATTAGAACTATTTATACCTATTGTACTATCATATTGATATTATATGATATAGGATTTTATATGTGTAGAAAAAGACATGAAATCATAAAGTTATCTCTCCTAAAGATATAGGGGGGCTGATATTGGTTGACACGGGTATATAAGTCATGTTATACTGTTGAATAACAAGCACTTTTTCTATGATTTCTATGTAAATAGAATAATGTGCTTGGGAGTCCTTGATGATTAAATAAACCAAGATTTTAACCATGACTGCAATTTTAGAGAGACGCGAAAGCGAATGCCGAGGACATCTCGCAGTCTTCAAAAAAAGGGAACGATGCACACATTCTATTGTTTTTTTTAATTCTTATTTTACTTTTCTCTTTCGTGTCAAGTCAATGTTTGTACATTTCAAGGAATAAGAAAACCGGCATCCGAGGTGCTGAATTTCCTTCTGTTTTTGATGCTCGAAGCATCGTTCTTGGTGGAAGTTTTTTCCGAGTAGTGATCGCATCTCATCCTAACTTGCAACTGTCCACTCTCCACATTAATCCACACGAACATGAATTGAGGTTTTCGGAGCTTACGAGCCTAGAACCATGGATAGTTGTCGTTGGGCATCATTCAAGTTTGGCATGCTCGAGGCACGCCTCGATGCATTCGAGGTGGTTGGCATTATTGATGACTATGGGGGGATAGAGAACTCCATCATGCAAGATATCCAATACATGAATCCCTTCTTTGGGTTCCCTCATGAGAATTCGTTCAACCATCTCTAAAAAGTTCAAGATATGTTTGAATCTAAACAGCATTTCGAAGGGCACCTCATACAGGATCATTTCGCTTTTTCCCTATACTCTAACTGATGGCGCCAAGAGATGGTTCAACAAATTGCCCTATGAATTTGCCCTTACTAGGTAAGAGTTAGTTCAAAAATTTCTCGAAAAATATGCTCCGATATGGAGCAACTATATGCTAGCACAACGAATTCTAAATCTCAAGCAAGGGGATCCAGAGCCTCTCTGTGAAGCATGGGAAAGATACATGGGGTATGTCGATGACCACCCCAGTCATAAGTTTGAGCCCATTCAGCTCGCTCATAAGTTCGCTGATGGACTGAACCATGAGTAAGAGCAATTTTTACACTTTGTCTCTGGGGGAAATATCTGAGAAGTTCCCAAGAATCAGATGATGGGGCAATTCGCATATGTCACTGAGCTATCTCGAAGGAGGAGTGTACTCATGCCTCTAGGCAAAAGCTATCCTTCTAATGTATAGTCAAACTGGTGGGCAAAAGGCGATCGTGGCAATAGGATCATCGATTACCCTCAACACATGGATACTCCCCATATCAACTTATGGGTAGGCATCAATAATCGAGTCACCACTAGTAGAGACTGTGAATTTAATTTCCTCGGTCGAGACAAAAGCTCCAAATAAGAATCAAACCATAGAGGAGATGGAACACAACCTCGCCATTATTTAGGCCCACCTGATAGAGATGAAAGTCGAATTCGTCAATTTCGGCAACGTCCTGACCAACTTAGGTGGTGAGGAAGCTATTCTGCCCCTACTAACGGAAACCTCAAAAACTCCAAACCTTATTCAGGCATTAGGAGGTTTAGTTATAAAGGAAGAACCTCGTGACTCCACGCCACGGATGCTTACCTCCAGTGATGTACCACTGGACATCCTTATCAAGCCCCCCCTAAAAGAGTCAGATTTGGGGAGGTTAAGCATTTTGTGCAATATAAATGACTACTACATACAAGATGTGCTTATCGACGCTGGATCCAACGCCAATGTAATGCCAGTTGCCACATACTTGGCAATAGGAGGAGGAGAGATGGAAGGCGAGCCTCTTAGCCTTCAATTAGCGAACGGATCAACATGTGATGCGAATGGGGTTTCGTGAAACATCAAGGTCATCATAGAACCCTTGATCTTTAACCACGACTTCGTGGTAGTCGAAATGCAGCTGAACCAAAGGAATGGAAAAAGTAAACTACTGTTAATATAGCATTTCTTTTCTTTCATTGTATGTTGGACCTTACTTGTTGGATCTTGTTTGTGTTGTTTGGAGTAAGTACAGGTGGTGTATGATCCGAAGCAATTTGACACCCTTGAAGCCACAAGACAACAACATCAACTAGACTCTCCGACTACTTGCACGTGAGAGGGAGCTAAGGGTATTAAGGGAGCGATTGTTGAATCGGGCTCAACCCAAAGTTCAAGAAGGAGTTCAAGCTGAATAAGAGGATATAACACCCCGATATTTGGATTCAGGTTCGACCATAATTAATGAACGATTGAATTGAAGATTACGTACTAAGGGATACAATCGTGGATTAGGAATAATGATAATAATAATAATACTATAAATAATAGTTATTATTATTAATTATAATTAAGGGGAGAAATCAACCCCACCCGTTACTCTAACTCTCGGAGTGCAGGAGATTAGCTTAGGGTTTACTTTAGGTTTTGGTTTAGGTTAATTTTAATTCTCAGACAGGAGGGGTGGCTTAGGAAATTTAAAAATCATACGGGTATTACCTAACCTATAGTAGCGTGAGACAGGAAATGAGTATCTACTTACAACACGCCCCGTTCTTTAACCATTCTATCTTAATTTCCAACATTATCTATTTGTATTTCTTTGACCTATTTTGACTTTAATTCACCTAGTTATACTTGATCTTTCAACTAATTAGACTCAGTTACCCACATTATATTATCACTATTTTTCATTAATAAAGTGTATTATTTTCAAACAACATATTAGAATGAGTCTACCAATCCCACTTCATACCCGGATAGGTATTACCCGATCCGACCCACACTTAGTACGAGACATATATTAATATTGAGATATTCACCTCCACCCGTTTGCCATCACTATGTCACATTAACATTTCAGGAATCTTTTTCCCGTCAAAGGTGCAGTCTTGTTGAAAAACCAAAACCGGGATTTTGACAGTAGAATACACTGAGAGGTGGTGGCTTTCAAAAACTTGGAACACATTAAATGAAACATAACATATAGCTCCAAATCCAATTGTGAGACTGAGAGTTATTTCTTCGACCCTTCCTTCCCCTCCCTCCAGCTTCCCCGAACCAACCCTTGAAGTCAGCATTAGTAAGTCTCTGCCCAACTTTTAACCGGAAAATTCTTTGTTTGGAAAATTTCAGTACTTTGGAATTTTGGATTCATGGAGTCAAAGGCACCATCTTTGATTTTTCAAACAGCTCCCTCTGCCCCCACCCCCACCCCTTATTTAAACTCCCACCCTCCACTTGAACTGCTCTGATCCATCCATCCATCAGTTTCATCATCAATTTCTGCTTGCCCCTGCCTGCCAACTACTTTTCTTCCCATCCATTCAGCTTATCTTAGCTTAGCTTAGCTTCCTTGAACTCCAACACAACACAATCAGTCTCTTCTCCTACTGTGTTCCCAAGGTGAGGAAATTTAATTAATGCCTTTCCCTTCCTAACCTAATTTACTGCTAGCCACCTTCAGCTGATGATTGCATGTGATCACTCCTTCCTCTTTTGCTTCCTTTCTTTTGGGTTGTGTTTTTCTGTATGGTTGCTGTTAATCATCTTCATCAGTTCTCCTCGATCTCCAATATTGTTCCCTTCCCGCGATCGATCACTCTTGTCAGCAAATGCACCCTGTAGCTAGCTACTGAATTGTTCATGTCGCTAGCTAGCTAGTGAAAATATTGAAATACACAATCTGGCTCTGCTTCCTTCCTTCCTTCCTGTGATTGAACATTGGAATGGAAGGCCAAGCTGCTTGCAATTGTGTTCCGAGTTCTATATCGATCGAGTTGACCGGGAAGCAGGGTAGTGGTTGGTTTCTGTCGATCGAGTTGAGTCACCGAGTCAGAACTGAGTTGGTTCATCTCCTCCTGAGATGGAATCTCGACCGTCAGATAATTTCGTCGTCGGCGTAACTCCTCTCATCTACTCTTCTCCCAGTCGCTGTCTCGCGTCTGTGTGTGTAGTGTTTGTTTCTGTAATATTTATTTCGTTTGCCTGCCCTCTTTCTCCCACCCTCCATGACGTGTCCTTGTCTGGCGGCTTTCTGTTCTCTGTCCTTTTTTGTTTGATATTATTATTTAATGTATATACGTTTCTTTCGACGTACGGATTGCTAGTATTATTAATATTATCTTATGAATTCGGGGTTGATATAATGATATTATTAAATTAACTACCGGTTCGTATTTTTTATATATATATGGAAATGGTCATTTCCTTCCCACTTCGTTGACAAGTAGCCAAACGACAAAAAAAGTAGCCAAAAACTCAACCACATTTGACTGAGATATATATAAACGAACAAAATAGTCATTTATTTAATTTATCACTTTTGGCAGGTTTAGCCACACCGATTAACGGGATGGTCGTGGTGAGATCGCCAAGCTTCGGAAGGTTAGAACATGCAAAGAAACCTCTTGCTCTCACAGCCAAAAACAACAACAACACGATCATCATGGCCAACAACCAGCCCCAGGTTCTGGGAAGGTCAATGAGTTTCAAGGACTGGGAGGAGGAGGAGGAGGACTGCATTCACAACAACAACAACACCAACATGATGACCAAGAAGAAGCAAACCTCGTCATCGTTAGCGATGAGCATAAAGAAGCCGAGCATTGTGGTCCCCGAGCCGGTGGCGTTCTTCTCCCCGCGGCGGCCGGCCAGCGAGCTGGACGCCGCGGCGACGACGGTCCAGAAGGTGTACAAGAGCTACCGCACCAGGAGGAACCTGGCCGACTGCGCGATCGTCGCCGAGGAGCTGTGGTGGAAGGCGCTGGATTTCGCCGCCCTGAGGAGGACCTCGGTGTCCTTCTTCCACGGCGACAAGCACGAGACGGCCGTCTCCAAGTGGTCCCGCGCGGCCAAGAGGGTCGCCAAAGTTGGCAAGGGCCTCATGAAAGATGACAAGGCGCGGAAGTTGGCGCTGCAACACTGGCTCGAAGCGGTATGTACATGTGTCAGATGGATTAATTAAATTAAATAATTAATATTTATTATGATTAATTAAAGAAGTGATTAATGTTGTATTATGTTGCGGTTTCCAGATCGACCCACGCCATCGATATGGACACAATCTCCACCTCTACTACGATGTCTGGTCTGGTACCAAAAGCACCCAGCCTTTCTTCTACTGGTAAATAATTTCATTTCCACCAAATATTAATTAATGCATTCCTATCCTAATATTAATATATATGTAGTAATAATGAGATTATTAAGAAATTTGTTGGAATATTATTCATGAAATGACCTAGTGGCTATATATTTTGGATTGTATGTTGCAGGTTGGATATAGGAGATGGGAAAGAGGTGAACCTGGGGAAATGCCCGAGGGTCAATCTGCAGAAGCAGTGTATTCAGTATCTTGGGCCGGTGAGTAAGCCATGTCATGCATCCGTCAATCCCTTAATTTATTATATGGACTTTATATATTTTCACGGATTAAAATTATCTGTTATTATTATTAGATTAAATAAATTTTATGGTTGGGTAGGAGAATTAAGAACTGGGGTTCCACTCATTAGAGATTATGATATAGTATCATGAATCAAACTTCGACTAGTTCATGATCTAAATAATAATAAAGCGCAGTAAACGTACAATAAGATTAGTGTACGTACGCCAGACATACGCTAGACTGAACCATATATAGAACTAGATCAAACAAGCATAGAATTGATCACTATCTGCGTGCAATTGCAGAAAGAGAGAGAAGCTTATCGAGTGGTTGTGGAGGACGGGAAGCTGGTCTACCTCCAATCAGGAACGCCATTGACCACAAACGAAGAGTCAAAGTGGATATTTGTGTTGAGCACAACCAGAAACCTGTACGTCGGGCAGAAGAAGAAGGGCAAATTCCAACACTCCAGCTTCCTCTGCGGCGGGGCCACAACTGCCGCCGGAAGGCTCGTTGCCCACCACGGCGTTCTCGAGGTTCGACCCCACTTAAAACCCAATTTTTTTTAACTAACAGTATTACTATATTGCCCTTATATCTGTACTCACTCTCGTAACTAAAATATAACAGGCAATCTGGCCGTACAGTGGGCACTACCTCCCAACAGAGGAAAACTTCAAGGAGTTCATCGGCTTCCTCGATGAACACAACGTGGATTTGACCAACGTCAAGGTACCATTCCCGTTTCTTCATAATTATTAACATCTAAACTATGAAATCAAATTAAAGTAATAATAAGTAAGCATTTTTATTGTTAACAGAGGTGCTCAATAGACGAGGACAACATATCGATCATTCCAGAAGAACACAAAACAGAAGGGGAGTCGGTGGCAGAGTTAAAGGAGGAGGAAGGAGTTGTTGATGTTTCTGTGGAAGGGAAAGAGGCAGAGGAAGCAGAAGCGGCGATGGCGTTGGTGGTGGAAGAAGCGAAGGCCGGAATGTTTGACGCGTCGAGGAGGCTGTCGTGCAAGTGGAACAGCGGAGTTGGGCCAAGGATCGGGTGCGTGAGGGACTACCCACTCGAGATGCAGTCCAGGGCCCTCGAGCAGGTCAACTTGTCTCCCAGGCCAAGTTCAGATTACTCACACAATCGGCCCATTCCTTCCCCAAGGCCCAGCCCAAGGATTCGACTCTCCCCTCGACTTGCTTACATGGGCCTTCCTAGCCCAAGGGTTTCCGTCGCCTCTGCCTAATAAGCTCCTCTCTTCCTGCTACAACTATCTTCCCTCATTCCAACACCTCTTGCTCTTTTGTTTCTCGTTTCTTTAATTCTTTCTTTCGTTTTTTTTTCCTAACTTTCTAGATTGTTAATTTTGTTCCTTAATTCTTTTCCTCCCTTTATCGATATTGAAATCTTGATAATAAGATGTATTTTAGGGATAAAGGTGTCCTAGTTCTAGGGAGCTTCTATTACTTGTAACTCAAGTAACTCCTTTAATCCTGGTCTTAGTGGTGTTGCTCTTTGTTGTAATCTCGAGTTATAAATACCCTGCAGCTTCCTAATAATACAAACCAGGTTCAAACTTTATTGTGGTATCAAAGTCTTATTGTGTGTTAGAACACCAAAATCCACATATCAAAACTGAGAGTTGTTATGTTCTCTCTTTATCCTCAATATTCGGTCCTCTGATTGCTTTGACCCCTAAATCTGTGAGCTTCGCTCATCGGCGCATCATAGAATAGCAAAATCAGTGGTATTACCATTGGGTCAAACCATTGAGACATAGGAAACTTAGAGATGAAATTTGGGCTATGGCCCAAAGAATTGGCAATAAGAAACGAGCTTTTACAAAGAGGCAGTGCAATAGGATATGTATGATGGCGTTGCAATTAAGATGCTAATGAAATCTGGTCATTGCTTCTTGCTTCGGGGGGACCGGGCGTGCATGGAATGGGTGGCTAAGGTGACAAAGAGTGTGGAGGCTGTGGAATTTGAAGATTGGGCAATGGTGCTATGCTATGGATGTTGTGGAAGGAACGTAACGCCCATTGTTTCAACGGTCAGAAGATGATAGAGGATGAGATCATTCCGCGTGCGCGAACTCTCCTGGACGAATATAGGCAGCAACAAACGAAGATGGAAGGAGAGCCACCTGCTCAGAGAGTGCGGCAATGGGTGAGGCCAGAGGAGGGAAGAATCAAAGTGAACACAGATGTGAGTTTTTTCGGTGGGGGTACAGGTATGGGGGTTGTTAGCCAGAACCACCATGGGCATTTCGTGTTGGCGGCAGCTAAGAAACTTCGTGGGACTGTATCACCGGAGATGAGTGAAGCGTTGGCAGCAGAGTTCGGGTTACAACTCGTCCGCCAGCACCAGCTTGGTGACCTGATTCTGGGGCTTGACAGCCTAACTATAGTCAAGGCGATTGAGGAAGCAAAGGAGAACTTAACGGAGCTGGGTGTAGTTTGCCGTAACATTGTGAGATTAATGGATGGAGGACAGCAATGAATTGTTCGACTTGTCCCCTGCGAAGCGAATAGTGTGGCGCATGCTGAGACTCGATGAGATTTGGCGTAAGTGGTCGATCCGACCACCGATATTTTTGCTTGATAAACTTAAGCTTGATGATGTACTAGCCTCCATTGTTTAATGCTAGCTCTGCGCAGGTTACTATATAAAAAAAATCTGGATCGAAAGACCACATATCTTTATTTTTTTTATATGTTACTGTCAGATTGTAATCCCAATATGATTAACTTAATAAACAAATAAAAAAATCATATCTACTTAGTCACAAATTATGTATTAGTGACTAAGTGGATATGATTTTTTTTGGGTAGGATGATATGATAAAAAATTATCCTACCAAAAAAAATCATATCCACTTAGTCACTAATACATAATTTGTCCAGCAACCAACGAATACATGACATTATAAAAAATTATACACTTACTTTTGCAGCCACGTGTGAAGAATTACTCGGCAGGAAAATCCTCTGAAGCCTGCAACTTCGATGGGAAGAAACCTAGAATTGAGGGATCAAACAAGGAATCTGACAAAATGCAAGGACCAGCTTTGAGATTATTTCAAAGAACAAATTCTGAGACATCACTTCACATGGTCTAGTCCAGCAAAAATTGGCAAACTGAGCTTCATTTAGTAAGGTAGTCAAAGAACTAGCCAACTAATGACAGGGTGGATGAATATCACGAAGCTCTTGTTGTACAATGGCTATGTGTTGGTTGTACTCCTCTAACATTGTAACCCTCTCCTGCTGACAAGCAAGTAGGCTAACAAAAACAAAAATCATTCCACCTAAAAACCACCCCATTCCATGAACTTCTTGACTTCATCATACAAAACAAGTATAGCAGCGGCACCAGTGCTTCTAAACATGTTGGAAAGAGCACCACGGTAAAATGAAGCTACTCCTTCTGTCCTGTAAATTGTTCTCCAACAGTCACCTGTGTTGCGGTACATTGGTTGCTCCGACCCAGATTGCATCATCATTCGCCTCCGAACTGTATCCAATGGATAGGAAAACAATCCAGCAGAGGTTGTTACAGCCTGAGCCACCAACCAGCGCATCCACAATGGCAGTTCGGGTTTGGCTTCTTCACACAAGATCTCCTTCATTGTATCAAACCCACCAAAATACAAACCTCGATGGACGACCATCCCTTGTAGCGAGGCAGGAAGACCTCTGTATATACCGCGAATTCCCTCTTTCTTTCTTATGGTTGTAAGGAAATGATACACACCTTTGAACTCACGAACATCAGTTCTGCCAATGTCAGCAGCAAGGCGTGTGTGTGCGATATCTAGTGGGTATATTATGATCAAAGTTGTGCAGCCTGCAGCAGACCCAGCAATGAAGTTGGCTGATGGGCCGGCAAAAAATTTCCCATCTTGACCAGGACTTCGTAATACGTTTCTGTACAAATCCTGCAAGATGCAAAATCCAAGGAAAAGAAATCACGGGAAGAATTCGTCCAGGTAAAGCAATTCCTGGTCTAATCAGCCAAAGCTAAAGCAGGATCAAAAGATTCGTTTTTTGGATTGATCATGTCTTATTACATTTCACATGTTTGTTTTAGGCTAGATCCTAACGGGAACACTAAGATTAGACATTGTCACTCAAATCATAATCCAATTACTTTACTGAAATTAAGCCTTACAGGCAAGCATGACTGCTTCATGCAAGTTTCTGGTGTCATTCGACTTTCATATCTCTATTAAAGCTTTTTAATCTACTTTGACACATATGAAATTAAACAGTAACAGATAAGCCAGGTTTTCAAACAAAAAGAGAGAAAAAAACAACAAATGCATCCATAGGTACACTGCTTTTCTTCATTCTAATTATTTTAGCAATTTAGCTCAGTTGAAGGAAACCCTCTAGCTAACTAATGTAGGCCTAGTGTCCTATGAAATCTGATGACCAGTTTTTGACCACCTCGTGACTATAGAATGACCAAGTAATTTGGGGTTAGAAGGAGGAAAACATTGTTCCTACCACACGCAACCTGAAAGAATACTTTCTATTTTACTCTGAACAGGGCCACATTATATGCAAATGCAATGTTATGCTTCCATCTGTTTGTAGAAACAATCCTAGGAAAGACACTAACCGACCTACATACTAAGCTATTGGGAGGTCGCCTCTTCAGGCCTTCAATTTGCCGCAGCAGGATTTGAAAAAGGAATTGATCGTGATTTTGAACCTGTTCTTTCCATGACCCCTCTTAACTAACTGAGTGGAGACAAGAGATCCAATACTTGGAGCAGAACTCACTTTGATTCTACCGTACAGATTGATTGGTTCGATTGGGTTAGACTAAAAAAATCTTGCTTTTCAACTCATTTAGGTCCCGCCTAGCCCATAATACCCACTTCATTTTGATAAGCTCCTTATGCTATGGGGTATGACTACCATAAGCATTCTATCCAGAAGAGGTTCCAAGGCAACTGACTAAGCGGATAAAGCTTCACTGCTTCAGAAACCAATTCAAGGACTCTTGGTGTTATCACGACAAACTTGAAACAATAATAACCTGCCTTCAAACATCCATCAGAAGGTGACTACAGAAACTTTCTGCTATATCCCTTTTGTTGCAGCATCAGGATCAAAATCCTGCCACACACAACCTGAAAAACATTCACTATTTTTCGTCGAACAGGGCCACATGTATGTAAATGCCAGTTTATTGCTCCATCTAATTTGTCGGGACAATCCTAAAACAGATACTCACCTCACTACATACTAACCTATTAGACATTCACCACTCCAGGCCTACAATTTGTTAACTTGTCTAGGATAAGTAGTTTCCACCTGCACCCGATTCTTCCATTCACTTTCTCTTCAAGAGGCCCATTAATACCCGCTTCATTTTGATAAACACCTTAATGACATGGGGTATGACTACCATAAGAATACCGTCTGGAAGACATTCTCAGGTCAACTGAGATAAGCTGATCAAAGCTTCAGAAAAACAATTCAAGGATTTTTGGTGCTATCACGACACGCTTGAAACAATAATAACCAGGCTTCAATATCCATCAGCAGGTGACTAGACAAACTTTATTGTCTATACCCATTGTGGCAGCATCAGAATCAAAAACCAACTTTTGCAACTCTAATACCTTAAGTATAAGGGAACCTCACATTTCACCACATCCTGTTTCAGGATTCTGCACATTAATCTGTTTATATTTTATGAAAGACAGCAGCCAATGTATTGTTGATGAAATCTAAACTACTGGCCTGTTTCTCACAAATAAAGCCGTATAAGGATATACTAGACAACACAAGTTCTCCTAGACAAAGGTCATATTTTGGAAAGAACCATCTGTGAACCTTCCCTTGCTTAGAAAAAGAAGCATTTGACAGCTTTTGGGTAGGGTTTCAAAAGCAGTTGATCATATGAAGAACTCTACATCACCAGCTAAGCAATCGTGTCAGGAATTTTAAATTAAAGTAAGCGTCAAAAGAACCCATTAAGCACGCATAGATGCCTAACCAGTAACAGGCGTAACTTAGAACCATGCATAAGTCATGATAGAAATGATAAGGACTTAGATAAGAGGAGGACCAAGAGCCCATATCGTAAGTGCCGTCATATTCCTTGGTTATGACTTACTATCCTCGAGCATGGTTCATGTTGCAACGTAGAAATGAAACAAAAACCTTCTTCCCTTCCAAAAAAAACATGCATCTTTACATGAACAGACATAAGCTCGATAGCCAGGCAAGCTGAAGGAACATAAATCGTAATGAAACAGAGAATTCAGAAGTCTCAACTTGACTATGATGAACATGGCAAACCGCCCCCCTTCACCAACACCCACACACGTGTTTCAACTATCTATCTCAAACGTCAGATAAATAATCCCACCATTTGTTATAACTTTGAGACACTATATCAACCACCTCAAGTGCAAAATATCACAAACCCAACAGAATCAGACAAAAAATGAAGGAGGTTTCTGATTAGTGTGTACCTTGAGAGAGAAGTTGAGAGCAACAGAAGGATAATAGCGAAGGACGCTACTGCCATTGCCTCTCCAGAGTGAGAGAATTCCTTCTTCCCTCACCGTTCGGGCAAGACAATCAACCATGCCCTTGAATTTCCTGTGACCGCCGCCCAGAATGGCCATGTTGCTCTCTTGGGTCTGCAACAATAGCTTCGTTCTTTCTATAGGAGCAACAATGGTGTGGACCACCCCAGCCATCACCGCCCCTGCCATCAGGTCTCTGGGAAAGCTCACTAACCATTTGTGAGGGCCAGATGTCGATTGTAGGTCAGATACGCTCTTGCTTTCTCCTGGGTCGCTGTCACCTCTGCTCATTCTCCCCGATTCCTTAAGTAAGAAGACGAACGGGAAGCCGTTTTTCTCGTGTTATGGCCGAAGTCGATGCTTCTAACAGACTCCCTCTATCTCAAAGCATCGTCATTTCATTCCGTGTCGAACCATCACAATTCAGGAAACCCCCCTCAAATCGGGAAGCAATAAGAGAAAAGAAATGATTCGTCTCCTTCCTTATCCATGTGCAGAAATGGCGGACAAATTCTGAATGATCCGTTCCATTACTTGAGAATCAATGGCGAAAGATCACCTTTTGTCGTGATGGCCCTGGAGAACTCGGAAACCTAGCCAAAATTGACGGCGGCGTCGCTTTCGTACGCGGTAGAGATGAAGGAGAAGGTGCTCGTTCGTTGTGACTGGGATGCGATTTCTTTCTGGTTCTTTTCTTTTCAACAATTAAAAATGACCATTGAGATAAGGATCTATTTCGCCTCTCCCTGATCAAAAGGTGTCAGAACGTGTTTAAATGGTTCCTTGGCTTTGTTTTAGTTGATGAAAAAAATATCCGGTGGATATTTATCAGAGTCTGATTTAATTGGGCAGATTAAAAATCGAATTTAAAATATAGTATTCTCACTATCCAACTAGAATTTGTTAATATTATATTTCTGGAACTAATCGGGAGAACCTCTAAAAAAAAAAATTGAATGCTCTCTCCTCTCTCCTGGAGTTTGGCCGTCTCATCGGCCGGAAGATATTTGCGCTGCTGCTGGAATTGATAGTAGTTAGCCTGTGCAATCAGGGAGAAGCTGTGAGCTATGAAGATTTCGATAGTGCTTCCGCTAACCTGCAAAGCCGTAGAGAAGCTAGGAGTGAAAAGCGATCGGAACCGGATCAAGATGAAGGGTTGGTTATTGACCCAGGGGGATGGTGGCGACGGTCATCTATTTCTAAAAGTTCTCGAGCGATGGCAATGCTAATAGGTATTGCCGGCTCGGGTGATCGGAAAGTGCTCAGAATATCCAGAGTTTGGATGGGCCAAAAACGGAAGCAAGAATGCCTCCATGGTAAAATGAAGAATGTGGCACAAGACAATAAACGTGCCAAACGTACAGTAATTGAAGTGTGGAGATTCACACTCCCATCCTCTTCCAGCATTGAGGAGGATGAGGAAACCGACGCCCGAACGGCGGCGAATGCAGCTGTTAACACCCAAGTTAAACTGTCTGATCAAACAGTCAATAGCGCTGCGAGTTCCGGTTTAAGGCAATCACAGCGGTACGTTTGGTCGGACAAAAGGGCCGGTGAGCAGGTGTTGACATATGGGTATACCGGGGGTTTTCCGGTGATTCCTTGTCGGCGGTCGGTGGGTAAAGGAGGAAGGCCGATCAATAGAGACGTGTGGTTGAAGGAGAAAGAACAAAACGGGCAGCGATTTTCGGGGAGGATTGGTTGGCCCGGAATTGGGGGGATTCTATTCCCAAACCTGAATTTCAATCCATATCCTAAACCAACTAAGAGTCCTTCTCGAGTAATTATTCCTACTGCCCAGAGCCGTGTGTCTGAACGAGAGGATGGTTGGATGCTCAACTCTCACCCTTATTTTAACTGGCCCCCCAAACAGTTTTCCCACAACATATCTGTTTGTGGACTAGTTTGGACGACAGCTTTAGGAGGAGGGCTTCAACAGAGCGGGGTGCGACAATCAGGTCTGCAACTCACGTCCCCTCTTATTTCTTTTGATCACTCCCAACCTATCCCAACGCTGAGTAAACCGCCGACAACTAAGTTAACCTCGGCCCCTAGCCTAACCGAAAGCCAAGATGGCGGGATAGGGGAGGGGATAGCCGATAGTTTCCAATCTTCTAATACAATCATTGGTTTGGATGATTCACAGGTGAAGAACATGGCTCGTATCCAGCAAGACCAAGTCGTCCAGTTCACCTTGTCCGAAATCAAGCCAGTCAGGTTCCAAAGCTCATGTGCACTTGTGGGACGGCTGTTCACATCCAGCCAAGTGACGGCGGTGGAGCTCCGAGACTCTCTCAACTTCCCTTGGCAGCAGGGGAAGGGCAAGATTAGAGTCATGGCGGCTAAGCATGGACTGTTTGAGTTCGTGCTACCTAGTGAAGCGTCCCGGAACTGGGTGTTGAAACGGACTCCTTGGGTGATCAAGGACAAACTGCTCCATGTTCGTGCCTGGGCCCCTACTATTAGCAAGACGATTTTTGACGAGTTGGCAACCGTTCCTTTTTATGTCCAACTTTGGGGGGTCCAGGATGACTGCTGTACCAAGGAGTTTGGACGGAAAATGGCAAATGACACTGTTGGCCGTGTTCTTGAGGCAGGAGTGTTTAGCTGCTCGGAAACTAGCCAATGTTTTGTCAGGGTGAAGGCCATGATCGATTTTTCACAGCCTCTGCGATCACAAATCTTGGCTTCCAGCGAGGAAACGGGGTGTTTTTGGATCAATTTTAAATACGAACATCTCCCAACATTCTGCTTTCATTGTGGCCGTGTGGGTCATATGAAGAGTGATTGTTCTTTTGATCCACCAACCCGGAAGGAAAGATTTGGATCGCACATGGTCACAAAGAAAAGTGGTACTCGCCTTTACGAGGAGAATGATGATGTGAATTCATATCGCGGCGGTGTTAAATCCGTCTGGATTAATAAGGAGGTTCGGGAGAGGGCAGTCGCTATGGACACCCAGAAGATGAAACGTGAGGGAGAAGGGGGCGATGTTGAGAAGCCTAAGGTTCGCTCGGGGAGTCGGTTCCCGCAAGAGACGAGACATGAAGGGGCCACAGACAAGAGGCGGCAGGTCAAAACCACGCGTGGCTTCCCCATGAAAAGATCCCCACGTGTTCCCTTGGGTCGTGGGCTTCGTGGTTCTGTATCTGGAACGGAGGTAGCAGAGACTTCTGCCCAACCTCGGAGGGATTTGCAGCAGGGCAACCGCCAGAGTAAAAAAAATCGTACCCTCACAGCCAGCGGAAGAAATGCAGATCGATGAGACCCAGCCCCACTTCAGTTTGAAGGAGACTCAACGGAGGGATGATAGACCGCATAAGAGGGCGAATCAGAAGGTGAATCAAACAATGGAACCATCCCAAGTTATGACGCGTCCGCGCCGGCTGATTCTCGAAGAGGAGTCGGAGGACGAGCTCCCCATCTGCCGCCAGTCTGATCACCTCCAGTCTGATCACTCCACGCCAGCTGTGGTGCAAGTGGAGGGGGATCCGAATGCTGTGCCGTCGGGTAAAAACGTGGCGGTGAAGATGGCTGTGTCCGAGAAGCGGTCGGCTCGAAAAGAGCTCCCCAAATCGGCAGTGTGAAAGCTTCGTAAGGCTAAGCTGCCGACAGCCGATGATGGGCATGGCGGGGAGTCCAATCAGGGACAAGGAAATTGGTCTTCTAGGCAGAGCCCCATGCACGTGGAGACCGGAGTGCCATTGGGAGATGGAGAGAATCTGATAGACGTCCCTGATAGACCGATAATTACACATGTTTTCACCCCTATTATGAAGCCGTTTGTGATGTGGAATCTCGTGTTTTAAGCCGATTTCACGCTAGGTTGTGTGTTTATGTCATATTTCAGGACCCGGCGTTGGAATCGAGGCGGAGAAACGAGTTCTGGGTCGAAAGGAGCCGAGTTGGGACTAAGGGGGCTGCACGAGGAAAATACCCGGTCGGATGGCAAAATACCCGACCGGGTATTTATCGTTTTTGGCACCCGTGAGAAGCAGAAGGGGGCCCGGGCGATGGCCTTAAATCCCCGATCGGGGATTTGATGTTGGACCGGGGATTTTCCCCAAAGTGGAACGTCGCGTTTTATGAAATACCCGGTCGAACCCTGAAATACCCGACCGGGTATTTCGACCGGGGATCGCGAACGCAGGCTGTTAAAAGCCTGTTTTGTGCGTTTGTGAGGGGGAGAGCTGGGTTTTGGATCCCAAACACCCAAGGGACAAACCAAAGAGAGAGAGAGAGCGATTTGAGGGCATTCTTGGAGTGGAATTGGAGGATTTCTTCGCCATTGGAGCTCGGGAATCAAGCCCGGACTTGAAGACTGATCATCTTAAGATTCTTACTGCAGTCTCTCTCTTCTCTATGGAGTAACTTCCCTTCACTTAGGTTTTGAGGAACCCTAGCTATGTTTGTTTGATTGGATGATTGTATGAGTACTCTGACTTGATAATCTTGAGTTCATATTCAATCTATGCATGTTTTCACGATTCAATTCTGCTTTAGTCGAGATTATTGATTCTGCTTTGATCCTATGAGAGCGAATACCTGATTAGGTCAATAGAGCACCATAGATTGATAGTAGTGGATCGATTGCTTTAGTCGAGGGTTGATTCACTGCTTTGTATCAATTGGGAACCTCATTCGATAGAGGGAGTCTAGTTCAGAACGCCTTGATCGATTGTTCTAGAGAAGGATACGTCCCTCTAGGCAATTGACTCAAGAGGGCCTTGTTCCTTTAGTCGAGACTCAAGGTCTAGTCAAGGATTCTCCGCATTGTGAATGAAAGTGAAACTAGTTAGAGATCATCAGTCGTTAATCTGGCTAGTGGCTAGGGGGAATCATACCTAAGTGAGTTCCCAACCTGTAATTAGATTAACTTTAACTATAGTTTGCTAGAGTAGTCTTAGTTCTTTCATCTTAATCTGTTTTGCTAGATAATGAACCGAAGCTGAGTAATAGTAACTCTAGAGACCCGTGGATTCGATATTTATTACTTGAGCCACTATACTGCAGTCCCTTTCATTGGTTACACTTGGCCATTGTTAGGAGTTGTGTTTTAGCGAGTCAAGTTTTTGGCGCCGTTGCCGGGGACTTTCTAGAGTATTAGGAAAGGCAGAAGTTTGTTACTTTAGCGTTTTTCTTTGCTTTTCTTTTCCACCCTTGCTTTTCACTTGGGTGTTTTGTTTTTGTTGGTGCAGATCTGAATCATGGATCCTCATGGCTTCTCCAATCATTGGGGGTATCCACCACCGTCCGAGTGGTATTACCCCGAGACCCCCTGGAGCAACCAAGGAGGAGAAGACTATGGATCCGGGTTCCAGTACCAACCCCCTTACTACGGAGAACAATCTGACCCCTGGGCATATCAAGAACAATCTCATTACCAAGAAGACTTTCTCCCACAACTAGAAGGGCCATCAGCGCTGGAGTTACCCATGGCGGCCTTCACGGGCCATTCTGCAGAGCCATGCTACACTCCACAGCCAGATCCAAACTATGAATTGAGGCTTCTCATGGAGCAGTTTGCTCGAGACAGTGAGAGATCATGTGTCAGGCTGGATCTTTGTACACAGGCCTTTCGGGAAACAGAGGAGATCCTCATGAGCCTTAAGAAGAGCGTCGATGATCTTGAGAGAGCTTGTGCGCAACCTGCTCCAGATCACCCTTCTGCTACCATACTAGAAGAGGACGAGGAAGAAGAAGGCTACGAGGACATTGTGGAGCACACAGAAGTTGTCATGGAGAGCTCCCGTGATGATCATGATCAGGAATGTCATAGCATAGCCGACCACCCCTTTCCACATCCCACACTGAGCTTTGAAGAGGTGGGCATGAGTGAGGAGATGCAAGAAGATCTCATGAAAGAAATTGCTTGGAAACTTGCTCTCCAATCCGTGCTAGAAGAAGAAAAGCAAGAAAGGGTGCAGAAAGAAGTTGTGGAGGATGACAACAGTGAAGCAGAAGTAGTTCTTGATCATTTGCCAGGGGTGATACCACATGAAGAAGAAAGGGAGGTTGAAGAAGCAATTGGCGTCCAGGCTGAGGACGGAGTTGAGGTGGAAGAGGCTTGCACCGGCCATGAGTTACTTGTGATATCTCCACCGAACTTCGAGGAATTGCTCAGCAAGGACCCATTTGCAGTGTCTCTTTGCCAAACCAAGGCCACGTCGATATCGGTTCCTCTTGGTGGACGCGATGGTGGTCAATCGATGCTGTCATATCTAGTTTGGGGCAATGAGACGAGAGAAGAGAAGAAGAGGTCTCGAGGGTGGAGACTTCATCCGCATCAAGTGCACGAGCTTCCATCACCTGTCATACCACATGTTCGTGACTTGGGACTCCACCTCATCGACGAGAAACTCAACTTCAAGGAGGTTTTGGGGTGGACCGAAACTTAGGAGCCATCGTCCGGCTCACGACGTGAAAGAAGCGCTTGTTGGGAGGCAACCCAACTAGTCGGTTTGCATTTCTTTCCCTATTTCTCTTCGGTTGAGTCAGTTTTGTTCTTTGATTTTAGAGTCAATAACTCAACCTTTGTGAGATTTTGTGTGGTGTTTGTGTTCTGATTACTCTCTCTTCTTGGAATGCACCGCCTGCCCCGTCCATCATCATTCACCCTTGATCTGGTAACTTCGTTCTACCCTCCTTATCTTTCCTCCATTGAGGACAATGTCGTGCTTAAGTGTGGGGGGATGTTCGATTATGTATGCGGGTGAATGGTTGGCTGTTTGTGTGCTTGGAGCCTAGTCCACTGTCCAAATTTTTAAATTTGAGGGCTCCAAGTACGTGTTTCCTTGCAAATTGCCTACTCAGTATGCTTTGAATTGACAGTCTCTGTAGTAATTTGCAACCTAGGGAGGTAGTGTAGCACTATGGAGGATGTTGATGCATTTAAGGAGTCTCATTTCTTCTTCATATTGTGTTGGTTGATTGAGTGAATTAGTGATCTTAGGACCCTTGAATTGTGTGGTGTTGTGGACTCTCTGCCTGTCATGGACTCTTGTATCATGTTCTGAATGTAACAGGTGCTCGAAAATGTGCTTTAAAATAACGTCTCCCGTGCAAATAGGGCGAAAGTGTGTAAGGGGAGACGGGAATCTGTTCCCAATTTCCACCTACTACCTCCAGCCCCCTTACATGTCTTTCCCCCGCACGAGGCTCGAGACACCCGCTCCTGGCATGGCCGGTAAGAGCCGGGCTCCCGCAAAACCTTTGCTAGGTGGGAGCCCCTGTTTTCTGCAGAAGCAGGTTGGAACCCGTGAAAAAAAGAAGAAAAAAAAAGCAAGCAAAAAGAAGAAAGAAAAGGGTTCCAACCATGTTCACAAAGAAAATCGAGCACCTTGAATTAATGTGAGTCCATGATCTTTTGTTTTTGAGAGTCTCTTCATCCACGATTCATTTGTCCTCTGTTCACTATTTACCATGATGCCGACTCGAGACTAGTGCTCTCGCCAAAGAAGCTATGAGATGACTTGTGCGTCGGTTGACCTCGTAAGTTGCTAAATGATCTAGGAAGTCCGCTACCTACGATCGAGGTTGTTTGTTGCTATAGAGGTCTGGAGAGTTGCATTGGTTTGAGTTAGGTTTGCTTGGGGACAAGCAAACGGTTAAGTGTGGGGGAGTTTGATAGACCGATAATTACACATGTTTTCACCCCTATTATGAAGCCGTTTGTGATGTGGAATCTCGTGTTTTAAGCCGATTTCACGCTAGGTTGTGTGTTTATGTCATATTTCAGGACCCGGCGTTGGAATCGAGGCGGAGAAACGAGTTCTGGGTCGAAAGGAGCCGAGTTGGGACTAAGGGGGCTGGACGAGGAAAATACCCGGTCGGATGGCAAAATACCCGACCGGGTATTTATCGTTTTTGGCACCCGTGAGAAGCAGAAGGGGGCCCGGGCGATGGCCTTAAATCCCCGATCGGGGATTTTGATGTTGGACCGGGGATTTTCCCCAAAGTGGAACGTCGCGTTTTATGAAATACCCGGTCGAACCCTGAAATACCCGACCGGGTATTTCGACCGGGGATCGCGAACGCAGGCTGTTAAAAGCCTGTTTTGTGCGTTTGTGAGGGGGAGAGCTGGGTTTTGGATCCCAAACACCTAAGGGACAAACCAAAGAGAGAGAGAGAGCGATTTGAGGGCATTCTTGGAGTGGAATTGGAGGATTTCTTCGCCATTGGAGCTCGGGAATCAAGCCCGGACTTGAAGACTGATCATCTTAAGATTCTTACTGCAGTCTCTCTCTTCTCTATGGAGTAACTTCCCTTCACTTAGGTTTTGAGGAACCCTAGCTATGTTTGTTTGATTGGATGATTGTATGAGTACTCTGACTTGATAATCTTGAGTTCATATTCAATCTATGCATGTTTTCACGATTCAATTCTGCTTTAGTCGAGATTATTGATTCTGCTTTGATCCTATGAGAGCGAATACCTGATTAGGTCAATAGAGCACCATAGATTGATAGTAGTGGATCGATTGCTTTAGTCGAGGGTTGATTCACTGCTTTGTATCGATTGGGAACCTCATTCGATAGAGGGAGTCTAGTTCAGAACGCCTTGATCGATTGTTCTAGAGAAGGATACGTCCCTCTAGGCAATTGACTCAAGAGGGCCTTGTTCCTTTAGTCGAGACTCAAGGTCTAGTCAAGGATTCTCCGCATTGTGAATGAAAGTGAAACTAGTTAGAGATCATCAGTCGTTAATCTGGCTAGTGGCTAGGGGGAATCATACCTAAGTGAGTTCCCAACCTGTAATTAGATTAACTTTAACTATAGTTTGCTAGAGTAGTCTTAGTTCTTTCATCTTAATCTGTTTTGCTAGATAATGAACTGAAGCTGAGTAATAGTAACTCTAGAGACCCGTGGATTCGATATTTATTACTTGAGCCACTATACTGCAGTCCCTTTCATTGGTTACACTTGGCCATTGTTAGGAGTTGTGTTTTAGCGAGTCAGTCCCTGTGATGGCATTTACCTCTCCACTGAAGGGCGTTTGCTCATCTTTTAAATCTTTGGGGAATGACCCTACTTTGAACAAGGCTGCTGCCGAGTTTTCTTCTCCAGATGAAGAGCCTCAAATTTTTGAAGTAAGGCGAAGGGAGCGGGGCAAGGCCCAACCTGCGGGGTCAAGAAAGGTCCAGAACCGTGTTGGACAGGTGGTGGCGACCTTCGAGTCTGGTATGACTCTGAATGGGTGTGCTGATGAGATGGAGATGCAGCAGGTAAGGGATCCAAAGCCCATGCAGAAGGTGGGAGCGGCCATGACACCAGAGAGGGAGATGATCTTTAAATTGAATGAATATGGGACAAATATCTCGGACGCTGGAGCAGGTGGTACTAAAAGAGCTTTTGACGAGATGGGTGGGGAAATGGAGGAGTCTCCTAATCCAAAAAAACTGTTTGTTGAAGAAATTTCTAATGATGACAAGGTGGAGGAAGCCAGCCTAGAGTGGCCCCCAGCAGTTAAATGAGGATTCTGGCCTGGAACGTGAGAGGAATTGGACCATCCCTCACCTTCCAAACTGCTTTAGGTTTATTTCATTCCAATAAACCGGACCTTGTCTTCTTTTCGGAAACAAGATCGAGCCGGGGAGTAGTGTCCCGCAGGATGCGGGGGTTAGGTTTTGATTTGCAGAATTGTTTTTTTGTTGATGCCATCGATTCTTCTGGTGGCTTAGTTGTATCTTGGTCCCCCGGGGTTGAGGCCTCGGTGTTTTATCATTCGGATTTTTCCATTTGTGTTCGGATTAATAAAAGTTCTTTCTCTTATGTTGTGATTTTTGTTTATTTGAGTTGTCGCGAAAGCCAACGGGCTACCCAATTGACTGCACTCCGTCAGTTATGTGATGAGATAAACATGCCTTTTGTAATTTTGGGTGACTTTAATGTGACGTTGAATGCTTCGGAAAAGGATGGTGGGAACCCTTGGATGGCGGCCCGGGCTATGCCTCTCCGTAATCTGATCCATGACTTCGGTCTCAGGGACCCAGGATTCCAGGGTGACCAATTCACCTGGACCAACAAACGAATGGGTGTGGCTAACATAAGGGCGAGGTTGGATCGAGCTCTTTGCTCACCTGCCTGGCTGGATATCTTCCCTGATACCATTCTTAAGCATTTTACGGATCAGGGGTCTGATCATCGTGCCCTCGTACTCTCGGATAAACCTTATGTTCGTCAAAGTCGACCTCTTTTTCGGTTTGATGCACGTTGGGCTGAAAATCCTGAAGTCAGGGCCATGGTCTCTTACGTTTGGGCGACTGAGGTGCAGGGTTCCCCTATGTTCCAGTTATGGGAGAAATTAAAACAACTCCGTCATTTGCTGTATGATTGGAGTAGGGCAGGCACTACAAATTCTCTCAGGAACATCAAGACTCTTCAAGCTGAAATTGATAGGGTACGGCAATGCTGCCCGATTGACTGGGAGAAAATTAAGGATTTGGAAGTTGAGTTAAATCGGCAATGGGATGCTGAGGAAGCTTATTGGCAGCAAAAGTCTAGAGTTCGTTGGCTGCAGAGAGGTGATAAGAATTCTTCATATTTTCACACGGTGACCTGAGCGCGTCGTAAACATAACTTTGTAGCCGGGCTTCATAATGCGGTGGGGGAGTGGGTTACAGAGGAAAGAGGAAAAGCTGATATTGCGACTGATTTCTATCAGCATTTGTTTACCTCTGAATCCCAGGTGCAGGACATGGAAACCCGTATTGCGTCTCTCCCGATTGAGTGCAAGGTTACTATGGACATGAATACCTCTCTTACTGCAGATGTTTTGCCTGAGGAGATCCGGAGAACTGTGTTCTCCATGGGCTCTAAACAGGCGCCTGGTTCAGATGGGTTTACGGGGAAGTTCTTTAAAAGTTACTGGGATATTGTGGGTGAGTCAGTAATTGGGGCAGTCGGGCATTTCTTTACCACGAGTAGGATGCTCCGTAGTTTCAATCATACTTGGCTCACTTTGATCCCGAAAGTGGAAAATGTGGAAAATATGAAGCAGCTTAGGCCCATTAGCCTCTGTCAATTTGTTTATAAGATCATTACTAAAATTATGGCAGAAAGGCTGGCCCAAATTCTCCCTCAGATCATCTCCGACGGACAAAACGCTTTTATTCGGGAACGGCACATTGTGGATAATGTACTCATTGGCCATGAGATAATGCACTACTTAAAGCTCAAAAATCGGGGAAAGAAAGGGTATATGGCTCTAAAGGTTGACATGGAAAAGGCCTATGATAGAGTCGAATGGCCCTTCCTCCTGGCGATTTTGAGAAAATTGGGGTTTAATTCTACATGGTGTGGATGGGTTCAGGAGTGTCTTCGGTCCACCTCTTTCTCCGTTCTCATGAATGGTACCCCCTCTGGGTTCTTTGCCCCGTCTCGTGGGCTCAGACAGGGGGACCCGCTTTCCCCCCTACTATTTGTGCTTTGTACGGAAGGGTTTGCGGCTCTTATCCGTCAGGCTATTGCTTTGGGAAAACTGGAAGGGGTGAAGGTGGCGTCTAGGGCACCTAGAATTTCGCACTTGTTCTTTGCCGATGACTCATATTTGTTTCTTCGAGGTTCGCTTCAGGAGTGCGAAAATCTTATAGAGGTTTTGAATACTTATGAGGAACTGAGTGGCCAAAGGGTTAACCTGGATAAATCAGCGGTCTGCTTTAGCAAGAATATTTCTCTGCCTAACCAAGAATTCCTTGCGGAAATCCTGGGGGTGGGAGCAGTCGGGGTCCAGGATAAGTACCTGGGCCTGCCGACGCTAATTGCACGATCGAAAATGGCCACGTTCCGGTTCTTGGAAGAGAAGCTTCTGAGCAGACTCCAAGGGTGGAAGCAGCGAACTTTGTCTTGGGCTGCTAAAGAGACCTTGATTAAGTCCGTCGCCCTAGCCTTGCCTCTTCATGTGATGTCCTGTTTTAAGCTCCCCCTGTCTATTTGCCGTCTCTTAGACAGGCATGTGGCTCGTTTTTGATGGGGTGTGGAAGGGGATCGATCTCGGATTCGATGGGTCTCCTGGCGGAAGATGTGTACTAGTAAGCATGATGGTGGTATGGGCTTCCGGAGGTTTGAACATTTCAATCAGGCCTTGTTAGCTAAATTTGGATGGCAAATTTTGTCAGAACCTCAATCATTGCTTGCCCAGGTGTACAAAGGAAAATACTTCCCGCGTGGGAGCTTTCTTTCGGCTTCTGCCAGGTCTCGTCCCTCTTGGGGGTGGCAAAGTATCCTATATGGTCGTCAATTACTGGCCCAAGGCCTGAGGTGGCAGGTAGGGAATGGAAAGACTGCTTCTCTTATCTTTGATAATTGGGTGCCTTCCAAACACCCTGTTGCTCCTACTTTTAATCCGCAGATCCTCCCTGCGGAGGGGGACCTTAAGGTGGAGACTGTTATCTGTCAAGGAGAGGGTAATTGGAAGGAGGATGAGCTTAGTCGCTGGTTTGATCCAGACACCTGTCGCGCCATTAAAGCTATTCCTCTCCCCCGTCAAGATGTTGAGGACAAGGTTGTGTGGCATGAGACGGCAGATGGTAGCTTCACTGTTAAATCGGCTTACCATTTGGCTGTTCTGCTGAATAAACAACGTGGGGGGTGGAGGTCAAGTGTGTCTTGGATGGACAAACCCAGTTGGCTCCGGTTGTGGAATGCCAATATCCAGCCTAAACTGAAGGTGTTTATGTGGCAAATTTTCCTTCGCATCCTTCCTACGACGGAGGCGCTGATTGAGAAGGAGGTTGAGGTGCTGCCTCGGTGCCCGGTCTGCTGGGCGGAGAAGGAGACTTTGGAGCATCTGTTCCTCGATTGCCCAGTGGCTAGGGCCCTTTGGGATCTTTCAGGATTGGGGCATCTGGGGTATGGGGTTCCGAGTCGTCATTTTCCTCTGTTCCTTAAGAAAGTGCTGTCTTTGACAGATCAGCCCCAGCAGTTCACGGCGGTGGTAGGGATTCTTTGGAGGATATGGCGGTCCCGTAATTGGGTTGTCTTTGAGGGCAAGCAATTCGGCATCCCGGCTCTTTTAAGGCAATTTTATCAGCAATATCAGGAGTGGGTATCTCTTCCGGTTGATCGGAGTCCCTGCTCTGTAACAATCACTGGGCCTGCGAGGGCGGTCAGCTCATCTCACTCTATAATTTGTATGTGGGATGGGGCAACGAGTCCTGGGTCTCATTCGGCTGGGGGAATTGTGATTAAAGATCCCACAGGGGGCATTCTTTTGGTCCGTGGACTGCAATTCCCGGATTCGGATGACCCTCTGGTGGTTGAATTGTTGGTCCTTCGTGAGGCGGTGAGCTGGTGTCTGGAGCTAGGATTTCTGTCGACTTGTTTCCAGGGAGATGCCCATGTGATAATTGATAAGATCAATCGGCGGGATGCGCGGGATAGTAGGGTGGGGGCGGTGCTGGCGGAGCTAATCAGAACATTTTCATGCCACGCGGAGCTTAGTGTTCGATTTGTAGGACGGAGTAGCAATAGGGTAGCCCATCTGGTGGCTCGAAAAGCCCTGAGTTTGTACCCGACTACGAGTCATTCTTTTGATTTCCAGGCCTGGCTGTTCTCCAGGATGTAACTTCCTTTGGATCTTTGTGTTCTAATGAATATCTTTTGTCAAAAAAAAAAATAATAATATTATATTTCTCAATATATTTTATATTTAGCATACAAATATATTATTTTCATGAAATTGTGTTGCTTGAATTTTTATTTATTTATTCTAGTGAATTACTAGCGTATATTTTCACTTATATAATGTGAGTATATGTGTAAATGTTAACATGTTTGCATTACCCATGGGTACCGAAACCCATGGGTACAGGGATGGGTTTGAAAAACATTCCCCTGCATGGATATATGGGGGGTATGGGTTTGGATATGTGAAAACGAGGATGGAAGGATGGGGATGGTTTAAGCAAACCCACTCCATTGTCATCTCTACGCACATAGTTAGATGTCATATCAACATGAGGGATGCAAGGCTAGGGTCCGTGCCATCAGGAGTAAGAGAGTCTGGCGTTGGGTCATCACCTGTGCGGTGAACACTCTACTGATTGCTAGTGGAGCATATGCAAAGAGGGCGTATCTTTCCTATAGCCTTCGCCATTGTTGAGGGAGAGAATACCAAAAGCTGGGGATGGTTCTTCCGACAAATTCACCTCCACGTCCTTAGAAACACAACTTTTTTTGACATAGAAGGGGACGGTCGCGTGGATCGCTGACATGGTGAACGTTCAGTCGTTGGATCGCTCGAGATTCTAAAACTTAATTGATAACTTCACTCAGAGCCAATTGGGATGGGTCATATGATCACTCTAATGAGCGTTTCAATTCAGGTGCTCAACCAATTTCAGTGTTTAATGACCTTTGGATGTGATTGCAGAGATGATAGTTAAATAATATTTTTCCTAAAAACAATTTAGTGGGTCTCGAAAACTTATTATGAAAGTGAAAGTGTCAAGCCCAAGCGCTGGGGCGGCGTCTCTAGGGTGACTGCCTAAAAATTGAAAACAGTAGCTAGCGAAGCCCAAACTTCTTTGGTGAGAAGAGAAGAGGTATTTGGGAAGACTTCACAGGAACATCTCTCGACGGTTGGCGCGTTGCTTCGATAGGTTTTTCTATACTCCCATGTGTTTGCTGTTGTTGTACTCGGGCACTAAAGATGTTTCACAAATTCGATTCTTGAAATTATGGGTGGAAAATTGTTCATTCCAACCTGATGTTTGGGAACAATGGATTTCAGAAACTGAATTGGATTGTAAATCGTTTCATCGAATTCGAAATGTTCCGTCATGATTCATAAGGTTTCAATCCAAAAAACGGGAAGAGCTCCCTTTCCCTCTAAACCGTTTATGTGTTATAAGATGTTAAAAAAAAACTCTACAAAATTAGATGACTCTCCTCTCCAATCCTACCCAATCCAACTCACTTCGATCCCTCTACCTCTCTGAGAGAGGATCCGATCCAGTGACTAAGGGGGTGCTTAGTCACTTGACTAAGCCCCTCCCAGCCCTTAGATCTGGATATAACAATCTGATGGTTAAAAAGTGGGAAGGGCTATTTAATTAATGACAGGGGTAGTTTGGGTATTATGGAAAATTACGAAGTATACAAACCGGACTTACAATCAGTACAAACCATACAAACATACGAACAGTACAAACTAGAGCGACAAAACATACAAACATTACAAACATATAAACTGTACAAAAAATACAAACTAGACCGACAAACCATACAAACCATAAAAAAAAACCCCAGTTGACTTTGGAGGCTCCATCCCTATATAGAGAGGCTTCTTCCCAAAGTCAACCCGGGTGTTTTTTAGACATACAAACATGGTGGACAAAAATGACAAACTAGACAAAAAATTCATACAAACTAGAAAAACACCCGGTTGACTTTGGAGGCTTCATCCCTATATAGAGGGCTCCGTCTCAAAGTCAACCCCGTTGTTTTTTAGACATACAAACATTACGAACATGGTGGACAAAAATGACAAACTAGACCGAGCGAACTGGAAAAAACACCCGGGTTGACTTTGGAGGCTCCATCCCTATATAGAGGAGTTTCATCCAAAAGTCAACCAGGTTGTTTTTTAGACATAAAAAACACTACAAACATGGTTGACAAAAATGAAACATGGTGCACAAAAATAACAAAGTTTACAAACATTACAAAAAACCCCGACAAACATTACAAAATAACAAAGCGTACAAACATTACAAAATAAACCGACAAACAGTACAAAGCATACTAATAGTACAAAATATCACTAAAAATGACAAACAATACAAACCGAAACTATACAAACATTACAAAATAGGTCAGCAAACATCACAAATCCAATACTGTCGCCGGGAAATTTCCTCCGGTCGCCGAAACTCTCTCTCTCTCTCTACCAATAATTCCCATCCCTTGGGGAAACAAAACGTCCCAGGAAATTAAAGTGTCGGGGAAGAATAATCCCCCAAGCAAAGCTCCAGTTGCAACGACAACGCCGGTGAAAAGCGACGGGGGAGTTCCCTGAAAAGCGTCGGGGAAGATGATGTCGACGCCAGCAAATCCGTCTACTTTTATTTTTTAATTAATTGAAATAATTAAATCATGTAATTACTATAGTGCCCTTCATTAAATTGAAATAATATGAGCTCTTAAATTTTAATGAGGTTGAGTGGTTGAGATTCACTTAGTCATGTGAGGAAACCCCTTAGTCACCTGAATTCAACCCTACCTCTCTTGTCATTCCCCTCATTCCATCTCTTCTCTCCCCACCATTCTTCCATCTGCCTCTTCTCCCCTCATTCTCCAATCTCCATCCCTGCCTTGTTGCATGCAAACATTTCACTAAAAAGTAAAATGTTGCGGTTACTTAAACCGTGTTAGTATTGGGCCTTGTTGGGCCTCGTCTGATTCGTTGGATTAGGGTTTTAACCCTAAGTTTATCTATATAAGCTTAGCTATCGACTTGTGTGATAGCAAGCCGTCAAGATGTAATCCTAATAAGAGATCAGTCGTGAGCTCTTATGAGCTCACCGTGGATTAGTCTCGATCAATCAATCGATCGAGAATACCACGTAAAATCCTTGTCCCATGTGTTCTATTTCAATTCCGCATCATCAAATTCTACATGGTATCAGAGCGAAACTCGATCCTTTATCATGGGTTTGAGCTTCCGCAAGTCAGTCTTTCGTCTCTTTGTCTTCGCCGATCGATCACGCCGTGCAAAACTCTAGCTCTAGCAACAATGGAATAGAAGTTGCTGGTGCCTTCAACGTCATCATACCGGCGTCCCTTTCGTTCCTTCGTTCATCCAACAGCGAGCGAGATCCAGTAACAGCTGACCATGAGTTTTCTGTTTTGCGCCGTCTGCACAGAAATACGTCAAGGAACACTGCCGAATCTGCTCATCTATCTGCTACTTGATTGTGGACCGTGGTTCCTCTTTTTGTTGGCGTTGTCCCGCCTCCGAAGTTCAGTTCATCGTGGTCAACAAGAAGTCACGATTAGGATCTCAATTTTGACGCCAAGGGTGTCCGTGTTTCAACACCTAAGATCAAGGTCTTGATTTTGGGATTCAAGTCATCCTCTATGCTACTGAGATATGTCTTGAGCTGCTTCATCGTATCCGCCGAAGAGTCAAGCTCGACAACTGGTGGTAAAGCTCCTGTTTGTTCAGTCACAAGTCAGGCAACCCTCCGTCAGGCGTATAATTTAGAGTCCCTGACAGTCATCATGTCATCGACGCAAGTCACCATCCGAACAAGTCCTTTCCGCCGTCAACATTGCGCAGTCATGGCCATTGGTATGCTCGATGTCATCATCTCCGACCAGTCACAGGCGCCATCGTCATTGTCGGCTCGTTCCGAAGTGTCAATCAATCGATCGAGGATACCACGTAAAATCGTTGTTTCGTGTGTTCTATTTCAATTCCGCATCATCAAATTCTACGTAAAAAACCCACGACTAGCTTAAAACACGAACAGAAGAGAGAGAGAGAGGTGGAAATGGAATTGCGGAGGAGACGATCACAAAAATTGGGGCTTATCATAGTCGACGAGGAAGCTAGAGAGTGAGGCTGGCTGATTGCCAATAGCGTTATTCTGCTAACTGTGTTAGTAGTTAGCATATACTAACACGGTGAGATGAGGAGCCACGTAGGCGAGCCACCATCGGAGGGGTGAGAATCGCCGGCGCTGTTCTGTGAGGGGGGGAGGGATTTTGGGGCCAAGCCGAGCCACATTTGGGACAGAAATAAAAAAAAAAAAAAAAGTAAAACCCAAAATTTCAAACCCGCGGTCAGCCATTCTCCCCTCTCTCTCCACGAACTTTCGAACCCTCTCCCTCTCTTCTTCTTTTCTCCCGAAAACCACCACCAACAGCGACGATCTTCGACGGCGGCGACGGCGACGACGGCTGCGAGGTCGGCGACTTGTTGCTGGATGTACCGCCGACGTTGCCCTTGAAGCTCTCCCGACCGACGAGGAAGAAGACGCCGCCTACGGAGAAGAAAGAAGAAGACGCCGCCGACTTCGCCGACGAAGAACTCCGCCGCCGTCGCCGCCGATAGTTGGAGGTAGAAGAAGACGCTGAGGTTGTTCATTTTCTTTATGGATTTGAAAATTTATGTTAGGGTTTCGGTTCATGGATTTTTTGTGTGGAAATCTGGGTTTTGTTTATGGATTTGAAAATTTATGGTTCATGCAATTCGATTTAGGGTGTTTAGGGTTTTGATTCTCGATTTCCAGATATTGTGTCCGTGGGATTCGAATTTGGGGTTTAGGGTTTCGTTTTGGGGGTTTAGGGTTTCGTTTTGGGGGTTCATGGATTCGTTCTTCGATTTGTAGATTTAGGGTTTCATAGATTCGAATATGGGTGGTTAGGGTTTTTTTTGCAGATTACCAGATTCTGGGTCTGTGGGGTTCGAATTTTGGGGTTTATGGTTTCATTTATCGATTTGTAGATTTTGGGGGTTTGTTGGATATGATTTTGGGGAATGTAGGTATTGTTTGTTGATTCCTTGATTAAATGTTACATGGATATTGTTGGATACGATTTTGTTGAATCTGGGTATCATTTGTCGATTCGTTGGTGAAATGTTATATGGATATCAGTTTTTTCAATTATGATACTTATTCGGGGCATTTTTTATATTGTTTCATTATGGTTTCTCGAATTCCATTTTGGGGGTTTGTTGGATACGATTTTGTTCAATCTGGGTATCATTTGTCGATTCCTTGTTTTTGTTCAATATGGATATCATTTTCGTCAATTGTGATACTTATTGTGGTCATTTTGTTTATTGTTTCAGTGAATGGGGAGACCGAAAAAGAAGCCCAACAATGAGGGAGAAGGATCATCAAAGCAGCCACCTGATGTACAACAACAAGAGGTTTAATTTCTTACTCCGTTTCTCGATTGGTTATGTTGGCTAAAGATTACTAGTCGGATGCATTTTAATATTTTCATTGATCGATACTTTTGTTAATATCTAACTATTTTTCAGGAACAACCCGTGAGGAAGAAACCCAAAACTGTTGCACCAAAATCTTCAGCGAAATCTCGTGAAGCAGCTGGATCATCACAGCAGCCGCCGGATGAACCACCACCAAAGGTTTGATTTCTCACTTCGTTTCTCGATTAGTTATATTGGCTAAAAAAAATAAAATGATGTGTGTGATGTGTGGATATCAGTTATGTTAATGTGGATACTTAACTGTTCGTTTTAGTTATTTTTCTGGGTATTATGGATATTTTTTTCATGGATATCAGTTATCTCCGTTTGGATACACTTTTGCTTTACTACGATAATAATTGTATATATTTGCAAAAAAAAATAATCTGATGTGTGGATATCAGTTCTGTTAAGTTGGATACTTAACTGTTCGTTTTAGTTTTTTTTCTGGGTATTATGGATATTTTTTTCATGGATATCAGTTATCTCCGTTTGGATACACTTTTGCTTTACTACGATAATAATTGTATGTATTTGCAAAAAAAATAATCTAATGTGTCTGATGTGTGGATATCAGTTCTGTTAAGTTGGATACTTAACTGTTCGTTTTAGTTTTTTTTCTGGGTATTATGGATATTTTTTTCATGGATATCAGTTATCTCCGTTTGGATACACTTTTGCTTTACTACGATAATAATTGTATGTATTTGCAAAAAAAATAATCTAATGTGTCTGATGTGTGGATATCAGTTCTGTTAAGTTGGATACTTAACTGTTCGTTTTAGTTTATTTCTGGGTATTATGGATATTTTTTTCATGGATATCAGTTATCTCCGTTTGGATACACTTTTGCTTTACTACGATAATTGTATTGTATATAAGTGTGCGTTTTAGTTATTTGTCCAAGGATTATGGATATTTTGCTTAATATATAACTGTGTTTCAGGAACAACCCGGGATGAAGAGAACGAAAATGGTTGCATCGAGATCTCGTGAAGGAGAAAAATCAAGGCAGCCGCCACCTGCTATTCCAGAAGTTGAGGAGGAAGATGAGGAAGAAGTTGATGATGGAGAGGGAGAAGGTCCATGCGGCTCATATTTCAGATTTCGTGGGTCCACCTATTCCCTCTGCAAAATTATAAAGTACTGGAAAGAAGATGCTGAATACTATGAAGCCTGCAAGAAACAAGTCGAGAAGGCAGGATTTGGGGGCCTATTGGAGCTTCGCATGCCGAAGATACCCAATGTCTTCATGGATGACTTGATGGCTGCTTATGACTTAGAAACCAGTACTTTTGTTTTTGGGGAAGGAGAGTCGAAGAAGGTCTTCGACTTCACAGCTGAGGATGTGGCACGTGCCTACGACCTTCCTCTCGGTGGGTTTGTGATTGATTTGAAGAACGTGGAGGGGGGATGCTTGACAGCTTCAGCGAGGAAGTTGGCATGATTCCGAACAGGGCTCGCATGGTTTCTATCAAGCAGATGCGGGAGTTGGCCATTCCAGTCAACGGTCCCAGACCACCTGTTGCAATTGCTGTCAAGCAATTCTTGCTGCTAGCTACTGGTTCGATGCTCGTGCCGACATTTTCTCGTAGGTGCAAGCTGGACTTCGCCCCATACTTAGGTGGGAGTGTTGAGGACGTGAGGGTGTACGATTGGTGCACATTTATTGTCCGTGAACTGAAAGTAGAGTTGATTGCTGCCAAGAGAAAAGAACCTAGTGCAAGGTTGTTGCGCTCGCCGTGCGTGTGAGTTCTCGGAGATTGCTACTTCTTGACAGTAAGTCCTAACCTTTTCTATACTTGTTGGTTCAATTGCATGAAAACTAGTGAATTTCGTATTTGAGTATGATCTGCTGGATATTTGTTTAGTCACATAAGATACTTTTTGCATGAAAACTAGCTTAAAATGATTTCTGGATATCAGTTTAGTCACATTCGATTCTGTTTGTGTTGACTCTGGATATTTATTGTTTAAATTGCTAAAAATGGAACTTAACATTTATTAATTGTAATTTTTTTTACAGCTCCATCTGTTGGACTCTCTGAAACTAGGCGGGCTGCACACAAAGAGCATCCCTAGCTGCCGGTTTTGGTGGAAGCAAACTGTCGAGAGGGCAGCCACATCTATCCCCGTAGTCAGGGGAAGATATGACCTAGCTGCCGCTCTGCTGAGTAGGGAAGAAGTCGCCTCTCGCAGGCAGCTCGAGCCGGCAGCTAGTGCAGCAGCTGCGAGCAGTTCAGCTCCTCCTCCAGATCGTGCACCGTTGCCCACCGCGGAATGGTGGGAGACTGAAGATTTGACTAGCCTTTCGCTGGGGCAGGTAAAATGTTTTCTTCCTCCCTAACTAAGATCGTGCATTGGTAGACTTGGACGATAAAGTAACCTAAATATTTCACAACATATGTGTAGCTTAAGGGATTGAAGGAAATCATTGAGAGCATGATTGAAAAGTGGGTGGCTCGAAGGGACAAGGTCCAAACGATTGTCCAGAATTTGGAAGAGCAAGAGTGAATGTTTGTATGGTGGGGGGTTGTACTGTTTTCCACGAATTTGATGCCATGTTGGAATGGCTTAGGATATTAGTCGGATTTAGTTTGTTGTTCTGGAATATTTGTTGGTTGCATTTGGATATCAGCTTGTGATGTTTGAATAATGGTTTGTGATGTTTGAATAATGTTTGAATATTTGTTGTTATTTTCAGTTATGAATAATGGTTTGTGATGTTTGGATATTAATTTGATGCATTTGGATATTTGTGTTTGTTATGTTTGGATATCAATTCTGCCAAGTAGAATATTTGTACGCTCTATTCTGATAATAGTCTGGGTACATGGGATAATTGTACGAGCAGTTTGGATATAGTTTTTAATTCCCGCAAAATGTTCGTTTGTCTTCCAGCTCAAGGTACTAGGTGCTGGGATTGACCGGCATATGGGAAAATTGCTGGACTTTGCAACAAAACTGGGACATATGATAGAAAAGAAGGAAGACCGAGTGGAGAATACTGTTGAAGAGGTGCTAGAGCAGCTTAAAACAGATGTGGTCGAAGACCGAGTGGAGAATAGTGAAGCTAAAATGGAATTGGATGAGCAGCCTCTAGAGAAGGACCAGGTCGAGCCACAAGTGGAGACAACTGGAGAGAAATGTGAAGAAGATCCTCAAGAGAAGAATCGATTTGAGGTGGTGGAGAATGAAGCTGAGAACACTGTAGAGATACCGGACGAGGAGTTGGTTGAGCCGACAGTCCCTATGGTGATACACTACCCATTCCCAGATACCTCTTTTGAGGACATTTTGCAGATAGCTCATGAGGCTATTAGCGTTGCTAGTGCCGAGGAAGTTGAGCCAGCTACAGATGTGGTGGAGTCGTTCTCTCAACTTGCAGAGACCGGAATGTTGCCTACAGAGGAGGAGTTGGTAGAAGCGGCTTAAAGGAGCGGTGAGAGGAGTCCAGAAGCGGCTTATAGGAGCGGTTGGAATTTTGACTACCCCGTAAGATCACCCCGGAGAATGCTGTGCTATCGTCGATGGAATGGAGCAAGGCAGTTTGTGAATTTCATTTGGATTTGCATGTGTGATGTAGTACGAACTCATCCTAGTAATTAGTAATTAAGCAATGGTTTCAACTTTCACGGGGAACTTGGATTTGTATGTGTGACCAATAACGCTAAAACAGTACCGAAAAGTTAGTGGTAGAGTATTTTGTGTTGAATCCGTGGTGTACCTGTCATTTCAGTTGTTTCACTACGGGGAAAACAATCTGAAACCATGTTGCTCAGATTCAATTAAATATCCAGACAACCCAGAAAAATATCGAGACAACCCAGAAAAATATCCAAACACATGAACTAAAGGAATATTTCCTCGGGTTCAAATAAATATCCACACAACCCGAAAAAACATCATAATATTTTGAATAAATATCATAATGTCAGAAACAAGTATTACAACTAGGAAAGACAAGTATCCACAACACACAAACTAATATCTACTATTTGTACCCTAAACCCTAAACTTTAAACTCTATCACCCTAATCACTAAACACTAAAAAAATAAAACTATTATTGTTTTCCCAAGCTGAGAATATTCAAAGGGTCCACAAAAATATCCAAACACATGAACTAAGTGAATGTTCAAAATATTTTGAATAAATATCAGTATGTTAGAAACAAGTATTACAACTAGGAAAAACAAGTATCCACAACACACAAACAAATATCTATTATTTGTACCCTAACCCTAAATCCTAAAGTTTAAACTCTATCATTCTAATCACTAAACACTAAAAAAATAAAACTATTATTGTTTTCCCAAGCTGAGAATATTCAAAGGTTCCACAAAAATATCCAAACACATGAACTAAGGGAATGTTTCCTCAGGTTCAAATAAATATCTGCACAGCCCGGAAAAAAATCATAATATTTGGAATAAATATCAGTATGTCAGAAACAAGTATTACAACTAGGAAAGACAAGTATCCACAACACACAAACTAATATCTACTATTTGTACCCTAAACCCTAAACTTTAAACTCTATCACCCTAATCACTAAACTATAAAAAAATAAAACTATTATTGTTTTCCCAAGCTGATAATATTCAAAGGTTCCAGAAAAATATCCAAACACATGAACTAAAGGAATATTTCCTCGGGTTCAAATAAATATCCACACAACCCGGAAAAAAATCATAATATTTTGAACAAATATCGGAATGACCGAAAAAAGTATTACAACTAGGAAAGACAAGTATCCACAACACACAAACTAATATCTATTATTTGTACCCTAACCCTAAACCCTAAAGTTTAAACTCTATCATCCTAATCACTAAACACTAAAAAAATAAAACTATTATTGTTTTCCCAAGCTGATAATATTCCTCGGGTTCCACAAAAATATCCAAACACATGAACTAAGGGAATGTTTCCTCGGGTTCAAATAAACTCTATCACCCTAAACTCTAAACCGTAAACACTGAACCCTAAACCCTAAACAATCAACACTACTAAATAAACTCTAAAAACAATATAATTAGGAAATAATAGATATTCATACTGACCAGACAAAACCCTAAACCCTAAACAGAACCCAAACCCTTATGTTGAAACCTTAACCCTAACCTCTATACCGTAAACCATAAACCAAACCTAAACCCTAAACCCTAAAAAATAAATCGCTCGTCAATAAAAACTAATATTATTTAATGGGCCTTCGGCCCATGGGCCCTCGGCGGGCAGCCCTAACTAAGGTTGCAAGCCTTACGTGTTAGGACTTGATAGTGTGTAGGATATTGTTTTGCAAAGGAATAATACGGCCCAAAATTTCAACAATGATACAAAGCAATATCAACATAACATAAATTAATATCGACTGAGAACAAATAAATATCCACACAAACAACACATACATAATACTAACATGGGCCCATAAAATTTGGTTCTCTTTCCACTCCTCTCCATTCTCCCGCCCAAAATCAAGCCGGGCCCACCACGCCACTTGTGTAGCTCCGCTCGCCGCCGCACGCTGGGCCGGTTGGCCCACCTTCAGCTCACTTAAGTGAGCCACCACCACGCGCGAGAGCTCCTCCGTTGGATCAAACATGGGCCGACGTGGCCCTTCATCCTGCCCTGTTAGTATCTGCTAACGGTTTGCCCTGTTAGCATAATAACTTCTGCGGCTGATTGCGGACTCGGGTCACTCAACCCTCTTCTCTTTATTTTTTATGGGCATCTTCTCATTCCTGCCACTCTTCCATCCCTCTCTTGTTTGATGGTTTGGTTTCACCTCTAGAACCTAAGACGGCAGAATTTTCCTCAAAACTAGAGTGTATATGTCGATTAAGTTTTTTGTTAACCAACTAGAATTTGGCAGATCTCCGTCTATTGTTGTTTAAGGCAGTGGAGGGACGACACCGAAGCAACTTCCATGTCTAAACCCGTCGAGTCCCTCAAAGACCAATCCCTGAACTCAGGTTAGCTCTATTTTCTCCGCTTGATGTACTCAATCCTGTATGATGAGTTTCTTTCGCAACAGACCCCAAATTCAAGAACGGACCAGGGTTTCATCGGAAGTCAGCTATTCGATGAAAAGCGGCAGATTACCTTGAATCATTGGTCCGTGACGATGATATTGGCAGCCCTTCGGTTACGGAGGATGTTTTGTTGATTGGTTGCTTTGAGTCTTGACATTTTGCTTGAGGATGGGATGGGGGAGGAATTAGCTCCGGTAGTGTGAACTAATCAGTTCTGTAGTCACTTGCTGATTCTCCTAGTGGAACAATAGCTATTTGTCATAAACAGTTTAGCATTGAGTTTACAATGTTACCAGTACTTCATAACAGGCATAGCTAGTTCATTTCCTCGCTCGGTCTCTGCCTCTGGTTGTCTCGCATGCCAACAATGAGGCCTCAATTTCTTAGTTGTTTGTTTTATAATTCTTTTGGGGTTTTCACGCTTTCCCTTGATATGCTCGTAGCAGTGCAAACAAAAGTTGTTATCAGCAACCAACAAGGAGAAAAGCTTGTTGGGATTCTTCATGATACTGGTTCCAAGGAGCTTGTCATTATTTGCCATGGATTTCAGTCTTCCAAGGTGATTAATCTCATTCTATATGATTAAACAGAACATGTTTGCTGATCCTTTGATGGGAGGCTTCAGTTTAGTTTCATAATTGTCTTCTTTCCCCCCTCCAGGAACGCATACCAATGGTGAATCTTGCTGCTGCGATAGAGAGGGGAGGAACATGTGCTTTCCGCTTTGATTTTGCTGGAAATGGGTGAGCATTTCACTAATTAGAAGGATGCTACAAAGTCTTGCAAAGAATCGTTGTGTATTTCCTTCCAGTTTGAATACCCATAGATATGGTGCTAATCCTTGGGAATATAATTTATATGATGTATCGTTGTGCAATTTATTCACACTTTAGACTTGCTTCAAACTCTTTTGGGACTTATAGTTTTAGATAGGGGTGACTCCAACTCACCATTGCCTCGTGGGATTAACTTCATGCATTTTCATTTCTTGGATTCTCAATTTTGCCAAAAACAGTGTCTACTGTGATCTGATTTGTACTGCAATTTAATTCTTGGTGGCAGCAATTTGGTTCAAAATGTCTGGAATCTTGAGCAAGAAATCTGAACACTTCTGAAGGTTGCTCAATATGATGCTAGTGTTCGTTAGAATATTAGGTGCCATCATGCTACTGTCATTTGTCACTTGTCTATATATTATCTATGGTTATGTCATCTAGTAAATGTCTGGATAATGACCAGGTCAATTATTCATGTCATGTCTCTAAGATTGCTTTAGGTGCATGCTGAAATTATGCTTACATTTCAGCATCTCCAATTTTGAGCAAACCTCATATTTGTTTTTGCATTTTCTAGGGAGAGTGAAGGATCGTTCCAGTATGGCAATTATCATAGTGAAGCCGATGATCTACGTTCCGTAGTGTTACACTTTCGTGAGACACATGAAATAAAAGTACTTATTGGGCATAGCAAAGGTCAGTTATTTGTTATTCCATATTTTAAGTCTTACGCCTGTAATTGCATGCTTGCTCCAACTCCTTTGTCCTGCAGATTTGTGATTTTCTGGTTCTGTTTTGGGATATTAGCGGATGGATAAGTCTCCAAAATGGACATTATTTTGTGAGTCCGGATCTAATGTTAATGAATATTTCAGATACAAGTTAGATTCTTCTTCCAAGCTATAATATTTGACGAAATGCTGCCGTTCCCTTGTACTTGTAACCCACTTTCATTGGGCTAGCCTTTTGTTTTCCTTAAATCTTCATTCCTCTTGGTTTTAGATGAGTTACAAAAATTATATAAAGTGACAGGATTTTTCTGATATATATCATATATGTGGTGTTCTGATTAGTTTTTCGCTACGAGGAGTAGTTATGGAAGTAGTTTGACAGAAGGGCTCCTTGCAGGGGGGAACGTTGTCCTCTTATATGCTTCAAAGTACAATGATGTTGATACGATTGTGAACATTTCTGGTCGATTTTATCTGGAGAGAGGCATTGAAGGTCGACTGGGCAAAGACTACCTCCGCAGGATCAAAGAAACTGGATACATTGATGTTAGGAATAGAAAAGGTCAGATAGGATATTCTTACAATCTGTGCCATTATTCAATTGTTACTAATAATAGGGTGCTTCTTCAACTTTGGAAGTTCATATACCCGTATTATATGTTGTTGATGGTCTCTAGAAATGCATCTAGTTCTGTTTAAAGTTTTCTGAGAACTAGTTTTGAATCTAGTTCTGTTTAAAGTTTTCTGAGAACTAGTTTTCTTTCGATTAAATGGCAGGCGAGGTAGCTTTTCGTGTGACTGAAAAGAGCCTGATGGATCGTCTAAACACTGATACTCACAGAGCATGCTTATTGGTTCCCCAAGAATGCCGGTGAGAAGCATCATATTTCCCTAACCAAGTGCTATTTATCCTTATCCTCATTAGCATCTCAATCTTATCATGTTTCAGTTATGTTGGGGTGTGGAATGAAACCATCTGTTCTCTGTTTATCTCATATGCTAGATCACAGTTCTTCGACTAGTTTCTGGGCTTTGCACACCTCGCTTAGTTTCTACTTCTCCTTCCTACCCAGAAAATTTAGAAGCAAGTAGAGCACACATACCAGACATGTCCATTTTCACCCCTCTTGTCCACATGTATACATTTCAGGGTGTTGACGGTACATGGATCCAAAGACCAGCTTGTACCAGTTGAAGATGCCGTGCAATTTTCGAAGCGCATAAGAAACCATCGCCTGTGCATTGTAGATGGTGCTGATCATGAATACACGTCGCATCAGGAGAACCTAGTTTCACTGATATTAGATTTCTTGCGGGAAGCGCAGAGGGACTGTCATTCTTTGCGCTCAAGATTCTGAAAATTAACTGAGAACTTCACTCGCAGCCATTTGGGATGGATCATCTTGTCACTCTAATGAGCGTTTTCAGCTCAGGTGCTCAACCAATTTCGGTGTTTAATAATGGATGTGATGGCAAGATGATAGTTAAAAGAATATTTTTCCTAAAAATAATATAAAGGGTGTCGAGAACTCATTCTGAATTTTACAACAAAATGGTTTTGTCATCTAAATTCTCCATGCCCGTGCATGACATGTGGAAGGTATATGTGATTCTGGGTATTAAATCAAGCAGAATAACAAAGAAGTTAGTCTTACCTCAATTTCACTACATTAAAAAGGTACTTGCCAAAGTCAATACAAGAATAAAACTTAAAGCTAATTGGTTTCACAACTGAAGTATTCCAATTTCCAAGGCAATTGGGTGTTTGATGTATCATGTATGCAATGACTGTACAAGCCAAATATCATATATGAGGTAAGATAATTAAGCTGGGTTTAATTTAATTCCTTCAGTAGCATCTAACAATAAACATCAATATGTCACCCTTATAAAAAAAATTAAGTCGGTTTACTAGTAATCCTAGTGCTTAGTATGCGCACACAATGAGGCGTGTACTGGGATGTTTCAAAGGCATAATGCATTATTGATGGACCCAGTATTCAACCGACATCATAAAATATGTCAATTTTACCAGAGTTGTTACCCTCTACATGACATACTTTCCTCTATTACACGTGGATGAGCTAAGCACCCTAATTATCCACTTCCCTTTAGGACTTCACCCATTTACAGACATGTATTAAAAAGGCAAGTGGTAAATATTAGTTCCCTCAACAAATCACTCCAATAATTAGTAGAATCCCCTTACTCCATCCACCAACAAAGCCACCCAATTCTTCATTTATACACTTGGACATTTTTTTTTTTGCGTACAGGGAGGCATCACGCCAAAGAAAGGAAGGGAAGAGGAGAGTTACAGATGAGGAGAACAGGGAGAAGGGATAATGAGTCTAGCAAAAGTGGCGCCTTCAGCATCCTCCTGGAGCAGCTGGAGAAGCTCATTCGGAGGTGTCTCCAATTCATGTGTACCGTAGGGATAGACGAGACTGTGCTTCGAGAGCCAGTCCGCGACTCTATTCCCTTCCCGGTATACATGAACTAGATTCACAATCCATTCCTGAGCAATCAAACGTCTGATGGCCATTAAGAGCGCTGCATAGGGGTGTAAAGGGTCTAACCTCTATTTCACAAGTTGGTTCGCTAGTTGAGAGTCGGTTTCAACGATGAGGGTCTTGCAATCGTGTCTCCAAGCCAACTTAAGACCATGAAAAATGGCCCATAACTCGGAACAGATGGCTGAACAAGAGCCCACGCCAGCAACAAATCCACTGATCCAGCTGTCGTCGACGCCTCTCAAAACTCCACCTGCGCCTGCTATTCCGGAATTAGCACTCGCCGCCCCGTCCACATTAAGTTTCGTCCAGCCAACTGGAGGTGGCTTCCATCCGACTTGCGCCTCAATGCGATTACGTGGGGAATTTATCTGCCCCATCAGAGGGCTCGGCGCATTCCAAGCCTTCCACCACAGCTCGGTCCGGATCTTCACAGTCTGCAAAAGAGAGGGGGCAGACAGGGTCTTGTTCACTCCATGAAAAACACCATCATTCCGGTTCTTCCACATGCTCCAAAGGGCAATGCTAAAAAACACATTCCAGGGGAGGCCTAAGAGGGAAGATTCCTCGCAGTTGATATTGGTTTCAAACCAGCTGTTCCAGTTGCGGCTGAAGAACCTCTGAAGCTTATCCTGATGGAAGGTACGGCTCCAGAGATAGGCTGTCGGGGGACAGTCCCTAAAAAGATGCAGCGGCGTCTCCGTAAGAGTGGAGCATCTGAAACAGGAGGAGTCGTGCACTAGATGCCTCCTAGCTCTTTCCTCGTTCGAGCTTATTCTCCCTTGCGCCACCAACCAAATGAAGCATCGCACCCGTTCTGGCACAGTAAGGCTCCAGATCCTCTTCCAAAGCTGCTGGTTGTCGCCGTCGATAGTGTCTTGAAGCAACTGGTAGGCACTCTTGGTAGAGAATCTTCCGTTTGACGTTGGTTGCCACAACAGGGTGTCTTCTTCCGTTGAGAGAGGGTCCACCACCCGCGCTGTGATTTGCCTCACTATGTCCGAGGGGAGTATGTGATCGAATTTCTCCGTCTTCTAGTTCCCGTCCTCGTCCACGAAATCCTTGACCCGAAGCTCTCGATCCTCCTCCGGTATCTGGTCCGTTGCCAGTTCCTGAAGAGGTACCTGCGTTAACCAGATATCAGACCAGAAATTAGTACTATTACCTCTATGAATATTCCATGCGCAACCCTTCCTAAGCAGATTCCTAGCTTTAGTTATGCTAGACCAGGTAAAGGAACTTCCCTGAATAGGCCTCAGAAGGTTGAGATGAGTTTGGTCTTTCCCATATTTCGATCGAACCAGCTGAGTCCAAAGAGTCTCTTTCTCTTTGATTACCCGCCATCCGCCTTTAGCCAGCATGGCTATGTTCACCTCTCTAGTCAATCTAATGCCCAGACCTCCATTCTTTTTAGGAGCCAACAACCGTTGCCAGGGAACCAGGTGCAACTTCTTCTTCTCATCAGTGTCCCCCCAGATGAAGCTCCTATTAATCCGATCTAGAGACCTGCAAACATTCATCGGGAGCATTTCTGTTTGCATAGGGTAAATCGGGATAGAGGCCGAAATAGACTTAACCACAGTGATCCGAGCAGCGAGAGAAAGGTGTCTGGTCTTCCAGGGAGCAAGCTTCCGTTGGATCCGCAACATCAGGTCCTGGTATCTTGATCTAGTGACCCGGCCATGAATCGCCATAACCCCAAGATAGCGCCCGAGATCTACCATGCGCGGGATGCCTGCCCGATGTGACAGCCCTCTCGCTTTCCGCCTATCGATGTTAGCCGAGACAAAAATTTCCGACTTCTCATAGTTAACTCTCTGTCCGGAGCTATGGAAAAATTTGTCTAAGAATCGCTTTATTATCCGCACCTGACTCCCCTCCGCTTCTGCAAAAAGAACAAGATCATCTGCAAAAAACAGGTGAGAAATCAAAGCCCCCCCCCCCCAGAAAGTCTCAGAGGTTTCCAGAGTTTATCCTGTATAGCTTGATCGATCCTGTGAGAGAGTCTTTCCATACACAACACGAAAAGATAGGGGGAAAGAGGATCTCCCTGGCGGACCCCCCTGGTGGGAGTGATAGGCTCAGAGAGTTCTCCGTTCCAAAGCAGCCGCATTTTATTACTCTCAACACAGAACATGATGCAATTGATCCACGAACTAGGCAGACCCACTTCCTTCAAGGTATCCCTGAGAAATTCCATCTCAATCTGTCATAGGCTTTCTTAAGGTCAATCTTGAGCACGATGCCCCCTTTCTTGCCTTTCTTCTTTCTAAGGGAGTGAAGGACTTCCTGCAAAACGATAATGTTGTCAGTAGTCTGTCTCCCAGGGATGAAGCTACTCTGCCGTGGCGAAACAATCTTCCTCATGATCGGCTTCAGGCGATTGGTGATGGCCTTCGTGATCGCTTTCAGGCAGACGTTGTTAAGAGAGATCGGGCGGAGCTAAGAAACTCTCTCCGGGTGTTCCACCTTGGGGATGAGAACAACCGTCGACTCTACTACTTTCTCTAGCAGAATTCCTGTAGAAAAGAAGGCTGATAGCCATATCAATAAGTGCTTTCCCGACGGTTTGCCAGGCGTGTTGGTAGAAAGCAGCTTGATAGCCATCAGGTCCCGGCGCCTGGAAGGGCTTCATGTCATGCATCGCTCTATGGATGTCCTCTCCAGTGAAAGGGCGAAGCAGAAGGATGAGGTCCTCCTGAGCAATCCTAGAAAAGGCTTGCTTGGGCATCTCATCAGTGTACTCCTGGTTATCCTGCAAGTACAAAAAAGAGAAGAAGTCAAAAACCAAACTCGCGAGCTCATGAGGGTCAGATATCCACTCTCCATTGTTTTCCTTGAGACTCTCAATCTTGTTCCTCCGTCTGCGAATATTGGCTTGTTGGTGAAAATAGGCCGTGTTGCGCTCTCCAAATTGGACCCATTTCTCTCTAGATCGCTGGAACCAGAGAATCTCTTCTTGCTCCAGGACTTTATCAAGCTCCTCTTCCAATTTAGCCTGAAGTTTGAAGAGACCTGGCGAGAAGCTATGAGCCACTTTAGTTTGGATTCCTTGAATACGGCTCATTAATCTTCTCTTCCTACGATAGATATTTCCGAAGATGCACTGGTTCCATTGAGCCAGCTTGCTGGCCAAATCTTGGAGAGCTTCCTGCAGAGGAACCTGAGAGTCCCAACTATTAGACAGAAAAGTATTATAAGACTCATGAGTAAGCCAGGCACCCTCAAACTTAAAAGGACGAGAAAGAGAAGCGGTGTGAACTCCCTGGTTTCCAATAGACGTAAGAATTGGGTGGTGGTCAGAATGGAGCCGGGGGAGGTGGGTGACCGTCGAGCCGGGGAAAACCGCATTCCAAGCTGCATTACAGAGACTCCTATCAATTAGACTTGCCTTGTAAGAGTTGGGTGTGTCTCCTCTGGTCCAAGTAAAACGAGGGCCGGAAAAGCCCAAGTCAATGAGCTCGACTTGGCTAATCCTATCGCTGAAACGTTTGCAACGTCGATAGATGGCAGGAGTGGCCGGTCCTGCTTGCTCCGACGGATCCTTGATGGCGTTGAAGTCTCCGGTTAGAAGCCAGGGCAGATCAATATCTTCGCTGGATCGGAGGATGGTGTTCCAAAGGAACCGCTTCAAACTTTGTCTGGGACTCGCATAAACGGCCGTCAAAATCCACGGCTGCGCTGAGGCTGACGAAACTTTTACCGTGAGATGCTGAAAACACGGCGACAACACTTCCACTCGGAAAGCTTGAGCGTCCCAACAGAGCCAAATCCCCCCTTTCCTTCCGTCGGCTTCAACTCGCAAGACATTTGGAAACCCCAATTTCCCACATATTCGGTTCGCCACCTCCCCGCTAATCTGTGGCTCCAAAAGGATAAAAAAATCCGGCTTATGGTGGTGAACGATCAATTTCAGAGCACGGGAGAAAGCAGCATTACCAGCACCTCCTACATTCCAAGCCAAAATGGAAGCACAAGAGTTAGATTTGGAATGGAAACGATCGACATAAAATGACAAAGAAAAACGAGAAGGGGGGAAGAAAACGAGTCGGAGAAGTCCGAAATTAGGGGCTCCCGGTCAGGTCGAGCCTGCAATCTCCAACGCTGGATTCGATTCCTCACTACACTCTGTTTCCGAGGCTTGGAGAGGGCTTTTCTCTGCTGTGCTCGCCTTCGCCGCTCCCGTCCAAGCCTCTATCTCCTGCAGTGTAAGAGAGGCCAACCGGGTTCTGGCTTTGCTCTTTTTGTCCTTAACCGGAGTCCAGACTTGCAGAGCCTTGGTTGTGATCGTCATTGGGTTTTTCCGCGGAGATTTAGCTTTCTTCTTCTTGTGAGATCTCTGGTTTTTTGTCCGAAGCACCAACGAAGGATTATCATCTCTCTGCTCGCCTGTTTGCTGGCTCTCGTAAGTCGGGATGGAGACAATCTGGATCGAGGTATTGTTTGGGCCTTTGACAAGTTGCGTTGGCGGAGGGCCGGAACTAGAAGGACCAAGTCCATTTTGTGAATCTGGTTTTACCTTGTTGGGGCTAGGCCCATCTTTGTTGTCCGAGCCAGCCGATCCCATATCCCGTCTCTTTCCTTGATCCAACTCAGGCCTGTTGGGCCCCAAGTTCAAGGCCTTTTGCTTAGTAGGTATAGGACCCAGAACACCTCTGCCGCCTGTTGACGTTTCCGCTGAGGCCTTTCCCATTTTCTCTTTCCCTTTTTGAGACGATCCCTCTGTGACTTTCCCTTTATCTGACTTGCCTTGTTTGTGATTTTTTACCCGTTGGCCCTGCGAATCCTTATTTCCCCCTTATTTCCGTACACACTTTCCATAATTTTAGACCCAGACCTTCCTTTCTCGATTTTTCCACCAGCCATGAGATCTCCCTGATTGTCGTCCAAATTTCCTTTCTCTTGGGCCCGATTTCCCCGTCGTGATCGTCGTGTGACCTGCATCCACGGACCGAAACCAGCTTTGTCCTCCGACGTGTCTTCCGAGTTTTTCTCCGGCGACTTGGTAACGGCTCCGACCACAATCGAAAGTGTAGGTTCGCACAGGGATGGGCAGGTCGCTGTCATGTGCCCTACTTTTCCACACTCGAAACACACCTTCGGCAGGTTTTCATACTCTATGTACTGCCATTTGCCATCCAGCCGAATGCGAGTTACCAGGGGTTTAGACAAGTCAAGCTCAACGGCCATCCGGGCGAATTTAACACGTGGTTGATGTTGTGTGTGAAAATCCAGTTTGATTGCTCGCCCTATCATGTTCCCTAATGAGAACAGAATCTCTTGATGGTAGAAATGAATCGGGAAGGCTGAAGCTAAACCCAGACAGCCATCGTCTTCGGCAAGTCATCGGACAGGCGAAACGCCAGCGTCCATTGGAAGACTATACAATAGTGATCGAAGATGGTCCAGGGTCCCTCTGTTAGCGCTCGGGAATAGTCTGTATCATTGTCCAGCTTCACCAAGAAGCACTCTTGCCCTAGCGCCATGATGTCGATCGACCCAGTCGGACGCCACATAGCTTTAAATTTATTGCTGAATGTAAGAAAGGAGATGTTCAACCCCATGGTACGTACCACCAGGGTACGCTTCCATTGGGTACACAGCTTTTCTCTGAAGGCATTAGAGACTTTCAGCTCCGGCTCTCCGTTGAAGGTCCCCGGTATCAAATCATGTTCCCCGACCGGCATCCACGAACTCTTCAATTTGTTGGCTTCTTGGGTCTGCCCTGTTATGATTTTCGCATACGAAACAGGCGGGCACAGCAACGAGGGGAGGTTCGGTGACTCCTTTAGGTAACGGCGGCGGTGAAGGATCTATCATCATGGACGTCTCGTCCGGTCGAAGGTTTGGAGACGCAGCTTCAGTCCCATCTCCTTCCTCTGGGATGGGTTGCAAAACGTCCGGTGGCCTTCCCGATGGGTTGAGATCGGTTGCCAGCGAAACGGGATGAGAGAGCATCTTAGTATCGAGCGAAAAATTAATGTCTTTGTTGATATACACTTGGATATGAGGTGGAGGATTGATATGATTTGTCTCCTGTCATTTATCTCAAATAACCAAAGCAACCCACCTCCCTTTTACCCTAGTGCTACACGGGGTGAAGGAAGTGGCATGATTAGGATACTTTGCCACACCGACTCATTTCACCACCACTTACACGTGGCAAAGGTGAAAATGGTGCAGGCTGACACTCCCTCTTCTCAATCAACTAATCTTTTGATTTAACTTGTTACCTATTTTTTAAGTCTCACCAAGCCACCAAAAGAGCACTTTCTCATGCTTCCAAATACAAGTGGCAAGGTGAACAAGTGTGGGCACGTATAAGCAAGGTAGATAGTAACAAAATGAATTTACAATCCATCACTACTTTCACTCCTACTACATGTGTCTTTATGAGGAGAGAGGTAAGCTTATGAAGTGATACGTTTTTCTTTATTTTGCTAACCAACCATGGCACTTATCTCGGTTGGTTGACATATATGTATTGTTAGTATTTTATTTTTACGAACACGCCACCCACGCCAGAAGCAGGAGGCACCTATAACTAGGATGCTCATTTATGCTTTCTCGGCAGGTCATTTCGGTTTGAACTTCTAAATCTCACTCAAGAGCCGGCTCAATATGCCGCTCCCGGTTACTCTTCTCTCAAATACTGACTTGAGCTTCGGAGCAGGTCCCCGCCGACCACCGCCGGCGGGTTCCTCTTTTGCAGGTGTCCATCTCGGAGGCTGGTGGTGGCCGATGTTGGCCAGGAGGTCAGAGCTCACCGAACCTCAAACATATTGAAGCAGGCTCCTCGGAGCTAGACATCAACAATTATACATTGAATGATAGTGAATATCTATCCGTTTTGAAAGGATAGACTAATGCTAGTTGGATTTCTGATGTTAAAGATCATACTTCAACATAAGGATGGGCCTTCTTGCTTGAGGGAAGTGCCATATTTTGAAATTCTAAAAACTAAACTTACATCACTAGTTCGACTATGAAGTCTTAGTTTGTGGCCTTGGCTTCTACTGGAGAGAGACATAATGGTTAGAGACTTGGTTTATAACATTCTTTTATGAGTTTAACCAATCTTACGTTTTAGTATCTATTGTGAGAGTAATGCCACTTTGGCTAAGGCAAATAGCTAAGTTTATAATGGCAAATAACGTTATTTAGGTGTTAGACATAGTAAAATTCATGAATTAATCACTCGTAGAATTGTGATTATATAGTATGTGCAGACTCGAGATAATTAAGCAAACCATTTTACTAGATTATTAGCTAGAGACTTGGTGGTTGAGTATGAGAAAGGGACTATTTAAACTTTAAAGTTCATATAATTTCATATTATGGGATGCTCAATTTTCCTTTAATATAACGTTAGAGGATAATTCAATGCGGAAAACTCATTATCATAAACTGAGCACATCATTTTTCATCATGAGTCATGTGCTTGTTATCCTTCATGAGAGAAGAAGGACTTTAACAAATTTTAATTGAATCTTTGACAAAGTGTATTATGCAGGTATACGGATAAGATATTCAACCTTCATAAGCATGAATTGCAGTTGCTTCAAGAAACTCGGACTTTGGTTTACTGTAAAATTATGGGAAAGATTGAGACACATCGCTGGTAATAGTCAAGATCACTTAGAAGTTTGGAACACTTAAGTGTATATTATCTTCGGATATCCATTTGAGTATATGGGTGTAATCTTTACTGAAACTCTTATATTCGGATGTTCGTCAAGTGTAATATTGATGCGTGATTGTGGAACTCACGTATCGTGGAACTCGAACTCTTCTACGATAAACTAGGGAAACACGATAAAGATAGCTAAATTACTACTAATTCTACTTGACTCTTATTCATTGATGAAAACTATAGAACAATATACATATTTATAGGACTACTCTCATAAAGCCTTTCCTACCCGAATAAAGTAAACTAGTTCTAACCCAACAAGTAAATAATAACTTTCTCAACAAGACACAATAAACTAATACGAATAACCAAATAACCCAATAATTAACTAACAATTAATCAGGTTTGGTAGACCCCGCTGTCACGTGGGGTTGAGGTTCATGGGTTATCAAAAAATATATATATATGTATTAAAAACCTTATTTAAAACTATGCCAAAAAAAACTAACAATTAATCCCTAATGGCAAAGCCCACTCGGCACCAAGGCCCACGGGTGCTATAATGCACCAAATATATTCATACGTTGGTTTCTTTGCATACTTTGTATTTATTGGTTTGTAATGCAAGTCGTATTGGATTGTACTCCTTGTTCTGGTATTTCATATTGATAGTATTCTTTGTATATAATGTCAAACTGATTTATATACTTTTCTTGTGTGGTTTGTATATATTTTATATTAATTTGTATAGTTTTAATATATGGTTTGTATACTTTGTATTGGTTTATCTTGTGAGTAGTTATATTTTGTATATAATGTCAGCGACTTCCAATCTTCTTCTCTTGCGAAATCGACATCAGCAACTTCCAATCTTCTTCTCCAGTTGAACAAACGATATACGGGACGGGTGAACATTAGTTAAATTCGAGTGTAATTATAAAAAGAAATTACTGGAATTTGAAATAAGTACTTCGACTTTGAGGATTGAATTGTGATTTGTTATATTTTTTGTGTATTAATATTCATGGATGGTTTTTGTGCAAAATCCAAATACCTTTAACATAAAAATTTGGAATTTGAAACCATGATAACGAATACGAATTCCACGATGTGAGTTTGGGGTAACTTACGGGTCGTTTGCTTCATGGATTTGAAAAATGAGGGTTTTGGTAAAACCTGGGTTTTGGAAAACCATGGATATATGATGGATTTGGTGGCATTATAGATTTGAACAAGTCTATTGTTTGCTTGATGGATTTGATTATGGACTTTGTTTGATTAGATTTGTGGATATTAAATAAAATTACCTAGTTACCCTTATTTAATTATATTTCTATATTATAATCCAAATCCTTCATTTAAAACTAATCCAAAACAAAGAAAGAAATTTTAAACTCTTTACCACTATGTGGATTAATAATTCAACTACAAATATAGAAATGTATTACAATTTGGCACTAATTAACAATTCATCTAATAATCCTTCATAAAAAAACAATTCATCTAATAATGTACGCAATAATATGTATCAATTGCAGCCAATTGCTCGCTTTATTGCTACAACTCATCATCTTCTTGCTAACTCACCGATACGGAATCCGACAATCAATCAAGTAATAATGTACAAGATGAGCATAAAGTATTTCTAGGTGAATCTAACAAATCACATATACATTCATATTTAAATAAAATACGATATTACAAAATGAAATGATAAATTCTCATATTTATAAAATACGAAATTATAAAAGTTTACCGTTGCATGACCATTGAATTAAAGTAGGACAAATTTGTAATTAAAGAAATAAGTATGGGTAGAAAGGTAATTTACCATCATGGATTTTAATCCATCACCCAAATCCCACCTCAAGAGGTGGAACTTCCAAGTCCGTGGGGTCCACGGATTTGGAACCCCAAAAGTGGTGGGCCCCACAAATTCCATCTCCCTAATTCCCTAAGGCAAACGATGGATTTCGGTTCAAGTCCATGATGGATATATTTCCATCACCAAATCCATCACCAAAACCCTCAAGCAAACGACTTAAAATAAATCCTCTGAACAAATGTCACACACCGGCTGGCTAGTGTCATTTGCCATCTTATTGTGTTCACAAACTGTACAACCAACCAGCTACACTGCGGAGAAGACAACACACCAAGTTGGGAAGGGAACTCTCGGGGAACTTCATGCTAACTACTAACCGTAAAAGAAAAAGGACATTTCAAGGAAATATACAAAAAACAAACAGTAACATTAAGCACCTCTTGTTCCTTGCAATGCTAATGATGTTCCCCAAGTTTACCCATTGGATTAGGATGTAAGGGTCTTTGGTTTGCTCCCAATACTCTTCCAGGAAACACTGGGCATTATCTGTTTTGTGTCAACACGGTCCTTGTACTTCACTGCAAAGTTGAGCAAGGAATCAAGGAGAGAGTCCGAGAGAAGATGTGGCTGGAGTCCCAACTCGATCAATTTGGTGTGCTTAGCATTGTAGTAATGTTCCTCCGCCTCCACTCTAGGGTTGGGGACAGAGGTTGTCTTCACATCAAGACCAACCTTCTTTCCAGCATTTGTAACAAGGGAAGCAAGTTCATTGACAGAAAACTGCTCCGTGAATTGATTGAAGACCCTGAACTCTCCCGGTCGCCCAGGGTTTGCAATTGCAAGTTCAACACATTGCACTGTATCCCTTATGTCGAGGTAACCCCGGGTCTGCACCATGAAGTAGGCAGAAGACCAGTTTAGATAACATGTCAAGTAGATAGCAGTACTTTTACCACCTGATGTTTATTAATAAACAGAACATCCAATTCCTAGTTGCATATAAGATGTAAAACTTGCATGACATACATTTCACCCATATTAAACAAATGGCATTCCAAAAGCATCTAGAGCGGGAGAAGTATGACAAACAGACACTTCCCCAAAGGACAATGTTAGAGACCAGGAGCTGGGACCATAAAGCATATGTGTTGGAACAAAGCAAATGGATCAAGCTACTTATAAGCAGCAATTATCTTAGTGCCGATTCAACCCTAATCTATACAATTGCTAAAGGACATTGCAGGGAGTATAAATAGTATAGAGAAAGCACATGGCGAGAAGATACTGTGTTCTCAGAAAAGATGTAAAAACAAGCTGATAACAAAGAAGTCATACCTGACCACCTTTACCATATACAGTAAGCGGATGTCCAACTGCAGCCTGGACACAAAAACGATTTAATGCAGTTCCAAAGACAGCATCATAGTCAAGTCTGTTCTGCAGCTCTTCATGCATCTCAGTCTCTTCTGTTCTTACTCCATAGACAACTCCTTGATTGAGATCGGTAGCCCTAATTCCCCAAGCTTTGCAAGTGAATGCAATGTTGTGTGAGTCATGCACCTTGCTAAGATGATAAAAGGAACTAGCTTGCTTAGGATAAGGCAATGTGTCTGTTCGACCATTGTGGGTTATTGTAATATAACCTTCTTCAATATCAATGTTAGGGGTTCCATATTCTCCCATTGTTCCCAGCTTCACTAGGTGGCAATCCTGTTGGAATTCCTTGATAGCAAAGAGGACATTAAGCGTTCCAATCACATTGTTGTGCTGAGTAAAGATAGCTCTAGATCGATCAATCATCGAATAAGGAGCAGACCGCTGCTCCCCAAAATGGACAGCAGCATCAGGTTGGAATGACCTGAAGGCTTCTTCTAAGAATTCGAAGTCACAAATGTCACCAACGTAGAGCTCAATAGTCTTCCCTGTTAGAGACTTCCATCGGCGAATCCTATTGTGAATGGAAGCAATTGGGGTGAGAGAGTCTAGACCCAGTTGGTGATCGAAGAGGCGGCGTACAAGACTATCGACAATGGCTACCTCATAACCTTTGTTTGAGAGATGGAGGGCAGTAGCCCAGCCGCAGTAACCATCCCCACCAATGACCATAACCTTCTGTGCTTTGGGAAGTCCATCCGCCGCGGCAGCCTGGGAGCTACCAGATCTGGGATTAGTAGCAGGAGCTTCTCGGCTGGCAGGGACTGCAGCAGCAGCACGAACAATACAGCTTCGATGTGACGATGGATCTTGCTGCAAGACCAGCCCATTACACTTGTAACCAGAGGTTTTGAATGTGAAACATCGAGGATAATCTGTTGTGTGCTGTTGACTTGTAGATTGTGTGAAAGGGCGGCTGAAGCATGACTTCAGGGTGCTAGAAGTTGAAAGCAAGTGCGGCATCTTTTCGAAGTTTATATACTACAGGGAAATCTGCGGAAAACCAGCGAAAGTACAGAGCTTTGGTAACCATATTCACAATTCATCTTCATTAGGGTACAGAAGGAAGAACTCAGGAGAACTCCATACAGTCAAAAGGATTCCCACATTTTGACGATAAAAAAAAATTCCTAAATTACCAGAGCATTAGTCGGAAACAGGGCAATGATCTGTTTCCACATGAGCTTAATTAATTTTTTTAGCAGAGCAGCCATGGAAAAGAAGAAAAGAGGTTGTAAGGAAAGGTATTACCTTAGACGGTCGGCAAGAAGCAGAGAATCCTCGTTAGGGTTTGGACTGGGAGTGTTAGCGAAAGGTCTTGGTGAATTGCCAAGGCGGAGAGTTCACAGTACTGCAACAAAGAAGGGAAACGAAGCAGCTGGGAGCATATTCTTTTTATCCGCTGAAGATGACGATTTATTCTCTCCAGAAAACAAAACACCCTCTGTTATTAACTTACGAGAAGGTAAGGCCGCGCTTCGCAGCGGGCTTCGCTAAAGATTGGGCCACTTTATTATTAATTAATTATTAATATATATAAAAGCCTATTCATTAGTAACTCTCAATTAGGGATGGCAATGGGTCGGGTTGGGTCGGGTTTGGCTGGGTCGGGTTTTGCCAAACTCAAATTTATCTTTAAAAAAAACCCGGGGTAAAACCCACTGGGTTTGAAAAACTCAAACCCAACCCAACCCGTTGGGTATCCGCGGGTTCATGGGTATCCACGAGTTTTGTCGTAAAAAATTTACAATTACAAGTTCTTATCAAAATTTAAGTCAAATATCAATTTCTCAATACAACTTATCCATATATAAAACACCATTCTAGAAAATTCAAGCAAATCACAAATTAACTATACAAATTGTTCAACACCGATCTAGAAAACTCAAGAAAATTGAAGCAAATCACAAATTATCCATAAATAACATGTTTAATTGAAAGCTTCTTCCTTTCAATTAAGTTTCTTTACTCTCTACTCCATAACATCAACTTCATTCTACACAATTAAAAAGAAAAAATTAGACATGTCTCCACAAACATAAATAAGATTAGTTGTTTAGAATATTAAATATACCGAAAAAATTAATTATATGGGTGGGCGGGTACCCACGGGCCGGGTTTACCTAAACCCAAACCCAACCCAACCCGGTGAATAGTGAACGGGTTTAAACCAAAACCCGGCCCAAAACCCGTCAACACGGATTTTACCCGCGTTGACCGGGTTGGATCGGGTGGGTACCCGTGGGTTCGGGTTTTGTTTGCCATCCCTACTCTCAATCTCCTCTAAGTGCAAGTGGAAAAGTTCCAAGGCCTTCTTTTACCCCACTCTTCATTCTACAACCTTTCTGTTTAGTTATTGTCCGCTAGCTTTTCGTCTATAGTTTTTTGCATAATCTTTTACCCCTCTCCATTCTACAACCTTTGTGTTTAGTTATTGTTCGCTAGGTTTTCGTCTATTGCTTTTTGCACAAATCATGGTCTTTGTCCACCATTTTGCAGCTAATCCCGAAATACCTTCGTCGGAATTCTAAGTAGTTCTCCACCACCGTTTCTCAAGGCCGCTACCACGAGTTTTGTATTAGGATCGAGTTTCATCCTCTTTAGTTTTTTCTTTCTCTTTTTCCTTTTTGTGACCATGATCACAATTGAACACAAACACATGGGTATCCTAACTTGAACACAAACCATCGCCTTTGCCCACCATTTTGCAGCTTGTCGAAGAAATCCTAAGTTGTTCCCCCTATCGTTTTCCAAGATCGCTACTATGAGTTTTGTATAGGGACCGATTATCATCCTCTTTAGTGTTTTTTCTCTCTTTTTCATTTTTTTGATCACGATCACAATTGAACCCAAAAACATGGGTATCCTAACTTGAACCCCAACACATGAGTGTTCGCTAGGTTTACATCTATTTTCCATTTTGTTTCCCATAATAATTATTGCCTACTAGGTCAGCTCCCTATTGCAACAACTATCCACTTTTCGCACCATTTCGCAACCCAACTTGAAACACTGTCGGTGGAATCCCGAGTTGTCCTCTTCCACCGTTTGCCATAATCGTGCCCACCATTTTGCAGTCCATCTGGTAATCTATCGGCGGAATCCTAAGTTGTTCTCCACCACCGTTTCCCAAGGCCTCTACCACGAGTTTTGTATTGGGACCGAGTCCCATCCTCTTTAGTGTTTTTTTTTTCTTTCTCTTTGTCTGTTTTGTTGAGCATGATCACAATTGGACCCAAACACATGGGTGTTCGCTAGGTTTACATCTATTGTCCATTGTGTTTCCCATAACAATTATTGCCTACTATGTTTTCAGCTCCCTATTGCAGCAACTATCCACTTTTCACACCATTTCGCGACCCGACTCGAAACACTGTCGGTGGAATCCTGATTTGTCATCTTCCACCGTTTGCCATAGTCGCAACCAAAGATCCATAATAGATATGCTCCGTCAAATCCTCAACATCGCTCAACAATTCACAACCTACTCAAAACACTATCAACAGAATTCTTAGTTGTCTCCCTCCACCATTTCCCAATGCCGCTACCGAAAATCCAAACCATATCTACTCAATGTTGACGATTTTTGTATCAGGACCGAGTTTCGTCCGCTTTAGTGTTTTTTTTCTTTCACTTTTTTCCTTTTTATGAGCATGATCACAATTGAACCCAAATCCATGGGTATCCAACCTAATTCGATCCGGTCAAAGAGACTTGATACCGACTTTAGCATTTATAAATTTCTTTTTTCTTCTTCTTTTGGTTGAGAAGACAATTGAACCCGAAACTAAGGTATTGACGAGTGTTGTATTTTGAGCTAGCTTTATCCGCTTTTGTAATTGGCAGGATGGACCAAGTGTTAATTTGTTAAAAGAATGTTCAAAGCGAGTTGAACGCGTTGTTGACCAGTTTTAGATCGAAAGCTAGTTTTGTACGCTTTAATATTTTTTTATTTTTTATTTTCCTTTTCGTTGAGAATGACAATTGAACTGTGACCCATTGTTGGCGTGATTCGTATCGAGAGCGAGTTTTATCCGCTTTTATAATTGACAGGTTGGGTAACTTGTGAATTTGTTAAAACTGGGTCGACCCGGTCAAAGCGAGTTGAATCGTAGTGTTGAGAGTTTGGGGTCATGAACGAGTTTTATCCGCTTTAGTATTTTTTATCTTTTTCCTTTTGGTTGAGAATGACAATTGAGTCCAAACGCATGGGTATACAACCTAATTCGACCCGACCAAAGCCACTTGAACCTGTTTTTACAGGTTTTCGATGGGAGCGAGTTTTATCTATTTTGTAATTATTGGGTTGTGTCAGGAAGGTCAAAGCGAGTTGAACTTGGTGTTTACGAGTTTTGAGTCGGTAGCGAGTTTTTGCTTTAGTGTTTTTCATTTCACCTTTTCCTTTTGTTTGACAAAGACAATTGAACACAAATCCATGGGTATCCAACCTAATTTCTCCCTATCAATGCGAGTTGAACCTGCTCAAACCTGCAATCAGTCCAAAAATTTCAGAAAGGAGAATCATGATTACCTCAAACAAAAAAAAGCCAACACAGTACAACTATATTTGGGCCGAATTTTAGAAGTTGTATGTTTCAAAAGTTGAAACCAAGCCAAACACCTCTAAAGTTTCGCTTTCTAAAAAGCTGGAGTTTTTCGTAACTTAAAAGCATAAGCTCTGATTTGAAAATACAAAATTATCCTTACCATATATTATTCTTTTTCTAGAAAACAAAATTTCCTTTATTTATATCATTATAAAAAATTGAAAAATAGTATTATTTAATATAAAATAAATCTAACTTGATTGTAACACCCTTACTTTACATTACAAAACGTAACTGTAAAATACATCGAGTTTAAACATTCTCGGGCACGAGCTTATATATCTATTTTTTTACAAACTTCAAACCATAATTTACATTGGCAACAGAGTCAAAACAGAAAACCGGGGAAGTCTGCTTTATTACAAAATCCACACAACATAAAACATTTAAGGAGTTCGGAGTCCTCCGCCCACCTCATGGCTTCCCTTCAAGCTTGAGTCCCGATATCTACAATACACACCTTACTACTGCTCTTGATATGAGGAAAAATGGTGACGAAGGATGAGTCGTCGCTCAGTGAATAAATTCTAAGCTCAGATCGACATCAATACAAAAACAGTATTGGGCAGAAACACCCTAGCACATAACAGGACTTAAGTTTTTTATCACACTTTTCATTCCACTGAATCTATCAAGTACACATGTTCACATCCCATCTCAGTAAAAACACATAAAACAGATGACAGACAAAGGCATTTTGCTTATACAATTTCACTTTCAAATTTGCTAAATGATATCCTCCCCGAGTAGTACAGTAGTGGAAGGCTGCAGGGTAACCATGTACATCCATCAGGTAACAGGAGTATCGCGGATGCAACCCGAACCGATACAAAATAGGAGTCGCCACGCAGTGGCGGAGCCAAAAATTGGCCAAGGGGTGCTTGTTCATGTAATAAAAAGTCAACTATTTAATAAAAAGTCAACTTTAAACGAAAATATGATGTCAATAACATAATACCCAAGATTCGTACAATTACATAATAATAGTTCTACACACATCGCCTACAATGAACCTCGACGAGATTTCATATTCTGAAAGCATTCTAGAACACATTTCTTGTCCAAACTAGCACACAAATCTTGTTCAATATATGTCACCATCGCATCATTCAACCATTCATCCGATTCCGAAGATCATTCTTGATATATTTCATGGATGAAAATGATCTCTCCACACTTGCAGTTGCAACTGGAAGAATAAGTGTCAACTTGAGAAGAAAATAAACATGTGGATACAATTTGTGCTTTTTTGTTTCCACCATCTTTTTTGCTAACTCATCAACTCATTGTAAGTCTTTGAACCTGTCATCAAATGGTAGATCACAGATATAGGAATTCAATTGATGCCCCAAAAATTTCATAACACTTGGAGTGAACTCATAGGGGTAGAAAGTGGCAAGCTGCATAAGTTTCTCCTTGTCAAAAGCAGCAAATGAATCCTGTGGACTTAAGCAAGCCATAGACAACAACAACTGACAATGGACCTCGTCAAATCAATTATTAATCTCTTGCAATTGCATATCTATGATGGTGTAAAATACCTCAACCTGAAAGTTATGTAAGCATGTGACTCGTTCACTTATGCACTTCGACTTTCCACGATGAACATATATGTCATCGATGTTAGGAACTTCAATAGATTCTTGAGCACAAAAGTGTATCGTCTCTTTAAAGAGAAGCTCCCATCCACTATCCCTCATTTCCTGCATCTGTCTTTTAGAAACATTCACAAGATGCACAGCATTAACAATATCTTGGTCTTTATTATGCAAATCTATAGACAACTCATTAGTGATTGCCAATACCTCGATCATCAACTTCATCATGAATACAAACTCAAAATCTTCAAGTTGAATCAACACAAGAGATGCTTGAGCAACTGCTTTTCTATCTCCTTCAAGATTTTTCAAAGTGTCAACCAATGTTGAAAACAAGGTTTCTAAGTTAACCAATGTCCCAAAATGGGATCCCCAACGAGTATCAGAAGGCCTCTTAATACCAATTTCCTGATTTAATCCACGCCCAGTCTCCAATTCACCTGATGCAATAGCTTCTTCAACTTTGCTAGATTGAGTTTCACGAATGATATCCTGTCTTTTACATGATGCCCCAACCAAATTAGTCACTGTGCCAACAATAAAAAAGAAGAGATTGACATCATCATGATTTTGGGCAACAGCAACAAGAGCTAATTGAAGTCGATGCGCAAAACAGTGAATATAATATGCAGATGGCCTTTCTTCCAAAATTAAAGTCTTCAGTCCATTAATTTCACCTTTCATATTGGGGACTAGATACTATAACAACACTCCTTGTGTTGTTATTGTAACAACACTAGTCTCCAACCAATAGGAAGCTAAGGTTGTGATGACTTTTTATTAGATGAGTTGACCTAGTGTAAAATCAAAGCAGGGGTATAATTGTCATTATGAAAAATATGTTTAAATAATAAAAAAAATAAAAAAAATATATTTTTTTATTTTTTCGGTCCAAAATTTTGATCGCCGGAATTCTGTCAACGGTTGCCGGAAAATGGTCGCCGGTCACCGGAATATGCTTTTCGTCGCCGGAATATGCTATTTTGTCATCGGAATATGCCACCGTCGCCGGAATATGCTCACCGTGGTCGGAATATGCTTACCGGCGTCGGAATCTAGTCATCGGGGCCGGAATATGCCTATCGGCGCCGGAATCTGGTAACTGACGATCATCGGAGTTTGGTCAACGATTTTCGTTGACCAGTCAACGGTCTTCGTTGACCGGTCAACGACCAACGACCACCGGATGTTATGGTCTGCATTGTGAGATTTATGGTTTGGTTTCTCATATTTTTGTATGCCTTTTGTGGTTTGCTTTATCGTGTTTGTGGTTTGCATTAAGAAGTTTCTGGTTTGCTTTATCGTGTTTGTGGTTTGCATTGAGAATTTTCTGGTTTGCTTTCAAAAATTCTGTGGTTTGCTTTGCGGGGTTTCTGGTTTATTTTAGGAGATTTGTGGTATGCATTAGGAGGTTTCTGGTTTTTTTTTTTGTGGTTTGCTTTAACGTATTTGTGGTTTGCATTATGAAGTTTCTGGTGTGTTTTTGAAAATTATGTGGTTTGCTTTGTGAGGTTTCTGGTTTGTTTTAATTAATTTTTTGTCTGCATTAGGACGTTTCTAGTTTGTTTTTGTGGTTTGCTTTACGATGTTTGTGGTTTGCGTTATGAGTTTTCTGGTGTGCTTTCAAAATATTTGTGGTTTGGTTTGTCGGGTTTCTGGTTTGTTTTACGGAATTTGTGGCATGCATTGGGAGGTTTCTGGTATACTTTTTTGTGGTTTGTTTTACCGTCTTTGTGGTTTGTTTTATGAAGTTTCTGGTGTGCTTTAAAAATATTTGTGGTTTGCTTTGTGGTGTTTCTGGTATGCTTTTGGAGACTTGTGGTTTGCATTTGAAGATTTCTAGTAAGCATTTTATGATTTATTTTACCATATTTGTAGTTTATATTAGGAAATTTTTTATGTGCTTAAGAGATACTTGTGATCTGCATATCAATAACTCCTAACTACATACCATAAACATAATAACACATACCAAAAATACCTAAAATACATTAAAAGAACCATCAAAACCATATAAAATCCTCAATATATATTGATCTATTGATCTGGACACATTACCAAAAAAAAATATAATTGCAGTTTCACTTTGTTGATTCCTAATACATTTCAATATATATTGATCTATACTACTGCTTAGTCATAGAGCTGTTTAGCAGACTGAGTTCTTTGCTTCTTGTTCTCCAACTTGGCAACTTTCTCGAAGGACTGCTCGGTCTTGAAGACGGCCTTTTCCAGGGCTTTCTTCTTGCGAACGTTCATCGGCCTTCCCTTCTGCATTCTGCTCCGGACGAACAGCACAACCATGGACAAATTTGAGCTAAATACACAAAATGCTTTCGATCTGCTTTACTCATTCAGCCTCCGTCGATGCTGATTTCAGGATCGTATCCATACATGACGATGAGCAGCTCATTTTTATTTATTTCTTCTTCCCACCGACGGGCTAAATTCAGGGAAGGAGTAGACCCGCAAAATTATTGAGCAAATAGCCTTAGCCAGAGGTAGATGACAACTGACTAACCTGGACTCATGTACAGAACCCCTCCGATCGGCGACGCCGTGACCCTGAATGACGGTGACGGTCGACATCGGGAGGGAGACTAGCTCGGATCTGGAACAACACACATCGAAGCCGTTGGAGAAGAATCGGCCCTGGGATGAGGTGAAGAGGATCGAGCCCCTAGTGGCCTGGGATTTGGCTTGGCGGAGGGATGAGAGGACAGTGGCGATTACGGCCGGGCTGAGATGGTGGTCGCCGTTGTCGTCGAACCGAACGACGACGAACTCGTGGTGCCGCCGCTGCAATTGTTGGGAAGAATAGAGAGATATGGCGTAGCAGATTTGTTAGAGGAAGCGGAGATTGGTGCCGCCGCGTTTTGGATTTTAATTCAACTTTTAATTTTATCAATTTACCCTTATACCCTTGTTGTTATACTAACAACACAAGGACTGTTGTTATGCTATCCGGTCCCTTCATATTGCTAGCTCCATCATAGCCTTGGCCCCTTACTCTTGAGATACTCACTCCATGTTTAGTAAGCATTGATTCAATTACCTTCTTGAGAGACACTGCTTTAGTATCACTAACATGTGAAACACCAAAAAATCTCTCAATAACACATCCTTTTTCATTCACATAGCGTAAAACAACACCCATTTGCTCCTTCACTGACACATCTCGAGATTCATATGCCAATATGGCAAAGAAGTCATCAGCAATATCCATGGTGATTAACTTCGTCGTTTCAAGAGCCAATGCATGAACAATGTCCTTTTGAATGTCTAGAGAAGTTAGTTGATGATTCTTTGGAGCATTTTCCATCACAACTCTTTTGACATGTTCTATATCACTAGCATAAAACTCAAACGGAGACAAGAATAAACCTCTATTATTTGAACCTCCTGACTCATCATGTCCACGAAATGGCAATCCATGCTTTAACAATCAATTTATGCATTTAACTGAAGCCTCTAATTGAATTCGATAATCCATTTTAGTTTGATCAGATTGTTTATCAAAAGCAATATGAATACTTTGTGATTGCTGCATCAAAGCTTCACCCATCCTCCGACAATCATTGTGAGCACTATTAATATCGCCAACATGTTTTGCCAACCTCTCATTCTTAGTCCAATTTGTAAAACCCTCTCCAATGAAACTATCACCACCACCTTTCTTTCCAATTTCATGTCTGAAAAGAAAATGATTCAAACAATATGCAGCATCTTCCTCAATACTGTATTCTAGCCATTTATATTGATCAAACCAAGAAGGATTGAACCTTCGCCTCCTTTCACCAAACTCCCTAAATGGAAAAGCATGTGAACGAGGTTGATAGGGACCTTTTAAGAGGTAGGCTCTTCTAATTTCATCTTGCACATTAGGATGAAAAATATATATTTTCTTTCTTAAACCAGGATCGGCTTGAAGAGAAACTCCATTAATCTTCCATTATTCAGAAAGAGAGGGAGACTTACTTTGAAGTTCTTCTATAAGTTGAGGTTCTTGTGATTTTCTCGATCGATTTACTGATGAAGATTGTATGCACGGTTGGGGAAAAGTTGCAGCTTGCTTGCTACCTCGTGATTCCGTCTCTTCCATTTCCGGAGACGTAATTTTTTCTTTTCTCGAATAATATCTCTTCATCTAATTTAATAATGAAAATAAACTTCATTATATGACTAATTCAGTCCATGTTCTTAATTTGAAGATGAAATTGAGTATACCAAACACACAAACCTAACCCTAAATTAACACAAATAACAAAACTTCAAGTAATAGAAATTAAAACTTAGATTTACCTTGTTTTTAAGATTGATGATGTGAGCCAAAGCAATTTTTGTTCTGCCGGCTTGTTGCTCCAATGCTCCCCTGCCCTGCTCACGATTGAAAAGAGAAGGAAGCTTGGAGGTCAGCCAGTGCTTGGAGGTCGGCGAGCTTGGAGGGCGGTGGGTGGAGGTTTGGCGAGCTTGAAGCCGAAGATGGAGAGCTTGGAGGGTAGACTCGCCGCCGTTGGAGCCTTGGAGAATGGAAGCTTCAAGCTTGGAGGTCGGCGAGCCGCGAGTGCACTTGCAGCGCCTCTGCTGCTGGCTGTTGCTGGGTTGTGGAAAAAAACGAAAGTGAATTGGGGATTTCTGCCTGGGATCGACGACAGTGTTTTGATATTAGGACAGATAATTACTATTGGTATAATTAAAAGTGTGTGTCTAATAAATCAAAATTCTGTTCTAGCAAAGATGGTGGGATTGCTTACCATCAATTATGGGGTTAGAGGTTCGATCCATAGCACTCACCATATATGCTCAGTTTTTTTTTCCCCACAGCCAAGGGGGCTGCATGCACCCCCCTCCATTATGCACAGCTCCTCCACTGTCGCCACGGGATTACCCCAACCCGGCTAACTGAACAGAACAGGAGTATCGTGGGTCATCACCTAATCGGCACGGTGCAGAGCACAAGCGCTCAAACATGAGTATCGTGGGGGTTTACCCATATCGATACAAACAAGACACACTACTATACCGAGGTATCATGTAGCCCTTTTACTTATTCTTATGTATTCACATCTTGTCATTAATAGTTCATTTAGACACATGTCAATAATCACTAACCCGTAGGCTCACTTATACACTATATGCTCAGAAGCATTTATAGTGCTTTTGCACCCTCAGTCACAGCAAAATGGAATGTAAGCTAAGGAGCTTACTCCGAGTTATTCAAGTAGAACAGGATTAGTAAGCCTAATGGCTTACTCCAAATTTAAGTAGACAAGACGGGTTCGCAAGTTCGACTACTTACTCATAATCCACAAAATAAATCAACAAAACCAACACATATGATAATTTCATTCCACTTCATGATCACTCAACGATTTTCATTATTAGATCATATAACCATGCTAATCTACAAAATGTCAGTTGCAGAGGCAACAATGATTTGCATAGGCACAATAGAAATTTGAAGAGGCATACACACGATCAACCAACAAAATGTCTTTCCATATCTCATCCACAATTCATGCATTTCCAACTTCATACCAAATGCAGATGATGAATATGCACCAATAAATTATGGTCACTAAAGTAACCATATCACATATAATTTTCCATAAATTTACATATTATACAGGAGCCGCTTCATGACCCCGATATATATTCGGGCCGCTTCATGACCCGAATACTGTTATTATGTTGAAGTAGATCTAAGATTAGAATCTACTCACAATTTTTTCTTCACTCGGCTATGGCGTTGCCTTTGGATGAGCCCCCGGCTTGCTCCTTACCTTTATATACAGAATTTTCAGGTTATTCAAACATCAAGATACGTATAAAGTCATCATAATCATGGTTGTGTTCATGCATGTCGATAAGGCCACTAGGGAAGTTGTACGACCGTACACTTTAACCTGCTTCACCACTTTGGTCATTTCTCCCTTGATACTTAACCAAATCAGTTGATTCTTATTGATACTAAAACTAAATTCATAGGGCTACCACATATCCAAATTTCATACCATTTGGAGCAGCCGTTTGAGCCCGACAATCATTTTAAGTTGACGTTTCACAACTAGCAGCTACTTTCTTTTCACTTCAAATCAAACTCCCCTACTTCTAACAATTGTTCCTGACCACTCCGAAATAAAAACTACGTTTAGAACGGTAAATTGGAAGAAACCAATATACTAAACATTGTACCAAATTTCTAGAATGATCCAACGACTGGTTCGAATCGGATCTTACCTCTAATCTGTTGTCCTGCTAAAGGAAAACAGTGTTGCACCCCTTCTGTCCAGCGGCATTCCTCAATGAACCAGCGATCATAACAATTATCCCAACGGTCCAATCGTAGATAAAGAAGTATGGACTACAACCTCCAAACCTCAGGACGATCCAACGATTCCAGTGTCCGAAATCTTCATTCCCACAGGTTGTCCTGCTGCTGGACGAAAGATGGCACCCCCTACGTTTCCTTCTTCTTCTTCTTCCTCTCCTTGATGATCCTTTTTTTCTATCTCTCTGCTCCTTGTTTATGAAAATGGGGATAGTGATTTTTGGGTGGTGAAACCAGGTGGAAGAAGAAGAGAAAGAGAGGGACGTGGGAGAGAGTGAGGGAAAGAGATGAGAAGAAAATGAGAAAGAAGAGGGAAGGGGAAGATTTTTATCACCCCTTCTCTAGAATTCTCCAATCCTCCAAATTTCCCATTTGGCCCTAAACTTTCCTTCTTTTGCAATTAAGTCTAAAACTTTCACCATTCACTTTCTTTTTGGTTCAAAAGACCAATTTTTGTAACTCGATCACAAACACGTCATTATGACGTAATAATTAGTACGAGCGTAAGGATGTTACATTTCCTCCCGTCTAAATAAAATTTTGTCCGGAAATTTATCTTGAAACAAGTAGGGGTATGTGCTCTTATGCTTTCTTCCGTCTCCCGCGTGGCTTCTTCTCCAGTATGACATTTCCAAATTACTTTCACCATAGGAATACTTCGATTCTTAAGTTGTTTCATCTTTCGATCCATTATCTCTTTTGGTTCCTCCGCATAGCTTAGATCTTTCTAGACCTCAATCTTATCTAGTTCTAGTACACGAGACGGGTTCGATCGGTATCTTCGAAGCAAACTGACATGGAAAAACTGACATGGAAGACATTGTGACCTTGAGACAATTCTGGTGGTAAGGCAATTCGATAGGCTACTAGACCTATCTTTTCCAGAATCTCATAAGGTCCGATATACCTCAGACTTAACTTACCCTTCTTCTGGAATCTCAAAACACCTCTCCACGGAGACACTTTCACAAAATACTTTCTCTCCACTTTGGAATTCCATCTCTCTTTGGTGGATATCAGCATAGCTCATTTGCCGGTCTTGTGTGGCCTTCAACCAGCTTCTGATCACTTTAATCTTATCCACTTTCACCTGAACGATTGCCGGTCCCTCCAATTGGCTTAACCCTTCCTCATCTCAGCACACTGGGGATCTGCATTTCCTTCCATATAGAGCTTCATATGGAGCCATACCAATACTACTCTGGTACTGGTTGTTATAAGCAAATTCAATCAGTGGCAAATGTTCATCCCAAGAACCTTGGAAATTTAGTACACAAGCTCGCAACATTTCCTCAAGAGTGAGTATTGTTCGCTCGGATTGACCATCAGTCTGGGGATGAAAAGCGGTTGAAAAGTTCAGACGAGTACCCAGTGCTTCTTGCAAACATTTCCAAAATCGAGAAGTGAACCTCGGATCTTATTCAGAGACGATGGTACTGGTACTCCATGTAGTCTCACTATTTCCTCCACATACTTCTTTGTCAGTAACTCTAACGAACAACCCCATCTAATGGGTATAAAGTGGGCCGACTTTGCAATCGGTCCACAATAACCCAAACGACATCGTTCTTCTTCTGAGTGCTAGGTAGACCATAGAAAAAGTCCATTTTAACATTTTTCCCATTTCCATTCTGGAATGGACAGTGGTTGCAATTTTCCCGTTGTGGCTTGATGTTTAGCTTTCACTTTCTGACATACCAGATACTTCAAGACATGTTCAGCCACTTCTTTCTTCATCCTTGGCCACCAATAATGAGATCTCAACGGACGGTACATTTTTGTCATTCTAGGATGCATTGCATAAGGAGAGGAATGAGCTTCTTCCAAAATTTTCCTTCGCAATTCATCCTTATTTGGAGCACAGAGTCTTTCATTTAGTGTTAGAACTCCATCTCGAAGTGTGAATTTGGTTTCTTCCCCTTTACGAGTCTTATCAATAATCTTCCTCAATTCAGGATCTTGATCCTCAACTTTCATAATTCTTTCTCTCAGAATTGGTCACACTTGTAAAGTGGCCAGTAACTCTCCTGCGGAATTCATTTCCAATTCAACACTCATAGCTCTCAAAAGAAATCAAATTTTCCATTAAACCAGTCTCCTCATTTCCAATACGATGCTTGGTCTTTCGACTCAAAGCATCTGCCACAACATTTGCTTTGCCTTGGTGGTATTCGATGGTACATTCTAATCTATCAACAACTCTAACCACCTCCTTTGCCTAAGATTTAGCTCTTTTTGCTCCATCAAGTTCTTGAGACTCTTATGATCAGGAAAGATCTGAAAGTCTCACCATACAAATAATGACGCCAAATCTTTAAGGCAAATACCACAGCCGCTAGTTCTAAATAATGAGTCGGATAGGATTTCTCATATGGTCGTAATTGCCTGGAATCATAAGCAATTACTTTACCATGCTTCATGAGAACACATCCCAACCCTTGATGCAAAGCATCACTGTATACCACATAACCTCCAGTTCCTGAGGGAAGGGCAAGAACCGGTGCAGTGGTTAACTTCCGCTTTAACTCTTCGAAACTAGATTGACATTTGTTATCCCATATAAAAGATTGATCTTTCCTCTGTAACTTTGTCAATGGTGCAGCAATCAGAGAAAACCCCTCAATGAACCTTCTGTAGTATCCTGCCATGCCAAGGAAACTTCTTAGTTCAGGTATATTTTTGGCGGCTCCCATTGTATCACTGCTTCTACTTTCCTTGGATCCACCTCTATACCTCTCTCAGACATCACATGGCCCAGAAATACAACTTGATCTATCCAACATTCACATTTCCTGAACTTAGCATACATATGTTTTTCCCTCAGAATCTGCAGTACGATTCTCAAATGCTCCTGGTGCTCTTCTTCACTTCAAAATACACTAGAATATCATCAATAAAGACGATCATGAACTTATCCAGATATTCCTGAAACACTGGGTTGATCAGTGCCATGAACACAGCTGGAGCATTTGTCAACCCGAAAGGCATAACAAGAAATTCGTAATGCCCATACCTAGTACGAAAAGTTGTCTTCGGTATGGACTCATCTGCTACCCTTAATTGATGATAACCTGATCTTAGATCAATCTTGGAAAAGACCCTCGATCCTTGTAGTTGGTCAAACAAATCATCAATCCGGTAGTTAATACACAGACGAAAAGTTCCATCCTTCTTCTTCACGAATAATGCGGAGTGCCCCAAGGGGAAACACTAGGTCTAATAAACCACTTATCTAGCAACTCTTGAAGTTGCTCCTTCAGTTCTTTCAGTTCTAATGGAGACATCCGATACGGAGATACAAAGATCGGAGCAGTGTCCGGTATCAGTTCAATAGTGAACTCTCTTTCCCTTTCCGGAGGTAATCCTGGCAGTTCCGAAGGGAACACATCTAGAAACTCCTTCACAACCGGAACATCTTCAGGTTTCAATTCCAGTTTGCTCTCAGTCACATAAGCTAGATACACTTCACAACCTTCCTTCATAACACTCACCACCTTGGTGGCCGAGACTAGGAAACTAGGCACCACCTGTCTAGTCCCTCGAAATATCACATTCTGACCATCTGACCTTTCGAAAATTACTTCCTTGGTATAACAGTTCATTACAGCTTTATGTTGGCTTAACCAATCCATTCCCAAAATTATATCAAATTCAGTCAACATTAACCTCAATAAGTTAGCTGGCAGAATAACTCCAGCTACACTTATTAGGGCATCAGGATAGGCATATTAAAAAAATACGGTATACCCTACTGGGGTTTGAAATATTATATTCTTATTCAACATTTCATAGTGCACAGGCAACCCACGTGAGAATGCAGAAGATATGAATGAATGAGTAGCACCAGGATCAATCAACGCATAAGCGATAAGATCATAGATAAGAACCGTACCAGTAACGACCTCTGGAGAGATGTCAGCCTCCCTCCTAGTCATAGTAAAAGCTCGTGGCTGCACTTCACCCTAACTGCTCTGTCCACCCTGACTTTTTCCACGATTATTACCACTTCTTCCTGATCCTCTCACTGGACCTCCAGTCCTTCTGGACCCTTGAATTATAGTCTGGGATCTAGCAGGCACGGACTCTGGCATATGGGGACAATCTCGGAGAAAGTGGTTGGTGTCTCCACATCGGAAAGACCCACCAGTCACCCTCCTGCAAACACCCATATGCTGATTCCCACAATATGGGCAAATAGGAGATGGACCTTCACTTCTCCTCTCCTGTCCGGGGTAACTGGTCACTGGACGTGAAACTCTCTGACTCTGATTAAGTCTACCCCCGAATGAGTTCCCAGGACTCGAAGAACCCACGTTCTTCTTCTTTCTCTTCCTTCCTTCAGCCATCTGTGCTCTCATTTGATTCACCAAATCCTCTACTCTCGTGGCAGCCACTCTCAAGATGGCAAGATCAGCCGTCTCTGATTTTTCTACTATAATCTTGATTCGGGGATTCAGGCATTGTTCATAGCGGTTGCATCTAGCTCGTTCAGTAGGTACCAACTCCATCGCGAAAGTCATCAATCGATGGAACATGGCATCATACTCTTTAATAGTCTGCCCCCTTTGTTGTTTCAGGTCCAGAAACTCTTTCTTCTTCCTATCCACATATAGATCAGGCACATATTGCTTATGGAATTTCTCAAGAAATTCTGCCCAGGTATACCGAATTGTACGATCTTGAGCCCCGGGTATGGTCAACCACCAGTCATAAGCATCAGACCTGAGCAGGTAGTACATATACTTCACTCTTGCTTCATCAGGACACTCAAGGAGGTTAAAGATTCGTTCAATCTCCTTGATCCAGTCCAGAGCATCTTTAGGGTCCATAGCCCTTTGAAGAACTCGGCCCCATATTCCTCAGCTTTTCAAAATCCTTGACATAAGGATTGGCTCTATTGCGGGACTCAGCATTATTCCCATTAAGATTAGAACCTCCAGCATTAGGATTCTCGTGAGGTTGCAGATCTGCTCCTTGACTGAACTCCACAATAACAAAATACAGAGTCAAAATCAATAATTTAGTCACTTCCCCGTGAAATCATTTAAGTTTTTCTAGTAAAAATCTCGTTTAAAACATTTCGTATCCACGGGATCATATCCCAGCTCTGATACCAATAATGTAACACCCTTACTTTACATTACAAAACAAAACAGTAAAATACATCGAGTTTAAACATTCTCTGGCCCGAGCTTTATATATCTATATTTTTTTCAAACTTCAAACCATAATTTACATTGGTCACAAAGTCAAAACAGAAAACTAGGGAAGTCCGCTTTATTACAAAATCCACATAACATAAAACATTTAAGGAGTTCGGAGTCCTCCCCTCCCCGAGTAGTACAGTAGTGGAAGAAGAAGGGTATGAGAATGGATGATGACATGAAAAGTGTGATAAACAACTTAAGTCCTGTTATGTGCTAGGGTGTTTCTGCCCAATATTGTTTTTGTATTGATGTCGATCTGAGCTTAGAATTTATTCACTGAGCGATGACTCATCCTTCGTTACCATTTTTCCACAGATCAAGAGCAGAAGTAAGGTGTGTAATGTAGATATCGGGACTCAAGCTTGAAGGGAAGCCATGAGGTGGGCGGAGGACTCCGAACTCCTTAAATGTTTTATGTTGTGTGGATTTTGTAATAAACCTGACTTCCTCGGTTTTCTGTTTTAACTCTGTTGCCAATGTAAATTAAGGTTTGAAGTTTGAAAATAATATAGATATATAAAGCTCGGGCCCGAGAATGTTTAAACTCTATGTATTTTACTGTTTCGTTTTGTAATGTAAAGTAAGGGTGTTACTTTTTTGTATCAGAGCTGGGATATGATCTCGTGGATACCAAACGCTTTAAACGGGATTTTTACTTGAAAAAACATAAATGATTTCACGGGGAAGTGACAAAATTATTGATTTTGACTTTGTATTTTGTTTTTGTGGCGTTTAGTCAAGGAGCAGATCCGCAACCTCACGGGAATCCTAATGCTGGAGGTTCTAATCTTAATGGGAATAATGCTGAGTCCCGCAATAGAGCCAATCCTATTGTCAAGGATTTTGAAAATCTGAGGAATATGGGGGCCGAGTTCTTCAAAGGGGCTATTGACCCCTAAAGATGCTATGGACAGGATCAAGGAGATTGAACGAATCTTTAACCTCCTTGAGTGTCCTAATGAAGCAAGAGTGGAGTATATGTACTACCTGCTCAGTTCTGATGCTTATGACTGGTGGTTGACCATACCCGGGGCTCAGGATCGTACAATTCGGTACACCTGGGCAAAATTTCTCGAGAAATTTCGTAAGCAATATGTGCCTGATCTGTATGTGGATAGGAAGAAGAAAGAGTTTCTGGACCCGAAACAACAAAGGGGGCAGATTGTTAAAGAGTATGATGTCATTTTCCATCGTTTGATGACTTTCACGATGGAGTTGTACCTACTGAACAAGCTAGATGCAACCGCTATGAACAATGCCTGAATCCCCGAATATAGATGATAGTAGCAAAATCGTAGACGACTGATCTTGCCACCTTGAGAGTGGCTGCCATGAGAGCAGAGGATTTGGTGAATGAAATGGGAGCACAGATGGTTGAAGGAAGGAAGAGAAAGTGGAAGAACTTGGGTTCTTTGAGTGCTGGGAACTCATTCGGGGTTAGACCTAATCAGAGACAGAGGGTTTCACGTCCAGTGGCCAGTTACCCCGGACAGGAGAGGAGAAGTGAAGGTCCAGCTCCTATTTTCCTACATTGTGGGAATAAGCTTATGGGTGTTTGCAGGAGGGTAACTGGTGGGTGTTTTTGATGTGGAGACACCAGCCACTTTCTTCGAGATTGTCCCCATATGCCAGAGTCTAGGCCTGCTAGATCCCATACTATAATTCAAGGGTCCAGAAGGACTGGAGGTCTAGTGAGAGGATCAGAAAGAAGTGGTAATAATCGTGGCAAAAGTCAGGGTGGACAGAGCAGTCGGGGTGAAGTGCAGCCACGAGCTTTTGCCATGACTAGGAGGAAGGCTGACATCTCTCCAGAGGTCGTTACTGGCACGGTTATTATCTATGATCTTATCACTTATGCGTTGATTGATCCTGGTGCTACTCATTCATTCATATCTTCTGCATTCTCACGTGGGTTGCCTGTGCACTCTGAAATGTTGAACAAGAATATAATAGTTCAAATCCCAGTAGGGGATACCGTAGTGATTGAATATGCCTATCCTGATGCCCCAATAAGTATAGCTGGAACTATTATGCCAGCTAACTTATTGAGGTTAATGCTGACTGAATTTGATATAATTCTGGGAATGGATTGGTTAAGCCTACATAAAGCCATAATGAACTGTTATACCACGGAAGTAATTTTTGAAAGACTAGATGGTGAGAATGTGATATTTCGAGGGACTAGACAGGTGGTGCCTAGTTGCCTAGTCTCGGCCACCAAGGTGGTGAGTCTGATGAAGGAAGGCTGTGAAGTGTATCTGGCTTATGTGACTGAGAGTAAACCGGAATTGAAACCTGAAGATGTTCCGGTTGTGAAAGAGTTCCTGAATGTGTTGCCCTCGAAACTACCAGGATTACCTCCGGAAAGGGAAATAGAGTTCACCATTGAATTGATACCGGGCACTACTCCGATCTCTGTACCTCCGTATCGGATGTCTCCGTTAGAACTGAAAGAACTGAAGGAGAAATTTCAAGAGTTTCTAGATAAGGGGTTTATTAGACCTAGTGTCTCTCCTTGGGGCGCTCCGGTATTATTCGTGAAGAAGAAGTATGGAACTTTTCGTCTGTGTATTGACTATGGAAGCTCAACAAGTTAACAGTTAAGAATAAATATCTGTTACCTCGGATTGATGATTTGTTTGACCAACTACAAGGATTGAGGGTCTTTTCCAAGATTGATCTAAGATTAGGTTATCATCAATTAAGGGTAGCGGATGAGTCCATACCGAAGACATCTTTTCGTACTAGGTATGGGCATTACGAATTTCTTGTTATGCCTTTCGAGTTGACAAATGCTCCAGCTGTGTTCATGGCACTGATGAACCGAGTGTTTCGGGAATGTCTGGATAAGTTCGGGATCGTCTTTATTGATGATATTCTAGTGAATTTTGGAAGTGAAGAAGAGCACCGGGAGCATTTGAGAATCGTACTGCAGATTCTTAGGGAAAAGCACTTGTATGCTAAGTTCAAAAAATGTGAATTTTGGATGGATCAAGTAGTATTTATGGGCCATGTGGTGTCTGAGAGAGGTATAGAGGTGGATCCAAGGAAAGTAGAAGCAGTGATACAATGGGAGCCACCGAAAAATATACATGAACTAAGAAGTTTCCTTGGCATGGCAGGATACTACAGAAGGTTTATTGAGGGGTTTTCTCTGATTGCTCCACCATTGACAAAATTACTGAGGAAAGTGTAGACACCCCATTTTGTCCGGGTCAATTACTCAACTAAAAATTCTAATTAATCTTTAAATTACTCAACTAAAAATTCTAATTAATCTTATTCTAATTAATCTTTAAATATCGTAAGATGAGTCTAAAATATCAATATCGACGATTGTATAATTTATTCGAATTCGATTCGAATGGATTAATAGGACCGATTGGCTTCCAATTTACGCTTTTGGCCCAACACAGAAAATACAGAAGAAGAAGTTTATTTAAATTATCAATAAATTATACAATTACAATCAGAATACAAATTACAAATAAGAATTACTACATGAAAATTACAATCAATACATGCTTCTTCCATCTCTTTTTGAAGCCAGCAATGGATCTGCCAAACAACAAGAAAGGAGCCAAGTCAGATCAGGCCCAGATTACGACAAGCCCACAGTTCAAGTCCAGACTTCCAGTCTGAAATTTAGGTCCTAACCTAAAGCAAACTCAGCCCAAGGTTAATGATGGTCAAGTCCAGATGCAAGGCCCAACGCCAGCAACCCGAACCAGCCCAACGACCCTAACCAACAGACGGACTGGTCGAACCAGAACTGGTCCGTCCAAACCCAGGAACCACCGCCTCTTTTTTCTATAAAAGCAGGCTCAATTCCCAAGGAAGGGGACGGCTTTTCAGAGGATAAGAACACTTGGGGGAAACACTGTCCATTCTTTCTTTCAGTCATTTCAGAGATTTTGTTGTTCTTGGTCAGTTTAGAGAAAGGGGAAGTGCTGGGAAAATAAAAGAGAAACGCAAACACACTTTTTTTCTTTCTCATTCTGTCAAATAGAAAGCCTCTAGCCAAACAGAAGCCCAACGAGGTTTGTATTGAGCAAGACCAGATTCATATTCCAGTTATGATAATATACTATTGATTTATTATCTTCTCTGCTACTCTTCCTTTTTTTCAATATCATTCAATTATTATCATTATCAGCATCTCTTTCTTCACAATATACTCTTTAAAAATCAATCAACTCCTATCGAACTACACCGTAACCAAATTGAGTTAAAAGAGTGTTTGAAAGCTAATCAAATCTCAGATTTACGTTATCAGCTCTTCCATTCATCTCTGTTTTATTCTCGAGCCATTAATCTACTTATTTCAAGCACAATTAATTTACTAACTAATTAGTCATAATAGCAAATAACTATCTCTACTCTTATGTTAAGCTCATTACTAATTACTTATTATGCTATTTACTCTCTGTTATTTACTATTTACTAGTTCGTTTATATATGTCATATTTCAATTCTCGCATCATTTTTGCACATACATAAACACAGATCATGCATACATGGAATGAAAACCAAATCTCATATATTCATCACATCAAACCCACAAACACCAGATCACACATTCATTCCTAAAACTCAGATCTGTAAATCGTTTTCAAACCTACATCATAATCCACTTTTTTAGTGTTTCTCCCAAACCACTTCGAGCAGAGTTTAGGAAAACCTCACCTAGCTCTCTGCCCGTTTCCAAAACCTGCAAAAATAAGGAAAGAAGAGTCAGTATTTGCACAATCGAAGAGAGTAGCATCAAAGTAAAATAATCCGCAAAGCCTACCTTTTGCTATCCTTCGATTTTGTCATCGCCGACGAATCAATCTTCCCTCGTCGTTGTTGACTCTCCGTCTCCTCCCAACAGAAAGCCAAATCCCAAAAATCAAAAATAAAAATAACAAAGAAACCAGAAATCAAATTCAAATATCAAAAGTAAACTTACCCAGATCCCCTTTCGTCGCGTCTGGTAGTCGATTTTCCTTCGCCGACGGCGACCCACGACCGCCGATAACTTTCGTTCTTCCTCCCCTTACCCGCGAACAGAAACAAAAATATCAAGAGAAGGAGAGTCAGCACCCCTAAACTCCAAAAAACCCAGAAAATCAAACATGCAAACATAATCCGCAACTTACCGTCGGTTTGGAGGTTGACCGGCGCTTCAATGGCGTATTTTAGGCTGGGATCCCGTCCGATTTTGCTGTGGAACGTGAGATATGGGAAGGATTTACTCCGTTTGGCTCTCGGGAGGAAGAAGAAGGTTAATCAAATGAGAGGGTTTCGGTTTTCAGAAGGCAAAATGAAAAGGGAGAGATGATTTTTTTTTTTTTGGGGGTTTTTTCCCTTCTTGGTTCGTGTCACAGAGTGAAGAGACGAGAGGGAGGAAGATTTGAGCGGCGCCTAGGGTTTTCTAGGTTAAGTCCATTATATACCTCTGGCCGCTACCTAAATGACCGATATACCCCTCCAAGCCTTAAATCGTAAAAAATGTAGTTACTAGGTTTCGAACCAACGACCTTCACCTCATTCGTCGCCACTATTCGCCATAACAAACCACTGAGCTACATCACAATTCTTGATCCTTTTACGCCCCTCGTCTAATTTTATTCCTTATGCTTAATACATAATCAATTAAACATATAAGAAATTTTGATCTAGTTAGATCGTCATTGTTTCTATATATCAAAATCTTCTAAATATCTTTTTCAATACGTCATTACGCATTTGTATATATTTTTTTCTAAAGATTCAATAAATGAAATCATGGTTAATAGATCATGATGATTTTTGTAGTACAATCTTTCCATAATCATTAATCAATTGATTCTAACTAACTAAAAACTTCTACTTTTCATTTATCAAGATGTACGTCAATAGACATAAAATCTCATTGTATGCCAACAGTATACGAAATTTATTTCAACTCAATAGTCCAATAGGACTTTAGGTTAAATAATTAACAATTTAAACACTCAACCCTTTAAAACTTATCGATTTAAGTAGTACCAATTTTGGGCGTTGTAGGGTGTGAATACACTTCCCCACACGTAATCGTACTCCCGAACCCAAATCTTAAATTTCGCAGACAAAATCCCGGTTTCGACCCTGAGGTCGAGACCGGGCCAAAAAGGTGTTCGATCCACCACTAATAAGATCGATGGCGACTCCGAGCAAATTCGCGAGCGATCCCGATTCGGAGGTGCGGTTGCGACAGTGGCGACTCCGCTGGGGACTTTGAGAGTCGATCTACAATATTAAATCGATAAGCTCCCCTTACCATCTTTAACGTGTTGGGTGTTTATTATATTGTTTGTGCATTTAATTCAACTCGTATTTAATTATTTACATTCATACATCAAAGCTCTAGACCCGAGCTCTACCTCTAAGGGAACGGAGTAACGTTACCTCTACAATAGTAGAGGAATAACGCGAAACTTTCTAACCAAGTTGAACTCAAATCCGAGGTTGATTTGAGGTATCCAGCTAAGCTTGAAAGAGCAATAGTAGGATACAACTTGGGTAATTTCCTAGATATCCTTACGACCTTACCAACCATTTAGTAAGCTTACTAGCCGCCCAACACCATCTCGTATAAACCTTATCGTCAAATCTTCCATAACTTTTTATGTTGAGAATTGTTTTTTAATTTAGATGTGTGTTTGCTTGTGATGTGATAATTTGTGCATTATTGATTACTCATAAATAATATAATTTTATTATGCACATAAAAGCTTTTCAAAATTCATGACATTAGCATTCATCATATTCAAAATCATAAAAGATAAAGCTCATGCATCCATTAAAGTCATCTTTGCATTTACACATTCACATCATAAGCATCATGTATACAAAACCATTTAACAAACAATAAATTTGTCAGGGTTCCTTAAAATTGCTCGCCTGCCAGGAAAAAGTCAGCCTTCTAAGCACTTCACTAGATCAAAACTCAAGGTCTTCATGGAGGCATTTCAGAAAGAGATAAACGACATCAATGGGAAGCTAACGGGGTTTGATGAGAAACTGGTGGGATTTGATGAAAAATTGGCGGGTTTTGATGAGATGAAAGGTCAACTCAGCACAATTTTGAGCATACTGTCAGGAAAAGGAAAAAGGGTTGCAACCAACGAAGAAGAAGCCATATTCGACGAAGAAGATCACTATGAACAACCTAAAGTAGATGCCTCGAGTAGTAAATTCATTCTCATACCTTCGAAGAACATAGGTGAAAAGGATGGCATGGAACAACCAAAGCATGACAAATCAGAGGACACTAAGAAGCATGAGGAACATGGGGTTGATGCTATGCTGAAAGAAAAATTAGAGCACATGAATGAACGAATAAGAAGCATAGAGGGATTTGAATCCTATGAGCCTATGGATGCATCACAGTTATGTTTAGTCCCAGATGTCATAATTCCTCATAAATTTCAAATGCCAGAATTTGAAAGATATAATGGCACTACTTGCCCAAGAAGTCATTTGGTCATGTTTTGTAATAAAATGGCGAACTATATCCGTGATGAAAGGTTGATGATACATTGCTTCCAAAATAGCCTAAGTAGCTCCGCGCTGAGATGGTATATGCAATTAGAGAAAACGAAAGTGAAAACGTGGCAAGACTTAGCTGATGCATTCATGAGGCATTATAAGCATAACCAGGATTTGGCCCCAGATCGAGAGGACCTACGAAATATGGAAAAGATTGAGAAGGAATCTTTCAGAGAGTATGCTCATAGGTGGAGAGAGAAGGCGGCAGATGTTCAACCCCCGCTGTCAGAAAAGGAAATGGTGTCAATCTTCTTCGGCACGTTAAGGGTTCCGTATTACAACAACATGGTGGGGATTACCACAACCAACTTTGCGGACTTGCTAGTAATTGGAGAGCGAATTGAAAAGGGATTGAAGCAAGGCCGGATGGAAAGTCCGGAAGCCTCAAAGAAACCATACCAAACTCGAAGGGGAGATGGAGAGATTCATTCTGCTCAAGAAGACTCATCTAGAAGAGGAAGGTGGAATCACCAACCTCAAGAAAATCAAGCTAATCCCTATGTTTCAAATACCGCATTGATTACTCAACGTCCGAATTTCCCTACTCAATCACCAGTGGCACCACCACCAAATAACCAAGACCAGAACAATTCTGGGAGATACAAAAACACCATCCAAATTGATCCTATTCCTATTACGTACACTGAACTTTTCCCACAACTGCTCCAAAGTCATCTAATTTCCCCGGTTCCATCTGAGCCTATGCAACCTCCATTTCCACCATGGTACAAGCCAGGAGAACATTGCACTTATCATTCTGGAGTCCCTGGCCACTCGACCGAAGCTTGCAGGACATTGAAGATAAAGGTGCAACAGATGATCAATGCTGGTTGGTTGAAATTTGAAGAGGAGTCAAAGCGCCCAAACATAAACAATAATCCACTGCCGGCTCATGGGAAGTAGTAGGCGTACTACAAAGCAATGCTCGATTCAAGGATGATGTTGGTCCTATTACGTAAATAAACTTATCGAGCTAATTTCCTTAACAATAGATGTATCACCTTTGCTTTCATCATTATAAATAATAAGATTTCCACCTTTCCACTTCTTTGGAATGTTTTGTGACTATTATCAATCTTAATATAGAAGTTTGCATCAATGGTTTTTCATTGCCCAAATGACGAATGTTATTCCCAATTTCTTTAAATTTGATGGAAACCATCCAAACTAGTTTTATTTCCAAGTTAAGCCATGAGATTGCCATCAAATTTGAGCACCCCACTGGTGTTGAGCGATTATAGGCACCCCATTGTGTTAAGAATGTGCACACTGCGCCTGAACTAAGAGTGTAAACACCCCATTGGGTGTACACAAATTGTGTGAGTGAATAGTCAAAAGGTGTAACGAGCATATGACATTAGGCTACTGGTAGAATCTCGTCACCATCATTGCCAACTTGTTCTAGCAAATTGGGATCCAGGTACATATGAAGGCAACCAGGAAAAATTCAAATAGCCCAACAACATCAAAAGTCTTGCTTCTTCGAGAGAGGAGTAACCAACCAGCCAATCCAACGAGAAAATACACTTACATTGTGAAGTATTAACCTTTTGCTGCTTCTGTCTAGTTATACAAATGTCAGAGGTGAGAATAAGGGAAGCATATTTTGTGCCACAACCAAGTTAAGTAAGTCCCACGACACAAAAAAAAAAAAAAAAACAGAGAAAAGAAAAATTGTTGTAGGACTTACATGTTAAATGCCCCTTCATTAGCATTTGAAGTCAACCATTCACGGCAAATCAAAATGTTTGCCGGCTAATACCTACAGAAAACCTTAAGCAAAGAACCTATGAGATGAGACTTCCCATAGCCAAGTTCACATTCACAAAGACCTCATTTATTCACCACCTGACCCCACCTCATAAAATCTCGAAACTGGGGGGCAACGTAAGACGCATTCCCCAAGATGTCCAAAAGCCACCACTATTTTTGAGAAAGAAAGGCTCAAGAAAACAATGATAATTGCCATTAGGATCACTCTAAGCCATCATTTAACCTAATACCTCGGGGGCAAGCCAACATCCCTTACAAGAAACTTCACAATACCAAAATCAGACTTCATAAGAATTTCCTCATTTGAAAAAGCCATTACCCCGAACATATTTGACCATCAACATAAAAGAAGGCCTCTCATAGTGACCCGAATTTTAATGGTAACTGAAATGTCATATGCTCAAAGCACCCTTAAGAATGAGTGAGTGAATCCGAGCATGACTTCGAAAATGAGAATAGAGTGAGTGCTTTTGGATTTTCTCATGGCTTTACTTGCTCCCTTCTCATTGAAAAATTCAAAAATATTTTAGCCACATGAAATTACCATAAAAAATTATATCCAATTCTTACACACTTTTCTCAAATTTCAACAAGTTCCCATGATACTTTTCCAATCACATTTGTCATACATTTTTGCACTAATCTTCAGTTAAGGTTGATAAAGTCACCCTTTATTCCATAGAATAGAAAGTGAACGCCAGATCTTTGGGGGCAAGAACAGTGTAACCTCGACGGAGAAGCATTCTGAAATGCTCGCGAACGAAAGTACCCAACTTGTCAACTCATCAGTTTAAAAATCTCAACGAATTGGAGAGAACCATTGATTTTGGTCAACCAATCAATTATCCCTCCACGATAGGAGGAGCACAATACAATGGACCAACGAAAATTTAACAACCTTGTCTTGGACAACAAGAAGCCCGAGGGAAGAACGACTAAGAACTCTCACTATGAAGCACAACTGAGAAGCATCCCTACAAGAGACAATGACACAAGTTCTTGCGGGTGATCAATCTAAAGGAGCCCAGGACAAAAAAAAAAATAAAAAACAAAAAATGACATATTCTCAAATCAATTGATAAATGCATCACATCATTTTTTTACAACATTCATGACTTTATCATTCATTAGCATGACTCATCACACGATCATTTTTAAAATCATTAGACAACATCATCATATCACAATCATGCTCATTAACATACATTTCCAAACACATTTTGGTATTCGTCGAGATTTCAAGGACAACGATTATGTTTCCAACTTCATAAAAATCTGACATTAGCTTTTCACTTACAATTAGAGCTCGTCTTTATTAAATTTTAGACATGCTCTCAGCAAAACCATAAACACATTAAATTGGTGCTAGCGAGTGTCGAAAAAATAGGACACTAATGCTAATAAGCATAAAACAATTAATCATAAAAAATTCAACAATTAGCGCTGACGTGCGCTTCGTTTGCGTCATCATCGGAAAAATTCAACAATTAGCGCTGACGTGCGCTTCGTTTGCGTCATCATCAGGAAAACTCATCAATTAGCGCTGACGTGCGCTTCGTTTACGTCATCATCAGGAAACCCCAACAATTAGCGCGGACGTGCGCTTCGTTTACGTCATTTTCAGAAGACCCCAACAATTAGCGCTGACGTGCGCTTCGTTTACGTCATCATTTGAAAAACCCAACTATTAGCGCTGATGTGCGCTTCGTTTACATCATCATCAAGAAAAACGTAACAATTGGCGATGACGAATGCCGAAAAATACGTCACCAGCAAAATATAATCCTCCACTGAACTGAGAAAATGTGGTGTCTGTACGAGAACTTTGTATAACTCTTTACATAAAGAGATATACAAGGGGGGCAACTGTAGACACCCCATTTTGTCCGGGTCAATTACTCAACTAAAAATTCTAATTAATCTTTAAATTACTCAGCTAAAAATTCTAATTAATCTTATTCTAATTAATCTTTAAATATCGTAAGATGAGTCTAAAATATCAATATCGACGATTGTATAATTTATTCGAATTCGATTCGAATGGATTAATAGGACCGATTGGCTTCCAATTTACGCTTTTGGCCCAACACAGAAAATACAGAAGAAGAAGTTTATTTAAATTATCAATAAATTATACAATTACAATCAGAATACAAATTACAAATAAGAATTACTACATGAAAATTACAATCAATACATGCTTCTTCCATCTCTTTTTGAAGCCAGCAATGGATCTGCCAAACAACAAGAAAGGAGCCAAGTCAGATCAGGCCCAGATTACGACAAGCCCACAGTTCAAGTCCAGACTTCCAGTCTGAAATTTAGGTCCTAACCTAAAGCAAACTCAGCCCAAGGTTAATGATGGTCAAGTCCAGATGCAAGGCCCAACGCCAGCAACCCGAACCAGCCCAACGACCCTAACCAACAGACGGACTGGTCGAACCAGAACTGGTCCGTCCAAACCCAGGAACCACCGCCTCTTTTTTCTATAAAAGCAGGCTCAATTCCCAAGGAAGGGGACGGCTTTTCAGAGGATAAGAACACTTGGGGGAAACACTGTCCATTCTTTCTTTCAGTCATTTCAGAGATTTTGTTGTTCTTGGTCAGTTTAGAGAAAGGGGAAGTGCTGGGAAAATAAAAGAGAAACGCAAACACACTTTTTTTCTTTCTCATTCTGTCAAATAGAAAGCCTCTAGCCAAACAGAAGCCCAACGAGGTTTGTATTGAGCAAGACCAGATTCATATTCCAGTTATGATAATATACTATTGATTTATTATCTTCTCTGCTACTCTTCCTTTTTTTCAATATCATTCAATTATTATCATTATCAGCATCTCTTTCTTCACAATATACTCTTTAAAAATCAATCAACTCCTATCGAACTACACCGTAACCAAATTGAGTTAAAAGAGTGTTTGAAAGCTAATCAAATCTCAGATTTACGTTATCAGCTCTTCCATTCATCTCTGTTTTATTCTCGAGCCATTAATCTACTTATTTCAAGCACAATTAATTTACTAACTAATTAGTCATAATAGCAAATAACTATCTCTACTCTTATGTTAAGCTCATTACTAATTACTTATTATGCTATTTACTCTCTGTTATTTACTATTTACTAGTTCGTTTATATATGTCATATTTCAATTCTCGCATCATTTTTGCACATACATAAACACAGATCATGCATACATGGAATGAAAACCAAATCTCATATATTCATCACATCAAACCCACAAACACCAGATCACACATTCATTCCTAAAACTCAGATCTGTAAATCGTTTTCAAACCTACATCATAATCCACTTTTTTAGTGTTTCTCCCAAACCACTTCGAGCAGAGTTTAGGAAAACCTCACCTAGCTCTCTGCCCGTTTCCAAAACCTGCAAAAATAAGGAAAGAAGAGTCAGTATTTGCACAATCGAAGAGAGTAGCATCAAAGTAAAATAATCCGCAAAGCCTACCTTTTGCTATCCTTCGATTTTGTCATCGCCGACGAATCAATCTTCCCTCGTCGTTGTTGACTCTCCGTCTCCTCCCAACAGAAAGCCAAATCCCAAAAATCAAAAATAAAAATAACAAAGAAACCAGAAATCAAATTCAAATATCAAAAGTAAACTTACCCAGATCCCCTTTCGTCGCGTCTGGTAGTCGATTTTCCTTCGCCGACGGCGACCCACGACCGCCGATAACTTTCGTTCTTCCTCCCCTTACCCGCGAACAGAAACAAAAATATCAAGAGAAGGAGAGTCAGCACCCCTAAACTCCAAAAAACCCAGAAAATCAAACATGCAAACATAATCCGCAACTTACCGTCGGTTTGGAGGTTGACCGGCGCTTCAATGGCGTATTTTAGGCTGGGATCCCGTCCGATTTTGCTGTGGAACGTGAGATATGGGAAGGATTTACTCCGTTTGGCTCTCGGGAGGAAGAAGAAGGTTAATCAAATGAGAGGGTTTCGGTTTTCAGAAGGCAAAATGAAAAGGGAGAGATGATTTTTTTTTTTTTGGGGGTTTTTTCCCTTCTTGGTTCGTGTCACAGAGTGAAGAGACGAGAGGGAGGAAGATTTGAGCGGCGCCTAGGGTTTTCTAGGTTAAGTCCATTATATACCTCTGGCCGCTACCTAAATGACCGATATACCCCTCCAAGCCTTAAATCGTAAAAAATGTAGTTACTAGGTTTCGAACCAACGACCTTCACCTCATTCGTCGCCACTATTCGCCATAACAAACCACTGAGCTACATCACAATTCTTGATCCTTTTACGCCCCTCGTCTAATTTTATTCCTTATGCTTAATACATAATCAATTAAACATATAAGAAATTTTGATCTAGTTAGATCGTCATTGTTTCTATATATCAAAATCTTCTAAATATCTTTTTCAATACGTCATTACGCATTTGTATATATTTTTTTCTAAAGATTCAATAAATGAAATCATGGTTAATAGATCATGATGATTTTTGTAGTACAATCTTTCCATAATCATTAATCAATTGATTCTAACTAACTAAAAACTTCTACTTTTCATTTATCAAGATGTACGTCAATAGACATAAAATCTCATTGTATGCCAACAGTATACGAAATTTATTTCAACTCAATAGTCCAATAGGACTTTAGGTTAAATAATTAACAATTTAAACACTCAACCCTTTAAAACTTATCGATTTAAGTAGTACCAATTTTGGGCGTTGTAGGGTGTGAATACACTTCCCCACACGTAATCGTACTCCCGAACCCAAATCTTAAATTTCGCAGACAAAATCCCGGTTTCGACCCTGAGGTCGAGACCGGGCCAAAAAGGTGTTCGATCCACCACTAATAAGATCGATGGCGACTCCGAGCAAATTCGCGAGCGATCCCGATTCGGAGGTGCGGTTGCGACAGAAAGAGCAATCTTTTATATGGGATAACAAATGTCAATCCAGTTATGAAGAGTTGAAGCGGAAGTTAACCACTACACCGATTCTTGCCCTTCCCTCAAGAACTGGAGGTTATGTGGTATACAGTGATGCTTCGCATCAAGGGTTGGGATGTGTTATCATGCAGCATGGTAAAGTAATTGCTTATGCTTCCAGGCAATTACGACCATATGAGAAATCCTCTCATGATTTATAACTGGAAGCTGTGGTCTTTGCCTTAAAGATTTGGCGTCATTATTTGTATGGTGAGGCTTTTCAGATTTTCACTGATCATAAGAGTCTCAAGTACTTGATGGAGCAAAATGAGCTAAATCTTAGGCAAAGGAGGTGATTAGAGTTGTTGAAAGATTATGACTGTACCATCGAATACCACCCAGGCAAAGCAAATATTGTGGCAGATGCTTTGAGTCAAAAGACCAAGCATCATACTAGAAATGATGAGACTGATTTAATGGCAAATTTTATTTCTTTGAGAGCTATGAGTGTTGAATTAGAAATGAATTCCGCAGGAGAGTTACTGGCCACTTTACAAGTGCGACCAATTCTGAGAGAAAGAATTATGAAAGTTCAGGACCAAGATCCTGAATTGAGGAAGATTATTTATAAGACTCGTAAAGGGGAAGAAACCAAATTCATACTTCGAGATGGAGTTCTGACACTAAATGAAAGACTCTGTGTTCCAAATGTGGATGAATTGCGAAGGGAAATTTTGGTAGAAGCTCATTCCTCTCCTTATGCAATGCATCCTGGAACGACAAAAATGTAGAATGGAAATGGGAAAAGGTTACCATGGACTTTGTCTATGGTCTACCTAGGACTCAGAAGAAGAACGATGCCGTTTGGGTTATTGTGGATCTATTGACAAAGTCGGCTCACTTTATACCCATTAGATGGGGTTGTTCGCTAGAGTTACTAACAAAGAAGTATGTGGAGGAAATAGTGAGACTACATGGAGTACCAGTATCCATAGTCTCTGACAGAGATCTGAGGTTCACTTCTCGATTCTGGAAAAGTTTGCAAGAAGCACTGGGTACTCGTATGAACTTTTCAACTGCTTTTCATCCTCAGACCGATGGTCAATCCGAGCGAACAATCCTCACTCTTGAGGAAACGTTGCGATCTTGTGTATTGGATTTCCAAGGTTCTTGGGATGAACATTTGCCACTGATTGAATTTGCTTATAACAACTTGTACAAGAGTAGTATTGGTATGGCTCCATAAGAAGCTCTGTATGTAAGGAAATGCAAATCCCCAATGTGTTGGGATGAGGAAGGGTTAAGGCAATTGGAGGGACCTGAAATTGTTCAGGTGACAGTGGAGAAGATTAAAGTGATCAAAAGTCGGTTGAAGGCCACACAAGACCGGCGAAAGAGCTGTGCTGATATCCACCGAAGAGAGATGGAATTCGAGAGTGGAGAGAAAGTATTTTTGAAAGTGTCTCCGTGGAGAGGTGTTTTGAGATTCCAGAAGAAGGGTAAGTTAAGTCCGAGGTATATCGAACCTTATGAGATTCTGGAAAAGATAGGTCTCGTAGCCTATCGACTTGCCTTACCACCAGAATTGTCTCAAGTTCACAATGTCTTCCATGTGAGTTTCCTTCGAAGATACCGATCGAACCTGTCTCATGTACTGGAACCATATAAGATTGAGGTCCAGAATGATCTAAGCTATGTGGAGGAACCAAAAAAGATCATGGATCGAAAGTTGAAACAACTTAGGAATTGAAGTATTCCTATGGTTAAAGTAATTTGGAAAAGTCACACTGGAAAAGAAGCCACGTGGGTGACGGAAGAAAGCATGAGAGCACAATACCCCTACTTGTTTCAAGGTAAATTTCGGGACAAAATTTTATTTAGAGGGGAGGAAATGTAACATCCCTACCCTCGTACTAATTATTACGTCATAATGACGTGTATGTGATCGGGTTACAAAAAAATTGGTTTTTGAACAAAAAAGGAAGTGAATAGTGAAAGTTTTAGACTTAATTGCGAAAGAAGAAAAGTTTAGGGCCAAATGGGCAATTTGGAGGGTTGGAGAATTCTAGAGAAGTGGAGATAAAAATCTGCCCCTTCCCTCTTCTCTCGCATTTTCTTGTCATCTCTTTCCCTCACACTCTCCCACGTCCCTCTCTTGCTCTCCTTCTTCCAGCTGGTTTCACCACCCAAAAATCACCATCCCCATTTTAAGGAACAAGGAGCAGAGATATAGAAAGAAAGGATATCAATGAAAGGAAGAAGAAGAAGGAAACAGAGGGGGTGCCAATTTTCGTCCAACAGCAGGACAACCTGTGGAAAGGACGATTCTGGTCACTCGAGCTATTGGATCGTCCTGAGATTTGAAGGTTGTGCTCCATACTTCTTTGTCTACGATTGGACCGTTGGGATCATCGTTATGATCTCTTGTTCATCGAGGAATGTCGCTGGACAGAAGGGGTGCAACACTGTTTTCCTATAGCAGGACAACATATTAGAGGTAAGATCCGGTGCGTACCAGTCGTTGGATCGTTCTAGAAATTTGGTATAATTTTTAGTATATTGGGTTATTTGAATTGACCGTTCGGAATGTAGTTTTGATTTAGGAGTGATCATGAACAATTGTTAGAAGTAGGGGAGTTGGATTTGAAGTGAAAAGAAAGTAGCTTCCAGTTTTGAAACGTCAACTTAAAATGATTGCCGGGCTCAAACGGTTGTTCCAAATGGTCTGAATTTGCATATGTAGTAGCCCTATGAACTATTTTCAGTAGCAACAAGAATCAACTAATTTTGTTAAGTATCAAGGGAGAAATGGCCAAAATCACTACAACAAAATATGTATGATATGACAAACTAAATATTTGTCATTGCTATTTTCGTCACAATATATACTATAATGTGACAAAAGTCAGTATATGTCATAACTGCCATGTTTAATGTGACAAAAAGGTTTATCGTCGCAATATTTTGTCACATTAGCCTCATATTATGACAAAGGTTATGTTGTCACAATAAATTTATCACATTAGATTCATATTATGACAAAATTTATGTTGTCACAATTATTTTGTTATATCATTTCGTGGTAAAGCGTTGTGACGAAAGTGTTTGTCAGAAAAACGATCGTCATATAAAGTTGAGTCAAAGTTTAATATGACAAATGGTTTTGTCATAATAGGTTTCGGTACGAATGAAAAGGAGCTAATATGACGCAATATTAATTATCACAACTTAGGTTGTCACAACATCAGTACTTTTAAATGTTACGACAAATAAGTTTGTCACATGAACTATAAAATATGCTAATTATTTTGATGGAGGGAAAAATTCCCGCGATATGTTTTCATAACTCAAAGGAAATTATTTCCTTTTCCTATTCCCACATAAAAAAACACAATCCCCTTTCACGACTCCTACTCTCCCCCAGACCTCGATCCGTTCCCTTTCTCTGCCATTCACCCAAAAAAACCCTAATATACACCGCCATTCCCAGGACGATTCCTCCAATCCCTTTATCTGCCATTCTCGTGGTCGAATCCGGCGACCAGAAGAACACTCCATCGAGGTACGACTTTGATTTTCGATCTTGCATGTCGCCTTCTTTTATTTTGAATTCTCGGGTCGAAGATGCTCTCGCTTGGTAAATCCTTTCTGATTGCTGTCGAAGAATATCATCCTCTACCTTATGATCAATTATGTATTGTTGTACTCAGTCTCCTCTGCCGATTATGACTGTTTATCGCCGTTTTTGGAGTTTTTTGTTCCATGTCAATGCTGTGATGTTCAAGTGCGAAAACCTTTGATTTCTGGAGTCTCAGTCATTACTTGAGTCTGTTTGATTTCTATATTCCTGAATTCTCTTTCATTACTTTGATGTCTAGTAAGAGGCTCATGGATCTGAGTTCATCCTTCGTTTCAATCGAAATAGGTTTTAGATGAATGGCCTTGAATTTCATCAGTTGGTTCCGTGATGAAGATTATGTTAGTTTCTGTTAAATTTGAACCCCTGTTTGCTTAGCTCGATTCTGATAATTTGTTCTTATTAAGTGTTTAACATTTACAGTTCATCCTTTGTTTTAACCGAAGTCTAGGTTTCATATTGATGGCTTTCAATTGACCATATGGTGTTAATACTTTTTGCAGAGATGTGTCTTTTGGAGCTGGACTAATCTTGGCTGTTGGTCGAAAAGGCTACAAGTCAAGGTTAGTTTAATTTTATGCAGTCACCATGGACAAACAATGGATGAAATTGAAAGACAAATTTTGTTCAGAATATGTTAATGGGGTTAGAAACTTTTTGCAATTGGCCACTAATTCTGCTGATGCACTTGGTAGAATTAGATGCCCTTGCAAAAAGTGCAATAATACTTGCTTCAAAAAGATCCAAGCTGTGAAAAATGATATCTTCTTGTATGGATTCCTTCCTGATTATACAGTTTGGCTACATCATGGTGAGAATTTTGAAGTTGGGCAGAGTAGTAATGTTGGCATTAATCGGGATTCTTATGTCGACAATTCTGCTAATGATATTGAACCTGGGTTGCATGAAATGTTAGATGATATCCATAGAGCTGGAGGGGATATGGAGTGTGGTTTTGAGGGGACTGACACTGTTTGTGATGAAGGCAGGGACAGGGGGGACAAAGTGGACAGATTAGGTAGATTACTTAGTGATGCTCGAGAGCCTTTATTTCCTGGGTGCTCTAAGTATTCTAAACTATCTTTTCTAGTCAAAATGCTTAACAATAAAGTACTCACTAATTCTACCAACAAACTTTTTAACCTAAACTTGGAATTGTTCAAGGATGCTTTGCCAGTTGGTGAGACTCTTCCGTATTCCTATTATGATGTTAAGAAGTATATGAAAGATCTAGGGTTTGGTTATAACATTATAGAAGCCTGCCCTAACCACTGTGTCCTATATAGAGGGAGTTATAAGGATGCAGAGACGTGTCCAAAGTGTCGAGAGCCTAGGTATAAGAGTAGCAAAGGGAAAGGGAAGAGGGTGGCCATACATAAGGTTAGGTACTTCCCTTTGAAGGATAGGCTTCAGAGTTTATTTACAAATAAGGAAATTGCTAAGGATATGAGGTGGCACAAGGAGAAGCGTGTTGACGATGAGGTGCTTAGACACCCGGCTGATGCAGAAACATGGAAAAAATTCGACAGTGACTATGCTTGGTTTGCTGCTGACCCTAGAAATGTTCGCCTAGCTCTCTTAAGTGATGGTTTTAATCCCTTTGGAAACATGAGTCCGAATTACAGCATGTGGCCAGTGGTTCTAACTCCATATAACTTACCTCCTTGGAGTTGTATGAAAGAGTCCTTTATGTTCTTGACTGTTCTTATACCTGGTAAATCCTCTCCAGGTAATAAGATACATGTCTATATTGAACCAGTAATAGAAGAACTAAATGAATTGTGGAATGTGGGGGTTAAAACTTTTGATGCATACTCTGGCCAATATTTTCAATTGCATGCTGCACTGCTTTGGACAATCAATGATTTCCCAGCGTATGGAATGTTGTCTGGATGGTGTACCAAGGGTAAAATGGCTTGTCCAGTCTGTGGTAGTGAGACTTGTTCGTTACGTCTAACACATGGGAAGAAGGAATGTTATATGGGTCATCGTAGGTGGTTGGGAAAAGAACATCCGTGGAGGAGAAGTATGAAGTTTAATGGTAAGAAAGAAATTAGAGACCCCCCTGCCACTCTGTCTTCTGAAAATGTTTTGAACCAACTAGATGTCGCCCTTCCTAATTCTTCAGAGTTGAATCTGAAACCTGCAAGTAAGAAGAGGAGGTTAAATAACAAGTTTAATTGGAGGGTTCGAGCTTCCTTTTGGTCTTTACCTTACTGGAAAACTATTGAACTGCGTCATAACTTAGATGTTATGCATATAGAGAAGAATATTAGTGAAAATGTGTTGGGAACACTACTAGATATGGATGGAAAAAATAAAGATAATGCTAATGCTCGTAAGGATTTGAAGCTTATGGGCATTAGAAAGGAGTTGCACATAATTTCAGATGGTAATAAAGATGTGATGTCACCTGCTGCATACACATTAAATCTGGCATATAGGAAGAAAGTGTGTGGATGGCTTAAATCAATTAAATTCCCTGACTCTTATGCTTCAAACATTTCTAGATGTGTTGTTGCTGATGATTCTAAAGTCTCGGGTATGAAAAGTCATGATCATCATATATTCTTACAACGTCTTCTGCCTGTCGTGGCTAATGGTTTTCTGCAACAAAATGTATACACTGTACTAGCAGAACTAAGCGGATTTTTTAGGGAACTTTGTTCAAAGACAATTAAAAAGTCTAGTGTGAACAAGTTAGGGCAGGACATTATTTTAATCCTTTGCAAACTGGAAATGGTTTACCCACCAAGCTTCTTCGTTGTCATGATACATCTAGCAATTCACCTACCACGTGAAATAGAACTCGGTGGTCCAGTGCAATATAGATGGATGTACCCAATGGAAAGGTAATCCTAGATCTGGTTTTACATTTCAGAATTGAATACTTTTTATAAATATTGTTAATCAACTTCTTCTCTTTCGTTGTTTGTAAATGTGCATAGGTACCTAGGAACTTTGAAAGATTTTGTCCGTAACAAAGCATGTCCTGAAGGATGCATTGCTGAGGCATGCATAGCAAAGGACTGCTTGGATTTTTGTACTAGGTATTTGCAAGGGGTGGAGACTAGAGCTAATCGTTTAGATAGGAGTGATGATGGTATGGATTTAGAACTTAATGGCTTTGCAGTCTTCAGCCAAAAAGCTAGACCAATTGGAGGTGCTTCTCGTCAGAAACTTTCCCCAACAGAATTGAGTAAGATTCAATGGTACATCTTGAATAACTGTGAGGAGATAACACCTTTTTTTGAGTAAGTTTCTTGTGCTATGGGTAACAGTTCAATATGATTAGACCAAGTTAATAGTTAATTTTCCAACTCATAGGATTATCACTATTTTACAGAATGCATAAACAAGAGTATTTGCAATCAAATCCTAATAGAACAGAAGCAGAAATACAAGAGAATTTCCCGTGGCGACTCCTATTTTGTATCAGTCCGGATTGCGTCCCGCGATACTCCTGTTGGTGCGAGCACTCCTGTTTCGTGCCTTGTGCACTCCTGTTCGTACCAGACTGGGTTTTTTCCGGCGGTACTCCAGTTACCTGATTGTTGTACATGGTTACCCTGCAGCCTTCCAATACTATACTACTCAGGGAGGATATCATTTAGCAAATTTGAAAGTGAAATTGTATAAGCAAAATGCCTCTATCTGTCATCTGTTTTATGTGTTTTGACTGAGATGGGATGTGAACATGTGTACTTGATTGATTCAGTGGAATGAAAAGTGTGATAAACAACTTAAGTCCTGTTATGTGCCTAGGGTGTTTCTGCCCAATACTGTATTTGTATTGATGTCGATCTGAGCTTAGAATTTATTCACTGAGCGATGACTCATCCTTCGTCACCATTTTCCTCAGATCAAGAGCAGAAGTAAGATGTGTACTGTAGATATCGAGACTCAAGCTTGAAGGGAAGCCATGAGGTGGGCGGAGGACCCCGAACTCCTTAAATGTTTTATGTTGTGTGGATTTTGTAATAAAGCAGACTTCCCCGGTTTTCTGTTTTGACTCTGTTGCCAATGTAAATTATGGTTTGAAGTTTGAAAAAAATATAGATATATAAAGCTCGGGCCCGAGAATGTTTAAACTCGATGTATTTTACTGTTTCGTTTTGTAATGTAAAGTAAGGGTATTACATTTTTTGTATCAGAGCTAGGATATGATCCCGTGGATACCAAACGTTTTAAACGATATTTTTACCGGAAAAATCTTAAAATGATTTCACGAGGAAGTGACTAAATTTTGATTTTGACTATGTATTTTGTTTTTGTGGCGTTCAGTCAAGGAGCAGATCCGCAACCTCACAGGAATCCTAATGCTGGAGGTTCTAATCTTAATGGGAATAATGCTGACTCCCGCAATAGAGTCAATCCTTATGTCAAGGATTTTGAAAAGGTAAGAAATTTGCAGAGGCATACACAAGATCAACCAACAAAATGTCTTTCCATATCTCATCCACAATTCATGCATTTCCAACTTCATACCAAATGCAAATGATGAATATACATGAATAAGCCATCTTGACTTCACCGAATTTCAGAATCTATATCATTTAACAGACAATATAGACAATTATGGTCACTAAAGTAACCACATCACATATAATTTCCCATAAATTTAGATCTAAGATTAGAATCTACTCACAATTTTGTCTACAGTCGGCTATGCCCTTGCCTTTGGATGAGCCCTCAGCTTGCTCCTTACCTTTATATACAAAATTTTCAGGTTATTCAAGCACCAAGATACGTATAAAGTCATCATAATCATGGTTGTGTTCATGCATGTTGATAAGGCCACTAGGGAAGTTGTACGGCCGTACACTTACCCTGCTTCATCATTTAGGTAATTTCTCCCTTGATACTTAATCAAATCAGTTAATTCTTATTGATACTGAAACTAGACTCATAGGGATACATCATATCCAAATTTCAGACCATTTGGAACAGCCGTTTGAGTCCGGTAATCATTTTAAGTTAACGTTTCAAAACTGTCAGCTACTTTCTTTTCACTTCAAATTCAACTTCCCTACTTCTAACAATTGTTCCTGACCACTCCAAAAGCAAAACTACATTCTGAACGGTCAATTCGAAGAAATCAATATAATAATTATTATATCAAATTTTTAGAATGATCCAACGACTGGTTCGCACTGGATCTTACCTCTAATATGTTGTCCTGCTACAGGTAAACAGTGTCGCACCCTTTCTGTCCAGCGGCATTCTTCAATGAACCAGAGATCATAACGATGATCCCAACGGTCCAATCGTAGAAAAAAAAGTATATAACACAACCTACAAATCTCAGCACGATCCAGCGGCTCGAGTGTCCGAAATCGTCCTTCTCACAGGCTGTCTTGCTGCAGGACGAAAATTGACACCCCCTTTGTTTCCTTCTTCTTCTTGTTCCTTTCCTTGATATCCTTTTTTTATCTCTCTGCTCCTTGTTTCTGGGAATGGGGATGGTGGTTTTTGGGTGGTGAAACCAGGTGGAAGAAGGAGAGCAAGAGAGGGACATGAGAGAGAGTGAGGGAAAGAGATGAGAAGAAAATAAGAGAGAAGAGGGAAGGGGCAGATTTTTATCTCCCCTTCTCTAGAATTCTCCAATCCTCCAAATTGTCCATTTGGCCCTAAACTTTCCTTCTTTTGCAATTAAGTCTAAAACTTTCACTATTCACTTCCTTTTTGGTTCAAAAGACTAATTTTTGTAACCCGATCACAAACACGTCATTATGACGTAATAATTAGTACGAGAGTAGGGATGTTACAGCGATCCATTTTAAATATTTTTTATTTCTAGAATTTGTATTCATATTTTATGTTAGAAATCTTTTTTAGTCATTTTACTAAACCTCTTATATTAGAAAGTAATTCTGATAGTTTTACAGCTAAATACTCAACATTTTTTTTAAATACTTCCTGAAAAGCTGCTTCATTCTGCAAAAGTTATAGGAGGATCAACTACTAGCCATACAAATTGAAACAATAGCGTCATGAAAGAAGTTTAAACATAAATAATATATTCGACGACCCTTCTACCTTATGCAACGAAGGGGAAAACTGGTTCTCCATTTCAATTTTAATGCAACGAGAGTGAAAGTAGGTATGACATTTTGGTCTTCCTCCAAATTGCCCATTTGGCCCTAAACTTTCCTTCTTTTGCAATTAAGTCTAAAACTTTAACTGTTCACTTCCCTTTTGGTTCAAAAGACTAATTTTTGTAACCCGATCACAAACACGTCATTATGACGTAATAATTAGTACGAGAGTAGGGATGTTACAGTGATCCATTTTAAATATTTTTTATTTCTAGCATTTATATTCATATTTTATATAGAAATCTTTTTGTCATTTTACTAAACCTCTTATATTAGAAAGTAATTCTGATAGTGTTACAGCTAAATACTCAACATTTTTTTAAAATACTTCCTGAAAAGCTGCTTCATTCTGCAAAAGTTATAGGAGGATCAACTACTAGCCATACAAATTGAAACAATAGCGTCATGAAAAAAGTTTAAACACAAATAATATATTCGACGACCCTTCTACTTTAAAAAGACACGTACTAGGATTCGAACCATGACCACTTTAAAGAAAAACAAAGATCATAACCAATTACACTAAGTACATTTGTTCTATCTTTTTTAATTAAAAACATATAATAGCAGGGAGGAATAAACCATTCCCCTATTTCAAATTCCATGCTCTAAGAGCGTAGGAAGGGTAGAATAGAGAGTGTCAATTTTTTTCTCTTTCCTCTATGGAACGAGCCAACTTACCGTACACATGCGAATTTAAAACGGATCCAGGAGTGTCAATTTTTTTTCTTTAACCCCTTTTATTCCTCGGTGGTGGTAAAATATATATGAAAAGGCAAAGACAATACTCCTTTTTATTGCTAAAAAGAAAAAAATAAAAAATAAACTAATGCATGGATTTTAATGGGCTAACCGCTAACCATAAAATAAAAGAGTTTAATGGGTCTGACCTGCACGGGATTTGGCCATCAAGTAAAACAAATAAACATCATGGGTTTGCCATTCTAAAACAAGCTATTTTCTCTAGCATAATATATATTATGCTATTATTTTATATCTTAGTGGCTAAAATATAATGTATTTTAATGTTATTCAATGGTTCAACCTCGACCAACCCAATTAGTCCAACTTTTATCATTTCAAATATATATTATATAATTATTTGATATCATAATGATTAAATTATAGTGTATTTTATAGGGAATCGTTTGGTATTTGTTAGTAAAAAACTAAACAAAAAGATCTATTTGGTTATTTTTAAGATTAAATCGATCCTAAACATTTTCCGTTTCTTTTCAAACTTCTCTCGTTTTATTCCCGAATCAGTGATGTGCAAATGGCGAATTGCAATCATCTCTTTTCTTTCACTATTTTTTATTTTCCAATAGAAAGTTTAAAAGTAAAGAATAATTAGAGTTTGGCATGGGTTGGGTAAACATGCTGAATTTCAAGTTTTGGCCCGTTTTGATCAAGTGTAATTTATGATCACATGGTTCCCTGATACCCGATAAAAATCTCAATCCAAACCAGTTTGGCAGGTGAGTCCGTGTTTGCCATCATTCTTTAGGGATACAGGAACGACGGTTCCTATCCCAAATCGTGTTGTTCGTTATTGATTTCTTTAGATTTTATCATGGTCTGGCAAAAACCAGAAAGCACAATGACGACAAGATGAAAGTTTTATAAAGCAAAGTAATAGGCCAACGGGCCGAGTAAAAGCTAGCAACAATTGTGAGATGCTCATATCCCGAAAACCGGCGGGATACACGATTTTTTATTCGATTTTCTGGAATTCAGTTTCTATAAAACTTACTCTACCTCTTATCATATTACCAGAAACAATATTGTTTCACAAAGTAACAAGTACTTGATTTTGGTTCATAAGGCTGAATTTTGATTCGTTGTATCATTCATGTCTCTTTCCTGCTAAAATTCACTATTTTTATCACGTGTTTCCAAAAAAAAAACTATACAACAATACCTATACACCCCATTACATTATCAAATTTCATTCCTCACCTTCCTCCGGCCAACTGGCCGGTTCCCACACTAGTGTATTTCAATGCGACAATTCTTGCACCTTTTAATTTACAATTTCTTTTGCCAACTCTCATCTCTTTCAGTCTTTCTACAAAATCGACTGCCCTCGATAGGCTCTGTTCCCTTCTTTATACTGCTCTTTTTTTTTCTCCTGTTCTGCTGCAAACTCCCTTCTTTGTGCTTGCTCCACTGCCAACGACGAAACCTCCCTCTCTCTGTTCTTCATCCCTATTTCGAAGAAGCTCGCCGTCGATGCCCTCTTCTCCCAGCTGATCAGGCTTTCGATCGCCGCACACACATAAGAGTATCCAGATAACACATAAGAGTATCCATATTGAATACTAGTTGATTGATTGTGGATATTAGTTGGTATCTGCTATCTGGATACTAGTTTGTGATGTTTTGAATACTAGTCTGTGCTATCTAGATACTCAGCAGACTTGGATATTAGTTCATACATTTTGGATATTAGTTAGTATATACTAACGAATCTTCAAGTTAACAGAATAACTAGGTTGGATATGGTATTAGAGTCATTGTTTGGACGGGTAGTTGCAGTCTAAATTAGACCAGATCTTCCTAGACAACAAACTAAAGGGGCAGACCATGAACTAAACCAAATTGTATGCATATGGTGTCGCGGTCTGGACCAAACTATATGGTACGGTCTAAATCAAAATTTGCCTTGCCGTTTGGTCAGATCACTAGCCTTACACCAAAGGGGAGGAACGAGTTGCTGCAAAAGAAGGAAACTATGGACCATCTTTGAAAGAAAATAGGAGAGGGTGTTTAGCACCTAAGAAAATAGGAGAGGGTTATGTTAGCATGGTGCAAATACATCAACCGATATCTTCTGATTTATCTAGTATTGCTTTTACCTCTGATTATGCGGGAACTAGGTATGACGCTTTGGAGCTGTGAGTTTTGCTCTACCTTCTCGTAATGTTTATGCAATAAATGTGACAACGGCCCCCTGAATTACAAACCAACTTCATATATGTAGATACCTTGATATTGTTAGAAACATGAAACAATCATCAGAAATTGCCAAAATGGCATTCACAATTGCAACTAAATGGAAATTGTCTCAGCAAAAGTACTGCTTTTCCTATACTAAAACGAAAAGCAGGGCAACATTCGCTGAATGTCGACTATTAGGTATTAATCATAAATCGACATTCACCTTTGCTAATCAAAATATGACAAATCCTGATCGTTGTAATGGTATTTTGTTAATTAGTAGTTCAACATAGTGTGCTCAATATTTTTTCAGATTTCAATTTCACAATCACTAAATTCTCTACTAAAAACTTTTCTCTAGATTTTGTTTCTAAAAAACGGCAGCTGCGTTTCTCTCGAGTTTGTTTTTTGTAAATGACAAGTGATTTTCAATGAAAAAGAAATGCAGGAATGCAATGGACATTGTAAAGCCGCAGGGCAGACGAAAGCTAAATTCATGGAAACAAACTGAAACATGCTGCTCTTCCCAGTATCTGTTCGCATTAGGGCTTGCTTCTCCAAGAGTGATAACAAAGTACACCCTATATGTTCTTTCGATTACCCTAAATTGTCCAAACCCAGAAGCAACTCATCCCTGCGCCAAAAGCTTCTACTACAAATCAGAGTCAACCAGCTGCGACCCTTTCTCCATCTTCAACGAAGAGTAATTGCACTTTCAGGCACCTGAAATAATCAGACCATTAAAACACAAACGGTATGGAAACATATAACTTGTAAGCTTAGAGCGGAAATCATCAAACTCGTTCAACTTAATCAAAGAAAATCCAGAATGAAAGAAACTGAAAATCTACAAAGCTCAAACCATCAGCACCCCCCCCCCCCCCCCTACATCTCACTTTATCCTGACAGCATAAAACACATTCTCCAGGATAGTAAAGTATTCACAAAGTTTGAGCCAATCTCTAAATGCTAGAGCAGACCAATCATTTAGGAAAAAACAACATTCAGGCTGTCACAGTTGCATCATGATCCATGATTTGACTTCTGTGCATGTCCTTGAAACTTATGTCCCGTTTCTGTTCACAACAGTTGAGATCACACATCCAGATGCTTGCCTCATTATTTTCTCAAAAGAGAACTACTTTTCCTTTCATTTGGTTCCAGTCGTCATAAAACTTACTAATTGTCAACAGATAGGTCAAGTTGCCTAGTTAATGCAATTGTAGCCATGTCTGAAACTACCAGTGCAGTCAGCAGAAAAAACAATTCTCCTAGTTCCCGACATCTTTCACCGAACTTAAGACTTGGAAGATCTGAAAATATCTCTTATTTGTGATGACTGATAAATAGAATATCAATATAAGTAACTTAAAGAGAGGGTAAGAAAGGAGATTACATCAGGCCATGTGTCTGTGATAAATTCAACGACGTCATAAGCTATGTCTCCTTGAACATCAATTTGCTCCTTGTCAGTTGGACCCTGCATGTTACCACATGTAGAATCATAAGAAGCGGAAAAGATTAAGGTATAGAAGAATCTTAGAAGCATATCGGCACCTTGACAACAGATGCACCAGTAGCAAACTTCTTTCCGAGTTTTTTGGAAGCATCACTAAGCTTGATTCCTGGAAACAAAAACTATTTTTATGAATGTACATTTAAACCATCAAACAAAAAAACACAGTATTAAAATTATTTCAGGAAGTAGCTCACCAAAGAGGTCCAATCCTTTAATAATGGTAATACATTTGCGCTTGTTGCGTACAATCTTCTCTATTACAACTTCTTGCTTCTCCTGCATGTCATAGAGAAGAGTTTCTCTAATTTATATCAGCGCATTTATGACAGCTTATTATGAATCAATTCCAAGATATTAAAATTCTTGTGTTTTGGAACTATTCCTACAAAATTAAACATGAATCATAGTGCTTAAAAAAAATGAAAAATCTATATTTCTTCTTACTTGAAAAATAACAGGGAAGAGAAAGTAGAGTGGCAAGAAGAAAAAGACAATAAATTACAGTGAGATCAATCTATGCCATTTCCATTAACCGATGTTTACCACTTTTCATAGGCATTCTAATCCATTTCCCAACTTTCATTGACTAGAAGATAACAACTAGAGAATGGAAATGGAACTCAATTTCTTTCTTTCTTTCTTTATTATTATTATTAGTATTATATATATTTTATTTTTTTGGTTGAATGCAAACAAGTTGTAAGAGAAACACTAGGGTAAACTGTTAGCCGATCTTAAAGAGCTATGGGAAATTGGTTCAGATAAGTACTGCCTCTGCACCCAGAGCAAGAGGCTTGCATAGTGAACAGAGCATCTACCATCAAACAATCACATGATGACACCCAAATTCGAACTCCAGTTGAGCTAAGATAGGCATGAGTACCTCATAAAGATAGGTGTTAATAGTACTACCTGACCCCTTAAGACTAGAAGATGCAGGTAAGGAAAACAATATGCTAGTAAATAAGCCCACTTGATGCATTTGCCACAAATTTATATAGATATGGTCATATGGAACATCGTGCATGGCAGGACAGTCAATCCTAAGACAAGTTAGTGAGAGTGTGAGACTACAAAATCAATGCAAAACCATACTCCAATAGAAATCCAATAGCATCATCTATTACAGAAACAAGTAAAGGTATAGTGCTTCCATTGAATAGGTAGATGCTAAGAAACCAGCTATGGCATTTGCAGCAAATATAATCCCACGTATATCACAACTAGATCCACACAGCACATGCTACTTCTAACTGTGACACATCGTCATTAACAGCTATGGTACACATGGATTCCTAGGAAGAAACCATCAGCCTGTCTCATTGAGCATTTACAGCGTTCATATAGATCAGATAACCTGGAAACTAGAAGAGCATATAAAGGCAGAAGAATAAACCCACAATAACTTTGAATCAGCAAGTGCTGTGCCACAGCCAGGTAAAGCTGCAGCATACATGCGTTATGCACTTGTGCAAGTTACATATCAAATGAACTGAAGCAAGTATACTGCAAGGCAGAGTGCGACAAGAAGAGCAAGAAAGATAAACAATTAACAAGATTCTTACTTTCTTTTTGATTTTGCCTCCGGGAAGACGTTTAACTTCTGCAGGTTTCGATGCTGATGTCTCTCCTGCAATCAGAGTGGCAAGCGCATTCCTAAATAACCAACACAGCAGACGAAAATGGAAGAACGGAAAGAAGAAACTAGCCTCTGCCCGTGATAACAACAATTTTACCAGATTGAACAGATGAGGCAGCCCCATCAGCAGCGCCATCGATTGAGATGCCGACAGATTGAAGACGTTCAGAAACCTTGCCAAGGTCGTTTTCATTAGCATCTACACAAAGAATCACGTAAAATAGAGTAGCCCATTAAAATATCGATCACACATAGGAAAAGGCGCAAGCCATAGAGAGAGAGAGAGGAGTAGGGTTTAAGCGAAGGTGAGAGAGGGCAGTGGAATACCTTTGAGAAGATCGGGGTAGACGTCGGGGGCGTTCTTGACGAGCCATGGCTTGCACTTCTCAAAATCGGATCCAAATTCACAGTACTCCGGCGGAAGAGAGCAGACGCCGCAGTACAAAACTCGCACCGGTTGCGGTTTCTCCGTCATGGAGATGGAAATCGGAAGTGCCTCCTTCAAATTTGGATACACAACTGCCGCGATATGCTCTCCCTTTTCTGGCAGCAGGTGGGAACTAAATTCGATTCGCGAGCAGAATGATATGCTCTTCGTGCAGAGCAGGTGACGCAAGGAAAATGGATTTTCGAACCCTATTGTTCGTTTCGGGCTTTCGGCTACCTTTTACGTTTTTACTGACACTGTTCCACGGTTCTCCCAAAAGAAATGCTCTACGGTGCGGTAGTCGGTAGACGATGGCCTTGATGTTAAAATGCAACTAGATTAGGCCCGCCCGTTGGACGGATGAATTTCATTAATAGTATAAATAATCTTATTAGTAATTGTTCACAGCAAGACATGTTTTATTTAATACCATAAAATTTTTGAATGATTTAGTTACTGAAATTAGGGGTGGGCATTGGGTGGGTTGGGTGGATTTTGACCATAAAATGCACCCACCCGCGCTTAAACGGATTGATAATTTTGAACCCACCACCCACCCACATTTAGTCTCGGGTTGGGTCGGGCGGATGGTGGATGATGCGGGTGGGTTTGTGGGTTCACCCACATCACAATGTATATAATATAAAGGAGTCAACTTGACATGATAATAGGTGAAGAGAGTTATCGGGGGAAACAAGAAGATGAAATAAGGCGAAAAATGTCGAATTAGTTCTTAAATTGAATAGAAATTTTATTATGAAAGAGTTTTCTACATATTGAGATGATTATCAGGTGCAAGGAACTAAGGAAAATAATTCTACAAAGGAAAGAGCGGCGATCTAGGCACAAGAATTAGAGGAAAAAATAAAGGGAAGAAGAGGGGATCGATATTTGGAAAGTTGGCTTTGAGGTTCAAACTCCAGGAGCAGTCCTAGTTTATGTCTAACGTCTCCACTCTCCCCTCTCTAGCACCAACAAATTTGATCTTTTTTGTTGTTGGGTTGAGCGGGTCACCCGCGCACCCACCCACAACCCATCCACCACCCGACGGATGGCTCCCAGCGCAATCCGTCACCCACCCACAGACCCACCCATTTAACAAAATTCGGATCAAATGCGGGTGAGTCGGCCCAAACCCGCGGATGATCCGCCCGCATCCCAGCCCTAACTGAAATCATACTCGTATAATTTTCAACATGCTAACCCCATTTATTGACTGTCGTTACTCAAAATAAAAAAAAATATAAATCATGCAAGGAAATTGACTCCTGAAATTTTAATAAGACGACCACACTATTTGATCCTTGGCGTAAAAAATTATTGCAAATTTCATTTTGGATTCCATCTGATCGCTTCACCTCCTCTCTCTAAAGCACCGTCATCTCTAACAATTACAATGTCTTTGTCGTCCTTAACAAAATCTTTTTCTTCAGAATTGGTTGTTCCTACTTTTTTTTCACTGGAAGCCAATCTATAGTGATAAAATGTTTGGAAACACTAACATTACGCACAGTAAAATTTACGTCTCATGAACTTTTTATGAGATTTGTTCTTTTAACTAAAGTTGATAAACAACCTTGCAACCAACACAAAACTTGATAATCTATAGATTGAAAACTTAATGAATAACCAGTAGGTGTTGACTATTCTCCAATTCTTTTTTTTCTCTTATATATATGCAATTGTCCAAACTGTAAAAATGGCTTAGAAAAGTTTAGTGGTCGATAATGGGAATGCTTAAACCTGCCACGAATGCCATCTTCCATATATAGTGGTTTAATTTTTTATTTGTAGATCATGAATTAAGTGGGGAGTAGCATGATCATTCTGATTTGACTATAAGAAGATTAGTCAAAGTCCAGTTAGTAAGGTGAGAATCACTTTCATAACAATCTAACAAAAATGGTAGTGGAAATACGATTAGTAATTATCGTAGATATCAGGTACCATTATAGGAGAATTGATAGGTCACGGATGCTATTATATATGATGCTATCGAAAGCTAGACAAACAATTTTTTATTTCAAAATATGTCAAACTTGATATAATTTTATATAATGTAATCAATTTAATATTTTAGTTAAAATTTTACAATTTAAATTATAAAACTGAAAACTGATTAATTAAAAATAATAAAGGAGTGGTTATGCATCTTGAATTATACACCTAATAATTTAACAAACTAACAATAATCTACATTACCTAAATGGCCACAATGAAATACAACTGCTAATCATAATTTTAAAAGATATATAGAGAAATTTATAATGCTATACTCGGCCTCTGAAACCCATTATATTATCATAATAATAATGCTTTGATTATCGTAGCCTTTTTTTCCAAGTTATACCGAAGTACAATAGTTAAAACCTCTACCCGAACCCCGAAAATACATCAATGCAACCACCCTACAAAATCAAAGGACGCTATTTCTACAGGGGACAGCAACAGAGCTTGTCTTGCCACTCTATGGGCAGCCCAGTTGGCAGTCCTCGGAACCGCACTAAAAAGAATACACGAGGAACAGGACCTCACTAACTGAAAACAATCACGAAGCAAGGGCCCACCCACCGAATCTTCGCAACATCTACCATCAAGTTGGCGAATAACTACTTCGGAATCTCCTTCTATGATGACGAGGCGAAGACTTCGAGAGATAACAAGAGAAATGGCGTCCCTTGCGGCCAATAGTTCAGCAAGATAAGGATTCGAAACTCCAGGATGATGGAAACCCAAGGCCAAAAAGACTTGCCCATCTGGCCCTCGAGCGACGAGACCTGACGAGCAACCCGGGGCACGAACAGCAGCATCGAAATTGATCTTTATATAACCATCCGGGGGACCAATCCAATTGGCAGGGCGAGACGACTGAGGGCGGGGCAAAAATACCAGAGGCTGGGGGGGGGGGAGAGAGGAAAATTCTTGGACTTGAAAGAAGAACTGACGGGCAAGCGAAGTGGCTAGTGGTTGAGTGAATTCAAATACCACTTTATTTCTAGATTTCCAAATTCTCCAAAGAAGGAAAATACAGGGGAGATAGTGGATTTGGAAGTTTTCCGAGTTCATAACATGTCGCCACCAAATACCAAAGTTATCAGTTGGGGCGGAACTAATTAAACAGCTTAAACCCACCATATTCCAGAGTTGTAGAGCAACGGGACAATAGAGAAAGAGGTGCTCAATACTCTCTTTATCAACCCAACAGACTGGGCACCGCGTTTGACACCTTACTCCCCGAGATTTAAGGCCCGTCATGGTTGGTAGGATAACTTTCAGACATTGCCATATAAAGAATTTAAGCTTAGGAGGGACATCATGAAAGTTTTTTTATTGTAAGTTCCATGAAAGTTTAATTAAAAAAACCAAATAACCGACTGTTCTTGATGATTATTGTTTGATTATGAGTTTGAATGCAATTAAAAGGATTGACAGATTGACACAGTAACTGTAGGAGCTGTAATGGGCTTTGAGGGAAGGGGAACAATTGATTGGCGGCCTAATTTAGCTCACGGCCAGTTCAGTTGTATTTTACAAATATCTCCTTCCCAGGATTGCGCACAGCTCAGGGAAGTAGAGTTTAAGGGGGTTCTGGCCAAGAACCCCCTTATAGTATTGTTAGGATACTAGTGTTTAGAGTTAAATGGTTCGATTGGCATGAAGGTTGATACCGATTTAATAAAATAGGTAGAAATGTGAAAAGTGAAAACTCATTACTATCAAATGAATTTAAGCCTATATATAAACATATTTGATTGAAGACAACCTACTTTCAATTTATGTTTATATTTAAATAAAATACAACATTTCAAACATAATAACAAACACTCGTATGTAAATGCAACATTTAACGTCAACATCTAAATCTTTATATTTGAATACAACAAATAATATCAACAGTTAACTTTCAAATCATGAAATATATCATAAATTAATTTTTTTTAATTAAATTCACTAAAACAACACCATTTTGTATAGAGCTTGGAAATCGATCAAGCCGGTCATACCGATGATATTCCAACCAGTTTCATGACTAGCACTGATCATACCAGGTTCATCTAAAGGCTATCACGGTTAATGAGGTAGAAGACGAGTTTACAACTCAACCTTAGGAAGGAGTAGAAGGCGAGAGACCCCCTATGGATATTGATGGCAATGGTGCGGGACAGGTACCTCAGTCCTCAATACACATACTCGTCCCGCACTAAGCACGGGTTAGGTTGGGGTAATAACTGCGCTGGTATTGGGCGGAATGGTTCGACTCATTCTTATACGTTATTTGAAAAGAGACGTCGATATTGAACTCTTTACAACAAGGCAGAAAAACACTTCATAAATGGACGAGAGATATAGTAGAAGGAATAATTGAGTCTAAATATTTGAAAGATAGAGTCTAAAAATTTCTCTCGGATGGAAATATGATTTTAGAAATGTTAAAAGAGGAGAAATACGGGTAGCTATTGGCGCAAATCATAACAAACTGGGTCAAGGACGGGGGCGGGATGAGGCAGGTCAGAAGCAATACTCATGCCTCGCCTCACGCTACTGCGGAACGGGTAATACTCGCCCCAAATTGGTCGGGACATGTCGGGTCGTGTGGTTTAGGTTAGAAATTGTCATCACTACTTATGGAAGGTGCAATGGATGGAGAAAGTAGTCTTGAAGAATGTGCAATCCTCCAAAATTTCATGGATTCTTGGAAAGACGATGAAAACATCATAATTAATGAAGATTTCTATCATTTCCTCCATCTTCTTCAATTTGCATCCAGACCCTAGCAAAAGGTAAGCAGTTCACCTCTTCAATCGCAATTTGTTTACGCATCTTCAACCATTGAGGAAATTCAGAAGGAAGTGGATATGGAGACTTCACACAAAGATGCTCAACCCAAAGAAAAGCATGAAGATGGGGAGCATCACGAAGAGCTACCTACTCCAGCAAACAATATGAACTTGGAGCCACGAACGACTGGAGTGGGGGAGAGTCAGAGTCGAAAAGAGGATTCTTGAAAAAGATAGTTTGAAAAAAACATTTTAGATATAATCTTTTATCATATAAATATCTTAATTATGTCGTGATCTTTTCTTGAATTCTCACAACTTTTATCGTTCTCAATGAATTCAATCAAGAAGAAATGAATTTGGATATATTATCCGAATTGTGAACGCCGTCTTTAAGCTTAAAAAAAAACAAAAAAAAAACTTCTTCGGAGGTTAAAGTTCTTTGATAAATTCCAATTCCATCTTAATTGGATCTATAACTAGAAGGGGACGAATATGTGGGATCTATAAATGTTTTAATTCAGTTTTTTGTGATGCTCATTAATGGTTTAGAATAAGCTATTGGAACCTTTGCATTGTTGGGGCAGGGTTACTTCCTTAATTTGTACATTGATCTGATTCGATATTATCGAGATGAAATTCATCCCACGAATTTTGACGCAAAGACTTAGCATCTCTATGGGATTAAACTAGAATGATTGCGAAGTAAATAAAAACAAAACAATGACATTGTGAAAGTAAATATTCTCGCATTTAGTGCTTCTGCATGTCATTCTGTCTTGTTTCTTCTTTTTGGTCTCATATGACATATAATAACAAAAAAAAAAAACAGAATAATGAAAAGGTCTTTTGTATTATTATATGTACATAGAAAGAAACTAATAGAAGGGATCTTTTGATCAATACATAAATCATTTCAATGGAGATCAATCAAAATGTTCAAGAGGAGCAGGTTGTTTTGGCTCGATACCATCAATAATTTTGGTACACCTGAAAAAATTGTCAAAACCTGAATTTTCCAGAAAATTGGAGCTCTCGTTTGATACCAGATAAAGCAAATCTTGGTTTTCGCTTCCCTAGTGATGGACTTGAAGTTTGTGTGAAACTAAGTACATATATGAATATGCCAAAGACAAAGAATCAGTGGATGAGTTGTGGTAAGGGGCGAAATGCCACTCTAACCGGTACGATGGGGGATAAAATTTAGATTGCTCCCCCGAATATTCTAATTTTTCCGAAACAATGTTGAAGATCATACCAACATGCGCGTCCAACAAAGGAAAATAGCACGATACTACCTATCTCCCCCTCATCAAAGAAAGAGCATAACGTCACCCATCCATACACTACGAGATTTAGGAGAGCTAAGCAGAAAGCGCGATGATGCTTAATGTTAATTCATGAAGACCCAGTCTTTAGAATTGAAGAATCTCTTCATGAAACCCCTACATCTTCTTCTCATAGTTTAATGAAGTCGTTAGGAGACTCTAACTTTGACTAAGAGGAAGTAAGGGTGGACATTGTAGAATTCATCATTCTGAAGGAAGATCATGGTGTAGAATTGGAAAATGTCATTCTCGAAGCCGGCGACCATGAAGACAACTACAAGATCTTGGTGGAGTTCTATCATAAAGTGGAATTAAGCGCACGCGCATTGCGGAGTCCCAACCCTCCTTGGTCTTTAGGCAAGCATATAATTTCCTAATCGAGCAAATGAATCCTTCAATGTCTTTGTTGGTTGCCTCAGATGAACCCCGTGATCTTTCTATCGTTGTAGTCGCATATGCCCATCGGAAGGATCATTGTCAGCATTATGTACGGAGAGGGATCACATTTAGTACTGACAAGCCCCAGTCTAATCGATCATAAGCTTTAGCTAAATCGATTTTGAGGACCATCTGACCAACCTTACCCTTCTTCATATGCATGGTTTGAATCACCTCGTGTAAGATAATGATATTATTATGTGTGATGCGTCTCGGAACAAAACTTGTTTGATTAGGTTGAACAAGTTTTTTCATCAGAGGCTTCAACATGTTCACTTGGTAAGTGCTTTGTAGGAGACATTACATAGGCCTATGGGTCAGAACTCTACCAAAGACGTAGGGTTGGCCACTTTGGGAATGAGTGTAAGGAGAGTGGCGTTGATTGAGGCTATCAATTCCGGTGACCTGAAACACAGAGCAATAAATTGAGAGAAGAAGTTACCTATAGTATCCCAACAACGTTGTAAGAAGACCAGGTAGTACCCATCCTTGCCAGGAGCTTTCTAGGGTCTCATGCCTTTTATTGCTCCTAGAATTTTTATTCCTGAATCTCAAGGTCGAGGCAGTCCACACTAGGGTTGAGCTAATGGAACTGCACCGACCAAGTATTTATTATCGTCTGGCCAGAGTCCTTGTAAAGGTCTACATAGAAAGCTCGAACCAAAACCTATAGCTCAGAGTCATCCTGCACCCATTCTCCAAAGCCAATTTTCAACTTTTACATACGGTAAAACATCGCAACTTCATAGTAGAGAGATGAAAGAACCCCTTCTATAATCCACTACACTCGTGACTTATGGAACCAAAGGATTTCCTCATGTTTAAAGACATCGTGAAGGGTTGTTTGTGTTTCCTCCTCGTCCCGTATGCTCCCAGAGGTTGGGTTTTGTTCATTCTTTATTTCTAGAGCTTGCAGTCGATACAACAGTTGTTTCTTGCGGCCAAAGATATTTTCGAACACCTTTTTGTTCCATTATGATAAGTATGTTGTAAGGTTCTCTAGGCTTGATTGGAAGTTGGAACTCTTTTCCCATCCATCTTGCAAGACTCGGGGGAAATCACTGTGAAGTAGCCAGGGTGCCTAAAAATGAAAAGGTTTCCCTCCTTGACATTGCTTGTGGCGAAACTCAGTGGTTACCAGGTTCGGCCTATGATTTGACTTTACTTCAATGAGGAAGGTGGTGAGCATGTTTGGGAACAACTAGAGTCATAGTGTATTGCATAAAGCAAACTCCAGGCATTCCTTTAGATGCCTCAGCCCACTCCATGTAGACCAGGGTCCCAAAACCTGAACATCCATGAGGCTGCAGTCATCTATATAAGAGCGAAACTCCCTGTTGTCGGCGATATTGAAACCGGCCCCACCTTGTTTATCATTCGGGCAGAGCATAACATTAAAATTGCCAATGAGTAACCACAGGAGATCCGTCTCCACAGTCAAATGTCGAATCGATTCCCGAAGTTGCCACTTGTGACTAGGACTGGGTGCTCCATACACCCCTGAAATAAATACTTATTGCTCGTTTGCGAGGATGAAACGAATGTGTAGAAGCTGGTCCGTTGCATCCTCTATCTGCAGTGAGATCTCTCGAGCATTCCACAATGCCCATATACCACCAAACAAAACCTCTAGCTTCCACTCGATATTCCCCGATTAAAACCCATTCGGCGAACCACTTTTTCCGCCTCCCTACCAATGATCTTTAGATCCACAATGAAAACGACCGTACTTACCCGAAAAAAGACCGTTGGACAGTGTTGTCTACAAAACATATGAAAATGACTTAAGAAAATGACTTAAGAAACTTTGGTAATTCGCACCCCTACAGTTCCAAGAAAAGATAGAAATCATCAAAAATAAAGAGAAAAGTAACAGGCTATCACAAACAAAGGCAATTAGAGGACAAAAACTCCCCGAAAAGAGGAAGATCACGATGCTTCCACATTAGTAGTGGATGTGGATTGAGTGTTCTTCTCCTGATCCTATGATGATGTCCCGCTGAATGAGGTATTCTTATTTGTTTTGATGTCAACATTCAAGTTCAAACTGCGCACCACTAGCTTCTGCTTATCCGGAGGCTTCTGCTTAAACTATTTAGTGGGAGAGAGCACCACAACATGTGACCCTTCCGATTGTGGATGGGCTTGATGATCTTTTTTTCTTCTGTCCTCCTTGCTACAACTGGTTTGCGGCTCCACCGGGACATATATAGACTGAGGTGCAACATTCTGTGCAAAAGATTTAAATTACGACTTAAAACGAAAGACATGTAGCCCGTTAAAATTTATAGAGAAAAAGGTTATAAGCCTTCCATAAATGGTGATGTGACAAATTATGCATGATTATTGACAATAAGATCTCTAATCAGAATTGCTTGGTGGGTTGTAGAGCGAAAGGAAAATTGTAAATTACAATATTATATGTGGCGAAGTAAAATAATAACTTTGAACCATGAGATTTGAGGTTCAAATCTTTTAAATAGTACCAACCAGGAAAAATAAACCTATATCACACTTATAATAATAATTTATAATAATAATAATAATAATAATAATAATAATAATAACATAAGTGTGGAAACGAAAATTTATACGATAAACAAATCGGTAATTTCTAAAGATACTATTTGGATCAAATAATAATATTTTAGTTGCTTTTAAGTGCAATAAAATCACGTCTCCTGATTCTTCTCGACCAGTTTCCCCTAAAACGGTTAAGAGAAAAAAGACTCCCACCACTCCTCTCTCTTTCATCACTTTAAATCCCCCCATGATTTTCTCCTCCATTTTCTCATGAAATTCAAACCGAGTTCTCCGAACCCGCAATCCGCCGCCTAACCGAGACGAAAACGCTACGCAAATGAACCAGCAGCCGCCGCCGCCGCCGACGGAAGCGGCGCCGGAAAAGGCGCAACAGAGATCCTCCTCCGTGGGCGGGTCCCCAGCGTGCGCGGCTTGCAAATACCAGCGCAGAAAATGCGCACCGGACTGCCCCCTCGCCCCGCACTTCCCTCCCAGCCGCCACAAGGAGTTCCACAACGCCCACAAACTGTTCGGGGTCAGCAACATGCTGAAGATCACAAGGGAGCTCAGCCCCGGCCGCCGATCCCTCGCGATGAAGACCATCATCCACCAGGCCAACGTCCGAGCCCTCGACCCCGTCGGCGGTTGCTACCACGTCATCCTCGGGCTTCAGCACCAGATCAAATCGATGGAGGCCGAGCTCGACCTCGTCCTTCGCCAGCTCGCCTATTGCCAAGCACATGCCGCTGCCGCGTTCGCTCCTAATGGACCTGATGACGACGAGGTTATTGGTCTACAGTCCTTGCGAGAAGAGAAATCGTGTTTGGATCGGGATGCGTACAAGGTGTTAGATGATTTGTCTGTGAAGATTGAGAACCACGACGCGGAGTCGTTGAGTTGTACTGCGGCTCCTGGACACGGTAAGGCAGCCTCCGCGCTGTTACAAGAGCACCACTATCTTCAATTCAAGCCAACGTACGTTGATTCCCGCAGAGTCTGAGCAGGAAGAGAGGGTTGGATTGCTTTAGAGTAGTGTTAAAAATTAGGTCAGATTGGTAAGTCTAACTGTCATTGTTGCGTTCATGGAGTTTTTGATGTTTCTGGGGGTAATGGCGTAGTGCATATATGAGTTTGCGAATTCGGATACATACTTTGATTTGTTCTTTCTTGCATTGGGATTCTCCTATAACAGCCAATTCAACCTCCGTAAATACATTGATCGAAAGCGAGCCTGATTGACTGAACACATATGATAAGACCAGAATCCTTGGACGACTTCACTGTGTTGCTGAGTCATTGAGCCGATGAACCACATTCAGGGCGGGATAGGTTCAAAAACTCTAGACCGTGGCTGTTATTTTTATAATTGGTAACATCTAGATTTAATTTTTATATTGATCCATACGTGATAACTTCTTTTTGGTTCATTTCATTATTAATGGATACTATTTCATAAGATGAATTTAGTCTTCTGAAGTAATGAACATCTTGATCCAAATTCAAATGGTTTAACCACTCGCCAACGGTCACAGAAGAACATTTCCGAGAACTTTCTTAACCAAATTCAAAACAAGGGAATCAACCTTAGAGCTATCAAGAAACCTCTCCAGCTCAAATCTACAAAAAAGAAAGACTCGCTTAGGACACTCGAAGACGATGGCTTCCCAATCACCCTCAAAGCAATAGAAGAGTTAGTTTTAAGCCCACACCCAGACTAAGGCACATGAGTTCCAAAAAAATCATATTTGGGAAACTTGTAGATGTGAATATGGCGGAGGCACAAGCACTAGCATCAACAGACAAACAAATCGCAAACACCGACATTCAAGAGGAACAGATCGCCCCGCCATTGGCCATCATCTGAAAACCCGAGAAGAGACTCTGTTTTCTTGCTTTTTGATCTCCCTTCTTTTATTTTTCCTATCTATGTACAAAATAATTTTAATTCTATCTTGGAACGTGTGTGGCGCAAGGAGCAAAGACTTCAGGCTGGCTATAAAATTGTTGGTTCAGACCTACAATCTGAACTTCCTCCTACTTTTCGGACCCCAGATTAGCAGTGATCGTGCCAACAGAGTCCATGATAATCTGGACTTCGGAGAGGTGGTGAGGGTTGATATTGAAGTGCAAAAAGGTTGAATTTGGTTGGCATGGAAGTCGTAAGATTTCAATGTTCGACTTCTGGATGCTAGTAGACAACACACTACCATTAAAGTGCCAAGCTGTGGACAAGAAGAGTGGCTGCTTACCGGTGTATGGAAGTCCCCATTATAACTTTTACCAACAGTTATGGGATCATCTGATACACACTAGTAACAACAACAAGATACCCTGGCTACTCACCGGCGCTTCAATGCCTACTGTTTCCCGTCGGAGAAAACATGACCAATCTCTTCACCTGTCCTTAGGCGTTGCTAAAAATTTGCTAACTAGATTGTTTTCCCTAGTACAAGGTGGTACAAGGCTTAATAACAATGCTAGCAGAATCAACAGATCCTTTTGCAATGCGGAATGGAATACTACTTAACCTCATACGATTGTTCAGCATTTGCCCAAGTTTCATTTGGATCACCTCCCTTTATTGACTTGCAGAGCAGGGATCGCGCCCACGCTTGGTCGATAAAGATCATTCTGATTTGAGGCAACCTGATTGCTTTAGTTTCAAAATTTCTTTCCAGTTTCCTGGAAGGAGGATCTCAACCTCCAACAAGCACTCAATGATATTACACCAAATTGCATAATTAGAACAAGGAGAATTTTGGTATCATCCAACATAGAAAGAAGAGACTGCTAGCTCAGTTACAAGAAATTCAAACTAATATAGCCAACAATTTCAATCCATGTCTTCTCAAATTGCAGGCTAAGATTGAAGGAGAACTTGACACCCTTCTAGCTCAAGAAGATGTAATCTAGCTTCAGAGAGCCAAAGAAAAATGGGTTACCCTTGTAGAGCTGAACTCGGCATAATTTCATCAACAATCAACTAGAAGGAGAAGACGATACAAGATTCTAGCTCTTAAAGACAATACAAGAAATTGGTTGAGGATCCGACGAAGTTGGAAGAGCTAGCAATCTTTTTCTACTCCAACCTCTACACCCAAGACAATTCTCCCTACCCGGATCGAATGCCCAAGAATTGCTTCCTCAGAATCAATTAGGAAGACCTCCTTAAACTACTTAGCCCTTTCTCTATTGCAGATATTCATAAAGTAATTTTTGGAATGCAAACCCTTTTCTGCTCCTGGACCTGTTGGCTTTCAAGCTGTCTTTTACAAAAAAATTATGGTTTATTGTAGGGTGAAATACACTAATTTGGTCACGTTTTTCTTTGAAACATTCATCTGCCAGAAGGAATGCTAGACTATACCATAGTTCTCATTACCCAGACCAATCACCCAGAATCCTCTGCTCAGCTGTGACCTATCTACCTAAACAATGTTAACCATAAGACAATTACAAAGGCCGTGGAGAACAGACTGAATCCCACTATTGAGCAAACTCATCGCGCCAACTCATAGTGGATTCATCTCTAAGAGGCTACCTAATGACAATAATTATTCTGCAGGAAGTTCTTCACTATCTTCGTCTGAGGAAAGGGAAGATAGAACCCAGCAAATCTTGAAAAAATAAGAGAAACGGGGGAAGGTAGATCAAGAAACAAATATCTATCCAGGGGAAGACAGAACCCAATAAGCTTTACGGTTACTGGATATTGAAGGCGGCGGTGGCGGCAGGGATCAGAGTTGGTTGCGATGGAGACGACATGGGTAAGAATTGGTGGCGGTGGCGATAGGGGTCGGAGTTAGTGGTGGTGGAGGTAGGGGTCGAAGTTTGTTGCAGTGGAGGCGACCATTAATTGCTGGGTTTGGTTTTTTTTATTATGCAAGAGAGGGAAGGAGTGAGGAAGGTGGAAATTGTTCTCAAATTTTTAGGGTGGGGGTTCAATCTTTTCGGGAGGAAATTGAGCTGGCAAGGAGAGGGAATGGGCGGGGCGGAACTAAAAATTAGGAGGGATGAAAATTTTGGGCGCGCTGAAAATTTGGGCGTGGGTCAGGGGAATTGCGTCGGTTCAAAATAAAATCGACACAAATCAACATTAATTATGTCTGTTACAACACAAAATCGACTCAAATACGCTGTGGATTGTGTCGGTTAAGTAAAATCGACACAAAACTGATGTGATTCACGCAGCAGCGAAAATCCATCCAAGAATTAACCAATGCCCGACCGGGTATTCAAAGAAGGAGACCGGGTGTTTGGTCCAGAGGGCCCCCCGACCAGTAGCATTAAATACCCGTCCGAGTATTATGACCGGATTTCGGGTCTCGCCGAGTTTCACCTTCCTTTTTAGTTTAGGTTTTTGTGTCTTTTTTCTTTTTTGATTATTTTAGTCGCCCTGGGCTATATAAAGGGTTCTAAACATGAATTTTAGAGATTATCTTTTGATGAATAAGAATTTTAAACCCAGGTGTGTTTTCCTCCATGGAGCATGAGTGCTTATGGTTTAGCTATTGGTGGATTCCATAGCTAGGGCAAGATCCTTGTTTGAGTTTTTCTGTTGAATATTCCAGAAGAGCTTGGCAAGACTCTAATCAATCAAGCCATCACACTTGATTGTGGCAGAGTATCTATCCCCATGTATCCTTTATTTTATGTTTGTTTGACGATCGATTCGAGCTATCCAAGTGTGAGTTAAAGTTGTGCGACTTTTACAAAAGAACCTAAACTTTCACGAGCTCAGTATTCTTATAAAAAACTATGAAAATATGTGTTAGTAAAGTAACCGACACAAATCTTTGACACAAAATAGATTGTAGTGTCGGTTAAGTGAACCAACGCAACTCAACCGACACTAAACCCCTATTTTCTTGTAGAGAGGTTTGCGTTTTCTCATCAATCTTCTCCCTCTTGCTCTGCTTCATGGTGGTTCTTGAACCAATAAGGTACTACAACCACGCGACTTTTCTCATCAAAGTCTCCTTTCCACTCGCTTATTTTACCCAAACTCCCTATACACAATAGGCGGGTGGTGGCAGCAGCGGCCGCGGCCATCGCCATCGGAACATAAATCACTTTATAAACTCTCAATCACACAAACTCACCGCGATACACTAGGTTACAGTTTGCCTATGCTCTGATACCACAATATAAACTCGAATGGGACAAACCGACTAACTATTTTATTGAATGAAACTGATTAACATAAATACAAAAAAATCTAGCCAACTCCAACACATAATTCACACCACTACTCTACCTATACCCCTGAACTTTAGGAACTAATAAACAAACAAAATAATATAGACACAGTTGCACAACTACATTTTTAGCACTTTGCTAACCCAAATAACCCTACACGACTAGGCCCCGACCAATCGTGGCTCAACACCATCAAGCTAAAACATGTGCCGTTTATAGGTCACAAAATATAATGAAAACAAAAACTTCACCCGATTTATAGCAACTGCTATAAATGGGCTGTAGGAAGTCAAAAAGAAGAAGGTGAAGGGAGGGATAATTAGGAAAATAAAAGGGATATTGTTGGAGATTTTTTTTATTATTAAATTATTGATTTCAAATCTCTACTTATTTGATAACCCAGAACATTAGCAACCACCTGCCACATGAGTGACAGCGGGGCCTACTAAACATGGGGGTAACTACATACTAACCATCAAGGACTTTGCCCCGAAGCAGTGCCCGACGTTGTGCTACCGTTATCGAGGAGACTTCGTCTCTTGTACCAAGGGTGCTTCCGGGTGTTAGACGAAACAGAATATCAAAACAGAACGTAGAGATCGACACCGAGAGTTACGTGGTTTCCCCGTTCAATATGAACGAGACTAGTCCACGACCGAAGCTATCGTATTCTTCTTATTCAGCTTAACCCTAACAGTCTGGTTACAAGCATATATATACATACCATATAATCTTAACCCTAGCTACTAAGCATATACGGCCAGTCCTTAAACCGTACGTACATACGTACATAACTATGGGCTAAGGCCCAAGCCTACATAAACATATATCACTCAACAGCCTCCCCCAAATTGATGAGGATCTCTCATCATCAATTTGCGAGACAGATAGAAATGACGACTGGCCGTGAACGACTTGGTCAGCAAATCGGCAATCTGATCTTTAGAGGAAATATGGAAAAGACGAAGAATGCCATCCCGAACCAAGTCTCGTATGTAATGAAGATGAACCTCAATATGCTTAGTACGCTCGTGAAGCACAGGATTAGTGGCTATTTGAATAGCACTGGTATTATCAACATAGAGCTGGAGAGGTATCTCGCACTCTACCCCGAGATCACCCAGCAGCCGACGTAACCAGACAAGCTCCGAAGAGACATCATACATAGCTCTATATTCCGCTTCTGTAGAAGACTTGGACACACAGTCCTGCTTCTTACACTGCCAGGAGATAAATGAATTACCAAGGCGAACACATCAACCCGTCGTCGAACGCCGAGTATCAACACAGCCTGCATAGTCGGAGTCAGAGAAGGCTTGAAGTACGAAAGAGCCAGACGATGGGAGATACAACCCGACATCTTTCGTGCCCTATATGTAGCGCAGAATCCGATGTACCGCAGCCAAGTGATCTGTACGTGGAGCTGACATAAACTGGCTGACGATCTGAACAACATATGCAATATCCGGACGAGTAGAAGTCAAGTAAATCAAACTGCCAACAAGGCTCCTATAGAGCTTCCCCCCATCAGCCAACAAAGCACCCGACTCTCGGCCAAGTTTAAGATTAAACTCCATTGGTGTAGTAACCGGCAAACAGTCTTCAAAGCGAGAAGTATCTAATAAATCATCAATATACTTTCTCTGGCTAAGTATAATACCAGCCAGAGACCGCCGAACCTCAATTCCCAAGAAGTAGGAAACAGGACCAAGCTCCTTCAGGTTAAAAGACGCATGCATGCCTGCGGTCAAGGCGGCAATGCCTGCTGAATCATCCCCAGTGACGATCATATCGTCAACATATAAGAGTAGCACAACCAGACCAGAGCCGGTACGACGAGTAAACAAAGATGGATCATTGAGGCTTTGCTGAAAACCGAGTCCCATAATGGTGGAGTGAAATTTATCGAACCATGCACGCGGAGCTTGCTTCAGTCCATATAATGAGCGACGAAGCAAACCAACCTGGTCGGGTGTCCCACATGTATAACCTGGTGGACTTTCCATATATACTGTCTCTTTGAGCTCACCATGCAAAAATGCATTCTTGACGTCGAGCTGAAAAAGAGGCCATCCACGAATAGAAGCAACCGCCAAAAGAGACCGGACAGTCACCATCTTTGCCACCGGGGCAAATGTCTCTTCAAAATCGATACCATACTCCTGACAGAAACCCTGGGCAACAACACGGGCCTTATACCGTTCAAGAGAACCATCAGGGAGAAACTTCAAATCATATACCCACCGAGAACCAATCACAGGTACCGTAGGCGGCGGACGAGGAACTAAATCCCACGTCTCATTAGCGTGAAGAGCATCAAACTCCTCATCCATTGCACGATCCCAGTGCGGATTCCTTTTGGCCTGAGAATATCGGGTAGGAATGGGAATCGGTTCCACATCATACGCCATGTAATCCTGGAAACGAATAGGGGGAACACCTCTAGTAGCACGAAGTGAACGGCGAGGGACCTCAACAATCGGGAAGGAGAAGGAGACGAGGTAGCCGAGGAAGAGGACCCAGATGAGTCATAATCTGCAATGGGAGGAGAGTCAGGAGGTAGCAAGTCATCCAGCGGGTCATTTAAGTCACCATCATCATCATCATCGGCAAATGAGGGAGGAGCAAGGGACATGTCAAAAAGGGGTGAGTCGGGCACAGAATGGGAAGAATAGTATCTCAAGTTCTCAAGGAAAATAATGTGACAAGCAATGCGAACCCGACGCAAGGCCGGATCATAGCACAAGTAGCCCTTATGAATGTCACTATAGCCAAGAAAACAACAACGGACAGTTTTGGAAGTGAGTTTAGTACGTTCTGAACGAGGAAGAAGGACAAAACAAAGACACCGAAAGACACGAAGACGGGAATACGAAGGTGGTTTATTGAAAAGACGAGCATAAGGACTGGTTTGACCAAGAATAGGCGTGATCTGGTAATTGATCAGCCGAACAGCAGTTGCAACAGTTTCAGGCCAGAAGGACGAGGGAACATAGGAAGACAGAAGAAGAGCTCGAGTAACCTCGAGGACATGACGATTTTTACGTTCGACCAATCCATTTTGTTGAGACACACCAGGACACGATTTTTGGGACAAGATGCCAAGAGACTTATACAGACTCAACAAGAGACCAGAACTAAACTCACCCCCAGGATCAGAACGGACTACACGAACATTCCTATCAAACTGAGTTTTAATCATGACAAGGAACTCAGTAGCAACAGATAAAAGATCATATTTTAGGCGAAGAAAATAGACCCACGTATACCTAGTTGCATGATCGATGAACAAGGCAAAGTACTTAAACCCCAGGCGAGACGTAGCAGGGCTAGGACCCCAGAGGTCCGTATGTATCAAATGAAAGGGTTCAGATATCACAGTTAGGCTAGACGGAAAAGAAATACGAGTCGTCTTAGCCTCAATGCAACTAGTACAAGCAAAATTCGACGAAATTTTAGCTGTAGCTTTATTCCCAAATAACTGTTGCTTAAACATAGTCATAAGCCGACTAGAGTTTGGATGACCCAACCGAGCATGCCATAACTGAAATGTTTGATCAGAGAGACTCGTAAAAACAGGGGATAAAGGACTAGAAATGGCTAGGGCAGACGACACCGAAGATGATGATGGATGATGAAGCTGCTCGAGGTAGAAAATCCAACCCTGTTTGCTACCCCGCCAGATCTCCCTCCCGGTCGTCGGATCTTGTATAACACAACCAGAGGGTGCAAACGTAACACAATAACCTTGGTCAATAAGCTGACCTACAGAAACCAAACTCGAAACCAGGTTAGGAACATGATATGTTGATGGCAAAACAATATCCGAAGTATGAACTGAACCCATGCCCGTCACATGTAATCTTTCGCCATTAGCAACTTGTAACGACACATTATCAATCGGACGAAGATGCTTAAGAGCAGAACCATTACCCGTCATATGATGAAAACATGCAGAGTCAAGTATCCACTTAGGAAGCTTACCAGAGACTTGCAGGCTAGCGAACGCAGATGAAATAGCTTTGTTCACTAATTGCTCCAACGCAGCAGGAGTGACAACAAGACCCTCTGTACTAGCTGAAGGCATCGCCTGCTGGGTTACATATGCTGGCCGCGAGGAGCCGTTCCCTCGAGCTCCACCACGTCCATCAGCCTCGCGGTTCTGCCCTTCAAGAGACGGACAGTCGGGGATGATATGCCCGGTCTTTTTGCAGTACACACACAGATTCCTCTTTTTGCAATATTTCTTCGTGTGCCCTCTCTCTTTGCAATGGAAACACTCCACGTCGGCGGAGTTAACGCGTCGTTGGAATGAAGCACGATAGGCCGCAAACGCCGCATCATCCATCGAGGCTGCCGGGTCACGAGAACCACCTCGGCTTCCTCCACTACCTGCTTATTCAAAGGGGCGCTGCTGCTGCTGGGTTGCGCTAAACACAGCCTGGCCCTCACCCGAAGTCGGCCGAACATCAAGAACAACTTGCGTCCTTAGATGCGTCTCCTCCTGAATAAGTGCTGCAAGCACGCCTTCTTCCCGGAGGTTCTCACAGTTCAGCAACGAAGCCCGGGTTGGCTCGAAGTCGCGATTGAGCCTCATGAGAAAATGCATGAGGCGGATTTTCTCCCTTTCAGCCCGAACTTCGACAGACCTAGTAGTCGTGAGCAGCGACGCCGTAACAAGGTCCTGTTCTGCCCACAAGTTGCGCGTTGCACTATAGTACGTAGTCACATCCATGTCGCCTTGATATAGTGACGCCAACTCAACCTCGATCTCATAGCGACGTGAAGAACTTGCTGTCTTGTATGTATCGGCAAGATATTTCCACATCGCGGCCGCCGTGGGCAGCATACGAAGCCCTAGGATTATCGACCCATCAACAGAATTCAGAAGAATAGTGCGAACCTTAGCATCATTCATTGTCCACTGCATGATTTCTTGTGCTGTAGCCGGAGGAGTGGTCGGACGAGCACCTGTCCCGTCGAGCCAACCGAGCATCCCCTTTCCTTCGATCAGAGTACAAAACTGAAACTCCCAAACCGCATAATTCTTGGAGTTCAGCCGAGCTGCAATCTGATCAGTAGACATAGGCTCTGATACCATGTTAGACGAAATAGAATATCAAAACAGAACGTAGAGATCAACACCGAGAGTTACGTGGTTTCCCCGTTCAGTATGAACGAGACTAGTCCACGGCCGAAGCTATCGTATTCTTCTTATTCAGCTTAACCCTAACAGTCTGGTTACAAGCATATATATACATACCATATAATCTTAACCCTAGCTACTAAGCATATACGGCCAGTCCTTAAACCGTACGTACATACGTACATAACTATGGGCTAAGGCCCAAGCCTACATAAACATATATCACTCAACACCGAGAACACCAAGAAGGTGGTACTAGGATTCGAACCTGAAACTTTGTCACATCCCAAACTCGAAACCAACCATTTTACCAACTAGGGTGTCTTACCCTCGGCAAATCTCTACTTATTAGATCTCTATTTATGTAGAGATTTTGAATTTAAAAATTAAATTCGAATATGTTAATTGTGACTAAAAAACAAGGTGTTTTTTTTTAAATCACTAGATTTGATGAAATAAAATTTGGACAGTATGATAAATTGATAATTACGTTATGAGGATATGAAAGATATATTTTACCAACGGGAGCGGGTGCACATGCAACCACACAGGTCAGGCCAGGCCAGATTTGTCTATTCTCTGCTCTAAAAAAAAGTTACTACGGGGGAAGTAGTGGCGGGTCCTCTTCTTTGATTGTCGTATTAACAAAAATGAGGTTGCTAATGTTATTTTCCTATGTTGGCGAGTTTGGAAATCGAGGTGTTGGGCGGTCCATAAACGAATTCAATACTTGGGACCAGCACTTCTTCGGCAATTTCGGGCTCAGGTGGAGGAATGGCGGGCTGCCACTGAGCCTCTTGCCTTGCACCAGGGAAACCATAATCACACTCACCAGGGGCGGCAAGTTAATCCACGTGGACAATCCGACCGCGACGGGGAGTGCCATCCGGGTGGGGTACTAGTCCGGGTGGATGGAGCTTGGAGACAAGGCGCAGGGGGGGTATTGGCTTTGTGGGCTTTTCGATGACAGGTGCCGTGCTATTCGCGCTTGGCAAACACTATCCAGGTATAGATGATCCTTTCCTCATGGAACTGTTAGCGCTTCGGGATGCAATTAACTGGTGTCTAATGCATGGTTTCCTGGTTGTGAATTTCTGCGGGGACTGCCAAACATTGGTACGAGCGGTCAAGGAAAGGGATGTGGCGCATGGTCGAGGCGGTGCGCTTTTGGAGGAGATACGAGTGGCGGTTTCTTCCTTCTCCATGTTTTCGTGTACATTTACTCCTCGCAGGTTTAACAGGGCTGCCCATTTAGTGGCACAACAGGCCCTTTTATCGGCAGTTCGACTACTTGTCGACTGGCGCGTTTGGTTGTGTGATGTTCTCTGACTATTTATTTCCATCTATCTATGGCAAAAAAAAAAAAAAAAAAAAAAAAAAAAGAAGTAGTGGAAGGAGACACATAACGGACCGCAGGATCATCCTCCACGTCACTAAATTCCGTTTCTGTATACGTATTTTTCTTCTTATTTTTTTTTTTTGGGTACTAAAACAATTTGGTACTAGCATATTCCATAATTCCAATATTTGCTGAGTGGTCGACATTTGTTTGTACAGTTTCCTTCCGGATTGTCCTACCGCGCGAGTCCTGCCCTGCCATTTACGCTTCCTCCTCCCGCACTCGTGTCCTCTTTCTCTTTCCCACCGCTACTACCGCGCTATCACTTACCAAAGCAGACACAAGGTTGAGAGAACAAGCCAAACGCATATCAGGTGGAGCCCCAACGGATAGAGCGCCTTAAACACTACACCTCAAAACCGGATCCTCCCTACTCAATCAATCAATAAATAAGTGTGCTAAATTGCTAATCTAACTGAGCTCAAAGTTCAAACCCCGTACTGGACTCAACACTCACTTTACTTATCATAAAACAAGATCAACCTACACAACCCATGCGAAATCCTATTATGAATTATTATCATCATCATTTTTTTTCCAGGAAAGATTATATTAAAACATGTTACCGATTTTATTTTTATCATATTAGTTATATGTTGTTAGCCGTTTTCTAAACTGATTTTTTGGGTTATCTCATGTCAGCAAATAAATCGTGAATTTCTCTTTCTAATTCGGGCCAAATGTCTAATCCGATTCTGACGGCACTTCAACGGGCACGTAATTTCTTTAAAGCATCCTCAATATCATGGACATGTTCTTAAACAGAAAAAAAATATATAGTAAGACTGATGGAAGCTTGTTCCGAAACTATCATGAAGAATTAAATAAAACATCCATACTAACCGAATAGAAAAATGAATCAATGATATATTATTGGTTCAAGATTAATACAATTTCCTTGATTGATCTTGAGCTATGAAGTTCAAGTTAACAAAAAACTCTAATCTTTAAAACCTTAGTTGAGAAAACATTTTCTTTCATGAACAGAAAGAACAAAAAATATTTCAAAATCATTATATTGTCGCGGTAACGAGCTATTGAGTTTATGAAATAAGCTATAGCCTCCCCTGCGCTTAACCTGCGACTAGGTGGGGTTGACAATTGAGTTCAGACTTCAATCAATTGTGCAATTCAGTTTGAGGATTAGAAGAATCAGACATAATGAGGATGAATTCAGAATTTCGAGTCCGAATTTACCGAATCGGGTACCCATCCCTACATCACACCCGCCAATCCAACATTATGAATGCGTCCAACAACTTCAAACCAAAACAACGACTGCAAATTCGTGATGGCCGGCGCGGGAGGGGAGTATGCGTTCAGCAGCGCAATTGCTGTTATCCAAGTCAAAAGTGAAAGACTCTCTCTCTCTGTCTCACACTCTCTCTGACCTCTGTACCTCTCTGTGTGCCTGGGTTCTGAAATTGAAGCGGAAGTGAACAGAGAGCAGCAGCCTACCGACCTACTAATGGCTATTTGCCTCCACCATTCCCCATGTTTCCTAATTTTTTTTTTTTTTATAATGAAATTGAAAACAGGCACCGCCCATTTTATCAACTTAACCCACAAACTAAAAAACGACAACTTCTACTACTGAATTCAGTAGAGATATATTATTAATTGGTTAAAGCATATAGAGGGAGGAGGAAAGCCCGGAGGAGCCAATCAGCCAAAGCAAAGCCACCCTCCTCCCCATCTTGGATCTAGCGTTCCGTTTCTCCTCCTTTTGCCACTCAATTTGATTCCCTTCCCAACTTTGCTTTAGTTTACCGGAAACTAATATCGGCACAGAGAGAATTCACAAAGAAGAGGAGGAGATTCATCTTTCAAACTACAAACAGAACATTTCCTCGACTGTATTGTCCAAAATTCAACAACACAGGGAACACCTTCATGCTCAAGAAAATGAAATATTCCTTTTCCCCGATCTGAATCATCTCTGTCATCCTCTTCCTCAAATTCGTAATTGCAATGTTCACATATTCCGCAAAATGTTTACAGATCCCCCCAAAGATCAAAAGATGAAGAAAACAGGACAAACCCAGAAAAGCAAAACAGACCCAAACGAGCAATGGGGAAAAAGAACAAAGAGAAGGTTACAAGAAGAAGAGGAAGGAATTAAGATGGGAGCAATTTGAGTAAAAGGGTGGGGAAGAAATAAGAAGAAAAAGAAAAGAAGGAAAAAAAAAACAGTAATTGGATCCATGACTATGAAAGCTTACTCAGAAAGTGACCTTCCAGATCTTGATTCTCAGATCCACCTTACACTTGGACCCAGCAGTTACAGCAACAGAGGGAGGAGCCTTACCTTTCGGTACCGTCCCTTTAATGTCCTCACAGGTGACCCGAATCCCCACTTTCTTCGTCTTCACCTTCCCCACCTTCACAACCACTTTGGTGTCCAGCTGAATCTTGAGCGCCGCCACTCCATTCCTCTTCTTCAGATCCGATCTGAGCCCGTTCACCGACTCCGCGTCCACCTCGTTCGACCCGGACACCACCACGTTCCTCAGGCTCGTCTCGTTCTTCTTGCTCAGCGAGAACGCCGGGAGGGTCCCGTTGCCGAGGAAGACGTCGCCGGAGGAGGCGCTGACGGTGAATGGGTCGTAGGAGAAGGAGAGGTGGGAATTGGGGTTCTTGGCGATGACCGTGAAGTTGAGGAGCGTGGAGACGTGGGACGTGGCGGAGTCGGCGGCGGTCGTGAGATTCAGGCGGTGGATTCGGAGGGACGGGATCGAGAAGGCCGGGCGGTGGGGGCGGTAGAGGGTGTACAGCGCGGCGCCGGCGATTGCGGCCACCAGGAGGAGCAGGAGGATCACGAGAATTGTCCAGAAGCAGCAGCAGCAGCAGATGCTCCTCCCGCTCCGCGTTCGGCGCCGTCGGTTGTGGGGCTGGGGGCGGTACGGCAGGCGTGAAGTTGGGTTGTAGAGGTGGGATTTGTTAGTGGCGGCAGTTGGGTTGGGGACGGTGGTGGTGGCGGCGGAGGCCGGGGCGGCGGCGGCGCCGTTGGTCCCGGCCGTGCCATTTGCCGCCGGTTTCGAAGCTGGGAATACTTTCTCCGACATTTTTTGGGCGCTCGCTAGTTGAAACGGAAGGCTGCTGGCTAGAGTGGAGGATTAAGATTGTGAATCCAAAGCGAGGAAGGGCAGAAGAAAAGGAGAAAAGAACGAAGAGAAGTAAAGAAGAAGAAACAGAGTAGAGCAGAGAGGGAGAGAGAGATGGGAAGTCCCGATCTAACCACAGGGGAGGAAAGGAGATGCTTACTGCATACCCAATTCTCGAATCCGAAAAATCCCCTTTCCCTAATTATCATTTTTTGTAGAATTCTTTGTTTATTACTGATATTTTCCCCTTTTCTTTTATCGCCGATCCAGGCAACTTCAGCGAGCGGTCATTATTTCAGTTTTTAGTTTACCATAATATACTAGTACTAGTAGAGATGGAACCAGAAACTTTCCCTAAAAAGAGATGAAACCAGAAAAAGTGACCGTACGATTAAAATTTAAATATACAAGTGGTATGATTTGATCCGATACAATCAAGGTTGTCAACTCTCGACTTGATTTGTTGGTTTACCCGTTTTAATTTTGACCTGGTGAGAAAAATGGGTCATACATATTTGTCAGGTCGACCCATTGTAAAGTTGTCGGTTTTGAGGTCACACGATATGATTTTTTCCTTTGATTTGAGAAATGCGCCTATTTTCGGTTTTCCTCTTCGTCAAACTCTATCTATGGAATTCTAAGTTAAAATTTGAAAATTGATGTTATATAAGTGTGTGAATTTTGAATAAATGTTGGATCCAAGTACAACATATTACTTTGGTGTAAAGTTATATGTTATTACTCATTTGTTGGATGATATTTGATATAATTTATAAATGTATGAACAATATAATGAATTTTTCATATATTCGGGTTAAATCAGGCTAAAGCGAATGAATCAATCCACTTGCTCAACCGGGCTAATGGACTAAACCGGGTTTGACAACCTTGGATACAATCGATTTATGCCGGTTTAGCAAAATATATAGGACAATATGAGACCAATAATGAGTGTGTTTAATGATCGATACCAGTTGAACTCGATTGAACTAGTCAATCTACCACTGGTTTGACAACCGAGATTATATATAATCACACAAAAATAATGAAGTGGATGGTTCGTCCCTTAACACTACAAACCCCATCTAGGTCAAGTATACTCTAGATTTGACGAAGTAGTATAGTGGTGATGATGCCATATTCCTTGGGTCTTTGGATCCTTCGTCACTTTATACGATTTAACTATTGGTTTGTTGTCCAATTAATACTTGATGCTTAACATCGAGCATTACAATTTATAGTTCGATTCGTTGACAATACTAACTACCTTAATCTAGGACAAGTGTACCCTTGATTGGCGAAGTAGTAGGGTGGTGATTCCTGAGGTTTAAGTACGAACTAAACTAACCAAAAAATCATAGAAACAAAACTAACTCCAAGGGAGATCACAGGAGAAAAGGTTGTTACTTAGGTCGAATCCCTCTACTTATAGGTTGGCATGGGTTGACTGCAATTTAATGAAGGTGATGACACTCGATTTATAGTGTTTTATCACTCTCATATTTGATATATTTTCCCTTCTATCAATGCATTTTTAGTATATGTTTTATAGTTCTTATAAATATCGTAATTATTTGACTAATATTGTGTTATTGTACTATTTTTTGCCTTTTGGTGTTAGCTTGTGCTTTCCATGGATATAATACTCTCAAGATGATTATGGATCATCAATAGATCAGAAGGAGGACAACATTACAAGCTCATGGCTCAAACATAGATGGATTTGGACATGAGATGCTCACTTTATAACATATAGAAGCAAATCCGGTAATGCAGCGGGTTTACCATTGATGAAGGTCCAAGCGGGTCAAAACCCATCAAGTTGTGTCCAAATTTATAAGAGAAGTTGTTTGGCCCACAATCCACCTAGCCCATGAAGAAACCCCTTGATGGTGGTGACTGCTAGGAGGCCGTGGTCGGTCCAGGACCATGGAATCGTTGAAAATATGCCTTATTTCGGCCCCAAGTTAAGAAATTCATATCCCAGTGGTATCAAGATTCGTTTGGCCGACTTTAGGAGGAAAATCCTAGAAACCCCCTTCCCTGATGTAATATAAATAGAAGCTTAGGTTCTAGCTTTAAATACAACCTTTACCCCCACTGCCCAAGAGGGCACGAGTTATCTAGAGTTAGCAAGCATAAGAGAGAGGAAATTCTGCCGAGCTTCATGGAGATGCCTTAATCATTAATGGTGGTGTCATCAACCTCTTATATGTCCAGCTATGTCAAACATTGTTTAGGGATGCGAATTCTTTGACGCTTCATAATCTACTTTGTATGATTCAATGAGATACTTTATTCATATCAAAAGACTCGTGGAATGACCTTAGCATACCTAGGAAATTTATTACTTCAATTGCAATACTAATAGTTATTGAACAACAAGTTTTTGGCGACATTGCCAGAGATTTTTTATAGTATTTAAAAGAAGCTAATCATCTTGTGTTCCATTTTGTTTCAAGTTATTACAATCCAGTATATTTTTTTTTTGCATATCATACAACGATGTGATACTAGAAGAAACTTGTAACTCGATTCATCAAGCATTACACGAAGAGAGATGGTTAGCCGATCTCTATTCAAGTTTTTGGCTCCATTGTCGAAGAATTTTTACAGTATTTGAAAGAAGCTAATCATCTTGTGTTCCATTTTATTTCAAGTTATTACGCTCCAGTATGTTTTTTTTTTGTGCAGATCATACAACAACGTGATACTAGAAGAAACTTTAATCCGTTGAATGGATTTGTTGGCTACCTCTGCTTGACCATTTTCCTGAGGGTTGGTGAAGGATGCCAAGCATGTCACAGTCCCATCTGGTCACACAAGTAGAATATCGCTACACAATCAAACTGCTTTTTGTGGTTAAAGATTAAGGACTTTGGTACACTAAAGCGTATTATAATGTTGAACATTATGAAGCGCGTAATCTGGTGGGATGTTATGGATGAGAGAGGTTCTGCCTCTACCCATTTGGTGAAGCGATCTACCTCCACTATTATGTACTTGTGCTTTTTCGTGGTGATGGGGAAAGGGCTCAGATGGTCAAGTCTCCATTGTGCAAACGACCAAGTACTTATATTTTCCTTGAGCTCTGCGGATGGCAAATGATGTTGGTGTGAGTACAATATGCATTTGCGGCATTGCTCGACAAACGTCTAACGTCCTTTGTAATGCATGGACAACAATAATCGTGGAGCAAAATTGTCCATTCTAAGCTTCTCGAGCCGTTGTGCATGGCTCATAACCCTTCATGAAGTTCCTTGACCAAATGTCAAGCATATGTCTTTCCGAGACATTTAAGGTTATATCCCTTCATGTGATCGTTGTTACGGTTCATGACCTATCACTGTGCACCGAGCTGCTTTCTGCCTTATGGCCCATGCCTCTTATGGGTCATTGGGGACAGTTTCATTGCTCAGGTATTTGACGATGGGTGTATGCCAATCAATCTCTTCTCCGACATGCGTTGTGTTCAATTGTGCTGCTTAGTCGACAGCATACCCTTCCTTTTGTATCATCACATGTCTTGCTTATTGATTCTTCAAAATATGTTGTTGTGGTGAGTTTATAAATTGCATTCGCGGGCATGTTTTCCTCCCTTGGTATGTGGGTGTAGGTTGAAAGATTGAAAGAAACGCTTAACCCAATGCATGTATGGGGCGAGCGTCTCATCTTTGGCATCAAATTCTTTGATCCACTAGTTAATAATAAGCGCAAAATCAGATAGAATTCATATTTGTCCACAATTCATTTGCCAAATGTAACATAGCTAACCAACTTCATATCCACTTTTTTATTTGTTTTTAGTGTTTTGAAGCGTAAAGTTATTCCATGGATTGCTTCGAGCGGTGTGCAGATATCTATACCTATACGGACACTATGGCTACTAGCCACTCCATCCGTATATATGTCCCACGTTCCTTTAGTGGGAGGATCCTTGACAACGCCCTCATTGATGAAGTCTTCTAATATTTGGCCCTTAACCACTGGTCGAGAGGCATATAAGATGTGGTATAAAGATAGCTCGATGGCCAATTTCACAAGTCTTCCTGAGACCTCCATTGTGCTCAAGATACCCTTAGGTGGGAGGATGTTGAGGACCATGATAGGGTGGACTTGGATGTAAGGGAGCATTTTATGTGAGTCACTTACGAGTGTCAAAGCAACCTTCTCTATTGGCGGGTATCGTGCCTCGGGTCTATTAGCGTTCTCGACGTATAATATAAATGTTTCTCTTCCTTTCCCGTCTTTCTATACATGATAATTATGCTTACTGCTCGTATGGACACAAAAATATAGAGGAACAACTTTTCCTTACGTGGTGGTTCTACCAAAATAGGGGGTAATATTAGGTGAGACTTTAACTCATCAAATGCTGCCCCACAAACGACTAGGGGTGTAAACTTGACCCTAAAAACGCACTGACACGCCCCGACCCGGGTCGGGTCATGTTTTGACCCTGTAAGGGTGGGCGGGGTGGGTCAGTTTAGGGTCGGGTCACTTTTTGACCCTGTGACCTTAGATATGAAATTTCACATACAAACACATTGGACCTATTTGTAAAATTTTAAAACTTTAGGTACTAAATTGTATAAATAAATAAATTTGGGTACCAAAATGTAATTTACCATCAAAATTAAAGGACTTATTTGTTAAAAAAAATTATGTACTAAATTGTAAGAAAAAATAATTTTGGGTACCAAAACATAATTGTAAAAAATCAGTGTGTTGATAAGGGTCAACCCACTGACCCGAACCTCCCTGACCCGCCCCGACCCTTGAGGGTCAGACAGGGTCAAGAAGGAAACAAGGGCGGGTCGGGTCATTTATACATCTTGACCCTTCAGAGGCGGGTCGGACAGGGTCAGGGGCGGGTCTGGGTAATTGTCATCACTACAAGCGACAGTCCACTGAAACTTAACTCCCGTATTGAGGGTCTGATAAATAGGAGCGCACTTGTCTGTCTCCCTTTGGCTCACTACTAACTGTACCTATCTCAATCGTAAGCCAAGTGTAACCTTCAATCGGGTGGAGTATAAAGCAATTATTTTCGAATTATCAACCCCGGGTGGTCTATTTACTCTTACTTCAGCAACCTAAGTATTATCTAGTCATCGATTTGTTGCTTTAAACTAATAAACTAAACAAGCTAGCAAGTAATCGTGATTGAATTCAAGTTGAGAAAACTTCACCCAGATGAGTTTCACCTAGTTATATGTTGAGTCAATATTGTGATAGCATAGCACAATTCCCACTTATCATATACTACAGGAGTTCCAAGCTAGATAGGAGTCCCTATTTGAGTTGTCCTATCTCGCCCAATTGATCTTCCCGGAGAGGCGTACCGAACTACCGACCTTGGCAATTGGAGCAACCAAATCCACTCCTCAAATGGGTAAAGATCCAGAACAACTCTTGGTGTCTAAACACTCATTCATAGTCCACAAAGTATTGATTAGGAAATGGTCTAAATTGACCCTAAGGATATATTCTCTCACTTAGGTCAATTAGCCCCAACTTGGGAGAAGTGATCAAGAACCTCTAATTTTCATGAATAATGCACAAATCTATATATAATCAGTCATGCAAATAAACACATAGGGTTCACAATCATTCATCTGCAACATTATAGAATAGGGATCTACATCATCCAAGTGACTAAGAGTACTACTCCATGCCTAGAGTGAGAAACACAACCAAATAGAAGGAAACCACCATAGTGATGAGAAGCTCCTTCTCCTCCTTAGTTGCTTGGTATGGTCTTGAAGACGGGATCAAGCTTCCTTGGGTGCTGGGTTGCTCAAATCCTCCTTCAATCTCCTCTTGCTCGTCACTTTCCCTCTATAGGTTGCAATTCTCTCTCAAAAGACAAATCTCCATAATAAAATATGCTCTCTCTTCTATTTTATTTTCAAAATTTAGTTCTTCACGGCCACTTGTCACGACCGTTATGTGTGTACTGAAATCGTGATGTCGACTACAAACACACCATTTCACTTACACGCTTCACAGTTTACTTGCATTCTTCATGCCCTACACCCGTGATCTATGCAATGCCCCAAGATATGTCCAAAGCCTTATGGGAACTTGTATTGATCACAGTTTTGCGTAATCTTCGCTCCCTAAGCCCGTGAAGATCTACCCTGATTCGTGAAGTATGACATTTGGAGCACTTGGTCCCTTTTTGGCTCCTTTTCGTTGGAATTTCGAGCCTTTACCCTTTATCCCATTTCAAATGCTAGAGCCTGAAACATACTAAAACATGAAAAACCTGGCGTAAAATGGCTCCAAGGATGATGCGCACAAGTCAAACGACAAAGATAATGGGGTATAAACATGTATAAAATGGCTCTAATCAAACTTCCCCAAACTTTACCGTTTGCTTGTCCCCAAGCAAACATACTAAAATTGGTACAACTTGTTGGACCCTCACAATGGTATGCATTATAGATCGCAGGTAGCAAAAAAAACTAGCACTTCAATGTCAATCGGAGACAAGAAATTTCAGCTCTACCTCAATGTGAAACTCAAACCAAAGTTGGGACTTTGTTTAATACTGAAACCAAGACATGCAAGATTCGTACAAAGGGACCCTAAAATTTTTTTTGAAAATGATGGACTAAATGGTGGTGCGCCTAATTCAAAAGTGGACTCCAACTTTTGAGCCTCAACTCACATTGTCGCTTGTGGCATCACTTCTGAAGTTCTTACAAACAAGGGCTCTTTATCTCTTGGCCTTGAGCAAAAGTAACATTGACTTATCTTTCTTAACTTCATGTGGGTAAAGTGATGGTTGAGAGGATGGAATAGGGTAGAAAGGTGAAGCGTTCGGATGTGAGTCATGATCTCTCAAGGAAAGATGGGTTGTCACACATGTAAGATAATAGCAAGAGCCGAGATCTCCCGACTTGTACAAAGGCACACTATCTCCTCTCATACAAGCCCCTTGAGGAGGATAGGTGTTTGGTGGATGGAAGGTAGAAAATGATGATGGTTGGATGTTAGAAAGATATCCAATCCCCAAATACATCATCAAATGGCACTCCGGTCCAGTAGAAAATCCCTTTGACGACTTGACTTAAATACTATGACTGGTTGCCTCTCACGTGATAATACTCCTTTTTCTCAATTAAAATAACATTCAAAACAGAGCATATTTTTGCGAAACTTTTTTCGAGTCCAAAATTGGGAGAGTTCACCACATATGTCCTAAATCCTAATACCACTAGATAACAATATCAAGCAACAAGGGAGGAAGTAGGGGTAGCATTTCTCATGGACCGCATCATTTAAAACGCTACACTAACCTCCCTAGAATGCATACCATCACAACATCCAATCAATTCATAGCACAATGAGTAGGGATCATGCATGAGACAAGGTATTTGGAACCCCAAAATTTTTAAAATTTGAGCATTCAATCTAGGTTCCAAAACTCTCCCAATGTAGGCCACAATCATCCATTCATCCACATATGCTAGGAGCCCTCAAATTATAGAATTTTGGGCAATAACAAGGCTCCAAGGCATTCAATAAGTAGGCCATTCAGTCACATTCACATTTATTTTCACTCTCCATTCACATACACATTCAACACCCCTACACTTAAGCATGATATTGACCCCAATGGATCAAGTATAAGGGTGGAACGAAGTTACCAAATCATTGGCGAGTGAAAATTCGAACTGAAGAGAGGGACCAATTTTTTTTTTTTTTTGGGGGGGGGGGGGGGGGGGAAGAGAGAGAGCTATCACAAGGAACAAACACATGCACACGCATACACACACAAACACAAACTCACCAAGGGTGAGGTTATTACGCAAGCACAATATTCATAGTTCACAAAAAAGAAAAATGAACTAAGTAGTTCAAATTCAAACACAAAAAAGGAAAAACAAGAGTCTAGAGTCAAGGTGGAGAGGAGTGGAGTGTTGGAACGGTGCTAACATGGCACTCAAGCCTAGTCCTATTCACCCTGGCGAGGTGGCTCCCGCTGATGAGGAGGAGAGTGAGCCCAGTATACATCCTGGAAACTGAGTCCATGCGAGCATATGAGCTCTTCGTCCATGCGGTAAGAATTGCATTGGGTTTCCCGATCTTGGTCAAGCTGGATCATGATGCTGGTGTAGTGGCCATCTAGAGTGGAAATTTGGGCCTCAAGGTTGGCTGAGAAGAGTGGCCATTACCAGTGTGGCCAGAATGGTGTCGTCGTGGAGCATTGTGGAAAGCCTTGGCTGGCTCCTCCGTTGTTGGTCTGAATAGTGCAACAGGTCACAGTCCTTCTATGAACTGTATGCCTCTCTGAGTCAGGACCAACCCCATGTGATGGAGCATCTCCACCGGGAAAAATCTCAGTCTGGCCAACCACTATGCAGATAGTGGTGTCGAATCCAAAGTGTCAAGCCAGTCGAGTGATGACGGGGGCCCAATAATGTAGACCCTCAGCTGCCCCAAAATTTGGGAGAAGGAAGTCATCATAAAGGACCTTAGGTGCAGAGGTCCCCGGGCGTTGCATATGGTATGGAGGGCCACGATCCCTCAAAAAGTCAATTGTTCCTTGGTTAGAGCGTTGGGAACAATCGAATAAGTCGGTAGCAAGTGTAGGATCCTCTAGTGGGGCCTGAATAGGGTGGCCAGCTCAGAACTGATGCTCTAGGGGCAGCTCCTAGCAAAGTGCCTCACCCCCTGAGGATTTACTATCAGGGTGTACTCCAATTTAGTCATCCACATGATGCCCATGTGCACCCTCAGAGAGGGTGCTGGAGTTTCGTATATGATGGTAAGTGGATTCCCCCAAGTAAAACTCAACAAAGGGTTCATTGCAGCGTCCAAGGGTTTGCTTGTGCCGAATGTGGAGTAAAACTACACACATAGTTCTCTGAAGATGGGCTCACCGAGGCTGAGCAGTTGTCACCACTGAGGATGAGCAACTAATGTTGAGATAGCAGCCTAAAAATGGAGATCAACAAATATATCGCGATCTAGGCGCCAGCAGGGGCCATTGTCACCAGATCTCCAAGATTCAAAGTTATCGCCATAGGTGTGGTGATCCACCAAATGCGTGAGGTAGGGATATCATGGATCAACCCAGGGGCGAACCCAAGGAGGTTTGGGGGTATCCCGGAATACCCCTAAATTTTGAGAAAACGATTATCCAACCCTCGGTGGTAATTTACGTACGAACAAAAAATTATTATTGATAGTGAGGGACACCCCTGAAATTTGAAAAAAATGATTATCCTACTCTCATTTTTTAGTTTGTGTATGAGAATATAAGTGGTAGTTTGGATAATTCAAACCTAAGACACTACTAATATTAATAAAGATTCTTTCCATTAGGCTACAACTCATTTATTGTTCGATTTTAAACACTGTAATAGTAAATTGACATTTCCTATCTCTAATTATTTTCAAAACCTAACAATTAATCTGATTTCAAGCTACTCATAATTTGTATTGATTTTATGATTGTAAGACAAGTGTTGAAAGAGCCTTTTCGGCTTTGGATTGCATCAATAACAAGTTTAAGAATCAAATATGCGATAAGTACGTGAATAATTGTCTAGTAAGATATACAAAGACAATTTTTTGAGCACTGTAGACACCAAGTGTATTCTACAATTATTTTCGAATATAAAAACACATCGTGAATTTTTTTAACATCGTACGAGTCAGGTATTTTCTTATATAAGAATTATTTTAATTTAATTTTTAAAAGAGGACACCCCTATGAAAAATTTTTGGGTCCGCCACTGGATTAACCATCCAGCAAGCAAACAAAGCCGACATGCACCATATGTGGAAATCTCATCAATAATCAGAACATTGGGGAAAACACCACTCCTCCGCATTTATTTCATAAGCTAGGTGACATGCCGACATAAGGTTATCGCAAGGTCGGATGTACACACATTAAGCTCAATCAACCCATAAGCACATCGAGGCATGAAACTTTTTATTCCATAGATCAAATTGGTTGCAATTGCAAGCCTAGATAATGTCTTGATGACCACCATTTAACATGCACAACATGGTATAAAGACTAGACATTTAAGCAAACCCTTAGTGGGCATGCTTAATTCAAACATCCATAACATGCAAAATCCACGAAGGCACAAATAAGTCATCAACCACTCTAAATACTTGCTATAATTTACAATTCAACTAATCCTTTCCCTAATTTTATCAAACCAATCAAAAGTATCAATTTTCTCACCCTAGAACTTTAGACCCAATTCACCAATACTACAAGTATAAAGTTCAAAACACACTAAGAGGCACAAGTAGGGACTTAGAGGAAGGTGACGAGCAGTCGAGGAAGTCAAAATTTGGCCAAAAATCTATCGAAAAAGGTTGTCCGAGGCTCATCGGAAACTTATCACGTATGACAAATTCAAAGCAGCCATGGACAAAAATTACACTCAACACTCAAGCACTTTACTTAAACACACACAAAAAGAGAAAAGCAAGGAAAAGAAACACAAATCTACAGTGGGTTGCCTCCCAACAAGGGATTTATTTTACTTTCTTAGCCTGACTGTGTCAGATCTCATGCCTTGGAAAATGAAGCCCCCCGAAGCAGATCCTCTACATTCTTGGGGCGAGGCTTGTTTCCTCGCACGTCCATTTTCAAAGGATGGCCCTTAAAGCCCACCATATCCTCGTTGTTCTTATTCTTGTAGCAGGGCAACAAGAGACCTTTCGGCCTAGATCTCCTTTCCTTCTTGGCCTTTTCTTTGGGATCCTCACCCGGCTTTGAATCCTCGAACTCATCACAAACAAGAGGAGCACATTTGGGGTTCACCATGGGAGGATCTCCCCCTTTACCATGTCACCTTTCTATTTCATTTCATTTCATTTCATTTCATTGCATTCACATGCATCGGCTTATCATTGTTACCAATTGAAATTGTAATTAGCTCCTCACTATTCCTCAAGATAAAAGCTCATTCATTCACATTGATTAATTCCTTGGCGGTGGCAAGGAAATGACATCCTAGAAAGAGGCCCACATCTACATCATCACTTTATCCAGGATAACAATATCTGTTGGATAGTAGAATTTTTACCCACCTGCACTATAACGTCCTTTGCAATTCCCTTAGGGTGGACTATCGACCTATCATCTAATGTCAAACACAACTTAGTGGCCTTGAGGTCACCTAAGTCAAGCTTTTGATAAATCTTGAAATGCATGACATTTATCCTTACACCTAGATTTGCAAAGGATTTATCTATATGGTATGCACCAATGCGTAAGAGAATAGTGAAATCCCCGGATCTTGTTGATTTTGGGGAAGCTTGTTTTGAATTATGATGAAGCACTCCTCGCTCAATGTAACTGAAGTGAGGTATTCAAACTTCCACTTCTTGGTGAGTAGCTCCTTGAGTAACTTGGCATACTTTGGAATTTAAGCCAAAGCCTCCATGGGTGGAACATAGACTTTTAGCTTGTTAACCATCTCCAAGAACTTGGAAATTTGGAAATTCTGCCTCGAACCACTCTTTGTGCATTCTTGAGGGAAAAGGAAATAGAGTTTGTACTCAAACACCGTAGGTGGTGTCAGCTTTGCCGTCCTAGCCTCATCTTCCTTTACCTCCTTAGGCTCTTCTCGATTACTGGTTGAGGGGTTTCTTCTTAAACTTTCCTCTATGGTTCTTACTCATGAGTCACACTCCCACTTCTAAGTGTATTAGCATGAAACCCCACCCTTGGATCTTTGGGGTTTGCTACAGTTTGAGATGGAATGGCTCCTTGAGGTCACTTGGTGAGGGCTTCAGCAAGATTGCCGATTTGGGTCTCTAGGTTTTTAAGACTAGCTTGGTGGCTCCTTACCCTTGCCTCAACAGAGGAAAAATTGTTTGTAGCTATATTCGTGAAATTCTCAATATTATCGAACTTCCGAGAACTTGGAATCACAAAGGTGGTGACAAGATTTTCAAGCTTGGAGATCTTGTCGGGTTGTGTATTGTTGATGTTGATATGGTTGCCCACCTTGCGGTTGATATTGTTGTGATTGAAAGTTAGTGGCTTTAAATTGTGCTCTTGGTTGAGGTATTGGTTGATATCCACCAGTTGGTCCTTGGAAACCCGGTGGCCTCAGAATCGTCGGTGATGCCCATAAGAAGTTTGGATGGTTGTGCCACCCCAAATTAAGTGTTTCTATTGGGGTTGTTGTTGTTTCCCCTAGAATTTTCAATGGAATTGACTTGATCCTCTGAGGTATTAGCTTCCATCATGATTTGGTACTCCTCCAACACATGGTTGAGGGTTGAAAACCACTCAAAAACCATCACTTGATTCTTTCCTTGACCTTTTCATTCACTATCAACTTGATCAATCAATCAATCAATCTTTGCTTCAAATGAGCAGCTTGACTCGGTTGCATGGACAATTTTATTATGAGCGTCTTCCTCTCTTTGTCATACCCCAACCGTATCCCTTAGCCACCATTTCTTCAAATAACTCGGTCATTTAGCCACCATTTGAGCGTGTTGCCTTGACACAAGGAATCAATGAGCATACTGTTCTCTTGGAAGAGACCATTGTAGAATGTACCAATCTTGAAATTTTCATCAAATCCATGGCAAGGACATTGGAGAAAGAGCTGTGTATTTATCCCAAGTATCTCTTAAGGTTTCATCATCCTCTTGAACAAAGTGGGTGATTTGTCTTTGATACTCCACCGTGTTCGATGTCGGGAAGTATCTTTTCATGAAATTTGTGACTAAATCATCCCAAAAGAAAATGGAGAGAGGGGGTCGGTTGTGGAGCCAAATTTGTGCCTTACTGCTAAGGGTATAGGGGAACAACCTACACCGAAGAGCTTATTGAGGCACAACATTCACTTTGATACAATCGGTTAGCTTGTAAACAGGTTGATATTCTCTCTTGGTGACTCGTTGTTGTCCATGGAATTAAAAGTTGTATTGGATTATTGAGATGAGTTCAGTCTTGATCTCAAAGTTTTTTGTCGCCATAGTGGGATTGATAGACCGATAATTACACATGTTTTCACCCCTATTCTAAAGCCGTTTGTGATGTGGAATCTCGTGTTTTAAGCCGATTTCATGCTAGGGTGTGTGTTTATGTCATATTTCAGGACCCGGCGTCGACATCGAGGCGGAGAAACGAGTTCTGGGTCGAAAGGAGCCGAGTTGGGACTAAGGGGGTTGCAGGAGGAAAATACCCGGTCAGGTGGCAAAATACCCGACCGGGTATTTATCATTTTGGGCACCCGTGAGAAACAGAAGGGGGCCCGGGCAAATGTCTAAAATCCCCGGTCGGGGATTATTGGAAGAGACCGGGGATTTTCCCTGAGGCCGAAACGATGCGCTTCAATTATACCCGTTCGAGACCCAAAATACCCGACCGGGTATTTCGACCGGGGATCGCGAACGCAGGCTGTTAAAAGCCTGTTTTGTGCGTTTTTGAGAGGGAGAGCTGGGTTTTGGATCCCAAACACCCTAGGGACGAACCAAATTAAAGAGAGAGAGAGCGATTTGAGGGCATTCTTGGAGTGGAATTGGAGGATTTCTTCGCCTTGGAAGCTCGAGGAACAAGCCCGGACTTGAAGACTGATCATCTGAAGATTCTTACTGCAGTCTCTCTCTTCTCTATGGAGTAACTTCCCTTCACTTAGGTTTTGAGGAACCCTAGCCATGTTTGTTTGATTGGATGATTGTATGAGTACTCTGACTTGATAATCTTGAGTTCATATTCAATCTATGCATGTTTTCACGATTCAATTCTGCTTTAGTCGAGATTATTGATTCTGCTTTGATCCTATGAGAGCGAATACCTGATTAGGTCAATAGAGCACCATAGATTGATAGTAGTGGATCGATTGCTTTAGTCGAGGGTTGATTCACTGCTTTGTATCGATTGAGAACCTCATTCGATAGAGGGAGTCTAGTTCAGAACGCCTTGATCGATTGTTCTAGAGAAGGATACGTCCCTCTAGGCAATTGACTCAAGAGGGCCTTGTTCCTTTAGTCGAGACTCAAGGTCTAGTCAAGGATTCTCCGCATTGTGAATGAAAGTGAAACAAGTTAGAGATCATCAATCGTTAATCTGGCTAGTGGCTAGGGGGAATCATACCTAAGTGAGTTCCCAACCTGTAATTAGATTAACTTTAACTGTAGTTTGCTAGAGTAGTTGTAGTTCTTTCATCTTAATCTGTTTTGCTAGATAATGAACTGAAGCTGAGTAATAGTAACTCTAGAGACCCGTGGATTCGATATTTATTACTTGAGCCACTATACTGCAGTCCCTTTCATTGGTTACACTTGGCCATTGTTAGGAGTTGTGTTTTAGTGAGTCAAGTTTTTGGCGCCGTTGCCGGGGAACTTTCTAGAGTATTAGGAAAGGCAGAAGTTTGTTACTTTAGTGTTTTTCTTTTATTTTCCACCCTTGCTTTTCACTTGGGTGTTTTTGTTTTTGTTGGTGCAGATTTGAATCATGGATCCTCATGGCTTCTCCAACCATTGGGGGTATCCACCACCATCCGTGTGGTATTACCCCGAGACCCCCTGGAGCAATCAAGGAGGAGAAGACTATGGATCCAGGTCCCAGTACCAACCCCCTTTCTATGGAGAACAATCTGACCCCCTGGGCATATCAAGAACAATCTCATTACCAAGAAGACTTTCTCCCACAACCAGAAGGGCCATCGGCGCTGGAGTTACCCATGGCGGCCTTCACGGGCCATTCTGCAGAGCCATGCTACACTCCACAGCCAGATCCAAACTATGAACTGAGGCTTCTCTTGGAGCAGTTTGTTCGGGACCCCGAGAGACGCAATCGCAAGATGGACCTCCTTTCCTCATCCTTTGCTCCTCCTAACTCTTCATCCTTCCGTGAATCGGAGGAGAATGTTTCGCACTCATCAAAGCAACCAGAGCGGGTTGAGCAAGTTTGTGCACAGCTTGCTCAAGATCACGCGTCTGCTACCATACTAGAGGAGGAGGAAGAAGAAGAAGGCTACAAGGACATTGTGGAACAAACAGAAGTTATCACGGAGAGCTCCCGTGAAGATCATGATCAAGAATGTCCTATCGTAGCCGACTACCCCTTTCCACATCCCACACTGAGCTTTGAAGAGGTGGGCATGAGTGAGGAGATGCAAGAAGATCTCATGAAAGAAATTGCTTGGCAACTTGCTCTCCAATCCGTGCTAGAAGAAGAAGAGCAAGAAAGGGTGCAGAAAGTAGTTGTGGAGGATGACGAAAGTGAAGCAGGAGGAGTTCTTGATCATTTCCCAGGGGTGATACCACATGAAGAAGAAAGGGAGGTTGAAGAAGCAATTGGCGTCCAGGCTGAGGACGGAGTTGAGGTGGAAGAGGCTTGCACCGGCCATGAGTTACTTGTGATATCTCCACCAAACTTCGAGGAGCTGCTTGGCAAGGACCCATTTGCATTGTCTCTTTGCCAGACCATGGCCACATCAACATCGGTCCCTCTTGGTGGACGCGATGGTGACCAATCGATGATGTCTTATCTGGTTTGGGGCAATGAGACGAGAGAAGAGAAGAAGAGGTCTCGAGGGTGGGAACTTCATCTGCATCAAGTACATGAGCCTTCATCACCTGCCACACCACATGCTTGTGACTTGAGACTCCACCTCATCGACGAGAACCTCAACTTCAAGGAGGTTCTAGCATGGACCGAAACTTAGGAGCCATCGTCCGGCTCACGACGTGAAAGAAGCGCTTGTTGGGAGGCAACCCAACCAGTCGGTTTGCATTTCTTTCTCTATTTCTCCTTGGTTGAGTCAGTTTTGTTATTTGATTTTAGAGTCAATAACTCAACCTTTATGAGATTTTGTGTGGTGTTTGTGTTCTGATTACTCTCTCTTCTTGGAATGCACCGCCTGCCCCGTCCATCATCATTCACCCTTGATCTGGTAACTTCGTTCTACCCTCCTTATCTTTCCTCCATTGAGGACAATGCCGTGCTTAAGTGTGGGGGGGATGTTCGATTATGTATGCGGGTGAATGTTTGGCTGTTTGTGTGCTTGGAGCCTAGTCCACTGTCCAAACTTCTAAATTTGAGGGCTCCAAGTACGTGTTCCTTGCAATTGCCTGCTCAGTATGCTTTGAATTGACAGTCTCTGTAGTGATTTGCAACCTAGGGAGGTAGTGTAGCACTATGGAGGATGTTGATGCATTTAAGAAGTCTCATTTCTTCTTCATATTGTGTTGGTTGATTGAGTGAATTAGTGAACTTAGGACCCTTGAATTGTGCGGTGTTGTGGACTCTCTGCCTGTCATGGACTCTTGTATCATGTTCTAAATGTAACAGGTGCTCGAAATGTGCTTTAAAATAACGTCTCCCGTGCGAATAGGGCGAAAGTGTGTAAGGGGAGACGGGAATCCGTTCCCAATTTCCACCTTCTACCTCCAGCCCCCTTACATGTCTTTCCCCCGCACGAGGCTCGAGACACCCGCTCCTGGCATGGCCGGTAAGAGCAGGGCTCCCGCAAAACCTTTGCTAGGTGGGAGCCCCCGTTTTCTGCAGAAACAGGTTGGAACCCGAAAAAAAAAAGAAAGAGAAAAACAGAAAAACAAGCGAAAAGAATAAAGAAAAGGGTTCCAACCATTTTCACAAAGAAAATCGAGCACCTTGAGTTAATGTGAGTCCATGATCTTTTGTTTGTGAGAGTCTCTTCATCCACGATTCATTTGTCCTCTGTTCACTATTTGCCATGATGCCGATTCGAGACTAGCGTTCTCGCCGAAGAGGCTATGAGATGACTTGTGCGTCGGTTGACCTCGTAAGCTGCTAAATGATCTAGGAAGTCCGCTACCTACGATCGAGGTTGTTTGTTGCTATAGAGGTCTGGAGAGTTGCATTGGTTTGAGTTAGGTTTGCTTGGGGACAAGCAAACGGTTAAGTGTGGGGGAGTTTGATAGACCGATAATTACACATGTTTTCACCCCTATTCTGAAGCCGTTTGTGATGTGGAATCTCGTGTTTTAAGCCGATTTCATGCTAGGGTGTGTGTTTATGTCATATTTCAGGACCCGGCGTCGACATCGAGGCGGAGAAACGAGTTCTGGGTCGAAAGGAGCCGAGTTGGGACTAAGGGGGCTGCAGGAGGAAAATACCCGGTCAGGTGGCAAAATACCCGACCGGGTATTTATCATTTTGGGCACCCGTGAGAAACAGAAGGGGGCCCGGGCAAATGGCTAAAATCCCCGGTCGGGGATTATTGGAAGAGACCGGGGATTTTCCCTGAGGCCGAAACGATGCGCTTCAATTATACCCGGTCGAGACCCAAAATACCCGACCGGGTATTTCGACCGGGGATCGCGAACGCAGGCTGTTAAAAGCCTGTTTTGTGCGTTTTTGAGAGGGAGAGCTGGGTTTTGGATCCCAAACACCCTAGGGACGAACCAAAGAGAGAGAGAGAGCGATTTGAGGGCATTCTTGGAGTGGAATTGGAGGATTTCTTCGCCTTGGAAGCTCGAGGAACAAGCCCGGACTTGAAGACTGATCATCTGAAGATTCTTACTGCAGTCTCTCTCTTCTCTATGGAGTAACTTCCCTTCACTTAGGTTTTCAGGAACCCTAGCCATGTTTGTTTGATTGGATGATTGTATGAGTACTCTGACTTGATAATCTTGAGTTCATATTCAATCTATGCATGTTTTCACGATTCAATTCTGCTTTAGTCAAGATTATTGATTCTGCTTTGATCCTATGAGAGCGAATACCTGATTAGGTCAATAGAGCACCATAGATTGATAGTAGTGGATCGATTGCTTTATTCGAGGGTTGATTCACTGCTTTGTATCGATTGAGAACCTCATTCGATAGAGGGAGTCTAGTTCAGAACGCCTTGATCGATTGTTCTAGAGAAGGATACGTCCCTCTAGGCAATTGACTCAAGAGGGCCTTGTTCCATTAGTCGAGACTCAAGGTCTAGTCAAGGATTCTCCGCATTGTGAATGAAAGTGAAACAAGTTAGAGATCATCAATCGTTAATCTGGCTAGTGGCTAGGGGGAATCATACCTAAGTGAGTTTCCAACCTGTAATTAGATTAACTTTAACTATAGTTTGCTAGAGTAGTTTTAGTTCTTTCATCTTAATATGTTTTGCTAGATAATGAACTGAAGCTGAGTAATAGTAACTCTAGAGACCCGTGGATTCGATATTTATTACTTGAGCCACTATACTGCAGTCCCTTTCATTGGTTACACTTGGCCATTGTTAGGAGTTGTGTTTTAGCGAGTCAGGGATATCGAATGCTTAGTCAGATATCCTCCACTTGTGGGAACATGTAATACCCCATGGTCCTCTACTCATCACCTTGTGGAGCGGCTTGATTATCCATTTTTTCAACCACAAACTTCTCCTCTTAAACTACTACTACTTCTTCTTCTCCTTCTTCTTCAGACTCTGTTGATTCACTATGTACCCCAATTCAATTTCACAGAACACAGAGAGATAGAAGAGGAGACGCCTAGGGTTTATTTAATTATTCGAAAACCTAACGATACAGAATCAGACTCAATCAATTGGGAGAAACCAATACAAGAGTTGATTCTGAAACTAATCAATTGAGAAGACAAAACGGAAAATCTGCCATGCCCAGATAGACTGAGTTCCTAGCTACAGCTCCAACTCAGCTATCCAGACACTCTACAACCGAACCCAAACCAAAGGCTCCCAGAGAACAGACCTGTTCTAACTGAGCCAGAGGAAACCGTTGCATTTCTCCTGATGGATGCAGTCTTTATATAAGCAGAGGAACGTCCTTCCTCGTCTCTTCCATCTTCATTGCAATCGACCGTTGTTCCTCGATGCAGCGATTCCCACTTTCCCAGCCAGTCTTCTTTTACTTTTGATCTTTCTGATGCGATTGAAGGCGAAGGACGCTCTCTAGGGATCTTGACTCTCTTGGTTTGACTCGAGTGGGCTGTTGTGATTCTTGGTGGGCTTGGAGAGACAATGTCAATCAGTAATTCTCGGTGGGCTTGGAGAGGCAAGGCCCAACAATCTCCCCCTGCGTTCGAGCCTTGATTCCTGCAGTCATTAAGCAATTATCGAAGCATCCTGTCTATAGCAAGTTTTCTTTGATCAGAAGAGACACATAATTCCAGTAAGAAATAGGCAACACAGTCTTGATTATTCAGTCTTAACTTAGACCATTATGGTCTTCCAAACAAAACAACCAACCAAAAGCCTACTAGACCATTATGGTCTTTTACTACTAGACAGAGTTCAAGGATTCAGGATACTCTCTTTATTCAGACCAGCAATATTTTTGAAATGTCCTGGACTATTCCATTGTTGCCTCCCCTTGAGTATTATCCTCCTGAGCATTGGTAGTCTCCTTCAGAGTTTCGGCTAGCTCCCCCTGAGTTGCAGGTACACCTTCTTCCTCCATCAATTCTCTTTCAAGATCTTCAGCAAACAGCTTGATATCTTTCTCTGACATGGATTCAGGTTCCAATTCTGCTTCCTCTTCTTCGAAATCAATGATTAGATTTTTGCAGACAGAAGAGGAGGTTTCCCCAAGTTTCAGAGTTTTTGTGCTTGTCTTGGAATAGGGTTTAGGCCTTTTAGCTGCGGGGTCAAGAGTAGTCTCTCCCCCTTTCGAAGTGAGAGGGTCAACCTTGATGTAGGAAAGGACCGCAATAGCAGGAATGGATACTGAAGTGTCGGATGAGGAGTAACCATCTAGTGAAATTCCAAGATTCGAAATGAGAAGGGTGATAAGGCCACCAAAGGGAAGGCTGCCTCCTAAGTGAGCCTCAGCACTTCGAACAATTGACCCGAACAGCAGTTGGCAATAGTCAATTTTACGGCCAGTGAGAGCGTTTGACAAGATCCAAAGATCCTTTTTGGTAACAATATGGTGGCAGCTGGAGCGGGGAAGGAAGAGGTGTGTAATGAAGTAGTGAAGGGTCCGCAGAGCAGGGTTTAGATCAGCAGTGGTGACAGTTTCATGAGCAGCAACAGGACGCTGAGCAATGCGGGAGTATTCTATAACATGATCGAAGTCATAGAATAGAAACTCGTCCTCATGAGCCAAGGGAAGAGATTCTCCAACAGGGAAATTTAGCAGAGTACCTAGGGCATCAGCAGTGAGAGAGATACGATAACCATTCACCAGAGTGGAGAGTTTTCGAGTAGTGATCCCTTGGCAGTCCAGATTTGCATAGAACATGCGAACAGGCAGTGGACAGGCTGGCAAGGGAGGATAGTGCATAAGAAATTCCCACCCCAGGTTCCTAATGTAGGGAGTGATATCAACTCCATAGGTTTTGAACTCAAAGAGATCTAGGGTAATGGGATCAGCTAGTCGACGGGATGCAAAGAATTCTTTGAAGCGGTGCAGGTTGAAATCGACTGGCTCATGAAAGGTTCTACCTACATATGTCACAATGGCTCCAGGTATGTTGGACGAGGTAAATAGTTCTGTCATGTTTGGATGGAGAGAGATGAGAGGGTTGAGCATGAGAGGAGATGTTCGATCAGGAGGAGAGGATTTATAGGAGCAAAAGAATAGCAAGAGACACTCTCTATCGAATTATTGTCAAGTGTTGGAAAGCACAGTGCATAGAGAAATAAACCAGCATATGCATGAATTAGCACTTATTGTAAGTAAACATAGATTGACCAGGAATCATTAATTTAGTCTATAGCAGAAATAAATAAAGGAAGAGTAGCACCTGGTTCAATGATTTCCTCGAATGGAGTGAAGTGACTGAAGGCCGAGATCATCACACAATTTGAGAAATCGTTCAGAGGAGAGTGCTTTGGTAAAAATGTCAGCAATTTGAAGGTCAGTTGAAATGAAATTTAACTCAATATGACCAGCCTGTATAAGATCTCTAATAAAATGATGTTTGACCTCAATGTGTTTGGTTCGACTATGATAGACAGGGTTTTTAGACATGCATATTGCACTTGTGTTATCACAAAAAATAGGTATTTGATTTGCAGTGATGCCATAGTCATTTAGTTGGGATTTTAGCCACATGACCTGAGTGCAACAGCACCCAGCAGCAACATATTCTGCTTCTGCAGTGGACAGAGCCACTGAGCTTTGCTTTTTACTTGACCAGGAAATAAGAGACCTACCAAAGAATTGGCAAGTGCCACTGGTGCTTTTTCTGTCAGTGATACTACCAGCAAAATCAGAGTCTGAGTATCCCACAAGGGCTGAAGAGTTGGACCTAGGATACCATAACCCTAGATCACTAGATCCTTTTAAATATCTAAAAATTCTTTTAACAGCTTTTAGATGACTTTCCTTTGGTTGATGTTGAAATCTTGCACAAAGACAGACACTGAATTGTATATCAGGTCTGCTGGAAGTTAGATATTTTTTCTCACATACTGAAGTTCCATTCAAGTCATAGTCTAAATGAGCATTGGATGCAATAGGAGTTTTACAGGGATTGACATTCATTAGATCAAATTTAGACAGCATGGAATGCAGGTACTTGGTTTGATGAATGAAAATACCAAGTTCAGATTGATGAATTTGCAGACCCAAAAAGAAATTGAGCTCCCCCATTAAACTCATTTCAAACTTATTTTGCATGATAGAGCAGAATTCTTCACACATGTTGGGATCAGTGCTCCCAAAGACTATGTCATCCACATAGACTTGCACTATTAGTGAGTTGTTATTTTGCCTTTTAATAAACAGAGTCTTATCTACACCACCTTGGCAGAAGTCTTGAGATATTAGAAATGATGTCAGTTTCTCAAACCAAGCTCGAGGAGCTTGTTTGAGACCATACAGAGCCTTAGATAATTTAAAAACATGATCAGGATATTCACTGTCAATGAATCCAGGTGGTTGTTCAACATAAACATCTTCTTTTATTTCTCCATTTAAAAAGGCACTCTTAACATCCATTTGAAACAATTTGATTTTCATGTAACTCGCATAGGCACACAGAAGTCTAATGGATTCAAGACGAGCAACAGGAGCAAAGGTTTCATCATAATCTATACCTTCCTCCTGACTGTAACCTTGTGCAACAAGGCGAGCTTTGTTTTTAATTATAAACCCAAGTTCATCAGATTTGTTCCTAAATATCCATTTAGTTCCTATGACAGATACTCCTAGAGGTCTAGGTACTAGTTCCCATACTTTAAGTCTAATGAAATGAGACAGTTCTTCTTGCATAGCAAGAAGCCATTCCTCATCTAGAATTGCTTCCTTGAAGTTCTTAGGTTCAAAGAGAGAAACGAAGGAGTACTGACCTGGGACATACTTACCTCGAGTGTGTATGGGGTCAGAGAGATTACCAATAATCTGAGAGGAAGGGTGTCTCTTTCTGATATGTGCTGGAGCTTCATGATTCTTACTGAGTGATCCACCTGAAGAATCTGATTCAGATTCAGGCAATGAGCCTGGCAGTTCTGAGTTACCTGCACCCTGATCTTTATCTATTCCTGCACTATCTTTCTCAGAACAGGAGATTAGTGGAAGAAAATCATAGTTGTTGATATCAGAATCCACAGGGAGACTGTGAGGAGTTGTGTCAAATCGAATGTGCACAGACTCCTCAACCTTTTTGGTTCTTTTATTAAATTCCCTATAGGCCTGTCCTTTGGATGAGTATCCAAGAAAGATGCCAATATCAGACTTGGCATCAAACTTTCCCAGGGTGTCTCTTGTGTTCAAAATGAAGCATTTGGTACCAAATGGATGCATGTAGGAAAGCTTAGGAGGTTTGCCCTTTAGTACTTCATAAGGAGTTTTGTTTACAGACTTATTAATGGTGGTTCTGTTTAAAATGTGGCATGCAGTGTTAACAGCTTCTCCCCATAGGTATTTAGGACAATCAAATTCCAGTAACATGTTTCTAGCTGTCTCAACTAAAGATCTATTCTTCCTCTCAACCACACCGTTTTGCTGAGGGGTTCTAGGAGCAGACAAGGTGTGGAGAATTCCTAAATCATCACACAGGGTACTAAATTCAACATTAATAAATTCACCCCCATTGTCGCTTCTAATTGATTTCACACGAGTTTCATATTGATTTAGTATAAGTTTTATGAAGGTTTTGAATTTTGGAAAGGCTTCATCCTTAGAGGCTAGAAAGTGCACCCAGGTAAATCTGGAAAAATCATCAACAATCACTAGAACATAGGATTTTCCACCAAGGCTTTGCACATTGGTGGGACCAAATAGATCCATGTGCAGTAATTCAAACACTGATTTTGAAGTGATGTTAGGTTTGCTCTTAAATGATTTCTTACACTGTTTTCCAAGAATGCAGGCTTCACAAGTGAAGCTATCAGTTGATTTAATGACAGGCAGGCCTCTAACTAGATTCAATTTAGATAGCTTGGCTAATCTTGATATACTAGAGTGACCAAGCTTTCTGTGCCAGCTAACAGTGGAATCAGATATGGTACTTAGACAAACATTTTCAGGCAGGTCAATGGTAGCAAGATCAACAGTGTAAACATTGTTGACCTTTTTACCTTTGAAAATTATTGAGTTATCAGAAATTCTTTCAATGGTGCAGCAAAAAGGGTCAAAAATGACTCGATAGGTTGAGCCACAAATTTGACTGATAGAAAGAAGGTTATGTTTTAGACCTTCCACAAAAAGAACATCTTCAATTATTAGTGATGGATTACTGCTTATTGTGCCTTTGCCTATAACAGAGGCACTATTATTGTTTCCATAAAACACTTTACCTCCTTTTTTAGGATTAAGATAAGAGAACAGTTCCTTATTACCAGTCATGTGATGAGAGCATCCTGAGTCTAGATACCAGATATTGGCTCCCATTTTATTCTGAAAGAAAACAATTTTAGTTAGAGGTTTTAACTACCCAAACGAGTTTGGGTTTGTTTCTTTTGAAATAGCACTTCTCATAACTATGACCTGACTTGCAACAAAAGGAGCAGTAAGGGGGTCTTTTCCATTGATTAACATGACCAATTGAGTACTGAGATTTAAAGCGTTTATTAGGTCCAACAGTTCTATGAGGTGGGATTCTATCGATGATTCTGTGACAGTGGTTTATTTCTTTCTTTAATTTCAAGTTTTCTGAAGAGAGACTGCACACTTGATTGTTCTGAAAGCTAATTGCTTCCTGTTGTGATTTTAGCAAACCTTTTAAGGCTAGATTTTCTTTTTCTTTCTCATGAAGCTGAGTCACAGTTAGGCAGAATTTACTCTTAAGTAGATTGCATTCGTTTTGAAGATTAGACAGAGCATGAAGGAAGAAGTCTTCATCATGGCACTCAGACATGTATTCAGAAAAGGATTCAGTGCTTACCTGGCTTCCTTCAGGCTCATTTTCCATGTTTGACTCTAACCCCATGTAAGCAACCACTTCTGACTCTTCCTCGGAGCTGTAGTCACTCCAGGAGGCAGTCATTGCCTTTTCTTTCTTCTTGTTGAGAGGGCAATTGGCTCTTACATGTCCTGTTTTTCCACATTTAAAACAGATGGTTGAATCAGCTTTATTACTCGGATTTTTGTGATCTTTAGGACTTGATTCTGACCTGGTGGATCCAAAGGAATTACTGTCATTTGATCCACCAGAGTTGGGTCCAGAGAGTCTAGCTTGATGGTTATTTCTGTTCCCAGAGGATCCAGGGTAGAATTTATTATTGTAGTTGTTTTTTCTAGAGTTTTGATCATGCTTAAATTTCATCATTCTCTGCAGTTTTTTGCTAGTTAATGCTAGTTCATTTTCAAATTCATCATCTAATCTTTCTTCTTGATCTGAGCATACTGTATTGAAAGCAATTGACTTATTCTTCTTGTCATGAAGAGAGTTCATTTGCTTCAGAACTTCTTCATGACTTAGAAGAGATCCAATAAGGTTCTCAAGAGACAGTACATTGAGGTCCTTGGCTTCCTCTATGGCAGTTCTTTTAGCCATCCATTCAAGAGGAAGTGACCTGAGTACTTTTCTAACAAGTTCTTTGCTCGAGAATTCCTTACCTAAACCTTTGAGTCTATTTATTAAAGTGGAGAACCTTTTGTCCATTTCTGAAATTGATTCTCCAGGTAGCATGTCAAAGGTTTCATATTCCTTTATTAACAAATCAATTCTAGTTTCTTTAACCTCTGATGTACCTTCATGAGTAGTTTCTAGGATTGACCATATTTCTTTTGCAGATTCACATTTGTTAACTCTTTCCCCTTCATCATCAGAGATGGCAGAAAGTAAAATATGCATGGCCCTAGAATCTAATTGAGCACTTTTCTTCTGTGCATTTGACCATTCCTCCTCATCATCTTCTTTCATGTCAATTGGTCCATTTCGGACAATTGCCCACAATTCACAATCGATTCCTCGGAGGAACAGTCTCATTCTCTTTTTCCAAACAGAGTAATTAGACCCAGAAAACCAGGGAGGGTTTGAGCTGTTAGGAAATGAAGTTGAAGTCATAGTGAACAGAGGATCTCCTTCTCAGCAACTTTGAGTTCTCTTGAGAAGGAGGCTCTGATACCAATTGTTGATTCACTATGTACCCCAATTCAATTTCACAGAACACAGAGAGATAGAAGAGGAGACGCCTAGGGTTTATTTAATTATTCGAAAACCTAACGATACAGAATCAGACTCAATCAATTGGGAGAAACCAATACAAGAGTTGATTCTGAAACTAATCAATTGAGAAGACAAAACGGAAAATCTGCCATGCCCAGATAGACTGAGTTCCTAGCTACAACTCCAACTCAGCTATCCAGACACTCTACAACCGAACCCAAACCAAAGGCTCCCAGAGAACAGACCTGTTCTAACTGAGCCAGAGGAAACCGTTGCATTTCTCCTGATGGATGCAGTCTTTATATAAGCAGAGGAACATCCTTCCTCGTCTCTTCCATCTTCATTGCAATCGACCGTTGTTCCTCGATGCAGCGATTCCCACTTTCCCAGCCAGTCTTCTTTTACTTTTGATCTTTCTGATGCGATTGAAGGCGAAGGACGCTCTCTAGGGATCTTGACTCTCTTGGTTTGACTCGAGTGGGCTGTTGTGATTCTTGGTGGGCTTGGAGAGACAATGTCAATCAGTAATTCTCGGTGGGCTTGGAGAGGCAAGGCCCAACAGACTCATCTTCATCGGTTGAGCCCAAATCACAAGTCTCTCCCTGCTTCCCTTAACTTCCTCTCACGAGCTAGTAGTTGGAGAGTCCAATAGATGTTATCGTCAAGTGGCACCAAGTGATCCGAACTGCTCCGGGTCATACACCACATGAAACCACTTCAAACAACACAAACATGGAAAACAAAAGTAAGTTGTAACACAAAGTGCAAGAAAAAAAAGGCTAGATTAACAATAAATCACCTTTTTAAGATAATAGACAATTGTCCCCAGCAACGACGCTAGAAAAATTTGGCTCGTTACTAATTATACCTATCCCAATAGAAGCCTAAACCAGCCTTCAATCTGCTATATTAAAGAGCACACATTTTTGAATTATCAAACTCGGGCAGTTTATCTACCCTTACTTCAGCAACCTAAGTTTTATCTAGCGATCAATTTGTTACTTTAAACTAATAAACTAAAAAGGCATGCCATTAAATTGTGATTGAACTAAAGTTGAGAAAAATTCACGCGGATGAGCTTCCCCCTAGTTCTATATTGAGTCAATATTGTGATAACCAAGAATGATTCACAGTTAGCATATACCGTAGGAGTTCCAAGCTAGATAATAGTACCCATTCGAGTTGTCCTATCTCGCCCAATTGCAATACCCAGAGAGGCGTACCGAACTACCAACCTAGGCGATTGGCGCAACCAATCCACTCCTCAAATGTGTAAAGATCCAAAATGGTGCTAGGATTATAAACACTCGTTCATAGATCCCAAAGCTTTGAATATGCAGTGCTCTAAATTGACTGAAGGGTATATTCTCTTTTAGGTCAATTAGCCCCAAAATGGGGCAAGAACCTCCAATTTTAATGAATAATGGACAAATCAATATATAATCAATCACGCAAATAAACACATAGGTTTCACAATCATTAAACTATAACATAATAGACTAGAGTTCTACATCATCCAATTGACTAAGAGTACTACTCCATTCCGAGGGTGAGAAACACAGCCAAATAGAAGGAAACCACCATAGTGACGAGAAACTCCTCCCTGGATGCTTGGGATGATCTCAAAGATGGAATAAATTTTCCATCGGTATTGGGTAGCTAAAATCCTCCTTCAATCTCCTCTTGCTTGTCACTATCTCTCTCTAGGTTGAAGAAGATCCTCAATTCTATATTAAAAAGCCTATCTCCCTTTAAAATATGCTCTTTCTTCTCTAGTATAATAGACAATGCATTCTTCACAACCACCCATCACATTCTTGATGTGTGTAGTGAAACTATGATGTCCACTGAAAATGCACCGTTTCACTTACACACTTCACGGTTTACTTTCATTCTCAACACCCTGCTCCTATGATCCGCGCAATGCCCGCGAGATGTCCAAAGCCTTTCTGGGAACTTGCATAGATTATGATTTTGGATTAATCTTCATGCCATGAGCCCGTTATTATTTTCCCTGAACTATGAAGTATGACACTTCCAGTACTTGGTCTCGTTTTGGCTCCTTTTTGTCCTACTTTCAATCCTTTTGCCCATTTCACCAGCTAGAGCCTGAAAGTTGGAAACATACTAAAACTTGACAAAACCTAGCATAAAATGGCTCTAAGGATGATGATATACAAGTCAAACGACAAAGATAAAGGGTTATAAACATGTATAAAATGGCTCAAATCACCCTTGGTATAAATCTTCATAAATCTTCCATTATTCCTGCAAGTTCCTGTACTTCTGTGGAGTTTCGAGATGCGCAGAGTTGTTCAATTGCTTTGATTTGTTTTTGCTCAACTTTGATGCCTCACATTGTTATCTTGAAGATGGGGAATCTTCCTACTTCCGCGTCAATGACTCATTTGAGTGGGCTGAGGCAAAAATTGAGCGTGGGTAGTGCCTCAAATGTTTTGATCATCCACGTGTGAACACCCTTCTTTAATGTTCACAATAAGGTCATCAACGTATGCTGATGACACTCAATTTATAGTGTTTGTCACCCCCATTCTTGATACGTTTCCCCTTTCTATCAATGCATCTTTAGTAGTTTTGATGGTATTTCATATGGAATTCATATTTATTTGGATACTGTGCTTATGATCGAACTTGAGTGTGTTTCTCTGTTATTTGATGCCTTTATGGTGTTTTTTTTGCTTTTCAAGGGTTTAAACCACTCAATAAAATATGGATCACCAAGGGATCTAAAGAATCAGAAGGAGGAGGAGTATACAAACTCATGGACTGAAACACAAATGGATTTTGGACGTCGGATGCTCACTTTATGGCCAAAACAAGCAAATTGTCAGTGCAACAAACCCAACTTTCACATTGGTTCAAATAGAGTAATACAAGTCAAAACACGCGCAAATTTGGAGGAGAGTTTGCTTATGGACCAAGAAACCCAACCAAATTGGTAAAGAGGCGTCGGTCCCAACTAGTGTAGGGCCACCGTTCAAACCCTAATCCTCCAAGAAGCTTCCTTAAGATGTTACTTCATCCCCAAGTCAAAGGAATTCGAGTTCAAGTCGTACAATGAAGGATTTGGCCTCCCTTGCGAGGAAAAAGACTAGTAAACACCCTTATGTAACTAGTATAAATATGAGACTAGACTAGATCTTTTGAAAACACCTTCAACTAGCACCCTACCAAACTAGGCACGAGTGGCAATCCATAGAGAGGAGAAGAATTGTTGCTGAGATTTCGAGGAGAAGCATTCATCATCAATGCATGTATTTACTGTGATGTTGTTCCACTCTTCTTTGTGTTGCTAGTCGATCTGTTTAGGGATGTGAATTCTATGATGATTGGGTATTATTTTCTATGAGTTAATAAGATGCTTATCTCGTTTTATGTTATGGTCATTGATTCCTATTCCTTTGGATGTTTTATTGTATTCTAGATGCTTTAACCATATCTAATTATAATTATCGATACTGTATTTCGTATGATGGTTTAACTATTATATGCGTGTGAGTCTATGACGATGCTACCATATTATCTTGTTTATATTACTATTATGGGAAACAATGAAACTAATCTTATGTAGTAGGCATCTTTCTTAGGGGTGTATAGGGGGATTAGCTACCCTTCTATTCATGACTAAGGATGATGTATGATTATTAGATCATAGATTCAATAAACTATGGTTATGGTTCGTAGAAGCCTACAATTAACGATATGTTATCCCTATAACTTCCTTTTTCTTCATTAAGTAGGTGATGGCATGAAGCAAAACACGCATTAGCTAGTCAAATCTCTATCACAAGAGGCACTTGCACGTATAGAGAGTAGCCTTAGAGGAAGGAATAGGGCATCATATTAGATGATGTCTAGATGCATCTTATCGAGAAGATTGCATTCATTACCAATGTAGTCAAAATCACGCTTTAAAACTTAGAAACTTACGATTTTAAACTTTTAGGTCACTAAAATGCTTCTACACAAAATCTATGTTTTTATGACTTATGTAGTTAAAAACTCGCTTTAAAACTAAAAACTTACGATTTTACGCTTCTAGATCATCAAAATGTTTCTACATAAAAATGCGCTTTTGACTACATTATTCATGACCGTTTAGAAGGAACTACCTAAGCATTAATTGCATTGCTTGCATCTTTGTTTCTTTCTTGCATTATTCGCATAGGACACGAATTGGACACCTCAACCCACTAGCTTTCTTTCCCTTGTATTGAATACTCAAATTCAATTAATTAGGTTTTAGTAGTTACTATTAAAAGACCCTATGTAATACAACCATAAGAACATCTAGGTTATCACTTGAATGTTTACTACGCATCATATGCTTCAACATTTTGCCCGATCTGATTCTCAGTACTGAGTTTATATGGTGCTGGTTTGGGGACCTGCATTCTTTAGCGCAAACAGCATTCCCAAGAAGCACAAATTTCCAAATGGTGTCATGAATTTCATCTTGTCTTCATCCTCACGGACCATTAGCATTTTATGGTACATACAAATATATATCTTACAACAGGGACTAATGGTTGAAGGTGGCAACAACGAGCTAGTCTATTTGCGGTAGTAGGTATGGGTCGTTGGGATACACCTTGTTTATTGTGTATAGTCGACGCACATACGCCATGCACCAGATTCTTTCTTTACCATCACATCATCGGAAAGCAACTAAGGGTACCTAACTTCCCTGATGAGTCCTGTGGCAAGAAGCCGAGCAGCCAGGCTTTTAGCTTGTACCCCATGAAATTGCGGCATGCTTGCTGGTGAGGTTTCGCACCACGCCGAAATTCCACCACGTGCCGAGACATTCTCTAGAAGCCAATCATGTCTTGAGCACTCCATCAAAATAGCTCTTCTTATTTCTTTCAGTAGGTGAATCATTTGCTCGAATATCGGGTCAGGGATGTGGGTAGCTATATGCACTTTCTAGTTCGGTTTCATGGGTTCTAACACCACCTTTAAGTTGGAATATGAGGGCTCTGTGTAGATATATGCACCCCTCGGACGCGATCACCTTTGGATTTGAAACATCCCGACCCTTTTTACCAAACCAAAATGCTCATGGTTAAGGAGCCGATTAAAACAATGTTTAAAAACTTCAATAAAATAAATACAATCGAATCATTTCCAAAGAAATCCAAATGAAATGCCCTTAACACTTGGGCGACCTTGGTCCATGGATAATAAAACTTAACCTCTGAACCTCCAGTTTATATTCATAATCGTGAAACATAAATAGCTACACAATTTTAACTCTGGCTTCTTACTGAGCTCCATGAGATGTCGTCAATGCTGGTGAAGCTGTCGACGTGCCATGCCTCTCCTCGATAACTTGTCTGCTAACCCTTCCTCTACCTGGTGAGTGAGAAGGAACCAGTCTCGTCGTTACTACAACCTGAGGTCCTTGCCTTAAGCATTTCCTTAATATTTAACATTATTAGAGTTTCCCTCTTACGTGAAAGTCCTACTCACTTCTCGCCCTTTATAACTTATTCTTCCAATTAACTTATCAGAGTTCTCTACTCCTATCCTTAACTCATACAAATAATCACTACTACGGACCATCGCGTTACGTATCGTTGTCCACTGTCCCTACCTTTATAGCTATGGTATTGCGTTACGTACCGCCGTCCAATACCATGCTCGATCACTATTGCATTACGTATCGTCGTCCAACAGTGACCTTGATCAACTACAACGTCCAACAGTGATCCAACCACCCGGGGGTTCCATTACTTAATTGAGATCATTCATACATCATCACACACATTTCCATTTATAGCACAACGCGTGCCTCCACCTTCAGTAGGCGGTGGGGTACCTCAAATATCAATCGAGCATAACTAAATTCACGATATAACTTGAAGTAAAAGACATAAAATAAAGGACCTCGACGGATATTTTATCCCCTCTACCCTCACCTCATTTGCCGACCTTGATCAATCAACCTGACCCCTCTTTACTGCCGGTGAATCCACGCGAAAGCCCAAAGTCACACGATCAACCTCCTCATACTTATCCTCCTTTTGCACTTTCTCCTACTAAATATTTAGGCAAAACTTAATACTTTTTCCTACTAGCGTTACTAGCCAAACAACCTCCAATTTGGTTAATTCCAATCCCAAATTCCTCCATTTAACCTTTCCTAGGATTCCCCATGAATTTCTGGAAAATTACCTTTTTGCCACAAAATGGCAAATTACAAAATGATACCCAAAATTCCTGAGTTTACCAATTCGGTCCCAAACCTTCATAAATAAACAATTATATCCAACAGACCAATCTCTACTTTCTGATTTTGACAAATCAGTCCAATCGGCTTATTTTTATCTGATATCCAAATCTTTGCTAATCACAAATCATTCCCTTGGCCTGGTAACTTACTTTTCGGCTCTCAAACTTCTAAATTTTTACCAATCTAACCTAACACCCAAAATGACCTAAACGCTCCTAACTATTTATCAAATTTCTAATATATTACCATTGAGTTCCAATAAAATGGTTATTACCTCCATCCCGCCGCCGCCGACCTCTAAGTTCCCCCGGTGGCCGCCACCGCCGCTCCCTCAAGCCCATCGCCGCCCCACTCCTCGGATTCCTCATCCTCCTCCTTGGTTAGCTGCATCCCCGCCATCAGCTTTGCCGGAGTTCCACCATCATCGTCAATCTCGTCTCTGCCATCTCTAACGGTCCTTCTCTGTCCGTAATTCGGAGGCCAATGACAGATCGCGTAAACCCCTTATATGTTCGAAAAATAAGTTTGCGGCCTCTATGTTTCCAAATCGCCTTTTAGCCTGCCATTGTTCAAGTCGACGCCGACTCTCGCACTGATCGTCGTCGTCGAGTCTCTGGGCTCCCTTCTGTGTCTATGGGTCCCCACTTTGCTTCCGGTCCTTCTTCCTATTCTTCCTGCTCGAGTTGACCCCTCCATTGCACTCACGCATTCAGGTCGACGTAAACGCACCAGACTCCTCCCTTCTTCTTTGATTCGTTCTCTATTTTATTCCCCGAAAATAGAGATGGCTTCCTTCTCAATCCCAACTCCTTTTCCTCTCTTCCTAATGCAACGAGCCCATCTATCCTACCTCCAATTACACCTAACTTACTCTCAATTTAATGCCATCTTTAATTGTTAGTTAAACCCAATTTCCTTCCCCGACCATTTTCGCGTCGTCTCGTTCCTCTGCTCCTCTTCTTTCTTTCTGCTTTTATCGAAGTCTCTCAGAGGAGAGCCAATCCTCCCTCCCAACGGGCCTCATGCCAATTCTTTCTTCCTCTCTCTTTCGACCCCCAGTCCACTCGCTTCCTCCTCTTCTTTCTAGGCCGCTGGGCCATCTCTTCATTTCATTCCTCTCTTCTCAACTCCTCCAAACTGTCACTTAAGCCCACATCCATTATATTCCAAAATGGCCGCCCATAAAACCAGACCCAGCCCAACTTGGCCAAGTTTTTTTACCAGGGCTTGTTCCAAACTCAAAACCTAGTCTATGTCTATAACTTCATCGTTTTACATCGAACTTCGACACCGTTCGAACCGTTAGTTCACTTTTTGAGTCCCCTTTAGTATACGGTAGATTTTGAAAAATTTATTCGAGGGCAAAATAGTCATTTTAAATTTTGGAAAGAGCGGGATGTACCAAGATTTATGTTCATTTGGTCAAAATTTCTTGTGAATAACATGTCTTCGTTGCAGGGTACGATCGCCTCATCCACTAAAAGGATTCCTAAGATCATTCATCTACCTCTACTTAACCATAAGGCATTCACCAGTCTAACCCTAAAACTCCCAACTAGTTCTGTAGACTCAAATGTAGGCTAGTAGGGAAGATTTAGGAGACAAGCCCAAGCATAATCAAGTATAAATGAAGAATATAATCATTGGAACACATAAATCTATACACAAAATCTAACACAATTATATCTACATTCAAAACCTAATTCTAGGGTTTGTGGGTTTCAAACCCTAATATTGGGGAATTACCCCACGAAGGGGGAAGAAGATACAAATATAGGAATAAAAGAATACTTGAATTGGGGAGAACTCCCTTCCTCCTTGACTCGTCCTTCTTCTCCTTCCTTCAACTTCTCTCTCTAACCTCATTCTAGAATTCAAAATCTGTCAAAAGACGATCTACTCAAGAGGGAGGGACAGAAGATCACGGCCATGATCTTTAGGGAAGAGGCCACTATCTTGTGGGTTACTATTTACACCTTGTTTAAGGTGGAGTTCGCGGCCTGACATCATGGTCGCGATCCGGGATGTCATGTCCACGATCTTTATTTTAGGCATAGATGAAAATAACATCGAACCGACTGTCAAGACTCTCTGCTCCTCCCTTGGTGGCTACTCCTGAAGTTCTCGCACTTGGAACTAGAGTTCGTGGTCGTGATCTTAGCATTGAAGTCTACGATCTTGGTGCTCTAGTTCACGCCCTCTCTTCATGGTCTTGATATTGGCTCCTTCGGCAGTGATCTCCATTTTTGCCCCTTTTTCTAAATTTGTGCACACTTTTGGTACCTAAAATATTCATATCATCTGATACAACCTAGAATACCGATATTTTCTCATAAGAACGAATTGAGGGTACATTTGACGACATATTGACAATCAAGACGACGAAATGACTCAAAACGAACCTAATTATGGGTTCTAAATAACACCATTTTTGGTGTTATCAACTCCCCCACTTACGTGTTTGCTTGTCCCCAAGAAAACCTACTCAAACAAATACAACTTGTTATATTATCAATATGGTATGAGAAATAGTTCTTCGTTGCACTAGTTAGAATAGTCGGGGTTGAGTGAACGTTACACCCATCTCACTGTATTCATGGATGAGAACCATGTTGACTAAGTAGGTTAAGACATTCAAGGTGTGTACTAGGGGACATTAAAAAACAATAAAAGCAATGGACACTTGAAAGTGCTCTTTATTCTTTCTTTTCAAAGTAAGATTTATTGTTTTTTAAACATTGCCACACTTGGCACCAAACACTTTCAATTTTTTTCAAAATGACATCTCCCCCTCAAGACTGAGAGAGAAAAAAACATTGCCTTTGCTATCAAGGCCCCATGTGGGGAACTTGATGGTCGAATTTATTGCCCGAGCACTTGTTCCAAGCATGCAATTTAAGTATCAATGACAGATGGGTTGCCACACATGTCGGGTTCAAACGAGATCCAAGGTCTCTTGGCTCGCTAAAAGGTACTTTGTACCTTGCCATACGAGCCAATGAGGAGGAGAGGTGTTTGAGGGATGTAAGGTAGTAAGAGATGATCAGGATGCGGTAAAGCTCTCCGAACTCCAAACACATCATCAATTTGCACTCCAGACCGATAGAAGAGCCCTTTGACGGCTCAACTCAAAGAATATGTCTGGTTGCCTCTCACATGAGACCCTTAATTTTACAAGATATTTTGAATTTTTCAAAGTCGAGCGCGTATTGCAAACGCTTTTTAGTCCAAAATAAGTAGAAAGTCCCGTACACATGTCTTGTTTAGGTAGAAAACATTATCAACTCACCAAAGAGGAAGATAGGAGTAAAACTCCTCATACACCGACAATTCTGGTAAATGCAAACTACTCCCTATAAAGCACGCCATATAGACTATCTAGTCATTCAAGTACATTGAGGAGGTAGATGATAGAGACAAGATGTTTGGAACCCTCAAAATTTGATAGAAAATTTGGGTATAGCATCAAGGTTCCAAACACAAATTCTATGCCATTCAACACCACAAAACACAACTAATCAATAGCAAACACTCCCACGCACAATCATCAAAGTCTTACATTCATAATTATAGGGAGGCTACTACCAACTATGGCAAAATCATCATGAATCATTCAAACGTGCAATGCATCCCCCCATACTTAAGGACACATTGTCCTCAATGTGGGAGCTATAGGTAGGGTTCAAGGGGTTTGTGCGTTGAGGGGGGGGGGGGGGGTGCACAAGTGTAGTTCTACATTGATCTAGAGATTTTTCCTTCAAGCACAAACACAATAGATGAAGAAAGGTTTATCCAAACACAAAATATATATGATAAACTACCACAAATATTAATTTATTACACATAAGTATTTAAAAAGAAAAAGAAATAAAAGACAGAAATCAGCCCTCAAATGCCAAGTTGCCTTTGATATACGGTTGGAGCATATGGTCGTTGCACTTTGGAAGCTCTTTCTTGCAAAGATGGTCCATCATAGTCCGTAGACACCTCCATAGTCCGTAGATACCTCCGTTGGTTGCTTTGTTATGGTTTCTCCTCGATTAGAGGTTATGGTTCTTCTTTCGGGACACGTGATTCTTCTCATCAACGGCAGTTCCCCGTTGCTTCGTTGTCGAGGGCTAAAAGGAGTAAACCTCTTACCCTCAGTTGTATTGCCAAAAAAAGACAAAATAACAAAACATGTCCAAAACAAACCATTAGGAGGCTCACTTGATCAATTAAACAACAAAATGCATCCTTAGGTTCACACCCCCACACTTAAGTGTTACAATGCAGAAATTAGAGGTGCATAGGTGGAAACACTTGTTGTAATGACTTGGGTCTAGGTCTAAATGCATGAAAATAAGGGTATCATGTCTTTCTAGCAGTTTATATACCTCGGCTGAAGGATAGAATCAACTCATTAGACAACAACTAAGGTTTGAACCAATGGCTCAAAAAGCATATCGAAGCACAAAATCAAAATTGAGCCAAAGTTGCAAACTCAAGGATCATGCATCAATGACTCAATCTCGAGTCATAAACACACTCCCAAGGGTCTATCTTAGTCGAGCAAGTTCAATTCAATAGCAATGGATCATGAAAAACAAGTTATGTGTTGTTTGGGCATTTCATCGAGCACTTGGTTGGCGACATTCAAACTCCAAAAATTCATAAAGATAAAGCCAACCAAGGCCTCCATAAACTCATGCATATTCACAAACATACATTCTACGATCCTATGTTCCCTTCTTTATCCATTAATACTTTTGATCGGGAACAACGATGGTCCTCAAAGCAAGTTTTTCAATAGATGGAAAATTGAGGTCCACTTGCTTGTCCACTTTCAAGACTCTTTCCTCTTATACCTCTTCCTCTTTCGCTTCATTGATGGTATCAAGGAGGCAATGTGATAAACCGTTATTTGTACATGTTATTTCCCTCTAATCTTGAGCCATTTGAGAGTCTATTCTTGTGTTTTAAGTCAATTTCATGCTAGGTTGTGCTTTTATGTCTTATTTCAGGACCTATAGCGGAAAGGAAGGCTTGAAAGTGAGTTTCGGGCCAAAAACACCAAGGAGACGGAAGGAGGATTGTAAGGGCCAAATTCCTTGATCTGGTCATCAAAAACCCGGCCGAGGAAAAGGGCCTAGCAACCGGGGAAACACTCCAGGGAAAATCCCCGGCTTGGACCCCTAGTTACCCGACCAGGGAATTCTAGTTGGAGGTCGGGTTTTTCCCCTTTGAGGCTGCGCATCGTTTTGAAGAAACCCGACCGGGTAATTGGGCCAGGATTCGGGTGCCAGGGCTGTTTCAAGCCAATTTCGGGTTCTTGGTTGAGAATCAAACTTTTAGAGCAAGAAAGTGAAACCTAGAGAGAGAAAGCGACGAACCCAACCTTCAAGGTGCCCTAGACTGACTTTTGACGACATTGGAGCTCGATTGAAGCTTAGAGAAGTGTCGATTGACAACCAGAAGTTGAATTTCATCCTCCACAAGATGATTTCTAAATCTGAAGTTGATTTATCTTCTCTCTCTATGGAGTAAACTCCCTCTCTCACCTGGGTATAAAGAACCCCAGATTTGTATGTTAGGTCGATTGTATGAACCCAAGTACATGATCATTTGACATTGATTATATTCAATTGAGGCATGATTTCTGAATTGAATGAATCCTGATCACATTCTTGTAGTTTCTGCTTTGACCTAGAAAGAGAATATCTACCTAGTTCGATAGAGCACCCTTAATTGAAGGTGGTGAATTGACTACTTTAGTCGAGGAGTCAATTCACTGCTCTGTACTGGATTTATTCCAGTAGAGGAGGTTTTGCACGTTAGGGCCTCAGTTTGTTTACTCCGGTGGAGGTTAGTTGCCCGCCGGGTATTCAGACTAAGAAGGTCTGGAGGCCTTTAGTCGAGACTTCAGACTGATTAAGAACCTTCCGCAGTATAACTGTCATAATATCTGGACTTGGGTAATTAAAACTCGGCTTAACTGCAATCTAGAAGGAACCATATCCGGGCGACCTCTCTCAAACTTGAACCACAACTTTACTGTTTTTTGTTTGTTTAGATTAGTTATAACTTCACTACAGATAAACAGCTAGATAACAAGAATCTCACAGAGTAGTCATCACATCTAGAACCCGGGTTGACAATTAAAGCTAAACCCGCTATACTACGCATTAGTTTGTGGTTACACTTGACCACTTTCTAGTGTGACGGTACAGGCGAGTCACAATTTTGATTGAGTCTCAAACAAAGGTGTTCAAGTTTTATTCTCTTCTTTTCCAATCTCTCAAGCATCTTTTCTTGTTTAACAAGGAATTCTTGAGTATAAGGGTTGGGATCACCTATATTGGGAGGTGTCCCTCCGGTGTCCATCTCTTTAAGCCACATTTCCGCTCGATTAATGTCTTTGATACGAAAGCACCCCAGAATAAGGTTGGGATAACTTACATCTATGCACTCCATTGGGATGTTGTAACTCTCATATGCTAGCTCTTTAACGCTGTGGGCTTCTGTGGTGGTGGAAAATAAAGTGTCCTCTCACTCCCGACCATTAATCTTTCAAATTCGAGCTCCAAGAGGTTCTTTGGTTCTGGGAATGGAGTTGGGTGAGTTGTTTCAATGCCCTCCACTTTCTTCATACTCTCTTCAAATCGCTCTAGGGCCATCTCCAACTCGGTCTTCACCCTAGGATGTTGAGGTGGTTAGTCAAATGATGGTGTTGGAACTTGGCAACTCATAACACTGCATTTGTACATATTTTTTCCGACATTTCTATTCGTTTGGCTTGTCATTTGATTATTTCTTGGCCTATTTTACGCTAGGTTGTGCTTGTTTGAGACATTTCAGGTTCTAATACGCATATGAAGGTTTGGGAACGAGCTTGGAGATGATCGGACAAAGTTAAGGCATTTGATGAGGAGCAGAGGAGTCTCACGCGGCTTGGATGCCACCTTGCACGGCTGTGCAAGGTGATGGTGCGGCTAGAGAGCAGCAAGGTCGGAGTGCACTAGCCACACACACGCGACCCTCGACTGTGCGTACTTTCCAGAGATCTTGCAAGGGCAAAACCTAGTTCTGCACGGCCGTGTTGTGCCCCTGCATAAGTGTTTGAAGCTGTTTAATGGAACGCGGCGTTTTGATGGTCCACGGGCACTATGAAGGAGGCGCACGGTCGTGTGCCGACCGTGCATCGGGGTGCTACGAGTTCTAAACCCAATTTTGGGTGTTTGAGAAGGGCATTCGATTTTGAGTGAAAACATAGGTTTAGAGAGAGAAAGTAACGAAGAGTGACCCTTGAGTGCTGTAGATCAAGTCTCCCAACCATTGGAGCTCAATTCAAACCTCGTGGGGTGACGATTGACGACCTGAAGTCGATTTCTTCCGTCTACACGATGATTTTCACATACGGCTTTGATTTCCACTCTCTCTCTCTATGGATTAATCCTCTCTATTACTTGGGTATGTAAGAACCCCAGATTGTATGTTAGGAAGAGTTGTATGAACCCTGTGTCATGAATGATTATCTTTTATCCAATTGAGGCATTCATTGAGAATTACTTGAGTCCTGATCAAATTCTTGTGATTACTGTTTTTATCATAGAATAATTGTCTCTTCATAGGTTGATAGAGCATCCTAAATTAGAAGTAGTGAATCGACTACTTTAGTTGAGGAGTCGATTCACTGCTCTGTACTGGTATAGAATCCAGAAGAGGAAGTTTAAATCTTATTGCCTCAGTTAGCTTACACCAGTGGAGGCTAGTCACCCGCTGGGTATTCGAACTGAGAGATTCTGGAGCACTTTAGTCGAGACTCCAGACTGTTTGAGAACTTTTCACAGTTTAAGTATCAATCGAAGTGACCAAGGCGAATCCTTTATTGCAATGCATTTGGAACATGCCTCCTATATTGCAATGCATGTCCTGCCAAAATTCAACGCTCTACTTCTGTCCGATCTCCCCTTTGTGGGATTGACCACCATCCGAAAAAATTCAACCACCATCTTGTAGTGACAAAAAAAAAAAGAAGCTTAAAGCAGTGCGATTGATAAGTCAGGAAGATTGTGGTGGGAGAAATTTTGGTGACGTTCCATCGTATACCTACATACGACGCAGACAATTCCCCACCGGTGCCGCAGTCATCATATTGGCTATTGCTCATTCTCGACGGTGCACATGATTCACTTGGAAGAGTATGAGGTTGGGGAGGGTTTGAGAGTGCTACGGAATCACGATCATGTTTTTCACATAGGATGCATCGATCTCTGGCTGTCTACTGCTCTTCGAGTAGCCTGGTGGGAGAGTCTCGATATTGGTCTTGTATTTGAATATTCCTTTTTTTTTTTTTTTAAATTTAAGTTCATGTGGAAAAATTGTGTCAAAAAATTATATTGAATTCTCATGTTAGCAAACTAGATAATAAATAGGAACTCAGTTCAACCGAATTTAGATAATATATGGTGTTCTAAATTAACTTTAATGATATGACTTACACCAATTGTTGAAATAAGTCGCTAACTCTAAGCACATTATATATTCACATGGCCATTGGACACACATGACACAAGAGTTCCCTACTTTTGGGCAACAAATTTGCATGTGGAGGCCAGAGAATGTTTCTGTCTTAAAGTCATGATGATTATAGAATTCTTAGATCTCCCCATTATGCAAGACTGGCTGGTGAGCCAGATTTGGAGTATGGGGGAGCCATGATCAACTTCTAATTATTGCATTACTTCTTTTGTTAAATGTTTGAGAGAGTGAGGGTAAAGAATTGCTTTGACATTAACTAACATGGTTTGTTTCAGTAAGGGCGGGTGATTAGTCTTAAGGGATGGTTTGATTTTGACAAAGTACCAATGTGATATATACATAATATTCCGCTAACCGAAAAACTTCCAAAGTCGAAATTGGGTGGGATGATGATAAGTATGCAAATACCAATTGTCCATAAATTTCCTATCTTCACAAGCAAATTGTTGATGGGGAATCCAACGTTGCTTAATTCATTCAATCTTACCCATCAGCAAATTCCAAGGAACCCGTGGTGCCCTCTACTTGAAGCAAAGGAACGAGAAAATGACATTATAACTTTTCCATGTCCTTTTTATCCTGTTCGGCCTTTTCTTAAGCAATGGAACGAAAATACAAAAGCAACGTTACAGCGTTGGGTAGGAAAGAAACATATTGAAGGTGTGAATCAATCCCTCCTTTTTAGAGTATTTATTTGCTCTCATTAGTGGATATCAATAGACACCCTCCTCTCTGTTCCAACGCGTAGATTCGAATTCAAAATCGAAATAGCTAAATACTAAATAAAAGGGATTTGAATGAAATTCATACGAATATGTATGTTGATGTCCACTTTCTTTCATTTCCCTGGGATTGTAGTTCAATTGGTCAGAGCACCGCCCTGTCAAGGCGGAAGCTGCGGGTTCGAGCCCCGCCAGTCCCGGTGGATCCAAATCCAATCGAGTACCCTATCTTTCCCAGTAGTCCATACACAAATGGAGCGTGGGTCCCGGCCAGTTGGGCGGAGGAAGGTGAGGTATGAAATTTGATAATGTAATATGGTGTATAGCTTATTGTTGTATAGTTTTTTTTTGGAAACACGTGATACAAATAGTGAATTTTAGCAGGAAAGAGACATGAATGATGCAACGAATCAAAAATCAGCTTTATGAACCAAAATCAAGTACCTGTTACTATGTGAAACAATATTGTTTCTGGTAATATGATCAGGTGGAGTAAGTTTTATAGAAACCGAATTCCAGAAAATCGAATAAAAAATCGCCTATCCCGCCGGTTTTCGGTAAATGAGCATCTAACAATCGTTGATAGCTTTTACTCGGCCCGTTGGCCGATTAATTTGCTTTATAAAACATTCATATTGTCGTCATTGTGCTTTCTGGTTTTTGCCATGCCATGATAAAATCTAAAGAAATCAAGAACTAATAACACGATTTGGGATAGGAACCGTCGTTCCTGTATCCCTAGAAAATGTTGGTAAACACGGACTCACCTGTCAAACTGGTTTGGATTGAGAATTTTATCGGGTATCAGGGAACCATGTGATTATAAATTAGACTTGATCAAAACGGACCAAAACTTGAAATTCAACTTGTTTGACCGACCAATGCCAAACTCTAATTATTCTTTAGTTTTAAACTTTCTATTTGAAAATAAAAAATAGCGAAAGAAAAGAGATACTACAATTAGCCATATGCACATCACTGATTCGGGAATAAAATCATATAAATTTGAAAGGAAACGAAAAATATTTAGGATCGTTTTAATGTTAAAAATAACCAAATAGATCTTTCTGTTTAGTTTTTTACTAACAAATAGCAAACGATTTCCTATAAAATACACTGTAATTTAATCATTATGATATCAAATAATTACATAATATAATTTCGAAATGATAAAAATTGGACTAATTGGGTTGGTCGAGGACTCGAGGTTGAACCATTGAATAACTTTAAAATACATTATATTTTAGCCACTAAGATATAAAATAATAGCATAATATATATTATGCTAGAGAAAATAACTCGATTTAGAATGACAAACCCATAATGTTCATTTGTTTTACTTGATGGTCAAATCCCGTGTAGGTAAGGCACATTCAACTCTTTTATTTTATGGTTAGCGGTTAGCCCATTAGAATCCATGCATTAGTTTATTGTTAAATTTTTTCTTTTTAGCAATAAAAATGAGTATTGTTTTTTCTTTTCATATATATTTTACCACCACCGAGAAATAAAAGGGTTTTAAGAAAAAAATTGACACTCCTGAACCCGTTTAAATCCGCATGTGTACGGTAAGTTGGCCCATTCCACAGAGGAAAGAGAGAAAAATTGACACTCCCTATTCTACCATTCCTACAAACGCTCCTGGAGCAGGGAATTTGAAATGGGGGAAGTGTTTTTTCCTCCCTGCTATTATATGTTTCTAGTTTAGAAAGATACAACAAATGGACTTAGTGTGATTGGTTATGATCCTTGCTTTTCTTTAAAATGGCCATGATTCGAATTCTAGTACGTGTCTTTTTAATGAATAAAAAAAAGTAATTGTGAAGACCAAAATGTTCTTCCTACTTTCACTCTTGTTGCAGGAAATTTGAAATGGAGCAACCGTTTTCCCCTTCCTGTTATTATATATTGTGTAGATTAGGCAAATCACTTTCTGAGTACCTTATGAAAGGATATTTCATAAGGAAATTACCTTATGAAAAGATATTTCATTTTATAATAATAAAATAATTAATCAATCCAAAAATATCAATTTAATTAAATTGCCAAAAACTCAATTTCAAACTTCGACATACAAAGGCTTAATGACATATTAAACTCTGCGCACTTTTTCTAAAACCCCATTAACCACTTAGTCAATAAAGTTAAGTGGAAAGGAGGCTTATAAACCATTTGCACTCTCTTTATCCTTTCAATTTGGTATTTCCACTCTGGATGACTAAGTCCAACAATCTCCCACTTAGTCAACAAGAGTTAAGAATACCTGCTCAAACAAGTAAATCATACATAAATGTATCTTTTTGATTTGAATCTTTACTCAGTATAAGTAATTTGAAGTTCAAAGCAAATTAGTGTTGGGGGCTCAAGCTTAGGAGTCACGATTCGAAACTGGAACCAGCATAACCACACATTTACTTGTCTCTTTTCTAAACCACAACCACCAACAAGAGTAGCACTTTTATGGTCATATGCTAATCTTGTATCATGAGCACACACAAAAGTTTACCCCTGCTTTTGTTATATCGACACCACTCTCAATGCTCAAATAGGTGACATTCCAAATAAACATCATTAAGATTTCTATAACTCACCCTTATGTCAACTAATTTGTTTGTTCAACAAATTAATACATCAGCTAGAGTAACTTGTTATTGCCACATTGAACCTTTTCATTAGCAAATACATAAAGAAAAGGTTGGGTTTCCATTAATTCTAACCGTTCAAAAGGCCTCAATCCCATTCCTTAGGATGTCTCGTAGATCATGCCTCTTGGCAATTTTCAAGGTAAGAGGATATGCCCAATTATTGCATGAAATGATTTCGTCAGTAATCAAATATCTAACGTAATCATGTGTTAACCTAATGTGTCAAGATTTACCATTGTAAATCTTTTTATAAGCTACAAGAAAAGTATCCTCACTCTCACAAAAGACAGAAATGATAGCATCGATTGTGGCCACAGCTATATATCTAACAACATATTTCTTAGCCATTCTGCTTCTTTTCCGACGGTCTCAATGGATAGGAATTCAACTTTCATGATGGACTAGATCTGACAATCGGGTCAGGTTGGGTAATTTTGGGTTGGGGAATTGGGCTACGGGTCGGTTCATGTTGTTTTGGTTGGTTTCGAATCAAATTGGCATAGATTTGTGATTCGTGAATGTCAACTTGAATAGCCCCGAAAACAACATTCGACTTGCATGTGTTAAGCATATAGCTAGCGTTCTTTCTGAGCCAGGATCATTGACCAAACCCATCGGGTCGGGTTATAGGTTGTTTCAGGTTATGAGCGCTCTTAAAAACAATATCAAACATGCTTCATATTTTTCTAAAGAACACAAATTTTCACATATGCATGGCAATAGTTTACCTAATGGATCACCAAGGGACCCAATGGATCAGAAGGAGGATGAGATTACAAGCTCATGGGATCAAACGGATATGGATTCTTATACCAGAAGCTCAAGTGATGGACCAGAGAATATCTTTTTGAAGAGCATACGGGTTAAACGAAGTCCAAACAAACTGAAATTTGAGGAGTAGCTCAATGAGCCCAAGATGAAGTTACTCACCAAAAAATGGGGCGATTTGGAGAAGAAAATCCAGCGGCGGGTACTACCGCCGTCCAGTTATCGCTCGGGCGCAAGTCCTCCTGAAATTTCCTCTTCAAGGTAACTTCATCCAAAAGTTAAAGGAATCCAAGTCCAAGTCGTACAAGGAAGGATTAGGCCGACTTTAAGAGGAAAAGGTCTTAAAAAAATCTTATGTAACTAGAATAAATAGGAGGCTTGAATAGAGTTTTAGAAACACCCTTTTTACCAACACTATGCCCCACTGGGCACAAATTAGAGATCCATAGAGAGGAGTAAGCCCATAAGGAGTTTGACTAGGAGGACGCACCATCAATGTTCTTCATCATTGGTGATGCATTCCTACGCTCTCTTGTATTACTAGCTCGACTGTTTAGGGATGTGAATTCTATGATGTTCATGTGATATCCCATGCATGTATGGATTAATTGACAACCTATTCATGTATGGAGGCTTGATTACTAAATCATCGATGCTATAGACTATGAGTTATGGCTCAAGAGGCCCACATTTGACCATATGATATCCTTACTTCCTTGCTCTTCATTAATTAGTTGGTGGCATGAAGTGAAAGCACACATTAGCTAAATAAATTTATATCGCATGTGGTGAAAACTCGGGTAGGTTAGCCTTAGTCAAAGGGATAGGGCATCCTAATAGATGAGACATTGTGGCATCTTATCAATGAGTTAGTATGCATGATCATCTAAGAAATCATATCCCTAAATAATTGTGTTACTTCCTTTCATTACTTGCTTGCATTGTTTGGTTCATTCTTCATTAGTAGAGTAGTAATTTGACTAAGGGCACCTCAATCCACTTGTTTTACTTTTCATTGCATCATCATTCGACACATCTGGTTAGGTTTGAGTTACTATCAAAAGACCTTGTGGAATACAACCCTAGGCACTCCTATAATTAATCACTAGTTTTCTACATTAGACAACACCATCATACTTGTCTCATATCATGATAGATAGGGTAGTTGTATGATGTTGTGAAAAGTTTTGCTAGAAACAATATTATAATGGGTATCCTTTTGTGTAACACCTTAGGCAAATCGCACATCGACAAATCACGGAAGAGATCCATGGTTCATAGTAAGAAGCCGACCTTAACTAACAAGATGCATTTTGGGGTGAAATGGAGGAGGTCTTGTGAGAACTTTGAAGTTAAACGTGCTTAGTGTGGATTACAACAAGGATGAGTGACCTTATGGGAAGTCACCTTGAATTGCACCCCAAGTCGAAAACCGTGAGGGTTGAGGCCCAAAGAGGATAATATCTTCGTCGGGAAATGTTCTGGGTGTTACAAGTGGTATCAGAGCCTCTATGTGTCCCTCTTGAACGATTGTGGGGCAAACCTCAACGAGGGCGTTGAGTCCCAAGGGGGTGTATGTAACACCTTAGGCAAATCCCACATCAACAAAACACCGGAGAGATCCATGGTTCATAGTAAGAAACCGACCTTAACTGACAAGACGCGTTGTGAGGTGAAATGAAAGAGAACTCCAAAGTTAAACATGCTTAGTGTGGAGTACAATAAGGATGGGTGACCTATTTTAAAGTCACCTTGAATTGCACCCCAAGTCGAAAATCGTGAGGGTTGAGGCTCAAAGTGGACAATATCTTCGTCGGGAAAAAGGTATGGGATGTTACCTTTTGTAGAGCACAAAAAATCTTATTTTTCTATGAAAAAAAAAAAGAAATCCGGTGCAAAAAGAATGAGATATTTTTCGTTTAAAATTTGTCAGAGATTTGAAAATTGCTTAAACACTAAACAACGCACCTGAAATCTGAACCATTCATAAGTAATTTAGTCGGCAGCTAAAAAAATTCGGTCAGTGGTCTCCAAAACCCCTTATTTTCCTCTTTTACACATTTATGATATGGACCATTTGATCTTTTCTTCTCAAATTACAATAATTAGATATGGTTTTGTAGTATTACCTATAGGAAGGATTTTATATTGAAACTAAGCCTTATATTATTGCGACTTTAATAAATTTGGTTATTCATTTTTTATAGAATGAAATATTTGACTACTAAATTGTATTAATACTTCCTCGGAAAAATTATTAAATCCAAATACAGTAAATCCTCTATAATTAACATAGTTAGGACCCCAAAAATTAATTTTTTATCAATAAATTAATAATTTATTAATTTAAAGAGATGTTTTATAATGTGTATAGTTAATAGAAACGACTTTCTAATCTTAAAATTATAGGGTGTGCCTACGGTGACATGCATGTCACGGTGACTTGCACTTTCCGGTCGACCTCAGTTAGGATTAGGTCGACCTCATTTAGAATTCGGTCGACCTCATATAGGATCCGGTCGACCTCATTTAGGATTCGGTCGACCTCATATAGGATCCGGTCGACCTAATATGTTGTTTCAGTGTAAAAACAGTTCATGGTGCCTACTTTGGATATTCATATCATACAATTGGCTAGATGGAAATTGAAGACTAATGACTTGTTTTGAAGCTGGAGTGTCCCTCTACATATTGAAGTGATTGAGAGCTCGATAGGAAGTCCAGAAGACCATTTTTGAACCTCATCAAAGGCTATGCCAAAACTGGGAAACTGCCTAGAAATGGCCAAGTCTGGAAACGTGTTTGTGAAGCCTATTTTTGAGCTCAATTCGAGAAGCATGAATGCGAGTCGAGTCTAGGAGCCTCTACCACGTTAAATTAGGTATGTTTTTATACAAATTCAAGGAATTGGATGAAAGATTGGATATCTTTAAGGCTTCAAACAAAAGGGTCGAAGTTGCTACGAAGGCTGTTTTTCTGGCAGACTTCAAGCACAAGCAAGCTGCCAGAAAACAGCCTTCGTAGCAACTTCGAGCCTTTTGTTTGAAACCTTAAAGATATTCAATCTTTCATTCAATGCCTTGCCTTTGTATAAAAAATACGTAATTTAGCGTGGTAGAGGCCCCTGGACTTGACTCGTATCCATGCTTCTCAAATTGAGCTCCAAAGTAGGCTTGACAAACACGTTGCCATACTTAGCCATTTTCAGGCAGTTTCCCAGTTTTGGCATAGCCTTTTGGTCAGGTTAAAAAATAGTCTTCTGGACTTTCTATTGAGCTCCCAAGTACTTTAATGTGTAGAGGGACACTTCAGCTTCAAAACAAGCCTTTAATATCCAATTTCCATCTAGCCAATTGTAAGATATGAATCTCCAAAGTAGGCACCATGAAACTATTTTTACACTGAAACAACTGATTAGGTCGACCTGATCCTATATGAGGTCGACCGAAAAGTGCATGTCACGGTGACATGCATGTCACCGTAGCAAAGTCCAAAATTATATTCATATATGGTGTGCGTTAGTTTATTTTAGTGCAAATATAATTTGTTATACTTTTAAAACTTAATTTTTAAGCATATTGCTTTCACCTTTGCGAAATCCGTTCAAAGGATGAAGCCAACTCAAGTCAACTAAATTTTCAAGATGATGTTAATAAAATTGATGATATGATTAATACTATAGGTTATCCTAATAAAATGGATTTAAGTCAATTGTTTGGATATCTAAGTGAAAGTGATGAATGTATTGAGCCACAAAGTTTAGAAGAAATTATAACCGACATTAGAACATAATCTATTCATAACTTAAAGCCATATAATCTATTAAAAACTTAAAAGTCACATTGATTATGATTCAATACCTTAGAAGTTGAACCGATCACGAGAAAAAACTAGCTTAAAGCCACATAATATATTCAAAACTACTTGTAGCAATTAGAGAACATAAAACTACACAAAACTATCCACACAGCATTTCACCCATAACGCTTCCACCGAAAAACTACACAATTTCTACCTCACGTAGTTACTTAAAATTTCCATATTCATCATCTCGAAACAAACCCAAACTTATAGCTCTAAGTTAACGTTTACCCCAAGCAACCAGTGATGATGTCGAGCCCCAGCTACATCGCAGAGTATGCAGCAGCTGCCTCCACTTGTTGTGGTAAACGAACAGTTGTTAGTAACATATAAAGAATGAGGCGTTTAACTTCTGTAGGAACTAGGAACATATTATACAGCTATACATCTGAGAATGAATGATATAGGTGTCGTAACGAACTGTTCACTTCCCGTTCTTAGCAGACAAAACATATTAAGTCAACGCGACTTCATCTCAGAACTAAGGTAGTGCCCACAAGTCAGCTCCTCTTGCAGTGGTGAGCATTGCAGAATCACAATATTTCGCCCCAACGCATTTCATCTGTTATCTGATTGTAAGGTTGGGCTCTTGGAGCACATATCAGTTTTGTGAAGCTCTCTCATACGGCTAGCAGCATTACACAGACCTGATATTCTTTGCAAGTTCAGTAGCTGATAGAAAAGGGACAACAACAGTGCTGTTTTTTGTAGGTCATTCACTAGTCAACTAAATGAGTAACCATGGCAATTCTGGAAAAAATGTAGCATGTGAATGAGCACAAATTCGACTTGCAGGCCCAGTTAATTATGCAGAATACCATATAGAAAAATACACATGAAAAGGAACTGTTCTATGAAAACCCAACTGTGAAGGATGGACCTAATTGTTTGTACATGATGCAACGGATTTGTGAAACTTCAATAGATAATAAGAAAAATTATTTCCATGATTCTCGTGTTCCTATCTTGAAAGAACAAGAAATAAAAAATGGATTCAAACAGAATTCTTTATTCTTTAGAAATTCAATGGAGTTTGTATGCATTATATGAACAGACAGCAAACGACCGGGATCATTCAATACGACGGTATGAACACGATACCAAAGCAAACCCATGGAAATATGTGAGAGACACGATGTGAGAGGGGCCGAGTGGCCTAGAGGGGGTATTTGGGGGTATTTGGGTAATTTGTCATTATTAGAGAGGGAGAACTATTTAAGCTACAGTCTTTGTTATTTTGAGGAATCAAGCAGAATATCAGAATCCCTAAACCTAATTCCTCATCTCTTCTTCAATTCTCATCTCAATTCCCAATTCTCAACCCTAATTCTTCTATTCTCAACCCTAATTTCTGATTCGATTATCCGTGTTTCTCACAATTGGTATCAGAGCCTGTCGATATGAGTTCTCAAGGACTCTCTGATAGGGACCACGAGCTTGCGCTCGATGCTCGTCTGCGGGACGTCCTCGACCGGCTGGAGCGCGTAGCCGCCGACTGGCGGCGAAGGGGCGACGCGGTGGAGGGCCCGAGCTCCGCTGGCCCAGCGGTGCCGACAGCAGCGCCGCGGCGGGAGTTGCTCGCGCAGGGGAAGGCCGCGACCGTCGCGGCGAGTGAGACGCGCGACGCGGCGATGGGGAGCGCGCCCAGCGCGCCGGGCGGGCCTGGCTCGCGACGGCTGACCGGGGAGGAGGAGAGGCCCTCGGCGGCGGCAGCAGCTCCGCAGGAGAAGGGGGGCGGCGACGAGCAGGAGGCCATCTCCGCCGTGGCCGCCGGCGTGACAGCGGGTTCGGCTACGCTGCGTTTCAGGGCGCAGGTCGCAGGGGAGTGGGGAGTGGCCTTAGTAGACAGCGGGGCTTCTCTCAACTTCGTCGGAGCAGAGTTTGTACGCCGATTACCTACATCACAGGTGACAGTCGTTCCATTCGAGGTGAAGGTGGCCAATGGGGCGCCGCTGCAGTGCACCGGGAAATTGGCAGGAGTGACTGTGAGGATTCAAGGGCTGCAGGTCCCTCTTGACTTGTACGTCCTACCCTTGCAGGGCTTCGACATCATTTTGGGCATGCCTTGGCTGAAGAGTTTGGGACCGGTGACTAGCGACTGGGTGAAGATGGTTATGAAGTTCAAATGGAGGGACAAGGACTGGGAACTCCAGGGGTTGACCACGGCAATTGGGCCGGTGGAGTGGGGTGACCCACAGCTGGAGGAGGATGCCGAGCTAGCTGTGCTCTGTTGGCCACTGGGGTCAGCCGATCCGCAGCCGTTAGCCCCAGACTTACAGGCATTGCTGGACCGGTACGAGGAGCTCTTTGGGCAGCCGACCCAGCTTCCTCCACAGCGCCAGGTGGACCATCGGATTCGGCTGAAGGAGGGCACGGACGCAGTTAACGTTCGCCCCTATCGGTATGCACATAACCAGAAGGCCGAGATCGAGAGGCAGGTGGAGGAGATGATGACAGCCGGGCTGATTCGGGCAAGTTCCAGCCCGTTCTCCTCACCGGTGTTGCTGGTGAAGAAGAAGGATGGCACCTGGAGGTTTTGTACGGACTACCGAGCACTCAACACCGCCACTGTCCGAGATCGTTTTCCCATTCCCACGGTGGATGACATGCTAGACGAGCTACGGGGTGCCCAGTACTTTACCAAGCTCGATCTGCGGGCAGGGTACCACCAGATACGTATGCACGAGGAGGACATTCCTAAGACGGCTTTTCGGACGCATAGTGGCCATTACGAGTACCTGGTCATGCCGTTCGGACTCTGTAATGCACCATCGACGTTCCAGGCTGCCATGAACGACATTTTTCGGCCCTTGCTCCGCAGGTCAGTCTTGGTATTCTTTGACGATATTCTGGTTTTCAGTAAGACTTGGGAAGAGCATATGCAGCATTTGTAGGAGGTGTTTGAGATATTACGAAGCAACCAGTTTTATGTGAAGGCTTCGAAGTGTGCCTTTGGGGTCCAGTCAGTGGACTATTTGGGCCATGTTATTTCAGGCGACGGAGTTAGGGTGGATCCGTTGAAGATTCAGTCCATGATGGACTGGCCGGTGCCGAAGTCGGCAACGGAGCTGCGGGGTTTCCTCGGTCTTACTGGCTACTACAGGCGGTTCGTGAAGGGGTACAGTTCTATAGCCGGTCCGTTGAATGCCTTGCTGAAGAAGGGGGGATTTAGCTGGAATCCCCAAGCAGAGCGAGCTTTTGTGGAGCTCAAGGCCGCCCTCTCATCGACACCAGTTCTGGCCTTACCGGACTTCTCTCAGCCTTTTGACATCGAGACTGACGCCTCTAGCCGGGGAATTGGGGCGGTTCTCTCACAGGAAAGGCATCTCATCGCCTTCATGAGCCGTACCCTCCCTCCATCTAAGGAGGCTTGGTCCACCTACCAGAAGGAGATGCACGCCATTACTGAGGCGGTCCAGATGTGGAGACCCTACTTGATCGGTCAGAAGATCCGGATCTACACCGATCACCAGAGTCTCAAGCATTTGATGGACTAGAGGGTGTCCACCCCAGACCAGCATAAGTGGGTGGTGAAATTGATGGGATACGACTATGAGTTGCACTATCGACCAGGGCCGATGAACAAGGCCGCGGATGCCCTCTCGCGGGTGGAGTGGAGGCCGCAGGTGGCGGCAGTGACAGGGCCGGTGGTGTTGTTCTGGGAGGAGGTCAGAAGGGCGGTGGAGGCGAGTCCGTTCCTGCAGGAGCGCCGGGATATCGCTCTCAGTCAGACACCTGGCAACTATACCTTCAGGCACGGATTGGTGTTTCACCGGGGTCGCGTGGTTCTACCTCCAGCCACCTCCCTCACGACGACTGTGATGAGGGAATTTCACGATTCGCCGGTGGGCGGCCATTCGGGGTACGAGAGGACCTTGAGGAAGATTCGCGGTCATTTCTACTGGCCACAGATGACCCGCGAGGTCAAGGATTACGTTGCATCCTGTGACACCTGTCAGCGGGTCAAGGCTTCCCAGCTGAGGCCAGCAGGACTACTTCAGCCACTGCCAGTGCCGGAGCGGGTATGGGAAGATATTAGCATGGACTTCATCGTGGGTCTTCCGCCGTCGGGTGGAAAGACAGTTCTTTTGGTGGTGGTGGATCGCCTCACCAAATATGCACACTTCATGGCCCTAGCTCATCCGTATACTGCCCGGAGTGTAGCAGAGCAGTTTGTCTGGGGGGTCATTCGGCACCACGGGTTTCCCCGCTCGATAGTGAGTGATCGAGATGCATTGTTCCTGGGCAGGTTCTGGAAGGAGGTGTTCGCCTTGGCGAAAACGGAGCTGAAGATGAGTTCGGCCTATCATCCTCAGACAGATGGGCAGACTGAGGTGGTGAACAAGATACTGGAGCAGTACCTGCGGTGTTTTGCTCACCAGCAGCCGCGCCGTTGGCTCGCTATGCTGCCCTGGGCGGAGCTGTGGTATAATACCACATACCATCGATCTATTCAGATGTCTCCCTTCGAGGCTCTCTACGGGAGGACGCCACCGATGTTGGTCCGGTACCAGTCAGGGGCGAGTGCAGTGGATGTGGTGGACAGGTGGTTGGCGGACCGGGATGAGGCACTGCAACAGTTGAAGGCCAATTTGGCCGCTTCCAACAACAGGTCGAAGCAGCAGGCGGACTCCGGAAGGCGAGACGAGGAGTTTGCAGTGGGCGATTGGGTCCTACTCAGGCTGCACCCTTACCGGCAGACGTCAGTGTTTAAGAGAGCTTACCAGAAGCTCGCGGCCCGATATTTTGGGCCGTACCAGGTGCTGGAGAGGATCGGAGCCGTGGCGTACAGGTTGCAGCTACCGGATGCATCTCGGATTCACCCGACTTTTCATGTCTCACTTCTGCGCAGGTACCGAGGAGTAGCACCGTCTGACCCACCACCCGAGCCGCCGGTGAACGAGAATGGCGCATTGGAGCTGGAGCCCGAGGCTGTGTTGGATGTCCGCTGGCCCCTCCGTGGCAAGAGGCGGGTCTCCGAGAGCTTGATTCAGTGGAGGCACTTGGCGCCGGAAGAAGCTACTTGGGAGGACACGGAGACTATTCGCCAGACCTATCCGGCCTTCGATCTTGAGGACAAGCTCGGTCTGGAAGAAGGGGGGAGTGTGAGAGACACGATGTGAGAGGGGCCGAGTGGCCTAGAGGGGGTATTTGGGGGTATTTGGGTAATTTGTCATTATTAGAGAGGGAGAACTATTTAAGCTACAGTCTTTGTTATTTTGAGGAATCAAGCAGAATATCAGAATCCCTAAACCTAATTCCTCATCTCTTCTTCAATTCTCATCTCAATTCCCAATTCTCAACCCTAATTCTTCTATTCTCAACCCTAATTTCTGATTCGATTATCCGTGTTTCTCACAAAATACCTCTTTAGCAACGAAAAGTAGACACTATGTAACTTTATTGCACTGAAAAACAGTATGTTATGGCCCCCCCCCCCCCCCCCTTCACTTGATACCTGAGCATTTAGGAATGTCCCAAACAGCTATAGATCTTGAAGTACATTGAGGATCGCATATTGCTCGGTTGTCTTCATGTTTCACATCCATTGCAAGCATCCACGACCCAATAGTAACATCTTCATTGCTAAACATTCTGAAACTGGTAGCTCAAATGTTCCAACTATTAGTATAAGAATAGTTAGACAACTCACTGTAGTGACATAATTAACTTATATCCTCTTGAAACAAAAAGGTAAGCAGAGTAGAAAACTTAGCACCAGAAGTTAATGTCTAGAAAACTAAACAAGGAATTTGATTGTTCCCTTAGTGCTTCAGAGACATCATGGAACCACTAGCAAGTTGGGATACATCATTGTGGAACAATTGATACTGAAAGTCCTAATGAACTGCAAGGTCTTGGTATTCTTTAAATCAGAATAAAATTGAACACCTAGTCACTACTGTTAATCAGGATTCAGGCGCCCCGAATGAAGATGCATGATATCATTACCTTCTAGAAACCTTACCTTCAACAAGGCCCATCAACCTTCCTATAAATGTAACAAGGTGATAAGAAGATGACCTAAGATGGACCAGCACCAATAGACCTCAGAGGAGGAGCAGGGAGGTAAGAAGAAATGGTCTGACTTAAATCATCACATGTAGAAGAATGTTGGGTGACTTATGAATGTAGTAACTAAGGAAGTTGAGCATGTTACAATAGCTAAGTGTTGAAGCTTCATGATCACTAGTGTCACTAGCTAGCAGCATTACTAATCATTGCCTCACATACTATATACCACCAATGGAGAAGTAGAACATTACTAGTGGGCTCAAATACCTAATTTCAGCTTTTTGTCCAACAAGATGGCCAATATTACTGTGGTAAAATTCCTTTTGAATAACTCCAACAAAAGTAAATAATCATGCTAAAACAAAAGAAAGAAAGCCAGACTCGACCAATGTACTAGATATTTCAACAGCAGAGAATTCATAAATAGAAGAAAATTATGTAGATTGGCATACCTATTGTTTCTAGCAGCTGCCAGTGAAGCAACGATTTCGGCCGAAAGCACATATATAGGGCCATAAGCATGCAAGAAGTACTCATTGCCAATCAGATGTCCTGATTTCTCATACCTGCACAATTGTCGACGTTAGACTTAGAAGTACTCTTATGCAGAGGTAGAATCCGGACGGTTATGAAAAAACAGGCTGTCTGTGTCATAACAACTCCACACTAACCGAGAAGTTACCATTTCAACTTGGGGTCAGTGATCACTGGTCCTTTCTTCATGCAACCTATATAGGTCCGTGAATGGGTTCTTTCTTTTGCAAGAAGAGTTGCTAACCGATCTAGAACCAATATGACATTAGATATATTGATTCCTTCTAACCAATTTACTATATCTACATGGGGAATCTGAAATTAAATACCTGGACGCAAGTAAATGTCATCATCGGCTTTCACATAATAATCTGCTTCAAAATGTTCATAGGCTGCCTTGAAAAATGTCAATCTATATGGGAAAAAGAAAAGGGTTCTTAGACAATTGAATTATTGAACTACTACAAGGAGTGGAAAAATGAAGCACAAGTTGTCATACGTCTTGTATGGAAGCTTGAGGTATTCTTCCTCGTTATCTATAATCAGGAAATCTCGATATTTCTCCACCTCTTTCTGTAGCTCTGCCATCTTCTTTGCATCTCTTGAATACCCTATTACAAACCTAAATGCTAAACCAGTGGCTTGCTCCAACCTATCAAAATATTATTCAATTATAATACAATTAGGATCCTTGTGCCACCCAGTTATAGAATCATATCCAGTCCACAAATCCGAATACAAAATGAAACATGTGTGTATTAACACTGTACAGAATGCTTCTCTGGGACAAGGAATGAGAATGAAGACATGCTCCGGTAAACAACTAACTTCAAGATCCTCATGAGTCATGACAGATCATTTTGTGTCCAAAACAATAAATTAACACAATGATGCAAGAAGTCTCCTACATATACTACGAATAACTGGTAGTTGGGTATCAACGAATCAAATCTTACTAAAATAGGTTCCATGAATTTTAATTCAGTAGTTCAGCTACGAGTAAATAAGATCTTTCTCAAATCTGGGTTCTACGAATTTTTATTCAGAAGCTTAGCTATATACTGATTAATGTATTTCCATCACTTTGTGGACTGATGATGAACAGTAGAATACATTACCAGCGCATCAACTGGAACAATATAACATCATCGACGAACAATTTCAGCGAATTTACCTCAAAAGGCCATCTGGGTCGGCAGGGAACCAAGTTTCCCTTAGGGCAGCACGACGATCAACAGATTCGAAACCCGTCTGAATCCCGACAAACCCAAGAACTTTTGGGCGATCAACCAAACCGTGGGCACTTTGATCTCCTCCAAGATGGTGAGTCGATGAGGAGTAAAATGCACGGAAAGCATCTTCGGATCCGCCGCAGCGGTAGACGGGTAGAGGCTGGTGGCGTAGGATGGCAACGATAGCAAAAAAGGTTCCGGCAATGCCAACGAAGAGCGAGAAGAAGCAGAAGAGGATTAAAGGGGAGGCATGGCGGGCGGAGAAGGGAGAGGGAAAGAAGCTGGGTTTTTGAGGTTTGAAGGTTTTGGAGCTGATTGTTGGGAGAGAAGAGGAGGATGAGGAATGGCCACGATGCGAGAAAAGTGGCATTTTTGGCTTCGGATTTTCAGGGTGAAAACCCCCCAAAGAGTGTGAGACCTTGAGTCTGAAATGGGTCTATGAATGTGGCCGTAGTTTTCCCAGAGTCCTGAGTTCATCAGTAGACTGTAGCTATAGTAGGATCCGGCCTTAAGCTTCTTTTTTTTTTTTTTACAGTCATCCGGCCTTAACTAGGAATTTGAGTTACGTGTACTTTTCTAAAATTAAATTAAAATATGAAGAACAAAAAATTAAGTTAGACAATATACATGTAGCACAAGTTACATATTTTGAAAAAATTTTAAACTAATTCAGTGTTTACATTGCTTATTAAATCTTTGTCTATATACCTCACTGAAATCATAGACTCGACTCTAAACTACTTTCATAATCGAAGGACAAGTATAACCAACGATCGGGTGTAGTATAGTGGAAGTAACGTAATAAATTGTTGAATTCATAGATTTGTAAATGTACCACTGCTTTGCTTCGGTTGGTTATCTAGCCACCCAAGGTTTGAAGATTTAGGAACTAAACTAACCAAACTAACTCTAACAACTACACTAGCTAATTACAAGTTGGGAGCTCGCTTAGGCATTCAATCCCCCTAGCCACTAACCATACTGATATTGACTATCCTCGCTTGCCCACTTGAGACTTATAGCGTGGAGAATCCTAAACCCGCTTGAACTACCTTTCGAGTTATCCAAGCTCACCTAGGATGGATAATCCGGAAGGAGAGTTTCCACATCCGGCAACATAGAACACCTAAGGCATGCAATTTCGACCTCCACTTATGGATAATGATCCAATACAACATTGTAGTACGATTTCATGCTCGATCCATAGGACCACAATGAAGAATTGAGAAATGCTCTAATCAACCTGGTGGGATATTCTCCTTGCTAGGTTAACAGCCCCAAATTGGAGAGTTATGATCAATACCCACACAATTTAATGATAATAACTCAATTCAATATATAATCAAAAGAATCATTCAAACATCAATTCTAATCACACAAAGCTAGAACATGGCTAAGGTTTATCAACACCTCAATGAAGGAGAACTAATCCATACAGACGAGAGAGAGAATACAGTATAAAGCTCAAGATCTTCAATCTTCATCTCCTAACTCCAATGGGGTTGGGCACCTCCAATTTAGCTCCAAAAATCCTCCTAGGTTACTCTCCCACTCTTTGGACGGCTCTTAGGTGTTTTTGGGTGAAAATCCTAGCTCTCCCCTTCTCAAAATCGTAGTAGCAGCTTTATACTCGAGCATTGCTGGTCACGACCATGACACAGGTCGAGACCTATGCAAAATGCGCTAGTTCGCACTGTTTTTGGGTGTAAGTCATGGGTTTGTGTCTTATGTCACGACCAAGCCGTAAGATATGAAATTGCCCGTGAATTACAGTCTTGCTGTCGACCATGACATATTTGTTAAATGTCACGCCCTAGATCATGACATATGCTCCCCTGATGCATTTATGCCCATTCTCACCTCTAAATGTACTGAAACTCGTTCGTTGGTCAAATTTACGTCATACGACATGAAATTTGTTAAACAAAGCACAACCTAGTGTAAAATAGGCCAAAGAATGCTATGTGCCAAGTCAAACGACCAAGATATGAAGGGTAAAACATGTATAATTAAGCTCGAGTAGACTCAAAAATAAACTTATCGTCTATGCAATTCCAAAGGTTATTCTTGATGCAACTAAAAACTAAAAGTTATTTCCACACTTGCACTTGCAAATGGCAACCACTAAAATCAATAGAAGTTTGAGAAACAAATAGACTAATGAATATGTGATAACACTAAAATTATAGTATTTATTGCTTACCATATTTGATAAATATCCCCTTGTATTTTTAGCACATTTTACTATATTTTATATGGAATTAACAACTATTTGATCAATGTATTTATAATAGACCTATGCTGTATTTTAGTATCATTTTATGCCTTTTTGGTATAGTTTGTACTTTTAAGGAAAAACACAATCAATGATGGTTGGATCAGTCATTAGATCAAATAAAAAGATCAAAGGGGTAACTATCAGAAGAGTAAGGAGTGATTCGTCCATTTATCGAAGCCAAACGAAGGGAGGCCTTAGAGGAAGTCTTCATATGAGCCCAAGAGGAGCTCACTAGAGAAGTTACAACCCAAACAGAGGAAGGAATCCATGACGGGTCCAACCCGCCGTTGGGCCGTCGATAACAACTAAAATATTGTTATCTAACCCTCATTTCTTGGATGTTTTCTTGCAAATTAAAGCATTCATGCAACTTTTTTAACTCTTGATTTGGCCTAGGTATGCCTCCTCTTGTGTTTTGGTTGTGTTTCAACCGTCATTTATGGTTAGAAGCATTTTTGTCAAAGAAATTGAGATCAAGTGTAAGGAAAACGTGCTAAAATGATGAATATAGAAGATCAAAGCCAAGGAGCAGGGTTCAAGGGCGTGAAGTCAAAGGTCAGGAAAAGATCACGGCCGAGGTACATAGTTCACTGTCGTGATTTTAGATTGCCTGAGCAGTGAAATTGGAGAAGCTGCGGACAAGAGCATAGAAGGTCTTGTGTTCCACCTCACGGGCCTTCAAGATTGAGAACGCGAGAAAGATCATGATCGTGACTTCCTACTTGCGAACGCGAAGTCGAGGCCATGATGTCTCCATCTGAGAAGCCGAGTACGCCGTCATTTCAACTTTGCAGCCTAATGACAAAGATCGTAATCATGATCTCGTGAAGTTCAGTCGTGAACCTGCTCGTCCCTCAGGATCTCTATAAATAGAGGGTTCCTCCCCTCATTTCACATGATTTTGGAAGCTCAAAACCCTAGAAAGAGGAACTAGAGAGAGAAGTTGCTACCTTAGTGACGAAGATAAGAAGAAGGGATGAAAGAGGAGTTTCCCTGCACAACAAGGAACCCCTATTCATGTTTTATTCCTTCCTTTCCATGGCTCTCTTCCACCCCCCCCCCCCTTCATGGGGTAGTAGGCTAAGGTACTCTTCAAAGTGGTAGGACTACTAAGACATTGCATCACCATTAAGGGTGAGGGTTCCCATTTCTCATCTTGTATGGTCTGACAACCCAATAACACACCGAAGAGTCTCAAACGAAGGAAAGAGAATCTCAAGTGATATTGATGACCAAGAAAAGAAGATAGAAGAAGAAGATCAAGAGAAGGCCAAGACCAAGATACCAGAATGCCTTCCCATGCTTCCATACCAAAAGAGAGCTTTTGAAAGTGAATTGCACCGTGAATGTGGTCAATGGAAGGACATGCTGAAACAATTAAAGGTCACAATACTGTTTCTAGACATTGTGATGAAGGTCCCAAATTATACAAAGTTTTTAAAGGAGATCTTGTCTGGGGAGAGGAAGATGGACAAGTTGCCATGGATTCTCTTATTTCAGTCTCCTCGACTAACTATGACAAGGCGGCCTCCCAAGAGAAGAGATCCATGATTCTTCACAATTCCATACACATTTCGTGATAAGACATTCTGGACACCTTTTGCGGACTTAGGCTCAAGTATCAACATCATGCCGACAAAGATCTATAAGGATCTTGGCCTCAACACTCTCATACCAATGAGCATGAAGGTTGAACTAGCCAATCGATCAGTTGCGACACCTAAGGGAGTGGTCGAGAAAGTCTTTGTAAAGTGTACTCACTTTGTCTACATGGTGGATTTCGTGATTATGGATATGGAAGGATGCGATGATTCTCCTATCATCCTCGGGAGACAATTATTAGCAACTGCGACCATCATTGATTTAAGTGCAATCGTATAACCCTAAGGTTCGGTCAAGAGGATATAAATTACACCATGGCTCTAATCCCCTCTTTTCACAAATACTACAAGTGGGAATATGTTGCTCATGATTGTGAGCCAGTGACTCCTACACCAACCTCACCACCGAGCCCAAAAATAGTATGGGTGAATATGGAATCTAAATTCGATGCCAACCAAGCGAATGGTGAGTTGGCAAATTACAAGGAAAGGCTTACAAATAAGAGACCTAACGGTAAGAAGAAGAATGAAGAGCTACACAAGGTGTCTACTATTTCCAAAGCAAAAAGAAAAAACTTAGGAAGTATGAACTTGAAGAGAGATTTTGAAACAAGAAAGCTTACTCCAATAAATCAGAAAGAAGAAGTTAGAGGATTTTTCAAGCCAATTGAAGTCAATGATATTGTTCTAACTATGCCGGAAAGCTCATCAAAGTAGGGGTGGGCATCCAGTTTGTAAACCCGAACTGAAACGGGCCAAAATCGAAGTAAACCGAACCCAAACTGAAATAATGTTGTTCGGTTCGGAATTTAGAAGAGAAATATGGTTACTTCATAAAACATGATACTTTTAACCAAACTGAGATTCTGAATTCCGATCGAAAACCAAAATATGCCCACAACAGCCCAACCCTAAGCCATTCTCTTACCCCACAGCCTAGTGCAACCCAACCCACAACCACTCTCAAGCCCACCGAAACCCCATCCTCTCCAACCTCACATAGCGGCCGCCACCGCCTCGCCATCCGCCATCAAATCGGCCATCGCTCTGCCATCTTCTCCTTCATGCTCACACCACGACAAAAGAGGAGAGGAGCTCCCCGACATGCAAAGTCCATTCCACACATGATTCAACCTAGAGCAGGAGCAAAGAGCGATCAATTTATGCGGATAGGGAAGTCGCAAATCGAGAGATAGAGTGGAGATGCAAGATCCGGAGAGAGGAATTAGTGGCATTCGTCTTCTATAGATTCTTCTGAAAGAGCGAGAGGCAGAGAGGAGGGAGATAGTGGCAGTGGCAGGAGACAGACGGAGCACACAGTAGAGGCAGATAGGGAAGTCGAAAATCGAAGGTTAGAAGGATTTTTGGCGGCCGTCTTTTGCAAATTCTTTTGAGAGAGTGAGAGACAAAGAGGAGGGAGAGAGTAGCGGCGGAGGAGGGAGATAATGGTGGCGAAGAATAAGAAGAAAACAAGGAGGCATGGTTGGCGATAATATTTCGGTTTAGGGCCTTGAAACCAGACCAAACCTAGATATTATTCAGTTTGGCCAAACCAAATTATATGTCGGTTTGAATTCGGTTTAAGATAAGGGGTAAGTCAGGACCCCGATATGCTTCATTTTAGTTCAATTTGAACCAAACCGAATCAATGCCCACCCCTAATCCAAAGTTAATCCTCCAAATAAAGACATTGAGGAAACTGAAACAAAGAGATAAGCCAAGAGACTCCACGGACATTACCTTGGTCTCCACCACAAGGGTGCTTATTATGAAGCATCAACGGTGGGTGAGAGCCATACAAGTTCATAATCACCAAGTGGAGGGAGTCTGGCGAAAAAACCAAAAACACTCGCTTGTTGTGAGGCAACCTAACATTCAGCTTTCAATTTCTTTCCTTTATTTCATTTGCATGTTTCTATCGTTTTAAGTTAGTTTGAAAGTTGGTAGATTAAACCATTTACCATGATAGCTTGGAACAAGTTAAATGCTAGGATAATTTGTTTGTGCATCTTTGTTAGTTTAGAATTAGTTGTTGTGCAAATATTCTTGCATTCTGCTAGCCAGGTATAGATCGTTGCCTCAATACTTGAGATCGTGTTTGTGATCAATACCTTGGGACACGAACTCACTAACGCGTGAAAGATCATGGTTGCCATCCCAAGTTCGCGGTCGTGAACTTGGTGATGGAGTCTGCGAACTCGTCCGAGTATCTTATAAAGCAAAATTCAGCGACGGCTCATTTTACCCATTTCCACCCCAAGTTTAACTCTCCAAAACCCATTCTTGCATCTTATTTTCACTGTAGTTCACAAATATTTGATTTTTCATCATTTTGTGAAAGTTTTGCTTTTACTAAACATCATATCAATATCTTAAAGCAACCCAAGGTAGAAATTCTTGGTTCATCGCTTCCTTTCTTTTGAATTTCACCTTGGTTATGCTATGAATGTGATTTATTTGGGTATCTTTTGGTTGTCCAGTATAGTATTTTATTGAAATATCTTGTACGATATTGTTTCCTTATAACACTTCATTTATAGTGTTTTTCACTCCCATTCTTGATACATTTTCCCTATCTATGAATGCATCTTTAGTCATTTCAATGGTATTTCTTGTCTAAATCGCAACTATTTGATCAATGAGCTTTTAATAGACCTAGGAAATTTTCTTGTACTATTTAACGCCTTCTTGGTATACTTTTGATGGTTTTGAAGATACAAAGCAACCTAAGGAAGATTGGATCAAACATTGAAGAACTCTAGAGGACCAAATGTCCCATGTGGGAAAGATGATGGTCGGATTCATGCCCTTGAACACCTATTCCCAACTTGCACTTCCACATCTCAACGACAAACGGGTTGCCACACATGTTGGGTGCAAATGAGAGCCAAGGTCTCATGACTAGCTAAAGAGACTTTTTCTCTTGCCATACGAGCCCGTGAGGAGGAGAAATGTTTAGAGGATAAAAGGTAGTGAAAGATGATCGGGACATTAGAAAGTTATCTGAACCCCAAACACATCCTCAATGGCAATCCGGACCAAGAAAAGTGCCCTTCGATGGCTCAACTTAAACACTAAGCTCGGTTGCCTCTCACGTGATAACCTCATTTTTTAAAAAAAATCAAATTTGGAGCACCGTTTGCAAAACATTTTGGAGTTCTACTTGGGAAGTCCCACACACATGTCCAACCTCTACAATAAACACTTTCACACAATCGAGGGGAAATCAAAGTAAAACCACTAATTATCAAAGATTCTCATGACACCTCAATATTCCCTATAGTTCACACCATCATAATCATTAACAATTCAAAGCACACTGAGCAAGATCATGCTAGCTAGGGACAATTTTGATTAGAACCCTTAAAATTATCAATTTAAGCAATAATCTAGGTTCCAAAACATATCTCAATATCGTACATTCATAATTTATTCATGCAAAAGTGGTGGAGCCCTCAAATTGTAGGAATTTGGCAATCACAAGGCTCCAACATATTCAAATAGGCCATTCACACTCATTATTCGCACGTTAATCACAACTACATGTACACCCCCACCGACACTTGAGCACGACATCGTCCTCAATGGAGTATAGAGAAGGGTGGAATGAAGTTACCTCATAAAATTGGCAAGTGAAAGTCGAACTGGAGATCGACTAGTTTCGAAGGGGAGAGAGATTCACAAGGAGACAAACACAAATACATACTCACACAAGGCGAGATTATTACACAATAACATTATCCAACATCACATAAAAGGAAAATAAACACAATAGTAACACTAGTTCAAAAAACAAAAAGAAAAAAATAATAGTCTAGAGTCCAAGGGTGGAGAAAGAAGGCAGAAGTACTATGGTGCCCACATTGCACAAGTTATGGCTACTCTTGGCGATGAGGGGGTGAGGATTGCCACTCGGGATCTCGAACCTCAATGCCCTGAACATGGGCAAGCTCCTCAACCAAGAAGTGTGTATTTCATCGGACGTCTCCCTCTCCAACGATCTATGAAGACACCCCAACAAACTGACCCTCGAGGGCAGTGACTCATGCCTCTAAGTTGGATGAAGAAGAAGAAAATGGTCATGCTCTTGATGATGATGAAGAAGCCCCATGATAGACACGACGATGTGATGGTGGTAGTGCTCTCTGGGCTTTATCTGGCTCCGGAGGGGCGAAGAGACCCTCAATGTATGGGTAAGGCCCAAAACTCAGAGTAAGTGCATGGAACCCAACGTCTCCTCTTGGAAGTTCGTAGTGCGGCCCAACTTGGTGCAACAGTGGAGGTCGATGTTAAGGTGCTAAGCTAACATGGTGATGTACGACCCCAAATGCGTGATATTATTATGGATATTGCTTGTTGCCTTGGAGAATGAGGTGACCAAAACTGTCCCAAGGTGCAACTTCTCGGTGGGATCCGAATTCTTGGTAACTTTGTTGGATGATCTTTCACTTGGGAGAATGGAGCAAGCAAGTAAAGTTATGATGATGCTTCATTGAGTTTGAAGCATTATTATCGTGGTACGAGCAGGGTCATAACAAACATATCAATACTTACTGAGGTAGGAAAACCCTTTTGAACACGTACTCATACTCGAAGTCGTTAATGAAGTCGACCGTATAGTCCGTCATTGATGCATTTTCCAACCGCATAGCCGTCGCAAGCTCTATGCAGCTCATCTCTCTAAAATTTTCCTCCCAATTCAAATACCATGTGGGGCTTGCAGTAACCAGTATTGGTCTTCTTCTCAAAGAGGGCGAAGGTGTAGTAGAACTCAATACAAAGCTCCAAATAGATATCATCCAGAATTTTAAGGAGGCAGCGCCATTAAGGATGGGCCACTATTGCCTGCATAGCCTCCCCACAAACCATACGTGGAATAATTTAATAGATGTGCACCATGGGGAGAAAATCAACTCCCCCAGACTTATGTTCCAACACATGCAAAATGCCTTTATAGGCTTTTCACAAGGCCGATGGCCAACATTTAAGCTCAACCAACCTAAAAGCACACTGGGACATAAAGCTAGGTGTTTCATAGATTGTCAAGGTTGCAAATTCAAGCCTAAATCATGCCCCGATGGCTACCATTCAACATGCACTAAGTGTATCTAGGTCATACATTCAAAGCACAAACTTGGTGGGCATTCCCAATTCAAACATCAAAACATGCCCATTCTTGCTCACCAAGGCTCAATAATCCAATCAAACACTTAAGCACCATGAAATTCATCATCGTTCAATGATTCCCTCTCCTAATTTCATCATTCATGCAAAAATTCCCCATTCTCCTCACCAAAGAGCCCTAGATCTAATTCTCCAAAATTAACCAAGTAAAAGATAGAAACACACCTGGAGACACAAGTAAGATCGAAGAGGTAGGAAAGAAGGTGGCGAGGGGATCGAAAAATGGTCGAAAAACTAGTAGAAAGGGGGTCGCCAGAGCTTTACTGAGGCAAATCGCCGGTGACAAAATAGAAGCCAAACTCCCTCAAAATCTCAGTGAAGGGGCGCCTATGTGAGAGGAGTTTGGGTATTTTTTTGGTTTTTTATTTGGGAGCCCGAAACTAGATCAAACCTTCAGAAAACCATAAGGGAGAACAATTTTCGGCGAGAGTTTGAGAGGGTTCCAGCGAGTTGAAGTTCACGGGTTGCGACTTCACAACCTGTTTATACAACTCGTGGGTAACCTTCACGGTTTTGCTGTTGAAATCGTGGTCTCAAACCGTGATCTTAATAGTGAAACCGTGATCTCGACCAAAAGTAGTGAGTTTTTAGCCGACATAATGGTACATTTAAAATCACAGGCATGGGCCCGTGATAATAACACACGGACCGTGATGTCGGCAAATCGTGGGAAAGCCTGTTGACAACATGGTTTGGATGTAATTATCACGATTTGAGACCGTGTAGATTGCACAGGAACAATAATGTGTGCAAAAAACAACGCATTTCCAGGATTCTCAACACTCAATCGATTCAACCGTGCCCTTATTTGAAACACAAACATTCATTGGCAAAAACATCAACCATGGGGGTTGATCATTCAAAACTCACACTTGACTCTATCACTCACACAAAAAGAAGAAAATCAAGGAAAGGAAATACAAAACGACGTTGGGTTGCCTTTCAACAAGCACTTGTTTTAGGTCCTTAGATAGACATTACGTATCTTCATGCTATAAAACATGGGCCAACGAGAGTGGATCCGCCACAATCTCAGGGCGAGGCTTGTCACCTCGAATCATCATTTTTGAAGGATGCCCTCAGCCACTTGTTTTCTTCTTTCCTTTGTTCTTTTTGCGGGACAATGCACAATCCATCTTTTGGCGCCACTCGTTCTTCTTTTTAAAATCGGGTTTTGCACCCACTTTTAAATCCTGCTTCACATAATTACAAACACGAGGAGTACAAGTGGGGTTTTCCTTGGAAGGCTTACTTCCACTAACAGTAAAACTATTCGATTCTATCTCATCCACACGCTTAAGTTTATCCTTTGGATCAATCGAAAAAGTGATACTCTCCTCACCATCCCTCAAAATCAATGTTCCCTCATTCACATCAAGTAATGCCTTGGTGGTGGAAAGGAAAATTCATCCTAGTATGAGGGGCATGTTGATATCCTCACAAATATCTAGGATAATAAAATCCATCGGATCTTAAAACGTGCCCGCTCGAACTAGTACATCCTCCGTTATGCCTCTAGGATGAATCACAAAACGGTCAGCCAATGTGACACTCAACCTAGTGGATTTCATTTCACCTAGGTCTAACTTCTTGTAAAGCTTATATGGCATGACATTGATGCTTGATCCTAAATCTGCCAAGGATTTTTATATATGACATGTTCCAGTGCAAAGGGAGATAGTGAAACTACCTATATCTTGTTGCTGTTAAGGCAACTTGTTCTGGATAATGCCCGAGAACTCCTCTCTTAGAGTGTCTGAGGCGAGGTCTTCGGACTTTTTTTCTTCAAGAAAAGCCCCTTGAGTAACTTTGCATACCTTGACATTTGCGCCGTCTCTTTCAAGAAAGGAGCTTAGACATTAAGCTTCTTAAGCATCTCCACAAATTTCCGTCTCTTTCAAGAAAGGAGTTGAGACGTTAAGCTTCTTAAGCATCTCCATAAATTTCTCGAACTCTGCCTCCAAACGATCCTTGTAAACTCTTTTGGGGAAAGGAAGTGGCGGCTTGTACTCAGCCACCAGAGATGGCATCGGCGGTGCATTCTTAGCCTCTTCATCCTTTCTTTCCAAATGAACTTGTTCATCGACCTTTGGAGGGGATTTTTCGTCACAACATCTTGAGTTACCTTACCCACTTATTATTGTAATAGCATGCACCCTCACTCTTGGATCTTTGGGGTTAGGAACGGTTTGCGAAGGTAGTGATCATTGAGGTCTCTTGGTGAGGATCTCGGCAAGGTTGATGATTTGAGTGTCCAAGTTTTGAAGACTTCTTAAACCCACCTCAACCGAAGTACCTTGTTTGTTACAAATTATATGAACTTCACAAACTTTTGAGAACTTGTACTCACAAAGGTTGTGACTAGGTCCTCGAGTTTGGAGGCCCTATCGGGTTGTTGTTGTTGAAATCCTTGCACACCTTGTGGTTGATATTTTCGCATTGAAAGTTTGAGGATTGGAATTGTGGCCTTTGAACAAATGGAGGTCTTGGTTGATAACCCTCGGTTAGCCCTTGGAAACTAGGTGGCTTCGGATTGGTTGGTAACGGCCATGAGAAGTTGGAATAATTGCACCCCGCCCCCCCCCCCCCCAGATTCTATATATATTGGTATAGGGGTTGTTCTTCAGATTGGCCCCCCTAACAATAGCATTAAAGTTCACTTGTTGTTCCAGAGTGCTTGCCTCCCTCATGATTTGACATTCCTCAACTTGATGGTTATGACGTGAACACCAATCACAAATCATAACCAAGCTCTTCCCTTACTTCTTATCATGTATGATCACCTTGATCAACTCATCAATCTTTTCTGCAAGTGGAGGAGTTTCTTCGGTGGAGTAGCGGTCATTTCTTAAAACAATGTCGTCATTTTGGGTTGAGTATTGTTGAGCATATCCCCTTGGCATAGAGAATCAATGTGTCTGATGTTCTTGGAGGAGACCATTGTAGAATGTCTCAATCCAAAATTTCTCTCCAAAACCACGGTGTGGACAATTGTGAAAGAGATCGGAGTAACGATCCCACATGTCCCTTAAAGTCTCGTCATCCTCTTGAGCAAAATGAGTGATCTTCTTCCTAAACTTTGCCATTTTAGAAGGCGGACAATACCAATTCATGAACTTGGTTAGAAAATCTCTACATGATGTTATCGAGAGCGAAGGCCTGTTATTGAGCCAACTTCGTGCCTTGCCACTAAGTGAGTAGGGAAAGAGTCTCAACCTAATGGCTTCTTGAGGCACCCCATTGATCTTTAATTCCATGGAACTGAATATTGTACTAAATCATGGTGATGAGGCCCGTCTTGATTTCAAAGTTATTGGCAACCACGAGCGAGTGTAGAATGCTCAACTAGATGTCTGCCACTCGTGGAGACATGTAATAGCCCATCGTCCTGGTTGCATCACCTTATTTCTTAGCTTCGTTCGCCATCTCAAGGTTTTTAACTTCAACCTCTTCTTCAAATTCAACTTCGTCATCAACTTCAACTTCAACTTCCTCCTCCTTGTGGTTGTCCCCGAACCATGAGCCTTTTTCTTGCTTCCCTCAACTCTCTCTCCCGAGCTAGGAGTCGGAGATTGCGATTGATGTTGTCATCGAGCGGTGCTAAAGGTGTCAGGTTGAACTGAGTCATACACCTCCTGCACACACTTCACACAACACAACACAAGTCAAGACAAACAAGATCCAAACTCAAAATGCAAAAATTGAATTCTAGATTAACAGTAAACAACTTTTTTAGAATAATAAACCATGTTCCCCGACAACGGCGCCAGAACAACTTGACTCGGCTACCATTACACTCAATCCCAATTATAGGCCAAGTGAAACCTATAGACAGGTGTAGGATACTATAATTATTTCAATATCAACCCAGCTGATCTATCTACCCGTACTTCAATTTTTCACATGTTATCTAGCGATCGGATTGTGGTTAAGGCTAAGAAGACTAAACAAATTAAACAAGCAAGCAAGTAAACTTTAGTGAGTTTAAATGAAACTTGAATATTGCTCCCTCTAATCTCGTGTCAAGATACAACGAATGAAACTCTAGTGTGATAAGTAGGATCATATACCGTGAGAAAGTCACAATTAACTAGGGAAACACTAAACCCCTCAATCGATCAATTAAGGATTGTCACAATTAGCTAGGAAACCCTAAGCATGTTAATCGATCGACGAAGGATTCCAACACCACTCCTTCGGAAGTTAATTCGGAATGGAAAAAAACAACCAATCAAGATGAAATCATGGCACTACTTTGATGAATGAGGAATGGCCTGAAATTGTGAAGATTGGGCTAGAAGCTCCTTCTAGGTCAGCTTGTCCCAAAATTGATATATGATTAATCAACACCGAATTTCATGAATAATACCTCAATTAATATATTAATCACAAACCCAACACACATAGAGTTCAATTCATACAATCTAACACATCCTAGACTAGGGTTCACAACATCCAAGTAAAATTGGAGACTACTCATAGGTAGAGGAGAAAATACAAATAAGATAGAAGAAAACCTCATTGCAAGTTGATCTTCCTTCTTCTTAATTAGATGCTTGATTCAGCCTTTGGAGAATAAATCAACCTTTCTCTAACCTTGGGTAACATATGCCAGCCAGGAGAAGCACAATCGAGGTTTTGTCCTTACACTGGTTATGTAACGTATGACGAGGAGAAACACGGCCTCGGGCCTCAGTAGGAGAAAAAACACGGTCATGTTTCATTCATAATAGGTCGTGTAACAGGTGATGAGAAGAAACATGGTCGTACTCCAACAAAGGATACGCCCGTGTTTTTTCCTAAAGGTTGTCGTGTTTTAACCAGAAGAAACTTAAGTGAAACGGTGAGCGTTGATGAAACACGGCCAGATGCTAAAACACGGGCATGAAACACGTGCTTGTTTTAGCCAAAAGCGGGGTTAAGTGCAAATTAAATTTCTGGATTTATGAGAGGGATCCGACTTTTGAAATGCAGAAATAGATTTTTAGAGTGGGAAAGTGACGTAGAAACACCCCTCGGAGCTTATTTGAGCCCTCTATCCACCATTAGAGCTCGAATTTCATCCCTCGGAGTGAAGATCGACATCCCCATAGCATATTGTTACCATTTTCATAAGCATGATTGCTTCAATCACTATTTTCCTCCCTCTATTTCTATGGAGTAATCCACTCTCTAACTTGGGTATGAAGAACCTTAATTCCATGAGTTAGGATTGATTTTGTTTGCACTTTGGTTTTTGAGCCTTGATACTATTTATTCAATTGAAGTTTTGTTCATGCAATGTTTGAATCTTGATCAGATTTTGCAATTCCTGCTTTGACCTAGGAGAGAGGATATATTATTAGGTTGATGGAGTGCCTTCACTTGGCGATAGTGAATCGATTGTGCGAATATTGAATCAATTCACTACTCTGTATTGGATTTCAATCCAGTAGAGGGAGTCTTTGCTGCATTGCCTTAGTATTCTATTCTAGTTGAGCATAATCTCTCTTCGGGTTGTCTATTCAAGATGGTTTAGTCTGCTTTAAGTGAAAATTATGAACTCATTACAAAATCTCCTTAGTAAAAGTATCAAATGAAACAAATAGGGAGAAAACAACATTGACTTAACTAAGAAATAGGGAGAGACATACCCCGGTGATCTTCTTGCATCGGAACTCGAATCAAGTTACCTGTTTTGTTACCTTAGTTTTTAGTAATTGACATTTTTACCTGTTTGCTAGATAATAGACAGTTCACCGAGTGATAGTACGTCTAGGACCTTGGGTTGACATTTAAGATCTTAATTCCACTATACTTCTTGATATGTGGTTGCACTTGGCCACAAATTAGATTGTTAGTAAATGTGAGTCCAAATCCCTGACAACGGAGCCAAGAACTTTATGCAACTGTATATCTCAAATTAATAAATCCTAGAACATCTATTGTCGTATTCCACAGGGTCTTGTAATAGTAAGTACTTTGTAACTAAATAACATATGCTCTAATGACAATGGAATGAAATGTTAAATAGATGGGTTGAGGTTTCTTACTTTTAGTTGATTTTAGGTATATGTAAATAAAGGATAACTAAGATAGATAATATAGATATATAGGATAACTATTTCTTATGTAGCTTTATTTAAATGATCAAGCACATAAACTCACCAATGATATGCATCCATGCATCTATTATATTATCATGCCTTATCCCTTCCACTAATGCATTCATAACTGATTTTTCACCACATGCAAGAAGAACTACAACTAGCTAATGCATGATTTCGCTTCATTATCCAAGATCCTTTGGAAGAAATGAAGAAACATAAAGAAGTAGTGACAAAGCAAGTATATGCCTTACAAGCGGAACTTGTGAAGATCTCCAAAGAAAAGGGGAAAGTAGAAGAAGTGTGTAAACTCAATACTCTCAAGAGGTAGTTTGGAATGGTAAAGCTATTAGATGAAAAGTGTGGGATTGGCCCCTTTATCATGGAACTACGTCAAGACATTAATGTAGCTGAAAAGAATATCATGATGTGTGAGGCCCATATATTTACTCTCTCCGATCAAATGGAAACAAGCCTCTCAAAGATCATTCTAGAACCTCCTAAACATCATAGGGTCACAAACATAGTAGACGTAGCAAGGCCTATCATCAAAGCTAGTAAGGATGGTCCAGCATTAACAAAACTTTTAGAATATGTGTGAAGCATCAAGGCTCATAAATAATCCTACGACGAACGTCTCATTGAGAAGTATGGGAGATTGGGAGAAATCATAGACGAGGGAGTACAAGGCCATCTAAAAGTCGTCATAAGAAGTGAAAAGGAGAATATGACACCTTCATCTCCTTACTATACATCAATTAAGACAAAGTGTGAAGGAGAGGAACTTATATGGACTCTACCACTTCCATGAAGCAACCTGGCATCAGAGGATGCCACATTTGATCAAATAAAGGGTATAAAGCATACCCACTTACAATGGGATGAAGATGAATTCCAAAACCAATAGAGGCTCGAACCTGTTTTCTCTTTTTTGGATTAACATCCAACGATCCTCTTGAAAAATGCTAAATAGCCAAAAAATACGGCTACCTCAAAGAATTAGGTCAATCTCAACTAAGGTTAAACAAAGCAGATGAAGAAGACAATCATAAACTAGTGGTGCAAGCAACCTTAGAGACACCTCAATCCTCATTTAAAGGAAGTATTTGAATTTCATGAATCCCCTACACCTCTTATTCAAAGTTTAATAAAGCCAACGTGATACTCTAACCTTGAGAAATGGAGGTGAATGTGGAGATTAAAGAATAAATGATTCTCAAGGAAGCTCTTGGTGCAAAAATGGAAAATGACATTCCTGGAGTCAGAGACCATAAATAAACTACAAGATCAAGGTGGAGATACATCAAGGAGTCAAGCCACATCTCTCTCACCCCTTGCTTTGGATACATTTGCTGCATTTCTAGAGAGTCGTGAGACTATAACGTCTTACATACCTATTGAAGAAGGTACATGAATCCTTCCTTGAAACATTGCTTCTACAAAGTTCACAAGCCACAATCACTACATGGGGAAAATGGTGCAAGGTGGAGACTAAGGTGGTATCTTCGTAATAGTCCAACATCAAGCCAAGGAAGAAAGAAGGATGGCATAGAACTAGAGTTTGCACTTATGATGGTGCACTTCAAATAAGCCTTTAGTTGGAGAGTTCAATGAGCTTGGAAGTTACGCTTAGCTCAAAGGCGTAAAATAAGGAGAGCTTCCTGGAGGCAAATCATATGTGGCGTCCAACCTAAGGATAAAAAAATGAATGTGCTACCAAAGAGACAGCCTAGATTTATGGACCACAATCATCTGCATTACATTATTCTCTCTGTAGACATCCTCTAAACATTGAAAATTTTCGGTAAGTACCACCTACTCTTAGATTGATCTAGGAGACTGAACTCTTAAATTTTGAGCTTCAAGTCCCTATCTATGGTCTGATCTAGAAAGAACTGGTTTCATTTGAATTGAATTTACATTTCTATTTTTCAAATGAATTCGAATTTTATCAATGACATGTTAAAATTTTATGGATTCTATGAATTGTATGAACTTTCTGCTTGAAATGTTTACAATTAAAATTTTCATCTTAGGTTAGATGGTATTCTCGTACCATAGTGTACACCTAGTGTACTATGCACTGTCCAATATGACATTCATTCCCAGTTGTAATGAATCATTATTCCTTCTATAATTGTCTTGCGAAAGTTGTTATCATGCTCTGCTTCTAAAATACTATTTCAAATGCATGCATTGTCCATTATGTCATTCATTCCTAATTGTGATGAATCATTCTTCCTTTTATAATTGTCTTGCTAATGTTGCTATCATGCTTTGCTTCTACGATACTATTTTAGATGTATAAAGTGTGGGATAGATCCAAACTCAAATTATTTGTTAATAGATGCCTACATAGAGATCGTTATGTTGAGAAGGATTGGTGGATGCTATTATTTACTTTCTAGTTTTTTTCGTATTTATGTTGAGGATATTAATCACTTGCATCCTTTCTATTTTGTTACTTTCACCTCTTTGTAAGGAGAATGAATTAGCTACTACTTTTCATCATGAGAATTGTCAAGAATTGAGGTAAAATGTCCCAACTCTTTAACATGCTCATTTATGTTTTAGTCCACTGAGTACAATTTTTCGTTTAAAGTGTGGGGTGCGAATGTTGATTGTTTATCTTACATGCTATGTGATTGCTACACATGCTTTAGTCGATTTTTATCTTATGTAGTTCATTATAAAGATTTACTTATGTGCTTAAACTTTCATTATAAAATTGCTAAAAATGCATATTCCACCTATTGGCTTGCATTAATGATATATTTTGAGGTATATGTGATATTTTCTCAAAAATATTAAAACTTTTCTTCAAGTCTTGTCATCCCTACAAGTATGTTCATTACTAATCTTACTTTGAATCAATGAATGTAGAAATTTCATTTGATCTAGGGAGGCTACTGTAGTGACTGTGAAGGATGTGATAGTCAATGAGATATAATGACCATTTGATAGGTTTGAATATCGTGTCATATGATAATGTTTTGAGTTCCTAATTATGCCAATGGGTCTCGCATTTTAAATAATTTTAGTAGGTACACCTTCTATTAAATACAAAATTCTACCAAAAGATATATGAAAATATTACCTAGACATTTTTCACGCAAAGGATAAAGTGTGGGGTAAACCAAATGTGTGAGATATCCATTGATTGCACAAATAGAATTTTGGAGGAGATACCAATTGAGTTTCAGTTTGCTACCAATCAATGGTGGTTCATCTCGAGCACAAGTAAAATTTTCACACGTCGAATGGGTCATCAATAAAAGGATGTGTTTATTAGGGAACAGGTAGAGCTTTTGGCACTCCTCAAATTTCATTGACCCTCCACACATGATACGAGCACGGAACTGACACCTGAATTTGTCAAAGTCGAGCAGCTTCAAGAACGATCAAGAAAAAAATTGTTAGGATTTTTTGTATGGGATATGGTGGAATTTGAAAGTGCATTCTCAACACAACGATGGGAGAAAGCTCTAACAATATAAAGGATAGAAGCTCGTCCACAATCAAGGGGAAAACTTGATTGATACAAAGTAGAAATATTCTTAAGCCTGAAGCTCAAAGAAAAGTAATCAAATCAATATTCATCAAAGTTTGACCTAAACTCCTGTTTACAGGTCTTTATATAGTCCCGAAAAATAAAATGAATTAAATAAAAGCACAAAAGTCATTTTAGTCCCGTCAAAACACGATCCCCGACCTCGCTTCTTCTATTTCCCAATCTGGGATTATTGCCTCCATGACCAGGGGTCCGTCTGGACTTATTACCTAGTCTTCCTTTGTGATCCCCCCCGATCGGGGAGTTGAGTCCTGAGACCACGGATTTTGCCCTTGTCCGGCCTTCTTGCGCCCACGACACACTTCCCTCCCCAAACTTCGAGGGGAACAGGTGTTGGGCTCTTGAGGCTCGCATCAGTCCCTCCTTGTTGGAGAAGCTTTAACCTCAAACCTTGTGTTTTCCTCCGTCTTTTGACTTCGAACTACTTGCATTTCTTTTCTCATTGGCCTAGTTCTGCTCCATCGGTTGTTTATCTACTTGGAATCAACAAATTTCAGAATTTTGGGGTTCGTCTAGGACGACCACAAATTGAGACCAACCGCTAAAAATCGACGGTGAAGGCGTTGGTTTCTGTCTAGTGGGAAACGTCCACCATAACTTCTAGCTTTGTACCCCCTGGTACCTCTTGATGATCATACCTAGATTGGCATTTTGTACCTTAAATAGAGGTCGCCTATCAAATCCTAGTGGTGGCGGATTTGATGTCCTTACCCAATTGGGATCGAGTAGAGTTTTACCATCTCAATATGCATCATGAAGATATGGCGCATTGGTGGATGATATTTTTAGGTAGTCGACCTCCTTCTTACCTCTCGGAAGCGGCATGGTCCATAAGCTTAATTAGTTAGTTGAATAAAATTATTAACAAAATAGTTCAAATAAGGGACTTCCATAAACGCTATGTAGTGTCTTAATTATTACGGAAAACTTATGCATGTAACACGTGTGCTTGATTGATACATAAGAAATAACTATCACTTCAACCTTTATTAGTTTTAATAACTGTTATAGAACGATCTTAACTGGTAGTCTAATTATAAAATCAAGTTATGTAAGACTAACTTATCTTACGTAAGTTTTAATTTCTATTATGAAAATTGATGAGATGTTGATTATATGATAATAATAATAATAATAAAAGAATTTTTTTTAATAAAAAGTAAATTAAGTTAAAGAGTATCATATTTTATTTAACTGTTATCCCAAAAAAAATTGACGTTACAAAATCTTTGTCTAATGCAAATTGATGAGATCATCAACAACCTATTTAATGATTTAGAAATTTTTATTCAAACTTATTTCATGAAAGACTTATGTGTTATGTTTGTTTAATTGATACATAAAAAATTCCATAAAGCTTGCGTATATTTTGTTTAATTGATAAATACGAAATAAATATCCCTTTGTAAGATTTATGCAGTGTACTTTTTGTCTTTTACATAATTATTACATAATGGTGTTGCATAAGTTTTTCATAGTGTTTGGTCTAATAATAAATCAAGTTACGAAAGTAATACATTTAATTAAGCTACAATGAAAAAATTAACATACCTTACTTCTTCGTAATGCAAAATTACTATAAGCTTTACGTAATATATTTGTAATACATAAATCTTCCATAATGTGGAATGTAAAATTACGAAGGTAGTTGTCCAAATGTAAAAAAAAAAACTTATGGTGAAATGTGAAATTGAGTTTAGGTGACGGAAAATAAAAAAATTACATAAATATTTGATTGTGGGAAAAAGAGCTTATTGTAAAATTAGTTGTAGAGTACAAAAGGATCCGATGAAGTATGAAAAAGTAATGGTCGAGTTGTCTACAGGTTAAAAATGACAATTATGATGAGATTCAGTGTAAGAGATGGAAAACAAAAAATTACAAAATCAACTGACTATGGGGAAAAAATTTATGGTAAAGTTTTGTTGTGGGTATAAAAAAATACGATAAACAGCTAACCGTACGAAAAGTGAAGTTATGTCAAGATTGATTACAGAGTATAAAAAAATTTGGTGAACAATACCTACTACAAGAAAGGAAACACAAGTTTAATATTGTTCATATTTATTAATAATGAACAACGTTTAGCAAAGCACTAAGCGTAAGATAGGTTTTGGGGCCTTGTCTAGCGCCAAGCTAGCCTAGGCATCACCTAAGCGTGCCTAGGTGCTAGAAGTAAGAAAAAAAAAACAATTTGCACGACATGATGAATGAAATAACAATTTACAATACTTCCTCACTTCGGTTCAAATGATTACTAGCTTAAATAACATTTAACAACAAGAAATTAGCTCACAAGTTCATAGAATTATAACTGAATAGCTTACAAAAGTTCTTGAGATAAAAGATTGAGTTTGTAGATGATGTTAATTCCCCCACTTGATGTTGATTGTCTAGATCCATGTAATTATGCCTAGGTGTCTCCTTAGTTCATAGATGTGTTCTCGATACCTAGCACATAGCATAACCCCAAGCGACGCATTTTTGTGTTGCCTAGCACCTAGGCGTACCCAAACATGACTAAGCGTAATATTAAGCGCGCCTTTTTGAACCATGATAATGGATAGTGATCTTAACTTGTTCTTTTAGATATTAAATTTAATTAATTAACTTGTCCTACAATTTAACATAACATAACTTAAATCTATTAAAAGTCTTCAATCACGTTTTTATGTACTCCAACAATTACCACCGCTAAGAAGCAAAAGGATCTGCTTGTGTGAGGACACAGAGAAATGAGGTGTTAGGTCGTAGAATGGAGTCTAGGTTGGTGCATAACAATGGTTGCAGATTTTAGCGAAAAGAGATTATTTTTTTTAGAACAAGGTTGGAGCATTGAGATTCTTTTGCCACATCTTTCTTTGATCTGGGATCGGAGACGAGACCGTTACGAAAAATATCATTGGACCTGGAAGCGCAGCAGCAATTCCCCCGATTTGGTTGTTCATAGACCTTTTGCCACTTGTTTGATTGTTAGTTTTGTTGTCATTGTTGAGTTAATTGCATTTTCCTGGAAGCCATTGTTGCTAGATTGCAAGTGGCCGGGCTTGATTTCTGAAGCTACAGATGGACGGATAGAGTTGGAGCAGCATCGTTAACCACTCACCCAACGAAATACAAGAAACAGGAAATTTTGGGTGGAACTAAAAGTCCCACGATTTGCAGGCCTGGTGAGGAGATAAAATAATGAAAGGGGTGAAGTGGAAGCGTACAATTCCGAAGGCAGAGGTGAGAGAGGAAGGAGACAAAGGAGGAGAAGGGGATAAGGCGGGTATGAAGCAGAAACTGCCACCCAAACCTAGAGGAATCTCCCCCATGGAATTGGATGGGATGATGGGATGATCTTTTTTCTGTGCTCAATCCAAAAAGCAGCAAAGGGAAGCCAGACAAATCCGGATTACGAGTTCAATTTCATCCACTGATTCTCAATCTCTTTCCCTCCCGTTTTCTTCCATACAATTTGCTCCTTCCCCCAGCGCCTCAACAGTGTGGGTAGATCTTTTTTTAGGTTTTTTTTTTTTTTTATGGGATTTTGCACTGTTGCTGGCGTTGCGGATTTTGGGGATTGTGATGCCACTTTTCAAACTGTCGTCTTCTTCCAATTTGGTGGGCTCTCTCGTCAGCTACCACTGTCCACAAAACCCACCACCTCAAGTCCTCAACTAGCTATTTCAAAAAGAAAAGAAAAAACAGCACGTCATCTGGCTATGTAAAAGAAGAGGGGGAAAAAACACACACACTTAAAATGAAACACACGAACATACAATTCATATCTATGGGAAAAAAACATACAATTCTATAGCAAGTAATGGATGGGCTATACTCGTATACTAAGGGATTTCACATTGTTGATGCCCATACATATCATTGGTCAACGCCATATTCATAGCCAAACTACAACTTCGTGTTATTTCATTTAATGGATTCTTGGTTTGTTTTAAAGCGTGCTTCCTCGCTAGACAAAGTGGCTCGATTTGTGGCATTGTTGTGGCATAGTTGGAAGGCCGGTGCTTGGGTGGTGTTTGAATTTAAACACGTTCGCATTTCAGTGTTTGAGTGACAGTTGTGCAGGTCTATGATGGTGCTTACCACCAGGGATGCTGGTAGCTCTACGGGGGTGGATTAGGGCCAACCGATCCAGGATACGAATTTCGTTATGATGCTTGGGATTGTGTGTGGTCGTTTGATGGGGCCTTAAGCAGGGATCCTCATGCGAGATAGGGATGTTTATTGATGCGAGCCTCCAGAACAACGAGATCAAAATCCCTAGCCACGAACGTCAATTCCCCGACCGTGGAACAGAAGGATAGACCGGGATTGGAACAGAAGAGTTCTTCGATCAAGGACCTCAATTTCCCGACCGTGGAACAGAAGGACATACTGGGGAATAGCCTCTGACAGGTTAAAATTACATTTTTTCAATTAGGATACCTTTTCCTTTATGTGTTTTAGTTAGTTAATTTTTACTGGACTCTATTTAAAGGGCTTAGACCCGAGTTTTCAGGCAGATTTTGATGAATTGAAAACTTTGCTCTTGTTCATTGAGCTTTTGACTTGTGAATTGTGCTTTGTATCAGGACTCCCCTTGATTGTGGTCGAGCGTCTACCCTATATTGATAGAGCCTTCTCCCAGGTGTGAGATTGCATTTCAATTCCACCTTATCCCTAACCCCAATTCTTGTTCTTGGATGCGCAACTTTGAAAACTACGAGTATCGGTTCCACGCTCGTATCAAGTGGTATCAGGGCTCCGGTTCAACACAGTGGCAAGAACGAAGGCGAGAGGACCTATTTCTTCTCGTACGAGTGCCAAAGACCCCATAGCCCACCGCGGGGCAGAGAAAGATTCTTTGTCAGAGGAAGAAATCTCATTCGAAGAGCAAACCATGGAGTCAAACCTTGTAGACGCCATGAAATAGCTTGCAATACAGATGGCTCATATGGGAGCTTTGCTTCAAACCCAGCATGAAGCTACAAAATCTCAACTTGTTGAAACCACAAGCATCTGGATACCCTAATCACCAGGTTGGAAACAAAACTAATGGGTAATCCACTAGAGAATACACTAGTTGTAGCAGCTCAGACTGGAGCTGATAATCGAGAGGGCCCCAAAGCAGAATGAGCTCAAAATTATCAAGCTTTTTCTAAAACCCTTGACTAACAGGATGCAGAAGCGTCAACAAACAGGGCATCATAATCAGGTAATCACCTAATACAAACCTCCATTTAATGATTACGAAGATGATTACCATGATTATGGTGGAAGACCACCAGAAACAGGAGGCGTTGATCTGATTCAAGGAATCAAACTGGTAATCCCTCCATTTTAAGGGATCAACAGTGCTTCAGCTTACCTTGATTGGGAGAGGAAGATGGTTTTATTCTTTCAGTGCAATCCTTACCCAAAGAATCGGAAAGTCCTACTAGCTACCTATGAATTTTCAGATTATGCAGTAGCTTGGTGGGAACAAGTCAACTTCGGCGAAGAATAAATTTGTAGCCTTCTGTTTCTACATGGGAAGATTTGAGAGGCCTAATGCATGATCGATTCGTGCCTCCTTTCTATAATAGAGAACTTTATGATTCCTTGCATGGAATTCGGCAAGGAGCATGCTCTATTGATGCGTACTTCAAAGAGCTTGAATCGCTCTTTATGAGGGAAAACGTGAGGGAGGACAAGGAAGCAACGATTACTCAATTTTTACATGGGATCAACCGAGAAATCAGGCAGGAAGTCGAGCTTCATTAGTTTGTGGAGTTGGAGAAAGTGGTTCATTTAGCAATGAAGGTGGAGAGGAACCTGAAAGTCGGCTCTGGAAGAAGGTACACACCTTCAAAGCATGCATCCGAAATTACTTCAAAAAGTGAGTCTCAACTTACCAGGAAAGAAGGAGCTAAGGTTGTGCCGAGGAACACGACCCCTATCATTCAAGCCAAACCCGAGGGATAAGTTGGAAGCATCCAATGCTTCAAATGTCTGTGACGAGGTCACAAAGCAAATCAGTGCCCCAACAAAAAGTTCTTGTTCTACGAGATGGAGAATACTTTTCTAAGAAGGAGAAGGAAGAGAAGCCAATTGGAACAGGGATCGATTATTATTATTATTATTATGATGATGATGATGATGATGATGATGAGTATATCACTACTGAAATCCCTCCAACAGGTAAGTTTCTTAGAATCAATGGTACAGTGCTATCCCTTGAAGCTCTAGCTTACCAAGAACAACGAGATAATCTGTTTCATACTCGTTACCTTATGGATGGAAAGTTGTTGTCTATGGTAATCGAGGATGGTAGCTACACCAATGTTGTGAGTTTTGATGTCGTTAAGAAACTGGGACTAAATACCATTAAGCATCCACAACTTTATGACTCGACTCTAACTACACATTCCCAATCGACGGTCAAGTATAACCGACGACCGAGTGTAACATAGGGTAAGCAAGCAATAAAATTTATCGAACCACGAGGATCTAGGCTTACCTTACTTCGGATTTAGGTTTCATTATCTAGCCAACCTAGAATAGTGATTAAGAAGACTAAACTAACTGACCTAATTAACCACTATCCTAGCTAATTACAAGTTTTTGGAGCTCTCTTAGCTTAAATCCTCCTAATTCTATCATTTGGATCGATGTTGAGTATCATTCTTGCTTGATCGACTTATTACCCTACCGTTATGAGATCGACTCACTCGGGATTGACCCGGAATGACAAAGTGATGGATGGGTATGTGCTCTATTCAACCTAAGGATTCATATATCGTTAGGAGGTAAATCGAATAAACTCCCTCAGGGATTACCCGAATAACATATGATAGGAGTGACCCGAAGACGCCAAAAGTGGGCTCTAAGGTGATTTTCTCCATCCTAGGTCAAAAACTCAATTGACTTCAAGAACTCATACAATTTATGAAACCCATCCATCAAATAGATAATAAACACAATCTAACATAGGATTTGTCACATACATCAACATTAAACCAAAATCTAGATATAGGTTTCATCAACCTAAGAGAAAGAGGTCTAGTTCATAGAGAGAGAAGAGATATTAACCCAAGCCTCTAATTAAGCTCTAAGATCTCTCTCTCTCTAGCATCTCCTCTATGGTGTTTTGGGTCGAAACCCTAGAGAGAGAACCAAGTTCTCCTCCAAAAACAGCTCCATTTTCTCTCTCCCAACAACTCTCTTTTTATACAGCCCGAGACTCAAAGTCACGGGTGGAATGTCACGGCGTGACATTGGACCTCCGGCCGTGATCTCATCCAAAATCGCAAGAAGTTGCTGTCGTTCTTGTCCGACTTAACGGTATGCTGGTGATTGTCACGGTCTGGCGACCATGACATCTTTTTTGTCTGTGAGGCATGCGAAACCCTCCGGAATCATGCAAACTTCACGTCCGTCTTTCAATTGTCACGGCCTCGTGGCCATGACATTCACGTTCAAACCGTGACCTTTGACTTTTCTTCACATTTTTCGTGCTTTCCGACCTCCAATCATCCCGAAACTCGTCCTTAACCTTTCCACACGCACTAGGACCTGAAATATAGCAAAACAAGCACAACCTAGCGTAAAATAGGTCGAGGGACAATGATTTACCAAGTCAAGCGATCCAGAAATGAGGGGTAAAATATGTGTAATTATGCCCGAATCACCTTACAAGCTTCACTAGTTGAACGACTATGGAGCCATCAAGGTTAAGAAGAAGGCCAAGGTTCGATTTCATATTGGCGAGTATGCAGATGAAGTCTGGTGTGATGTTGCCCCATTATAGGTTGTCCATGGCAATATGATCGTGAAGTTATTCACGACGGAAGATATAATAGCTACCAGTTCAAGCAAGGAGATCGAAAGTTTATGCTCAAACTATTGTCGCAAGCTGAAGTTCGAGAAGATCAACAATAGATGGAGCTGAATTGGGCAAGGGAGAAAAGAAACACATGTGGCTCGAAGTCGGAGGATGGAAGTGGAACCCATCTTATGGCTCAAAGACACATGTTGACTACTTTAAGAAGAATTCCGTTTGAAAATTATGGTGATGGTTTCTCTTGCAGGAACACACAAGCTTTGAGAGCAAAGCTTCTTCAACAGGGAGGGACTGATGCAAGCCTCCAGAGAGACCCAAAATCACTCTCCTCGAAGCGAGAAGAAGGATGCACCTCGTGGAAGCAAGAAGGACGAACAATTCCATGACCGTGGAACATATAAGGATAGACTAGGGATTGGAACAGAAGAGTTCCTCAGCCAAGGACGTCAAATCCTTGACCGTGGAACAGAAGGATAGACCGGGGAATAGCCTATGGCGAGTTAAAATTAAATTTTCCAATTAGGACTCCTTTTCCTTTTTTTGTTTAAATTAATTAATTTTTCCTGAACTAGCCTTGTCCTTAATATTTATCAAATAACATATATGTGTTATTCAAAGAATATCAATACCACATATCTTTTTTCCAAACAAACTTATTATTTGTAACCAAATATCATTATATCATACTCAAATACCACACATGCAAACTAACCATTTGCTTATTCGTTTTCCTTTCTATAGTGCACCTTAAACTTTACTTATTTATGCAGCCAGTGGTTTAATTTTGTAATGATTCCGGTGGTAGTAGGAAAGGAAAGAGTCCAGTCTGTTTTTTAGACTAAATTTCAGTTTTATATTTAATTATAGATACCACCTAACTCTCTCACTCACTGATTCAAATGGAGTATCACCACCAAATATACCAATAATAAAGTACTAATTATTAACCTCAAAAAAATAATCTTTGTTTTAGTTCCCCTTTCCCATTTTTTGTCCTTTTCTCAACAACCCCCAACCCTTTTAGCTTTTAACCCCTTTTTCTATTCCTTCCCTCGCTCTCCCTTCTCTTCACGGTTTTAGCAAAACCAAAATAACTCTCTCCTCCAAACAGAAACAGCCTCCTCCTCCTCCTCTGTATACCGGCAATGGAGCGGGCGAGGCGGCTGGCGAACCGCGCAATTCTGAAGCGCTTGGTAAGCGATTCCAAGCCAAACAAGCACTGCCGCAACAGCCGCCGCAACGACCCTCCGGCCGCCGCTTCTTCGTCGTCCTCTCTCCTCAACTCGTACTCCTCTTCCCCTGTTCTGTACACTCCTTCGCGCTATGTCTCCTCATCGGCGTCCTCCTCCTATTCCCCACCAAAGATTCACAGGTCTGGCCTGTTTGTCGGAGCCAGAAATGCCGCACCGCACAACCCCGCCGCCGGCGTTCGATTCGTTTCCGTCGATGCTCTGAAATCCAGTGACACTTTCCCCCGCCGCCACAACTCAGCCACTCCGGAGGAGCAGTCCAAAATGGCGGAGGTATGTGGATTCGAAAGCCTCGACGCCTTGATCGACGCCACCGTCCCTAAATCTATTAGGCTCGACTCGATGAGCTTCTCTAAGTTCGACGGAGGTCTCACCGAGAGCCAAATGATTGAGCACATGCAATATTTGGCATCGAAGAACAAGGTTTTCAAGTCGTTTATCGGGATGGGATACTACAACACTCACGTTCCTCCGGTGATTCTGAGGAACATAATGGAGAATCCGGCTTGGTACACGCAGTACACGCCGTACCAGGCTGAGATTTCCCAGGGGAGGCTGGAGTCTCTGCTTAACTACCAGACCATGATTTCAGATCTCACAGGCCTTCCTATGTCCAACGCTTCGTTGCTCGATGAAGGGACTGCAGCTGCCGAGGCAATGGCTATGTGCAATAACATTCTCAAGGGCAAGAAGAAGACCTTCATCATCGCTAGCAACTGTCATCCACAGACCATTGATATCTGTAAAACTAGAGCAGCTGGGTTTGATATCAACGTGGTCACTGCGGACCTCAAGGACATCGATTACAAGTCTGGGGATGTTTGTGGTGTGCTGGTTCAGTATCCTGGAACTGAGGGTGAAGTTCTGGACTACGAGGGCTTTGTTAAGAACGCTCATGCTAATTCAGTGAAGGTTGTCATGGCAACCGACTTGTTGGCATTGACTGTGTTGAAGCCTCCTGGTGAATTGGGGGCAGATATCGTTGTTGGTTCCGCTCAGAGGTTTGGGGTTCCCATGGGGTATGGAGGTCCTCATGCGGCCTTCTTGGCTACTTCACAGGAGTACAAGAGGCTGATGCCTGGAAGAATTATTGGTGTGAGTGTCGATTCGTCGGGAAAGACTGCTCTGCGCATGGCAATGCAAACTAGGGAGCAGCATATCCGCAGGGACAAGGCTACCAGCAACATATGTACAGCTCAAGTATGAAAATTTTCTGTTGGGGACTTTTGATTTTTCAGTATGATAATATTACTGATGATGGTTGCCTAATACTCTCTGCTCATTTTTGCTAAAAAACGGCTTGCCTTGGCTAAACTGTATCTCTTGTTTTGCAGGCATTACTTGCAAACATGGCTGCCATGTTTGCAGTCTATCATGGACCTAAAGGTCTTAAAGCGATTGCTGACAGGGTCCATGGCCTTGCTGGAGCTCTTGCCTTGGGATTGACGAAACTAGGTGTTGAAGTTCAGAACCTTCCCTTCTTTGACACTGTCAAGATCAAGTGTGCTGATGCACATGCAATTGCTGATGCCGCTTCCAAAAATGGGATGAATTTGAGAGTTGTAGATGCAAACACTGTAAGATCAAATCCCAAGTAGTCTAAGGATATAACTTCGTCACACATATTCTTATAGTTGGTGTGTCTTTCAGATCACCGCTGCATTTGATGAAACAACAACATTGGAAGATGTAGATAAACTCTTCAGCATTTTTGCTGGTGGCAAAGCTGTGAGTATCACTAGTTAGTCTATCCTGCAGCTGCGTTTGATGTTGCAATTGACGTTCTGGATCATGTTCATATTTGCTGTTATATTGTCAATATCTTGACCTCAGCTTCTTTGGACCAGGTACCTTTCACTGCCGAATCTCTGGCTCCAGAGGTGAAGAATGTGATTCCGTCTAAGCTGACAAGAGAGAGCCCATATCTTACTCATTCCATCTTTAACATGTACGACCTGCACTGTAAACTTAAGTTAATCAAGAATTTTGTGTAGACGATTATGCTGACCTTTTGTGTTATATATCAGGTACCATACCGAACACGAATTGCTCAGATATATACACAGGTTGCAGTCAAAAGACCTCTCATTGTGCCACAGCATGATTCCATTGGGATCATGTACAATGAAATTGAATGCAACAACTGAGATGATGCCAGTGACATGGCCTGCCTTCACTGATATTCATCCCTTTGCACCTGCAGAGCAGGCTCAAGGATATCAGGTATGTAACTGCAAAGTGTTTGGTGGATTAAGTGATATTCTTTTTCAGCGTGGTATTGTAAACTGTCTTTTCTTTTCAGGGGGTTGGTTTGGAATGGCAAACAAATTAAGTTTACCTTGAATACTTTTGTTTCACAGGAAATGTTCAACAACTTAGGCGACCTGCTATGTACCATCACTGGATTCGATTCTTTCTCATTGCAACCAAATGCTGGTGCTTCAGGAGAATATGCTGGACTAATGGTGATTCGTGCATATCACATGGTATGTTAGTTATCATTAAGTATCTATCAGCAAGTTGTCTCTTCAGTAACAAAATAGCCTCCAATTGAGGTGCTGCACTGTTGATTTTGCTTTTTCTCTTCTGAAGAATTCTTAATTGGAGTGTCTGATTTCATCATGTTGTTTTGAGTACTTCACACGATTGCTGTGTGTCCATGCTTTGCTTCTTTGAAGTAATGCCATGATAACTCGATTTGTGTAAATCCATGTCTGACATTGTAACTAATTTACTGCGATGCATGATTCGTTTGAATCTACGAGACTGCATGTTTAAAATGGGCAGAGCTCGGAAAACAGAACTATACTGTTTCATTGTGCTGAAGATCCTGTTTCTTGCTCTGATATAACTGGGACTCATGGTTTCAAACCTGAAATGTGTCTCCTTCTTTCTGTCTGTCCTTTTTCTTCGTGTCCGATTCTTAGTTCATTCATTTAATCATGATGGACTTACCTCTGTATTTGCGCTGCAGGCGAGAGGGGATCACCACCGTAATGTCTGCATCATTCCTGTTTCAGCGCATGGCACCAATCCTGCAAGTGCTGCCATGTGTGGAATGAAAATTGTTGCTGTTGGAACTGATGCCAAGGGAAACATCAACATAGAAGAGCTCAGGCAGGCTGCTGAAGCAAATAAGGATAACCTTTCTGCACTCATGGTATGACTGTTCATTTCATTGATAAATAAATTTGAGTTTGCCAAAACTCGAGCAGAATCTTATGGCCTCGTGGAATACTGGTGGCACTATCTGGGATGTAATTGCAGGTTACTTATCCATCAACTCATGGAGTTTATGAAGAAGGTATTGATGAAATCTGTAAGATTATTCATGACAATGGAGGTCAAGTATACATGGATGGGGCTAACATGAATGCTCAGGTTTGTTTCCTGTACCATCAACTTGTCTGTCTGACCACTCTTTCCAAATCAAATGCCTCAATTGTATTTGTTGTTCATATGTTTCCAAGAAAATCAATTCTTATCTTTTTCTAGTGAGATGTTATCCATCTGAAAGTTTCCCGCCTTTTGAAGATTCTTACTCAGGAAAGTAATGTAAATTTTTTAAGGGATCTCGAAATTGCACCTGTCCTGTATAGTGACCACACATATGTATCTTCCTTCCGTCTGGGCTAATATTACTGCTTGCTAAAGGCGTTGAAACGTAATTTTGTTTTGTCAGTATAACCAACTGTGGTGAATTTACTTTTAATTTGTATTCCTTTCAGGTGGGACTGACAAGTCCTGGTTTCATTGGAGCTGATGTCTGCCATCTTAACCTTCACAAAACATTCTGCATTCCACATGGAGGTGGTGGTCCTGGAATGGGCCCAATTGGTGTGAAGAAGCATTTGGCACCATTTTTACCTTCGCATCCTGTGGTAAGTTCTCGTTTAGATGTTGTTTGCTCATGGATTTACCAGAATACCACTTCTTCTTTTATATGGCAGATGATGAGTTGATCGATTATGTTTCTTCCTGAATAAATGTTTTTGTTGCGGATGTATTTCTCAATTATTACTATGAATCACTTTGATTTTATCTTCTCCTAAGACTTGCTGTCGTCATCATGTCTTCATAAATGTGTTGTTTCTATTTTCAAGGTACCTACTGGAGGCATACCGGCTCCTGAAGAGTCCCAACCGCTTGGCACCATTTCTGCTGCACCTTGGGGATCTGCACTTATCTTGCCAATATCTTATACTTACATTGCGATGATGGGATCTCAGGGACTCACTGATGCTTCAAAGATTGCCATCTTGAATGCAAACTATATGGCAAAGCGTCTGGAGGTAAATAAGTTCACTAAACTTCAAATTTGTCTCATCAATACACTGCTGGCAATGATTTCAATCTTAAAGTGATAATCACCAACTCAAATGGAAATTAATCCCTTTATTGAAATTTTTGTTATGACCGACGAATGAATTTATTGACTGTCTGACATGCATCCTGAATGCAAAGGTTCATAAAGAGCTCGTACTTTGTAGCTTATTAGAAAAACCAATACGCAGATAAAGGTTTGCTAACCTATCATTTTGCCTTTGTTTCTTCTCTCAGAACTACTATCCCGTTCTTTTCCGCGGTGTCAATGGAACATGTGCTCATGAGTTCATCGTGGATTTGAGAGGTTTTAAGGTGCTGCTTATTTACTTGTCTGAATAACAATTTTACTCCATACAATAGTTGCAATGAGTAATCTTGAAACATATAATGATTGTTATTGCAGAATACCGCCGGAATTGAGGCTGAAGATGTTGCCAAACGTCTCATGGACTATGGATTCCATGGGCCTACAATGTCATGGCCAGTTCCTGGGACACTTATGATTGAACCTACTGAAAGTGAGAGCAAGGTAAGAGCTGCATAGAGCACCAGTACCCTTTCTTTTCATCTTCACATGTGTCTCATATGGAACTGAATCGATGCTTATCAACTTCTTTCGCAGGCTGAATTGGACAGATTCTGTGATGCCCTTATTTCTATCAGGGAAGAAATTGCAGAGATTGAAAATGGAAAGGCTGATATCCACAACAATGTCCTCAAGGTTATTCTTCCACACTGTTAGAGCCATAATTTGCTAAGTTTGACAACCAAAAAAGTAGTTCGGACTCTGACTGTCTTTGATGTGCAAATGCAGGGGGCTCCTCATCCGCCATCTTTGCTCATGGGTGATACCTGGACGAAACCCTATTCCAGGGAATACGCAGCATTCCCTGCTTCATGGCTGCGCACTGCCAAGTTCTGGCCTACAACAGGTACTAATGCTTTGTCTAAACCTCCTGGACATGGTTTACAACTTTTCATGTGCGTTAACCGATGTTCGTTACTGATTCTTTTGTACAGGGCGCGTTGACAATGTCTATGGTGACCGCAACCTCATCTGCACACTTCTCTCAGTATCCCAGATGGCTGACGAACCCGCAGCAGCTACCGCTTAATCTGTCATTCATGCTTCACCAACATCAAGCTTGATGGAAGAGAAGTTCCCTTTGGTGGTTGTATATAAAAGTTAGCTCATCACTGGATGCAGCTCGTGTGACATACATTTACAAGAAACATAATTTTCCACGTCGAGAGAAGGAAACAGGAAAATTAGATGCTTATGGTCACGCTGATGCTCCTCTTTAATGACATTTCGTTGCTTAAATGCAACTAAACTGCTGTACATCATTTCTAGCTTCTATTTCCCTTTCAATCTATTTCTCTTGGTGTCTATTCAATATCTTGTCCTAGATAAAGCGATTCACTTTCATGCAATAAATTTTACTCATTTTCAAAGGTGCGTTCTAAGTTCTAACCCTAGGTTAGAAGACTTCATCCCTCCGGTCTAAGAACAAATAGTGCTCAAATGTTATGAAGAATCGATAAATAAACCATGAAACCTTGAATAAATAGTGTTCATCCACAAACATTATGTAAGAACTACGGCTCTATGGCAAGTCTAGGGTTCCTAGATTAGTAAATTGATAGAGGATTGAGAATTAGGGATTGAATTGAGGGATTGAGAATTAGAATAGAATTAGGGATTGAACCCTATCTTAGAGGATTGAGAATTAGAATAGAATTAGGGATTGAATTGAGGGAAGAAGAAAGGATTTGGGGATGGTAGAAGGAAGGATGGTGGGCGACGGCAATAAGGAGGGGAGGAGAGGGTTGAGGGAGAGAGATATATTAGATTTTAGGGATTTATCGTTATGTTATTGCTTAACTCCAAAAATCTCACCAATCACATAATATATAATTCGTTAATTCCCACTAACTACCCAACGAATAATTCCTAACAAAATAACCCCAAATAATATCCAGATATCGATAACAATCATAACGAGACAAATAAGTCCAATTAGAAACTAGTTAGAAACTGTGTTTCTAACATTCCACCCTCTTTGAAACCAACCTTTCCCTCAAGGTTGGTCGTCCTTATCTCATCCTTCTTCACCTCCGCCATCTCGATCTCCATCTATTCACCTTCATCCTCCCAGTTGCCCACCAATAGCATCAAATCCCCTTAGCAGTTAGCACACTGGTGACCCACCGTGTAACGCTCGTAACAGTTGAAGCAGTGCCCATCCCGACGCTTCTGCTCCATCTCTGGCGGTGTCAGACTTACGAATCCATTCGGAGGTAGTCGGGTCGGTTTCACCCTCCTGGCGGTGCTCCTGTGGCCACCGGGTTTGCAGCTCCCGATGGGGAGGATGTCGCAACACTCTGGCTTGCTCCCGCACCCTGGTTGGCTCCCGCACTTGGTCCACCACCTACGCCGCTCGTGGCCCTCTAGAGTCGCCCCGCATTGCTCCCTCAGATAGCTAGTTCTTCCTCCTTGCGACCTGCTAGTATAAAGGTAACTCGCAAAGAGTCAGGTTCAAAGGCTATCACCGAAGCTGCCAACTCTGGCCGGAGCCCCACCATGCACAGTCTCACCAATGTCTCCTCTACCATTCCTTTACACTGGTTCCCCAACTTTAGGAACTCTGATTGATACTCATCTACGGTTCCGGTCTCCTTTAATTTGGCCAGCTGCTCTGGTGTCCATCCCTCGGCCTTGCCAAACTGGTACTTTAACTCCTCCTGGAATATGGGTCATGTGATCACGGTCTCTGCAACAACATAGGTACCCTTCATTCACTCCCACCATTGTATGGCATTCCAAGTAGAAGGACCCTAGGTGTGCTTTCCTCTCCTCCTTAGTTGGGTGATTCTTGAACCACCTCTCCACCGAATACAACCATAATCTCACATCCCCATGGCCATCAAACAGTAAAAATTCAATGACAGGTGGGTTGACCCTAAATATCACATCATCATCACTCTCATACATAAGGTTATAGCCTCCATACCTGCCCGTGTTCGACTGTTACTTCCCGCTGTCTCCTCGACTGACGCTTGCCCAATCCTATTACTGCGGCTGAGGAAAGGACCAATCCTCACCCTCCTCCAAGTACGACTATTGCTCTCTCGTCCTTACTCTCGATCACAAACTGATCTCCATACTCTCGATCACAAACGATATAGACCAGTATTTGGGATATACTGAATTTGTCTATATTTGGTATTACCGAATACACGTATTATTTCTTGGGATTGGGATTGAATTTCAATTGTAATTTGGTATTAGGGATTACGGGATTGGGATCAGTATATATCGAAATACTGATCAATACCGAAATATAAGCTACTGTGTATTTTATCCTCTCACCTAGACTTTCTCATTCACTACTACACGACCCTCAACCACCAAGAGTGTCATTTAATTATACATAGATCATTCGATATTCTATTTCACAACTTAAAAATTCTCATTCAACTCAATTTTGGCTTTCCAATTTAAGTAATTCTCGTCTCTCACCTAATCACTTGTTATTTTCATAATACCAAAAATCAAACAGTAGTATTAGTCATCTCTCGGCCTACAACTCGTAAAATCAAAGATTACCAATGACAAGAACTTGAGATGCTACCTCTCCTCCAATCTCCTTATCCATATCCTAGCTCTAGGCAAACTCAAGACCCTTTGATTAGTCTCTTTTCCCTAAATTAAACAACCAAATCTAATTTATATATTTAATTGTTAAGTGCAAAGGTAATTAATTTCGTATTTGATAATACCGATGGGGATACCGAAGTACCGATTGGGATACCGAAATATTTAAGGATTGGGATTGGGATACCGAAATTATTTAGGGATTGGGATTGGGATTGATTTTAGGGTGTAATTCGGTATTTGAGATTTCGGTATTTAGTATTGGGATACCGATACCGTACCGATTTCCACCCCTACTTGCAACTAAACTAGACCAATCCCAGCCCAACTCAATCCTCAATATGTTTTTCTCAGGCTCTCTGTTCTCTTTGTCTCTCTCAAATCACAATCCCTTAAACTGTGCATAATTCATAATCTTACATCATCTCCCAATAAGCCTCAGGTTGTGATAGAGTGCCAAAGTGCCTACACAACTATCCACATACTTAGTCCATAAACAAAAAATGAGCGATGATAAGACCAATTCGAGAACCATATATCATGCCTATGTTCAAACTTCACCGTGACTAACTTAACCTTCTAATCATTGAGTATATTATACACAATAAAAATTTTCTCTCACTTTTTGGCCCAACACCTGGGGTTGTCTCTGTTGCAAAGGGAAAATTCTGGCCTAGGTAGAGGGTGGTAGTTGTTACCTCAAAATGAAGAAGCAACAAATTGATCACCACAGTGGTATGCTAAAATGGTAGGATGAGGAATGTAAGGAGTCAACAATCTCCATTATCGACTAGAGAAATACTCTTGCACTTCGTGTTTGTTCCCATAGTGGAGGTAGAACACATTGAGCACCATCGATGATTATAGACAAGATATTGTTGCAATTCTTTCTAGAGAAGAATTTAGGGCTAGAGGATGATTTGGCAGTAGAGAGGAGCACAAGTAGTGATTGACCCGAAAACCATAATAAACTGGCGATTGTCGCAATGGCAATCCCAAATCATCCCTCAGTTGAGCCATCCAGGCACGAAATTCGACGTTGCAAGGAGAAACAAAAGTAAACTGATAATCGATGGTGCAAAACTTTGATAGTCATCATGGTGGTCGAAAATCCCTCTAATAGAAAGTTGTAATGTACAGGGTCTGAATGAGATCTTTCCAATGAGAGAGAAGAGAGAAGGATGTTGGATTTAGAATATAAAAGCGAGAAGAAGGAAGAAGGAAGAAGAAGATGAAGGGGTCGTTTGGAAATTGCGAATGTTAAATAGATGTATTGTTGAGAATGCATGTATAATATTATACATGTATTGTCGAATTTGATGCATTGTAGAATACAACGTTTGGTATGTGTGATTGTGTATGTCGCATCAGCTAAAAGCTGAGACAAAACAATCTCAACTCAACTATCTCAATAATCACAACTAAAAGTTGAGATATAACAATCACTTAAAATGAGTGATAGTTTCTGTCACATCACAGAAACAATCCATGTATTGTTTCTGTTAAAAAAACAAAAAAATGATGCATTGTAAACAATACATGCATAATGACAATCTCAACAAAACTATCGCAACTTCCAAACGACCCTGAAGAAAAGAGGAACAAAGGGAAAGGTTAGATATAAGAGAAAGAAGATAGAGGGATTAGAAAAGATTATGTAATTCTCATTTTATAATCTCAATACAACAATTTTCTCTTATATAGGATCAATTCCAGAATGAACATCAAATATGTTTATATAAAAGAAATCTCAAACTAATACTTCTTACAAATCATCCATAATCATTACATGATCTTTTCTGTCCCTTTCCAACCGATCTATTTTTAATCCAATCCTATGCATTCCTCCATGCCTACATCCCAATGGATCCCCAACTATAAATTTATACTATCTTATTTTTATCGATGTATAGGATTTAACTTGTTTCTGACATTTTTACATATATCACTCTGACCCTGAATATTCGCCTACACTCTCCCTCGCCAGTTTTGTTCGTAAAAGCGGCATGAGGCTCCTCGGGAGGTCGGTGCCGTGGAGCTTGGAGATAAAAACCTGATTGTTGAGCCCATAGATGGAAGTTGATTTAGCCACACAATTGGTGATTGCGGATTGGTCAATTTCATGACTTATCAAAGATGGATAAATCAAACAATTTTTGGAGTTAATGTAAGATTGAGATTGCGCATTGCACTAAAGAGTTCAATTCAATTACAAGAGATGAGTTGGGAATTTTGGGTCGGGCGGGTTGTATTTGTATAGTTCCTCTATGATATTTTTTAATTTAACATTGGTGATGTGGCATGGCGAGCAAAATATTTGGATAGAAAGTGGATGGAGACCGGCATAATGATATATTCGTTAGTTAGTGTAACGCCTGTGGTGGTTTGTTGAAATCCAAAAGTTAGTAACCCTAAGCATAGGGAAAATTAAACCCTTTAAAAATAGTTAGAGCATGTACTAAGTAAGCATAATTAGCCAATGGGAAAATCTACTAAGCATGAAATTATGAGTGTGCAAGCACTCATGATGCATAAAACATAAGGAGAAAATAGTGTAAGAATGCTTGTAAAATTCAACCAACTTTTAGAGTCAAGAGGAATGAAGAAAATCAATCCCAATTTGCCTTCTTGAAATTCAATCCCAGTTTAGCTAGGCAGATCGCAGGCCCCATTAGACAAAGCTGTGAAAAGATCACAGTCGCGAACCCACGGTGCGATCTCTCGCCCTGCACAGACTACAAGATGAAGCTAAAGATCGTGAGCATCACGGCCAAATCACGACCGTGATCTTGCCCGAGATTTCCAAGGGCTATAAATAGAGGAGCTGCTGGAGGAGGATAGGAGAGCTAACTTTGAGAGAGAAAATTAGGATTTTTGGGCAGTTTAGAGAGAGAAACACATTGGGAGAGCTTAGAGAACTATCCAATCCACCCAAGGAGCAAGGAAAAGGTACAATCCAATGAGAACAAGATGGTTTCCAACACTTCCCCCCTTCTTATTCTATATTTCTTCCTCTCTCCGTGACTTGAACCCCTAAGATTGTTTAGGAAATATGAACACTAGTTTATAGATTTTTTATGGCTCATGTGTATGAATGACTATGAACCTATAATCTATGTCTATTTGATGCTTTTGCTTAAGAATCTTTAACTCAATTGTGATTGATTTGTTCTTAACCTAGGTGAGAGTTCTATTTCCTTAGGGTAAGAGTGCTTTAGACATCAATCCGTGTGGGGTTGTCTAAATCCCATTTGCCTTAGTTCCAACCTAGATAATTGGGAAATTATCATTACTTTACACATGGGTTTATGGTGTATTTGGGTTTGATTAGGGTGCTTAATGCTTATAATTAGGATTAGATGTGTGTGAATGTCTCATGTCTTGATTAGTTGATGTAGAGGGCTAGCTAGAGGTCGTGGTGACCATCCCTTCTAGTTAGATTCTCACCTAGTTGATGCTTGTAGGTTAGGTGTGTGACCATCGACCTACCCTACTTGTGTGCGGATGGATTTAAGCTATTTAGATGAGGTAGAACCTGCCCCTAGATAGGTAATCCAGTTGAGGTGACACTGGACCGACTGTCTTAGCTAAAAAGGGGATCGATTTCATGATCATTAAGTTGATCCCCACCTTCATGACCTCTGCACCTCGAGAGGCCAATAGATTATCACCCATAACAACCTATAACTAGAGTGAGCCAACCCTAGACAACCATCTCATCTCTTGCAATCTTCTAATCACTAGGTTGGTTGTTTATTTAGGTTAGGTTAGTTCTAAACCCAACCTTTCGAGTTGATTAGATAGTAGTTCGGAGGAAAGTAACAATAAGCATAAAGTTCCCTAGGAATACGACTGAGCCACTTTACTACATCCATAGACCGTAGCATAGTTATACTTGGTTTTGTTCGGATAGACACGAGTGTGTTTCGACCAAGACGCGATCATCCTTCGCTATCAAACGAGGCATCCACCTCCCCTTCCCTTTTCAACACCTGACATCATCATGATTGTGGAACAAACAAGGAGAAAGTGTACATATGCCCTAATAAGTAGGTTCTCACATATTATTACCACTTTGTGAGCCAATCAAGGTTGGAGTAGATTATGGGTTGTTTCGAACCCTGGGATATGTTGAATCATGTAGCTTCTTACTGACAGGTTATTTTCATTTCTTAAATATGGGCTAGATTGTATTCGCAGCTGATGGTTCTTCCCCATCAAGGTTTATGATATGGATTCTTGATGTATCTGCATATCCTCCCCTAAAAGTAATCGTGAGGATCGAACTAAGTTTGTCTGGTTTCAATTTTTTTTTATTTTTTTATTTTCTTGTTGGATTTTTTAGTGTTTCATTTGGATTCAATTGTTATTTCACTAGTTGGCTAGGGTCATTATCACTTCTAAGATTTTTTAGTGTTCTATTAAATTTTTACCTTTTTATCCTTATGTTACTGTCAAGTTCTATCGTTCCTTTTTTAGAACGGTGCAGAACCAAGTGTATGATAATGTTGATGGATGATTATTATTAATGGTTCTTGTTGTTGTTATTATTATTATTATTATTATGAGGGGTATCCGACTCTTAAGGATCATGTGGGATAAGTTTTAGTGATTATTAGGGAATAGGAGTAGGTTTTGGGTGTTTTCCTATACAAATGTATGTCGACTTCAATTTTTATTATCAGAGAAGAAGAATAGAATAGTTTTTAGTATAATTCATGTGTTTTTAGAGTAAAGTAAAATACTACGCTATCGATGTATTGAAATGTTAATGGATCAATTGGTATTAGAACCTAGTTGTGATTTGATGAGGTTGGAAGTGCTCTCTAAGGAGAAACTCATCAAGCAAGCTCTATAGGAGATGAGGCATGCTCTCGTTCTCATCCACAACATGATTGCCGCTGCACGTGGAATGATCACTACGTGCGATAGGATCATTGCTACCTGCGACGAATTCGTATCAACAACCGCAACACCATTTTTGACCATCTTCGTCACTATTGTCAACAACGAGCCCAAAGAATATTTGCCCATCGCCTTGAACAATTTCGTGGAGATATCACGAGAGGCTTTGGCAGATTTCCCAACATCCAAGACTCTAATTTATGGGCAAGATTTTGCTTTTCCCTCCAAAGTCACCACTTTAAAATTTACAATTCGCCAAAACTCGCGGACATCGCGGACAATAATTTTTAAGGGGTGCAGTATGGAGGGAAAGAGTAGATGATAAACAAGGGTTGCACCAAGAAATTGAAGTTCAGGAAGCGGCGGAAAGGAAAATCTGGCTACGCTATTCTGAAGATGATCCGACACAATTGGAAGCATAGAAAGCACAAGTCGTATCGAGCCATCACCATCATTTGTCATTGCCTTCATAGTCTATCAACCTCGGGGATGAGGTTGTTTAAGGGGTGGGGCGGATTAATTATTAATGGTAATAATAAAGGGGAAAAGATAAAAGATTTTCCATGAGAAAGAGGGATGCTGATATCATGCTTATGTGGACGGATTACTCATTATTACTCGCCATAAGGTTACCGACCTGATCTGCTCCCGATAATTTGAGGAAAGTGTTAGTGATTATTAGTGAACTGGAGGTTTGCTTTAAGTAACCGAAAATGATTAGGATTGGTAATGGGTACCGGCCATTATTTGGCCGTGTAGAATTAGGTTTCGTTATTAGGATTTTGGTGTTTTTTCTATGTATATGTACTTTGATTTTAGTTTTTATAATCAGAGAAAAGGATTAAAGTAGTTTTTAGTAGAATTCATGTGTTTTTAGGAATAGAGTAAAGCAATAATATTGTTCTATCGATGCACTGAAACATTATTACATCAACTGTAATAGCCACAACCTAAGATTTATGTTTTGTGGATGTCTTTAATTTTACTTTTGATACTGTAATCCTCCTTACAAATCCCAGTTTAAACATGCCTTATGTTGTAGTGTTCGGTGGGGTCTCATGGGCTTGTTAGATCTTTTTTATAGCTCCTTCGACAAGGCTATGTTTTGGTTCATTTTGTAGTAGAGAACTGATTACAACCCCAATATGTACCCTCATTGTTACGGGTAATTGATCAAAATGTTTACACAAGTTTGCTCAATTGCTCGAGTAACAAAATGGTCACAAACGTTTAAAACGTAACAAAAAAGTCACGCAAGTATCATGTTATAACAAAACAATTATTTCGTGTATTTTCATTCATATATTCATCCAAAATGACATGCTTGGTTGCTCTAAATAAGAGGTAATTTTACAGGTTGGTTAGGTAGTTGATAATTTGTCATCAATTTTGCACTATGTCATCAAACTAATCAGTTATTTTGGATGAAAATATGGCTAAAAAGAGATGAAATGATTGTTTTGTTATATCATGATACGTATATGACCTTTTTGTTACGTTTTAAACATTTATGACCATTTTCTTGCTTGCCCAAACCTGTGTGACCATTTTGATTAATTGCCCTCATTGTTATGGAAAAAATCCCAGAATACACCAATTATTAAAAAAAAATTACCAAAATACAGTACTTATAAAAGTAATTCCCAAAGTACAGCAGTTTCAACATCACTGTCTTTGTCTAAGACAGTGATGTTGATCACCGTTTTGGTCTAAAACGATGATACATCACCGCTTTAGACAAAAGCAGTGATGGTATCACCGCTTTAGACCAAAGCAGTGATGCCATCACCGCTGTCAAGGACGACAGTGATGGCATGACCGTTGATGAGGGAGGCAGTGAAGCCTTCACCGTTGGATCCAACAGCGGTGAAGTGGCGCGGATCGCTGACGTGGACGCGCGCGGGCACTTCAGCGCTGAAGACCAAAGCGGTGATAGCCCCGCTTTCCACGTCAGCGATCCGCTCCCCACCCCGCGCCTTCACCGCTGCCGTCCGATGCAGTTATGCGTGGATTGTGGTTTTTCTCCACAATCCGACGCATCAGGAGCCGCCACGTCAGCGATCCGTGACCATCACCGCCTTTGTTGGACGCGGTGATGGCACTGTGTTTGTTTGGGGCGGTGATAACTGGCCAGGTCTTTTCCCATCCCCAAACACTATAAATACCCATCCCCCCCTCATTCCAAACCACACCACCACTTTATACTTCTTTCTCCCTCCATTTTTCACTCTAGTTTCGTTCTAAATATGCTCTGTGGTTGCGGCTAAGTCCGATCTTCCGCATCAGAAAGAATTACTAGAGTTTTTGTTTTGTTGTTTTGTCGATACTCTCGCTAGCTTTTCGGCAAAAAATGGACGAAGAGACTTTGAGAGTACGTAAATTTGGTTGGTTCTTTTGTGATTTTTTTTACATGGGTGCTAAAATTTAAATTGATTTGATTTCATATTTTTTTATAGATGGGTGCTGAGATATACGACCCTAGATTGTATATCGATCCTGGCCCAAGGGATCGAAGGTATTTAACCGGGCAAGATCAACATCGCTCTCGTTCAATTTGGAACAATAATCCGGTAGACACACTAAAATTATTTCAATAGTTTTAAAGTTTTTATTTTGCTTTCTAAGTTTTTTTTTTTTTTGCTTTCTATTGACTGACAATATTGTGTTTTTTGTTTTGTAGGAATCACTTATTCCCATCAGTCATCGAGGGACATGTCGATTGCCCCGTTGGCATCCTCAACTGCATCCCTATCTAGAGAGGGCGGGATTGCATAATTTGGGGCACTTTATGAGGCTTGATATTGACAACGATCTGCTGACGGCAATGGCAGAGCGATGGCGCCCTGAGCTGCATACCTTCCACTTTCCCGAGGGTGAAATGACGATCACCCTCAAAGATGTTGCCATCCTCACCGGGCTCCCGATCACCGGAGATGCCATCATCGACAACTCGAGAAAACCAGAAGATGGTTGGGGGCCATTGATTCAGGAACGTCTGGGGTTCAACATGCCGACCACCACGCCCGTCGAAGGTCAGGGGCATCCACCACTGAATGCGGGGCAAGTATCGATCCCGTGGCTTGTTGACCACATCCAGATGGAGGTTAATATAGGCCCGGATACTCCTGAAGATCAGGTGGAGCGGTATGCACGTGTCTACCTAATTGCCTTGGTTGGTGGGTTTCTGTTCCCCGACAAGTCAAACCGGTGGATACAAGGCATGTGGTTAAATATGCTCCTCGGTGACTGGGACGAGATCGGGCAAAAAAGCTGGGGGTCGGCCGTCTTGGCTGGGATCTACCGCGAGTTGTGTACTTGCTCGAAGTTGGGAGCGAAACAAGCTGGTGGTGCGATGTTCATACTCCAGCTCTGGGCATGGGAGCATCTTCCGTTTCTCGCACCTCGAGAATTCTGGTTGCCAGATGATGAGCTACGATTTGTAGCAAATCCCCCATATGGTTTCAAGTAAGTTCAATTTAAGTTGAATTTATTTTAGATATGCAATGGTAGCTAGTTAGGTGAATTTAGATTTTAGTGAACTTAGTGAACTTAGTATGCAATTTTAAGTATGCAATTATAGTATTTTAGTGAACTTAGCTATCTTCCAACTAAGCGGATTTAGAGACATTTTAGGTCTGCAATTCTAGTATTTTAGTGAATTTAGATATCTTCCAAGTAAGTGAATTTGGATTTATTCTAACCAAATCGCATTTAGCTAATTTAAAAATTGCTTATATATGTACTTTTGCTTAATTAGGTGGATCGGAGCAAATACAAACGACCACCAGCCCGAGCACTCTTTACTGTTTTATCGTGCTGAATTTGATAAGCCTTGGTGGAACCAGGTAAAAATATTGAATGTCATGATTTTCAATTTATTAGGTGGAGTGGATATAATTTTTACTAATTCCATGAATTTTAATGATTGTAGGCGGTATGGGATCCATATCCAAATGAAGTGGTTGAGTTGCATCGTCTTAGACATCCCGAGGATCAAGAGACATGGTTGTGCAAGGTGCCCTTAATCTGCTGGCACATGGTGGAGTGGCACCTGCCCGATCGATCTTTGAGGCAATATCGATTGGAGCAACCAATTCCAGCATCCCCACCTCAAGGGTTCAGGGAGCTCCACGCCATTGACCTACGCTACAACAAAAAGGATTGGACCCGCAAGCATGAATTCTACATCAACATATGGGAGAATAGAAATCAGTGGGTGGTTCAAGGGGCATCGGAGACAAGGCCAATGGGGTACCACGATGGCTACATGCGGTGGTATCGGAACTTCACGCTAAGATGGGTGTCAAAGCAAGGTGCTGTTTGGGGCGCAGTGGTAAGTGAATTCCATTTTGGCCTATTTTAGTTAATTTTTGTAGTATAATTACATGCCTATATTAGCTAGAATGTTAATTAACATTATTAGATTAATGTTAGTTAATTTTTGTAGTATGATTACATGCCTATATTAGATGATAGATTTAATGTTAGTTAATTTTTGTAGTATGATTACATGCCTATATTAGATGATAGAAATCATTATTAGATTTACTATTAGTTAATTTTGTACAACACAACAATTTATTAGGTTGACGGTTTGGAGCATGCGAAGCACACCGTCGAGAGTGCACCCACCATGGATGAGCGGAAGACATCTTTTTTGCGCAGGCTTTTCAACAACTTGCTCTGTTGTACCAAAGAGCAAAGGAGGGATGTCATATTATACCCTCCAGTGCCTGCTCCGGCCCGACCTTCATTCCGTGCTGATGAGAGGATTGTGCCCCCACAAGAGCCCCCACGGAGGAGCAGAAGAAGGGTGAGAGAACACATTGAAGAGCTTCGTCCGTCTCAGCAAACTCAACTTCCTCAACCATGGCCACATTGTGAGTGGGCTACTAGTACTGAGGGAACCGGAGGGTCGTCAAGCTATGCCCCGACTCAGGAGCATGACATGTTCACCCAAGCCACCCCTCAGTTCCACCATCAGCAACAAACTACTCAGTATCAGACCCCGCAACAACAACATACATCATCGACTTTCTACCACGCTTCTGGTCCACCTCAGCAACCTCCACCCCCACCACCTGTCTACACTCCGGTGGGTGGTCGGGTTAAGAGGAATCCGCGCGCAGTTGTCCAGCGGGCTCGTGAAGAAGGAGGAGGAGGTAGAGAGGGAGGAAGAAGGGGCCGAGGAGGTCGTGGAGGAAGAGGAAGAGAAGGGGAAGTGGAGGGAAATGAAGACAACCAGTGAACTATCTATGTCGTTCTAATTTAGTTTCATCTTTTTTTGTTTTCCATGAACTATCCATGTCGTCTAAATTTGGTTTGGGTCTTGTGTTGTTTTCCATGAACTATCTATGTTTCTAAATTTGGCAATCGGATTGTGTTGTTTTCCATTAACTATCTATGTCGGCTAAATTTGGTTGGTTTTTACCCCCATGTTGTAACAAAATGAACAACAAACGCCCTTTATTACAATCACTCAACAATATTAAAACAAGAAGTCCAAATTAAACATCACAACAACGAAAACTACTCAACAAGATTAAAACAAGGAAGTGAACAACAACAACATCAAGGTTGGTTCGGAATTGGCGCCGAATCTTGCTCTAGAGGTGGACCTGGGCAACGCCTCTTGTCATGACCCGGTTGTCTGCACTTTGAGCAACGCTTTGGACCCCGTCGGGCACGTTGTGATTGGTCCATTTCATTGTGAATCCTTTCGGTCCTAGGACGACCTTTGGTGCGCTTTAAGTGTAACGGTGGGATAATCAACTTCCCATTGTCTACAGGCCAATAAGCTTCATCCGGCAGGGGGCTAAAACTTGACGAGTAGGAGTTCCTGATCGCCTGTTCCGTGTAGTAAGGACTAACCAAACTGTAAGCGCTGAGGGTTATCGACTTTGCTACTGCCATTGCATGTGAACAAGGTACTCTTCTGTTTTGATACTTTTGGCATGTACACTCTCCGGTGCGGGTTTCTACGTGTAGAGTAACGGATTGACGATTATGCCCACGTCTTCCTCCACCCCAGATACCTGTTTGCACAGCAAAAATACCTTCATTGCGGTTGAACACAACAACTCTGTGCTTACTTGATTTCTCTTCGATCTTCTGCATGCCATCAAATATATGCTTAGCTATTGAATGACCAGCACGCTCCCTCCCTATAGCAGCATCCCGTCTCTTCACAAACCACTCGTTTACCTTCCAATATGTCATCTCCACTAGGACAGATACAGGCATTGCCCTAATGCCCTTGTAGACTCCATTTATGCTCTCCCCATGGTTGGTAGTTGCAATTCCGAATCTAGCCCCGTTGTCCATGTGAAATGTCCACATGTGCAGATCTTGACCTTCTGCCCATACTGCTCCCGCCCGGTGTATTTAACGGATCGTCTTCATCTTCTGCTCGTACTTTTTTGGTTGATGTGCAACCGCTACAAGACCGGAGAATTAATAATTAATCCATAAGAAATTTCATTTGAACAATAAACCATGAACAAGCACTGAATTACATTATTACCTGCACTCCACAATTGATCTCTTATGTCTTTCTTCTTGCCAAATTTGTGTTGGAAATTGGCTAGGAAGTGACGAATACACCAACGCCATGTCCATCCCCATTCGTCCGGGAAACCACGGACGGCGTGTTTAATCCCGGCATGTCGATCCGATATAATTGTAATACCCATTCTTTGTGTGACGTGGGCGTGTAGCTGGTCAAAGAACCATGCCCAACTTAGGTTGTTCTCCCCTTCAACTAATGCAAATGCTAAGGGAAAAATACTTAAATTTCCATCAACCCCAGTGGCAATAAGAAGAGTTCCTTTATACTTCCCAGTAAGGAAAGTTCCATCAACCTGTTAAAATGAATAATGAGTTAGTAAAAATTGAAATTAGTAAAGTAATGAAATAGTACAATATTTTGAGTCCGTAATATACCTGAATCACTGGCATGCAGAAGGGAAACCCGTCAATGCATGGCTTGAATGTCCAGAACAGACGATGAAACATCAACTCGTTCTGTACTCGAACTTGATCTTCAGTTTCTACGTTGTTGTACCAAGGCACGAAAACCGTCCCAGGGTTGGACTCCTCCATTGCGGACATTAGTCTGGGGAGTAAAGCATACGAGTCATCCCAATCACCGTAGACATCAGCCATGGCCTTCTGCTTCCCATGCCACGCCTTCTTATACCTTATGGTGTAGGAGTGTCGATCCTTCACCTCCGCCATGATAGCTTTTATCTTGATATCTGGTTGTGCCTCGATAAGGTGCTTAATGGTTCTTGTCACTTTTTTTGCTTTCAGTTGCCGGTGATCCTGTGAAAGTATGGTTGAGGAGCAACTGTGGTTGTTCTCTACTGTCCGCATGACCCAGACCCCCTTTCTCTTCATATATGCAGCACGAAGTTGCCACATACAACCCTCTCCAGCATTCTTACAAATGACATGCAGTTGTCCCTTGTCAGAATATTTTACCTTCCATTCGAAATTACGCCGCATGGCTTCTTTGCTAAAAGCGTCTTGCACATCGGCTTTCGAAGTGAACGCCATACCCACTTCCAAATTAGCAGTCGGATTATACACAGGCATGGGCCGAAAGTCAGGGGCATCGTTCTGACCATATAAAAATTGATCAGGAACCTCTGTGTAGTAAGGCGTTGGTGCCTGTCGGAACGCCACCTCACTGTCATCGATATCGTCGTTATCGTCCGTATCTTCCTCCTCACCGACTGATCTCAAATCTTCCTCACTTTCATCGTCACTGGAAGCGAATGGATAGATCGGCGAAGGATGGTCATCGTTAGCAGCATAACCAGCATCGCCTTCTTGGTCATGCGAAGTACGCCCAGTTCGAAGGGTGTTTTCAATGTCACCCCACTCTGGACCCCAAGCAGGCCATTGATCACCGTCGGGCTGAACGATATCGACGGAAGTCTCACCACCATGTGGCAGGTATTCTTCCCACCCAACACCTCCTTCAGAACTACCTCCTCCGTAGTTGCTTGAAGTACCTCCCCAACCATACCCTCCGGCAGAAGAACCTGCTCCGTAGTTACTTGAACTACCACCCCAGCCATACCCTCCTGCAAAACCATCATCATAAGAATACTGGTGAGAATGAGTTTCACCGACCGGCTCGGTCTCGACATACACCTCTGCAAGCCGCACCCCGTTCTCAGATATGAACTGTGTCATCATGTTCGCGTCGTCATCATCATTTATGTCAACTTTTTCGTACATGACTCCGTCAGCACTCATGTTGGGATACCGGTAAGTAATTTGACGAACTCTCATTTGCCCGCCCGTACAAGTCCTTTCTGCACACCTGTCATGGAGTTCTTGCCACGAGAATCTCGACTCAATTGTAAGCATACTGGATTCGCCATCTTCATAGTCGATCCCAATGTTCGAGTTTGTCACCCGACCATTCCAATAAATAATAAGCCGAAACTTCTTAAATTTACCCATGTCTGCAATTTATAATAATTAAGTATAGTATATAATTAGTACATTATGGATACAAAAACAATATCATCCAAAGCGATAATAAAATGCAACTAATTGATCTATTATGAGAAAACTAAACAAATTCATCTAAATTCATAACTAGCTAACTAACATCTATCATATCATAATTAAACTAAATAATATCATAACATATTTTCCAATAACCGCAATTCACTAAATACAGATAGTATAATTACTAACACATCAACATGTAAAAAATACATACTTATAACATACTCAATCCCGATCTATCATGAGAAAACTAAACAAATTAATCTAAATTCAGTACTAACTAACTAACATATATCATATCATAATTAATCTAAATATATAATTCTAACATACCTAATTCTAGCACATAATCAAAATGTAAACAATACATAATTCTAACATACCGAATCCCGACGAGTTTCTTGAGCAGTAAACTACGGAGGAACCAGCTGCGAAAACGACTTAACAAAACGATAAATTTTGTACTAATTTGCTGTTTGGCAGCAGGAGGGAAGAGGGCGTGGGTTTTTATAGGAAAAATTGAGAGCTAATCACCGCTTTGGACCAAGGCGGTGAACACATCATCGCCTTAGTCAACAGCGGTGATAGCTAGGTAGCTGTTACCTACTTCTCCACCTACCAGGGCTATGTAAAACGTGGGGGCAATCACTGTTGTGGACAGCAGCGGTGATGCCTTCACTGTTGATGTCAAAAGCGGGGATACGTTCCCCGCCTTTGTCAAAAGCGGGGATACTATCTCCGCCTTGGACAAAAGCGGGGAACGTATCACCGCTTTTGTCCACAGCGATGATGCATTCCCCGCTTTCGTCCAAGGCGGTGATGCGTTCCCCGCTGCTTCACTGTTTTGGACAAAAGCGGTGATCAACATCACTGTCTTTGTCTAAGACAGTGATGTTGAAACTGCTGTATTTTGGGAATTACTTTTATAAGTACTGTATTTAGGGAATTTTTTTTAATAACTCGCGTATTCTGGGATTTTTTCCCATTGTTATAGAGTCGCTTGTATGTATCTGCTTTATTGGTTTTAACTTTCTTTATATGTTTTTTTTTTACAAGAACTTTCTTTAAATGCTTATTTTCAGGCTAAATTACACGTTTGGTCACTCAAATTACACAAATATTTCATGTTTGCCACCCGAATTACTTTTCTTTCTTATTCGCCACTAACTTTTCGAATCGTTTCACTGTTAGTCATCGGCCGTTAGTCTCCGTTACACTCCATTAACTCAATCAGTTTTTTGACGACGTGGCAAACAAAATTATTGACTGGACCGAAATCTTAATGACATGTTAATTTAAAATAATAAAAAAAGAAAATTTACCTCCTAGCCCGCCTTAGCCAACACAATTGACCGAAACCTACTATTTAATTTCTTTTATTTTTTAAAGAGCTAAAACGAAAAACAAAATTAAAACCCTACCCCTTCTCATCCCCTTTTACGTTCGACTTTTCCAGCCGTCGCCGCTCGCTTTCATGGCTCCTTGCCGCCGCTCCCTCCACTTGGCGCTCCCTTCAAAAATCCCGGAAAACCCCAAATCGGTAGAAGACCTCTTCATCGGATTTCAGTGCTGCTCTTCTCCTAGTTAATCTCCTCATCATGGGTGTCCACAGTAGAGACACAGGCCACACCCATGCGGCAGAACAAGAAACCAGAAAATCGAGAAAAGCTCGAACGATGCGGCAGGAGATGAGGGAATAGGAGTGCATGTGCAGAGGAGAATGGACTTCTTAACGACATCTACATAGAGAGAACCAAAGAAGGAGATATGAAGAATGAAGATTCGGCCAAATTATTACTTCCTCTTTTAATTTTATGGACCCTCAATCACACCAAGAATATTTGCAAGCTGGATTTCTGATGTCGGGGATTCAGGCATTCCAGGTCGAGGAAGGTCAGTTTTCCGGTCACCAAGTCCAATCTCCGGCATTGCTCCGCCACCAACCGCCGCCATCAACGCATCCGCCTTATTAACCCAATAAATCCCGGTCATTTTACAAACCCCGTAACCCTCACTCTCACCACCCTAATCTTCGTCCCTGTAACCAGGAGTGGAAATCGGTACGGTATCGGTATACCAATATCAAATATCGAAATTCTGAATACCGAATTACACCCTAAAATCAATCACAATCTCAATCCCTAAATAATTTCGGTATCCCAATCCCAATCCCTAAATATTTCGGTATCTCAATCGGTACCTCGGTATTCCAATCGGTATTATCAAATACAAAATTAATTACGTTTGCCATTAATAATTAAATATATAAATTAGATTTTATTCTTTAATCAGGGCAAAGAGACTAAGCAAAGAGTCTTAAGTTGCCTAGAGCTAACATCTCAAGTTTTTGTAATTGGTAATCTTTAATTTGATGAATTTGAGGGTGAGAGACGACTAATACTAGTGTGAAATAGTGATGTAATGAGCTATGTATAATTAAATTGCACTTTTGGTGGTTGAAGATCGCGTAGTAGTGAATGAGAGAGTCTAGTTGAGAGGATAAAATATACACTAGCTTAAATTTCGGTATTGATCGGTATTTTGGTATATACCGATCCTAATCCCGTAATCCCTAATACCGAATAACAATTGAAACTCAATCCCAATCTCAATCCCACAAAATAATACGTGTATTCGATAATACCATATATAGACAAATTCGGTACAGTATTCGGTATATCCCAAATACCGATACCAAACTTCCAGCGCTGCCCGTAACCACATCCGCCCTCTCTGCATGTGCTCTTCTCTTGAAGCAGAGGATTCAGAATGATGATTTGTATGTCTCACATTCTCGTAGCCTACCTTTTCTTTGACTTTGTTTTTATCTTCTTTTCATTTCTTTTGTTTCATTAATTTATTAATTAATACCCACGAAATTGCAATTGAGATGGGTGATAATTATTTTATTATTTTATTTTATTTTAAATTGACATGTTATTAAGTTAACGGTCCAATCAGCAATTTCGTTTGCCATGTTATTAAAAAACTGACGGAGTTAACGGAGTGTAACAGAGACTAACGTCCGGTGACTAACGGTGAAACGAATCGTAAAGTTAGTGGCGAATAAGAAAGAAAAGTAATTCGGGTGGCAAACGTGAAATATTTGTGTAATTTGAGTGACCAAATGTGTAATTTAGCCCTTATTTTCATATATTAGTGGCATTTTATCTCATGGATTTGCATGACGTTCACTTTGCATTGTTTTCATCTTGCTAATGAGGCTCGGTTATTGAATTTCATCATGCAAAGGATAGAAGTTAAGTGAATGGCTAATTGTTGCCAACATTAAAAAAAAAAATTAAAAATACATTTCTATAAATTTAGACATCATCAACTTCACCTCCCATCCCATAGCAAAAGTCGTCGGGATCGTGAAAGCTCTCACTGCCGGCAACCACTCCCTACCGCCGATGACCGCTGATCGCAACTGATCAAGCCGATGGTCCACTTATGACTCAAACTCAACTTTAGAATAGGTACGAATCCAATTTTTGACAATTTTTCATATTTTTCGACATTTCTTTAAATTTGCCAACCATTTTAGTATTGGACCAAAAACTTCTGATGAAGAAAAAAAGACCGAACATAGTTGTCACTTTTTTTTAGGGTAAATACAATTTAATATCCAAACCTTTTATTTTAAACAATATAATAGCCAAATATTTTCGAAAACAATCTAATATTCAAATCGTCAACTTTCCGTTCGTTTGACCGTTAGTTGACACTTCAAGAAAGCTTTGTTTAGGGGAAATTGTCACAATACAACTTTGTTTTATTGTTTTGGCATTGCAGATGACTGAATATTTAGATATTCTATACCATCATGGTGGAGTCATGGACTTCTCGGGTTTGGAACTACGATATGTTGGTGGTTTTTCAAAGAAGATATCGATGGATATTGATGAAGTGTCGTACTTCGAACTTTTTTGAAGTGTCAACTAATGGTCAAACAGACAGAAAGTTGACGATTTGGATATTAAATTGTTTTCGAAAAGGTTTGGCTATTATATTGTTTAAAATGAAAGGTTTTGATATTAAATTGTATTTACCTTTTTTTTACCGCATCAACAAAAATCAACATCACTTTGACCAACATTTGGTCAACCTTTACATCTGACGGACAACTAAGGAGTCAATATACATATCACAAAAGTCGCATACGTCTTTGATAAAATTGTCTTTGCTAACATTATACACCCTACCCGACGCTCACATGCAACCTAACATTGGAATTGGATTAATTATTCATGTTCAGACAAACGGCATTAGCAGTCCTCTTCAAGACAAAAACACAAACGGCATTAGCGGTAGTCCCCAAGTGCGTACATACAAATATATATAACGAGCATCAGACAAAGTACCAAGACTTCGCTCCTGACATTATTCAGCCCTGCACAAACTATACAATACAAAGAGGAAACCAGCTGTAGCTATGCCTATACACTAAAATTCCTCACATGGACAACTTTAAATCTATTAAGCATTTCGTGGAGAGATTTGCCAGTGAATCTGCAATCACTCTTGCGCTGGACTTCATATAACCACCTGAAACCGGAAGTTTTAAAGAGTGAGATGAGAGTCTTACTGGAGTACTGTGGCCAAGAAGCTAACTGTGACAGCCACATCTATCCTTTCAATGATGTATTTTGAATTGCAAGCTTTGAACAATAATACAGAAGAAAATAAGCAACTGGAACACTAGACACTTGGTTTTCAATCACATCATGCTCCATTGTTTTCATTTTTTTCCCCTACCTTCCAGTCGTCGAGTAGAAAAGTACAATTCTCTGCACTGATGCAAATGGAACTACATTGTTTACCGGTAAGACTTTTATGGTACATACAAAAGGATTCACTTATTTATTTTTATACCAGGCATGAAAATGAAATTATGCTTCACATATAAGAGTCTCAGAATACTCAAAAGTACTTATTGATGAAATTGACATGCTATTCAACAGCATAGCTCAAGGTGCATGATTCATACTTCCACAGCAGAGTCAATTAGATGTAAAATGCAACCTCCATTTAACCCTCTAATTCAAACCAACAATTCGATTGCACCAAATTTAGGAAGGGAAATCAAAATTTTCTGTTGTAGGGCGGGGGACATGTACAGATCAGATGCATAGAACCAACAGCTTTCAGCAAGGAAGTCATATGACTGCTAACCTGATGTCAGCATGACCAGGGGTACAGTTCTTTCACGAGCAAACCTAAATACCTTCTCATCCCTGTTGATTACACCAGAAGGACTAATCTGCAAACGGAAGCCATATCTTAATGAAGTTCAAGAACACAAATAGGTTAGATCCTCAACGCACTACTTGATGTTGCTCACTGTGTCTGTTTTCCGTGGTTTTTGACGGATATGAGAGCTTACAAGTTTTTTCACCAAGTTATTTCTATGTTAACTGCTACTGGGAAACTTTGTCAATAATGTAAGAAGCAAAGAATGCATATACAGAAAAAAAAAAAAATATATATATATATATATATATATGGGTTAGACTGGTGTACGTCAGGCGTATAGTATACGACAAATGCCTCACACCGTTGATCTAATCTGACGGTCATTAGTAATGATGATTTATTTAATTATTAATTAGCAAATATAATTACTAACAACACCCATTAATATTTTATACGAGCATTATAGCTCCCAATTTTTTTCCAGTGAGTTCTTTATTTTGGTTCCCTACTTTCTTCGAACATCATTTTCAACAATCAAATACTATATATATTGTTTAGTGGCTAGATCGAAACTGAACCAGAGTGCTGTTTAATTTGGGTGTGGAACCTCTTAATCCCTCCAACTTGGGTTCCTGGGGTTCATTGAGTACGATTTGGGGATGATGTCCAGCCGATGAGGAGAATGTCTTCTTTAAGAATTGGCCGATTATGTATCGGATATTAGGAATTTCATCTCAGAGTATCCCAGATGAGGGCTTTGATGGAACTCGTCGAATTGGAGGTCAGTTGTCATAGAGTTTGAATACGAGAGCCATTGAAACAGAGACAAGAAGCATGTGTATTTCTTGAGGCTGCTAATCACGCTTCAGGAGCTAGCATCTGTTTTCTGCCCAGTTGATCTCCAAAGGCTTCATGTAAGCACAAATAGAACTGCTTTGTCGATCGTCCCTACTTTTCCCCTGTTCACCGACTAGAAGAATAGACAAGGAGGAGGGCGGAGATGGCGACGGTGACGGCGGCGCCAGAATCCCTGATTCAGCGGCCGCAGCTGATCACGCTTCCCCAGCGCTGTTTCCTTGTGTGTTTCAAAGAGAAAGAAGCAGAGGGAAAACGCAGCCTGCCTCTAGAAAGAGATTGAGGCAGCGAGAGAACGAAAAGAAGAAGAAGCCGCCAAGAGATAGATTTGGGCCAAGGGATTGAACGATGTCTTGCACAGAGGATTTGTGGGAGATAGACGAGAGAGAGATCCAGTGTTCGGGTAAAAGTAGAACTCAGGGGTGAGGAGGAGAGATATTCTTGGTTCGTATTTTGATGATTGAAAAATTGGCATTTCAGGAAGCAATCACCCAAATTTGTCGATGGAGAATTAATTGGTAGTGGTACATAAGTTTGGGTGTTTGAAAGAATGAGTAAAAACACACGGTACTATGAAAAGAAATGGTAAAATTTGTTCAAGGACTATATCGTATGTCTATAATTTTAATGGGTGTCATTAGTAATTATAATTTCAAATAATTAATTTTTTTTATCACCGTAAATAACGACCGTTAGATGAGATCAATGGTGAGAAAATATGACGTATACTATACGCCTGACGTACACCAGTCTAACCCATATATATATATATATATATATATATATATATATATATATATATATATATATATAAGTGTTAGAAACAAGTTTCTAACGGATTTGATATTTGGGGATTAGGGTTTATACGAATAGAATTAGGGATTGAGATTGGGGATTTGGGGAAGAAGAAGAATAGAATAGAGAATCGGCCGAGGCCTTGGAGGGATAGGGATCGAGAATTGAGAGGATAGGGAGAGATTAGGGTTTAGGAGGTTTGATAATTCTTTCTTGACTGATCGTAACGTAGACTCAAAGTACATATTTATAGGGAATACTAGGAAACCCTAATAATAATCCTAACTTGACTAAAATACTACTAACCATATTTAATAAAACCTAATAATAATGATAATGATAATGATGACATAGAAGCCTGTTTTCGTTAGAAAACGTGTTTCTAACATCCCCTCCCCCTTGAGACCAACCTTGCCCTCAAGGTTGATCGATTCGACCCACGTCTTCGCCTCTCCTGCGCTATCAGTACGCCAACTGCTCCGTGTCTTGCGCTTCCTTTTCTTCCAATCGGGTAAGAGTGCTTGCTCCGTCTTTCTCGCGATGACCCTCACGAATTGGTCAAGGGATGCTAACTTCAAGAGTCCACTCTTTGCTTCCTGGTTGAATAACTCCTCTTTTGTTGGCACCACAACCCAGTACTTTAAGAAATCGAAATGGTTCTTATGGCACAAGAACCTATCCTTAAAAACCAGCTCATCAAGGCCCTCAAGTATCTTCCTTAGAACAAGCCCATAATCCAAATTCGTTGCATTTCCAATTAATTTTGAGCCCTGCCACTCCAAAAGCCTACCAACTAAGCTTTCATTCCCATCTTCATTTCCTTCCCAGCGCACCTTTATCAAGACACAATCTAAATTGGGCTCACTCACTCCTTGCAGACGCGGCCCAATGTGTCCACTTTTTGACCCAGAGTCTAACATAAATCGTTTCCAAGAATGCAGCTCAATTTTGTGACTAAAGCCCGCTGCATCCCTAGTAGCGACCACGTTCTGCTGCCCCACTTGGCCCGAAATGAATTGCTCCCTCCTTGACCGCGTGTGCTCACGGCCCACTGAATTTGACTCATCAAAACATTTGACCCAAATCACTTTTTGCTCAGTAATTGGCCCAGTAAGGTAGGCGGCCCAACCAGCCGTGTGACCCACCGGAAATGGCAGCAGGTTAGCACACCCTAGGGTTTGAGACCCATAGTTGGCGAAAAGAGAAGCAGCGCCGCCCTCCTCCATTTCTTTCGCCGGCAACTCTACCCGGCGGTGAGGCGGCCACGTTATCTCCGGCCTCTTCCTTCCGTCGTCCGACGTTTCTTCCTTCCTCGGCGCTTCGTTTCCCGGCGACGCGAGTAGCAGCTCCTCGGCGCCGATCTCCTTCTCCGACTCTTCCCGTTGTCCAACGCGACCCGCCGCCCAGCTAGTTTTCTTCTCCCTCGATGGCCCGAGCCCAGGCGGCATTTTCTTCCCGAGCGCGCCGTCCACGGGCCGAAACCCAGGCAAATCCGGCGCCATGCCTCTCCGCCGCTGTTTCTTCTCGATCGACAACTTGGCGGAATCTTCCTTCGATCCTCGCGCAGCTCGCGACCTCGGCGATACAACCCGAGAACCCTTCATCGTCTCGCCTTCCAGTTCCCGGTTGGCACCGGTCATCCCCGCCGCCCCGCTGGTTGATAACGCAGTGGCCTCAAGTTTAGAGACGGAGATGGCCTTCTCCTTGGCTGAAACTGGTGGACGAATCGGCGAAGACGCGGACGAGGCAACGGTGATGCTCGACGCGTCGGCCGCCGACTCCACTTCATCGGGCTTCAACTTCTTCCGGAACTTCCAATTGAACCTAGAACTCTTCACCAACAAATTCCCAATTAGAGGGTCAGCCTCTTTGAGATTTATCTGTAATACCTCCTCCACTTTCAGATTGGATTCAATCTTCTCTGCGAACGACTCTTCTGCCACGACCAAGGTGATTGCAGTCCTTGAAGCGGCAGCGACGGTTGTTGGTGATGCCGGCGAGGCAAGGTGGTCGAGTGTGGGGGTTGATGTCGGCAGCAGCTGTTGTTCGCATGGAATTTTGGCTGCCTGAATTTCTTCTTTGGCAATGGATGATGGAAGTACGGCGACTGCTTCACTATGGTTCGATTGCTCGTCAGTTATGGTGATGATGTTAGGGATGGCAGCTGATGGCGAAATAGGCTCCGAGACAATCTCCTCGACTTCCTTCGCGGTTGTTTTGGTCGAGGGGGAATGTGGAGCTTTACTCCTGGCAGCTTCTTTGTCGAGGACTGACTCGGCTCGCCTCACCAACCTTTCTGCTTCTTCGCGCCTCTTCCCCGCGTCGCCGCCCTCTGCTCCGCGCGCCGTCGCGCGCCCCTCGGCCACGGGCCCTCCGTCCCAACCGCCGCCTTTCACCCCGCTCGCCCGGACGCACGAGCCGCGTCCCGCGCCGTCGCCTCGGTCGGCGTCAGCGAGCGCCGCCAGTCGCGCGCCCTCCTTCTCTGCCGCGGCGCCTCGCGCCGACTCCCTCTTCCAGGAGTTCGCGATTTGCCATAACTCTTCTTGCAACTGAGCCCATGGCTGCTCTGATTTTTCCATGTCGATACTCCGGTTTCTCAGCTGTCCCTGATGGAGTTGAGGAGAACTCACCGATCGGAACGGGGCTCTGATACCAGATGTTAGAAACAAGTTTCTAACGGATTTGATATTTGGGGATTAGGGTTTATACGAATAGAATTAGGGATTGAGATTGGGGATTTGGGGAAGAAGAAGAATAGAATAGAGAATCGGCCGAGGCCTTGGAGGGATAGGGATCGAGAATTGAGAGGATAGGGAGAGATTAGGGTTTAGGAGGTTTGATAATTCTTTCTTGACTGATCGTAACGTAGACTCAAAGTACATATTTATAGGGAATACTAGGAAACCCTAATAATAATCCTAACTTGACTAAAATACTACTAACCATATTTAATAAAACCTAATAATAATGATAATGATAATGATGACATAGAAGCCTGTTTTCGTTAGAAAACGTGTTTCTAACAATAAGTGCGCAATTTCACGTTATGTCAACTGCGCAATTATGTATGACAATTAAGCAGAAGCACCTCCTTGAAATATCAGTTAAGCATAGCAATCGCATATGGTTTCTCAAGGAAAAAATAGTTGGCATGCTGAACAGCTAAGCTATATTCGTTAAGAGCATGTATTGCTTCCAGGAGAATTCAATGAGTTGGTACCTTCAACCTGCCCAACGGATCTCCATCAAGTATATCAGTACCAGCGTTGTAAACTATCAACTCAGGATCAAACATTCTACCAGCAACCTGAGGTTTACATTTAAAGATAAATGAGTTGGTCTATTGGATTCAATTACATGATTTTCTATAAAAAAAAGGGACAGAGGAACAACAATGAATCTAAACTAAGGAATGCTGCAAACCATATTTATAAGAAGACCAGTATAAAGAGACCTTTGAAGCAAACTAAATAGCTAACAAATGGAAGTCACACAACCAGAAAATGTTTTTAAAACTGTTTTTGGTAGCCTGAGAGGCAGTACAGTCTGAAGTGGACAATGGATGTTTCTTTTTCTGTTATTTTTCGTTTTCATTTTCATAGTTGAAGGGTTCGGGTTGGGGATTGATTCCATGATCTATGAGATGGGCGTGTGGCTACCCAGCCAGTCCACTACATGGGCTACCAGTGATATGATCAGTTGAGGTCGTGTAATGGACAAGAAAAAAGACCCAACACAAGCAAACATTGTTTTCGAAGATTCGGAGAAAAAGGAAGTATCATGGAGAAAATAAATGCATCCTCTCTGTTGAAGTGCTATTTAAGAAACTCTACTGGAGAGCTTGCTTCTATGTTGAATGAAACAGTCAACATGAGGATGAGCATACCAAACATGACATCCCAAAGCTGAAAAAAATACACTGATATAGAATAAAGCTAAAAGTAAATATATAGTACCTCAAGTGCATCATCTAATCTGCTCAAGTAGACATCTGTTGTTGTTCCACTCTGTTCAGATAGTTGATATAGCAAATAAGATGCTGAAAAAGTTAAAGTGACAGGGAAAATATATTCTAGAATACCAGGAAAATGGCAAGAGCTTACCATTACTTCAACTTTCTGATCAATGTATCTACTTGCCTCATAATCCTTCGAAAGAAACAAGAAATTAGACCATGGGAATGAACTTCTCAATATTTATGGACAAATAAGCTACAGTTTCAACAGGTGTGTTGTTAAATGAATGCAGAAAGTGACCATAACCAGCAAATAAATATCATGTTGGAAGCTTATGCTGCTTACAAATGGGTATATTCCAGGATTGTACATATCCAAAATATAGACCCTTTCTGTCAGAAAACATCCAAGAAGTCTGAGTCACATTGGAATCCAAATTGAGCTCAGGCATCATAACTAAAACTGAGTAATCATACTGTCAGCGGAGAAGTCCCTTTCATGGCCGTTCCCTTGGTGAGCATCAAGGTCAATAATCATCACCCTATCAGGTATATCAGGAGAAGAGCCAAATCCCATTGTAGAGAATAAATGTCAGAGCTATGTCAAGTGGGAACTTATGTGTAATTTCAACTTAGCACATCTGGTACCTGGATATATTCAATCGAGCAAAAGCATAGTGTATGCAAAGTGAAATATCCGCATAAACACAAAATCCACCTCCTCTTTCACTGCTACAGTGATGGAACCCTCCCCCAACATTGACAGCACATCCTCGTTCTTTAGCAAGCTTAGCAGCCAACACGGTTCCTCCTACCTGCAACAGGGTAAAATTTAATGTCCCTATAACCTAACAGAAAAAAGCATATGCCAGTTGAAATCGTACATACTGACCAAACTATAACCACACCTGCTTGCGAAAAGGATATAGAAGTTTCTTCTGCACAAGACAATTGGGGAACATGGCAACAGGAGGAACCTGTACTGTATAGTCCTAATCAATTGCAATGACAAGATCCAGCTGTACACCCCATAATATAGGCAGGAGAGATATTCCTTTGAGGAAGCAGATGATAATCTTTACAAACTCAACCAAAAGGAAAATGCAAGAGAGATGGAACGCCAAAATAACCTCAACCATCATGGCAACATTAGGGCTGCTCTTCAGACTTTCCAGGTACGCTTCAGAATGAACCTGTCAATGACTACTAATCAGCACCTCATAGCTGTTCTGCATACAAATCGCCACAAGTTCGCATACGAAGAACATTGTACAGGAGTTGCTGAAATTACCACCAGCAGATCATCTTTAGAAGCTTCGATTGGCTCAACGATTCTTTTCTTATCGAGAACACCAGCCGAGATCAAGAATTGGCAAACTCGGCCCCATTTTGAAGAATCAAACGGATGCCTACAAGTGAAAAGCTTCGAAAGAGTAAGCAAATGAAGTCCCGTACAAGTGGGACTGACTGAAATTCAATCATTAGGTTCTTACAGCTTTTCAATGCCCAGAAATGCGATGTCGTAAGCGGGAGAGTAAATTAGCGGGACCTGCGCGACCATGTTGAAGATGGAAAAGAAACTATGAAGTGCTCAGACTAGTGAGAGGAAGCACGACGGGGGTAATTCACTGACCTTAGTTGGAGAAACGTCGAAGTAAAGCTTGCTCGCAAAGATTCTCTTTTGCCGGAGAGTTGCAGCGTCGCCACCAGACGTGGAAGAGGACGACGACGCCATTGTTAGAGACCTGACGTAGGTGAGTATAGAATGGGAAACTTCAATGGCGGCAATTGTGTGGGCCGTGTACAGAGGCCAGGGCTGAATTCCCAAGATTCTGCACTGACTCGGAGTCGAGGGTCGGGATGGCGCGGTAGCACGGAGAACCATGGAACTATGGAAGCTTCCTTTCCCTCTTCTTCTAGCGAACGCTACTGACCTCAGTTATTCGTTGAAATTTTATAAAATTAAGTTAGAGGTAGTTTGGAAGAAAAAATCCAAAACTACCACGGTTTAAAAAAAATTTATAAAAATACCACTCATTCCCAATAATTTTCAAAAATACCACCGTTTATTAAAAACCGCGTCCCTAATAGGCGGTTAATATATAAACCAGCCACCAGGGTGCGGTTTACACTATAACCGCCTTGTGAACAGGCAGTTTTTCATTTCAGGTAAAACCGCTCCTCAAAGGCGCGGTTTATATATTAACCCTACCACAAACGCTCCGTGAGGAAGCGTTTAAATGTCGGCTTGATAAACCGCCCCAGCAGGAGGCGGTTTACCATGTGCAGACATAAACCGCGCCCCCTAATGGCGGTTTGTGCCTGGTCACCCGACATCAAACATGTCGGCATGCAGGGGGTGGGGATTCATGGCAGACCTAAATCCGCTCCCCCCCCCCCCCCCGCGGTTTGTACTGCAAAGTTCGCCTATAAAAGGTTGTTTCAGAGTCCTCAAATTCTTCACACTCCTCCTCCTCCTTCTTCAAATTTCAGTTGTGCACCTTTAAATTATTTAGTTTTTGCGATTAACGTTAATTCGTAAGTTTGTTTTGTATTACTTTCATTATCCTTTGTGATTTAATGCTAGTAACTTAATTACAATTTTATTGCAGATGGCATTCCAAAGGTTCACGCTTGGGTTGCGGTGGAATGGTTACACGGAAGAGACCGAAAAGGGTGTAAGTTACGTCCGTGGCAATTTTTATAAAATGAAGGTTCGTACGAGACCGATGCTTGAAGAGCTCCATCAAATGTGCACTCAGATTACCTGCATGGATGGCACTAGAAGAGTTGATCAAATGGTGTATCGATATCCAAACAGACATGACGGGTCGCTGTGGAATGAGGAATTCCTCCTTACCACTCAGGAGGACATTGATGGCATGGTCCAATTTTTGACCACCAATAAAATTAAGCAAGCTAAGATGGAAGAAGAGGTGCCTTTCATGATGATAATCAGATGGAAGAAGAGATCAATCCAAGTCCAGTTAGTGACCCTGAGGTTGAAGAAGAGGAAGGCGATGTTAGTGCAGACAGCTTCGATCCTCTGGAAGGTGCTGATGATTTCGGTCCAGATTCAGACGCAGACGGTGATGAGGTACCTCGCGACCGTGTACCTATCCCGTACTACAATCACATTCAAAATGAAGATTGGTATGTTGATACCGACATGGACCCGCCAGAGGTGCCAGTATGGGGTCCACTCACTGGCTTTACGAAGGGCCAACAATTTGCAACGAAGAATGAGGTCCGGCACGCTATTGCCACTGAAGCAATGACTCGGAGTTATGAATGGCAAACAACCCATTCTGACACAAAGAGGTTGATGGTTCGATGCAAAAATCAAAATGAGGGATGCAAAGCTAGGGTATGGGCCATCAAGAGCAAGAGAGTCGGCCATTGGGTCATACCCCGTGCGGTGAACACACACACATGTGTGTCATCAATAACATCCCAAGGCCATCGACTGTTGAAATCTAGGGTGGTTGCCGCGGCTATCAAACATCTAATTGAGGAGCAGCCCGACCTGAAGGTGAAAACCATCATCGCCGACATTTCTATTCGTTATGGTTATATCATTAACTACAAGAAAGCGTGGCATGGGAAACAGAAAGCAATAGCCGCCGTGTTTGGTGACTGGGAAGAATCCTATGCATTCCTTCCCAAATTGATTTTGGCGTTGGAGGTGTCTAACCCTGGCACCATTTTCTCGCCTCACTACCAAGATGAAGAAATTCAACCGTCGGTGCCTGGTAACAAGCGCCATTTCAAGCGTCTTTTCTGGGCATTCAAGCCATGTATTGATGGTTTTCCATACTGTGTTCCTGTGATTCAAGTTGATGGAACATTCCTTACCGGCAAGTACAAGGGTACTCTACTGATCGCCAGCGGAGCAAATGTAAATAGAGCAGTATATCCATTAGCATTTGCCATTGTGGAGGGAGAGAATACCGATAGCTATGGATGGTTCTTCAGGCAAATTCAGCTCCATGTCACCAGGCGGACGAACCTGACTATCATTTCAGATCGCCACGCCGGTATACGGGCTGCTATCTTAGGCTTGGATCCAGCCTGGAACTGGTCACAGAGATGGTGCATACGGCATTTCAAGAGCAACTGGAACCACCATTTCAAGCGAAAGAAGTTTGCTAATAGTCTATGGTGGATCGGTAAGCGTTCTAATTAATTGTTATATATATTTTGCCAACTGGATAAAACGAGGACTAAATCAATACAATACAACAGTTATTTAGACTCTTTATAAAGTAATGCATGCCTAAGAAAATGGGGTTTTAAGTGATCATCATGATCCTCCCATTTCCTAAGAAAATCGGGTTCTAAGCGATCCTCGGATCCCCCCCTTTTTCTGTCAAACAGGTTGTGTTTCTAAGGAGATGTATACCTCTCCTAAGAGTCTTACGAGTGTACTTGTAAGGTCGGTCTTGCTTACCTTACGTTTTTGTTTGATATTCATCAGTTGTCACTTACCAAGAGAAGAAATTTAAAGATAGCAGCCCATTGACCGGGATGCAACAGGAACTTGTGGAGGTGATGCGCGACAATGCGTTCTGGATACAGATCGAACTTAAGCTACGAAGATGCAGAAAAAATGGACCATTAAGAAACATAATAATATAAGTTGAAAAAAAAAGTAGGAAGTAATAGTGTATTATGATGGTCACCTCTGCTTCCCAAAGGCGATCAAGCCTCCTACGATACTCCTCCAACTTATGCGCTCCTAGGTTGTCGCATGTTTTTTCACCAAGCCACCTATTCAATCCAAAAAGTACATCATGTTAATACATAATAGCTGGTTCGTTATAAAATACCCAATTAGTAAAAAAAGGTGAGAACTATGAGTGGGATAGAAAATATTTACCTACAACCATAAACTTCATGTCGTAGGGGATGGTTGGGTCCCCATTCCTTGTCGGGGTCTACCTTCGGCGCAATCCATGGCAAATGCTCCCAAGCCCAAAATTGGACGATGAACATGGCCCCGTCAATCTCCTTCACCGCTCTCGCACTAGCATTACAGAGGGAGTGGTAGAGATGAGCTAGGAAAGCAGATGTCCAACTCAGGTTTCCCATATCATCCCAACTCCCAAGTATGATCTTCAACCATGAATTGCGATTAAATTGTTGGATTTCTTGGGGAAGAAAACTCCGCCGATCATGCCGAGGATGTAGATACGTGCATAAATGTCTTTACCACGCTCCGAACTTTCCTCCGTGAGGGGAATGCCTCCGAACTCAGGGTTGTGCTTACACCTGATCTCCGCTGTCAACCACGTGATGGATACTTGGCCCTTGGACAATGGTGGATGACCATCCGCATCGTGATCTCCCTTTTCTGGCGGACACAACCCGGTGACCGTCCATATAAAATGCTGCGTACCATTCATATTGGCAACAACTTTAGGTGGTGGCGTAGAGTCCAAACAAATAACATCACCATCGATCGGCAAATCGGTTAGGATGGCGATGTCCTTAAGTGTGATGGTGCACTCGCCTTCACGAAAATTGAAGCAGTGTGTCTCCTTTCGTCATCTCTCTACCAATGTTGTGATGAGTTGGTGGTCGATCTTGATTCCTTAAGTTGGCGGACACAACCCGGTGACCGTCCATATAAAATGCTGCGTACCATTCATATTGGCAACAACTTTAGGTGGTGGCGTAGAGTCCAAACAAATAACATCACCATCGATCGGCAAATCGGTTAGGATGGCGATGTCCTTAAGTGTGATGGTGCACTCGCCTTCACGAAAATTGAAGCAGTGTGTCTCCTTTCGTCATCTCTCTACCAATGTTGTGATGAGTTGGTGGTCGATCTTGATTCCATTAAAGTGCCTAATCGAATCCAATCTTGCCCTTTTTAGAAAGGGCAAGATGACGTCGTTCCATTCAAGCACATTCGTCGTGCCCCTATAGCGGACTATATGGTATGCATCCTAGAGAAGTATTTAACTTTCACTATAAGTTGATGATTTATACATATATAAATATAGAAAAGCTCCTTGAGCTTTAGGGTTTCGTAAGAAAGAAGAAGAAGGCGGTATCAAATGGGCAAAACCCGCAAGGAGATCTGATCTCCAGCTTTTCATATATATATGAGTTTCAGGTGTAACCAACAAGCAACAGTAAAAATGGAAATGGAAGTTAAACGGAAATACAAATAAAACAGTAAAAGCTAGCCACGTGTCTTCTTCATGTTGGCTCGTTAAAACTCCACCCAACGGTAAATTCCAGACTCCATGACGACGTTTTGTCCTTCGTTTAAGTTGAGTGGAAGGGGACGTTTCTGCCTCTGTTCTTCAAAAGCTCTGCAAACTCCATCGAGTAACTCCAGCCCAGCTGCAACATCAATGAGATGGATTCTCATTCTTCAACTTCCAGTTCAGATAGAAACATACAGATCAGGAGTGATCACATCATACTCCTCGATCATACTGCATGTTCAAACCAGTATGGAAAGGAACTATAAGTATCAATGACTGGAGTGGCCGAGTGGTAACCTGTTCATACTTCAAATCCTCGTCCCAAGGGCTTGAGAGAGTAACTAATGGAGTGAAGGACTGACCGGAGGTGACGGTGTCGTCAAGAATACAGAGGAGACGAGGCGACTGCTGGAAGGAGCAGGGCCCAACGATAGATGCGACAAATCAATATTAGGGGGCCGAATGATAGTTTTGTGGCGAAGACTGAGGTTTACCAGTTGCTCGCCGTGGATTTCAAAGGGAAGAAGAAGATTCGTCCGCCGTTTTTTATTTGGCGGAGGGGAGAAAGTTGGAATGTGGATTTGGGGAGGAAGGAGCGATGGCTGAAGAGATCGCGGGTAGAGTTGGGGAATTTTGATTTGATTGACTGCAGCAGACAACATTGAGGTGGGGATTCGAAAACTGGACTCATTAATGCAGTAAGGTTGTTTTCCGCTGGAGAATGGGGAGAAACCCGCATCCTCATTTTGAAGAAACAAAGGATTTATGTTTTCCACCCGCTGCCACGTTAGTTACCCACCATTTTTACAAATGGAAACCAAATGATAAGTGAACAAGTTTTTTCGTCTTTATTTTCAAATTTCAGTTGCCACAACAAAAAATCAGAAAACAAAATGACAAGTGAACAGGGTAGTAAGTCAATAAGTTAAAAAGTATTTGTAAGTTCATGTGGCATGATCTGAAACTAACAAATGGCTATATTTGTCCACCACATTAAAAGTTGTTTTGTCTGATTTATGATACTTGCGTTTCTTTTTTTCTGTTTTATCATTTATGATACATTGATACTTTCGTTTTTGGGCAGAAGAGCACAAATGTGTAAAATAAAATGAAAGTACACGGGAAAAAAGTTGAAGCATCTATAGGAAAGAGGACGACCAAGATACAACAACCAATGAGTAATTCCATAGCGTCTCTAAAATTCATTATAGATTCTAGGGCAATGTCTATTTTTTACCCAAACCTTTTTCAAATTCTTTTATTTTAACCAAATCTATAGAAATTCTATTTATTATCCAAACGTATTATAATTTATCAAAGTCTGAGCATTCATTATGTTACCGTTACTTATTTCGTCCACGTGAGGGGTGGGATTTTGTTTTGTTTTTTGATAATCTTTTTATTAAAAATAGTAAATGATGGTATTCTGACCGTCACGTAGGAAATCAACTCATTATGGTCATACTTAGTCAGCATTACTAACAGAAAAGTTGACGGAGAGTTAACGTTTGGATAATTTTTAGGAATTCAATAGGTTTGGTTAAAATAAAAGAATCTGAAAAAGGTTTGGGTAAAAAATAGACATTCCCTAGATTCTACTATTGCGCTCCTTCACACGACTAATGGTAGAAGCTGCAAAAACTTGTTAAACTGACAGTTGTGAGCCCATCTGTTGATGCAATCTGTGACTTTAAACGGACAGCTCCCACCAAGATTATATCATCTCCACATACATTTGCAAAGCATACAATCGAGCTCACACCGGTAGCAGAGATGCGATTAAGTTAGAGATTGACCAGCCCATTCCCTTTCTCGTCTCTTCTGCTTTGCTTGCATCCGATTGAATTTTTCTTTCCCCTTCTCCAAAAGAGGATCATGCACAACATAGTCATCTGGGTCATCTTTTCGTGACATCTTATCCTGCAACATTTAGTAAAAAGCCGAACTAGTTAGTTGATACGCCCTCTACCTGCTGGAAGAAAGGGTGGTCTTTTCCGATTCAAACAAAAAAGAAGGCACCTCAATGAAGTTACTTCAAGCTAACTTGTATTACTTAACCTGCCTTCATGGCACAATTTTACGACCTGAACCTATTTCCTTCTCATTTCAATAATCTCATCATAACCCTCCTACATTGCCAAGAATCCTCCAAATAGCACAGAAGATCCTAAATTTTTCAATACATTGAGAAATACCTTCCCACGCTCAGGTGCAAATTTCAGTTGTACAGAGCTCCAGTCTGACAAATCCTCATCATTAGCATCTCCAGCCTCGCCATTCGATGCAGTAGCTTTCCCCGAAATTGCCTTTGTAAACATCTCCAGTTTAGCTAAAACCTAAGAGCAAACGAAACCAAAGGAAACAGTAAAAACAAATGAGCACATGCGTCACTAACAGGAAACCATTTTTTCTGAAAGATTAAACAGATAAACAAATTCCAAATAAGCAGTATATTGTGCCAATTTTTCTCCATCCACCTCGAGTTTCTTGGCTAATCCAATATGCAATCTTATTGACTACGAAAATAAAAGTGTGAAAAGAAAACTAATCACTATAAGTATCATCCAAATAGAAAAAATGAGAGGGCAACAGTTACGTTCACCCTGCAAAGCTTGACGATTTTTTTTTCTTTCACCAATCTGCCTACATTCTTGTGTTCTTGAGCTAACATGATGCATGCTCCTATGAAAACTAGTAACAAATGACATACTTCATCCTCTCGCCTTCCAATTCTTCGCTTCTTCTGCTTTTGCAAGAGTCTTCCACGCTCGGCTTCATTATACAACTGCAGGTCTGTATCTGCAGTAGCCGTGCGTTCAGCTCTAGCTTCTGATCCCATTCCTTTCTTTTTTAATGACAGCTTTTCCACCCTTCGTTTCTCATCTTCAGTGCTTTCAGCATTTGATCTGATTAACGTATGAGCAACATCATTTAGTTGAGAAGCTGTATATAAAGTTCAATAGCTCCGGAACAAGGAACAATTTATCAACGACAAGTACGGAAAAGGGAAGAAAACATTATGGAAAACGTGAAGAATGTAAATAAGTAAAAGAGGTACAAACACAAGAACCAAAAATCAAAGCAAACAGAGTATAGCTGAACAGCAATACAATCATTTTACAAGGGGGAACCAGAGGTCTGATCTAGTATAACAATTAAAAAAGTAGGCAATTGCATAAGAACTCAACAGCAAGGACAGCTCAAACCAACATTAAATAAAAAATCTCAACATATCTGGGGAAAAAACCTAAGAAACCATCCCATCTGATGATACAAGTCTGTTGGATAAGAACGCGCAAAAAAGAGCCCCCGGCTTATGTCATACTCACCTATATTCAGTCATTGGTTAGTCCATACTTTCTATGTGATCAGGAAAGGTTTTCAAGTTTGCAAATCATAAGATGTACAGAGAGCATTTTAGCCTAAGAGGGGATTAGATACTGTGCCTAGACTTTAGATGACGAACTAACAAACTGACTCTAGCAGAGGGATAAAGATCATTCATGCATTACCTTGAAGCAGCAAGGTCATGACCTTTTGAGTTGGAGCTTCCTGCAGACAGGGAGACATAGCAAGCAACAGTTTGTAACTAAAGCACAGCCAAGTGGAACACCTAGGATGACAGAAAAGTAACGAAGGGAAGCAGGGGGGAGAGTATATTGCAGCAGTTTATTCACATAGATCAACAGTAAATGATAAAGCAGATTAAAGATATGGGTGCAGAGTTCATCTAGCATGAGGAAGAAAGCATCCTATTAGATGATTCGTGTTTGAGTCCCCGATTTCCAGCTCAGACATGTCAATAAAGCTAGTAATAGGTTTAGATGCTCCCAGATCCATACACCAACGGGTGTAACACCATTCCATCAAATTATCACAAAGATACAAGATCCCACTTAACACAAATGTATATTTGTTATGTATTCATTCCAGTGAGTGTGTGCTTGTTACAAACATTGAGGATTTAATCTCTCTCTAGATTCTTCTTATTCCATTACAAAGCCAGAAGGTAAGTAAGAAAGTTCATTCTACCATATCATGTTAAGAGAATTTTCCAGGTAATTTACCAGTTTGCATAAGGCTAGATGGATAATCTCCAAGTTCTTGACGTTTTCTAAGCACTTGCTGACGCATTCGTGAATCAAAGTTGGCCTCATCCTCACTATCATCTTCATCATTGTTAGAAACTCCAGCTTCTGAAGCTTTCTTCCTCCCTTCTTTCTTCGAACCCAGTGCTTCTCTCACAGATAGTTGCAGTTCTCTCGAGGCACTGGCGTCGGATAAATTCTGAAAGCACCAGGAACTCTTAAACGCATACCATGTAAATCATCATGCAAACTTTAAAAGAGAAAAGATATCAACAGCATATCCATTACTCACTATTTGACCTACTTATCCTCAAAGATTATAACTGCACAACTATGATGCTGAAAATTTTCAAGGCGTGCCCTTATTGAGGGTTAATATCCTACCCAATACAAAAGATGAGGCTATGGATGAGTAATTACAATTAATTTCCAGGCACTAGGCAAAAGCAAGTAAATTTGCCGGCACAATTTAATGGCCATTGTGTCAACGCATCCATGACACTGCACATGTGCTGGTAGCTTTGCATCTAGAACTTTAAGAGCTGCTTAAGGTTATTGATCATCAACAAACTACAAAGCCAATTGAATCATTACCGATTCTTCCATTTGTTGATTCTCCTTTAGCAAGCGAGGATCGTTTAACACATCATGACTACTCTTAATTTTTTGCTTCACAGCTGCAAGCTGCTTCTCTTCTTCTTCAGCTTCATCTCCAAATGACAGCAAGTTCAACTTTCTGCATCCATTTTATATATGTTCAGAAAAGCAGGGCATATTAAGTGACTTTGTTGTATATATAGAGGACAGTAACACTTACTTCACGGGTTTTAATTTTGAATCCTTATTTTCAGCATCGGATTCAGAATGGTTGACAGCTTTAGGCACAGCTCTCGGAACTATATCATCAAAGGGATTCCACAAAACCTAACAGACAGATGCAGGTAAGAATCTCCATAATACCAGATCCTCATTGTGTGAATTCTAACAGTGAAAGCTCAGCTCGGAAGATGCAACAGAAGCCTAGTTAAGTAGCAGATGCAGTAAAAAGGATGTATTATGAACGTTTCTGCATTTGTCTTACATATATGTTTTAGAGATTAAGCAATCCAGGACTATGAAGATCCTGAATCCTAAATACACTTAGCTGCTGCTATAAGCAGTTAATCATAACCCGAAATACACATAGCTTTCAGCAATCACAATATATAATTTAAATGAAGAAGTGGGAAGAAAAGAAAAAGGCTACCTCCACTGATTTTATTTTTGGGATTGGATCCAATGGTCTATCGTCCTTACCCGTTTCAATTTCACCAATGGCAAGGAGATTGTATATAGAATCTCCCGTGACCTGAAGCACAAAATGTAAAGCTCTCTCGTGAATCAAAGTACCCCATGACTAACTGTCCAACACAGAGCTGATGTATGTGCTTGCATTACTACATTCATCACTTATTAATAATGAAATTGTTTCAGAAAGAAAATAAACAAGAAGATGAATGCTACCTTTCCGAAAATGGTATGCTTTCGATCGAGCCAGTCGCTTTTATCCAAAGTCATAAAAAACTGACTCCCATTGGAGTGTGGTGCACCGGAATTTGCACATGCAACTAAGCCTCTGTGGTTGAACCTCAGACGAGAATGAATTTCGTCAGAAAATGCACTCCCATATATACTCTCACCACCTACAGGTATTGTGGGCCAAAAGAGAAACTAGTTACTAAATCAACAAAACATTGCTGCATCTACATGGATAATTTGGCCCTTTAGAACTAAACTAAGCATAATTCAAGGAGGAAACCCTAACTATCCTCAAGCAAAATCGACAAACTTGCAGAGGGAGGGAGAAGATTGTATATTCGCAGAAAGGGGGTGAGAGATATTACCAGTGCCAGTTCCAGTAGGATCTCCTCCCTGAATGATGAAGCCCTTAATAATACGGTGGAAGATGGTGCTATCATAGTAGCCCTCGAGGCAAAGCTGTACGAAGTTCCGAACGGCCTTAGGCGCCTCCTTCGGCCAAAGCTCGATATCCAGTGGCCCGTGAGTAGTGTTGAGGATGACCTTGCCCTTCGTCGGCGGCTCGAGCACGTAGATGGACGACATTCCTTTCGGACTGTAGGGCTGATACACTAACCTCGCGCTTCAAGTGTTTGTGGTAGTGTCCCAACCAGAAATCGAACAGGAAAGTGTATCTGTTTCTTCTCAATACCAACGTGCAATTCGGAGAATCTGCGCCCAAGGTCTCTCCGCGGTTGATTAGAGAGGCAGCCGTGAAACGCAGAGGGTGAGAATTGAGAAAGCGGAGGAAGAAGGATGGTCGACTCCCGATGAGTTTGTTCCGCCTGCGCCCGCGAGACCGACTCACCAAGCCAACCAAACTAACTAACAAGACGACCGGGTCGTGTCGTTTGATGGGAGATTTCATGGGACGGGATACGGTGACAACCCTTAAAGGGGTTGTCAGATTGACAACCAAGGGTATTTTGGGTATGAAAAAAGTAATATATTAATTATTTTTTTTGTATTAATTAGATTGGGAATTAAAAACTCATATTAAATATAATTTTTTTTAAATTTAAATCCTATACATTAATATCTCTATCTATCTCTCTCTTCCTTTCTCCTGCGGCCACTCCGCTACGATAGACAGACTTTTTCTCCGGCGAATTCTCTCCGGCAGACTCCCTCCGGCAACCTGAAAAAATGAACCAATGCGTTAAAAAGTGTATCAATCTATTAGTCTACTGGTAATTAATATACCAGTGTTAGTGGTACGCTACCAGTGCTAGTGGTACGCTACCAATACTAGTGGTACGCTACCAGTGCTAGTGGTACAGTATCATTACCACTTGTAGCGGTACCATTAGCAGTACCAGTACCACTGATAGTGGTACCATTAGCAGTACCAGTACCACTGATAGCGGTACACATTAGCAGTAGTAGCGGTACCAGTACCAGTACCACTGGTAGCGGTACCATTGCCACTAGTAGCGTACCACTAGAGAGTAGCACAAAAAAAAATCAGATCTGAAATATGAAAAATCACAGATCTGGAAAAAAAAAATAGGGATGACGAAAGGGGGAGGCAGGGGAGAGGCGGTGACCTCGTGGCGACGGTGGTGGTGGGAGACAGAGGGCGGCGGGTGGGTTGCGACGACGGTGGTGGTGGGAGGCCATCACGGCGGTGGTGGGAGGAGGAGGCCGCGACGACGTGGTGGGTCGGCTGCGGGTCGGCTGCGACGACGGTGGTGGCAGCCGATAGAGAGAGAGGGAAGAGATGGGAGGAAGAAGAAGAAGAAGAATAGGAAGAAGAAAGATGGCGTGAGAGAGAGAGGAAAGAGAGAGTGTAGGGTTTTAGGTATTAATAGGGGTAATAATCTAGTGTGGTCAATTTTTTTCGTCCAAAAATACCCTTAATCCAATCTGTACCATTGATTTGAAAAAAGAAGAAAGAGACAAGAGAGAGAATGGATCCTATGGTTATAAAATGGGTTGTCAATCTCACAACCCCTAATGGGGTTGTCACCGTATCTCATCCCAGATTTCATTATTTAGGGATTTGGGTTAATTTTTACTAGATTTGAAACCCGACTGTTGGCCGGATGCATTATTTCAAAAACGTTAGTAATCATTGTTACTGTGTAAGCAAGATATATTTTTATTGGCATCAAAGGTTAGAATATCCGAACTATTCAATTACTGGAATTTTTTTTAAAAGGAACATAAATCATAGTATTTTCTAATATGCTAACCGGTTCATCAACAAAAGTACCCCTGCCCGTTGGCTGGATGTATTATTTCAAACATATAAGCAACGTTTGTAATTGTACGAAGTAAGGTATATTTTTATTGATATCTAAAGTCAAAAGATTTGAACTATTCAATTAATGAAAAAAAGGAACATACATCATAGAATTTTCTGATATGTTAACTGGTTCATCTATGAAAGTTCTTACTGAAAATAAAAAATAGAACTCATGAAAGGGAACTAACTCTTAAAAAACTTCACTAAACTACACTTCAAATTACTTCTTGCTGTAAAAATTACTGTAATTTTCTTATGAACTTCTTTTTTATTGCTTCACCATATGTATCATTATTTCTGTCAATAATTGTAGTTTCATATTCATCACTGCGAGTCTGCGACCTCTCTATCCATCATCAATAGTCTACCCCTTATTCTCAACAATGTCACAACGTCACTATCACTATTTTCGAATTCACTACCTCCACCATAAAAAGAAACTATTTCTTCTTCACCTTCATTTTATTGAAATTTTAGTTAAGTGTAAAAATAAAATGTTTCCAAATATGAAACCTTTATCAATTAAAGATTCTTAATTATGTGGCTACTAACCAATATTTTAATGTCCCACACGTTTAGTTTTCAAAGTAAAGGTTATAAATATTTTATTTGGCTAAGGAATAAAAATCCTACTACTATTGCACATATTATTTATTTGGTTTAGAAGTCTAAATATGCTTTATTTTAATAGTTTAAATGCCAAAAACACCCTTCCTATAAACTCTCATAAGGCTCGAAATTTTGAATAGAATAAGTTCTTATGGAGAATCTCCATATAATAGTGGTAGGATTTAAAAATTAGATAACTCAATCAATTGGTAGAATTTGGTACAAATATCACGATTAACTTTGGATATGGATACCTAGGGCTGATAATCAGTTCGGTTCGGTTATAACCGAAACCGTTTAGACGGTTCTCGGTTAACCATTAAGCATTTTGTGCTTACCGTTAACCGCATCGTTTAAATTAGTCGGCTCTCGGTTATTTGTCGGTTAACCGAATAACCATTAACTAAGTGATTCGGCAAGATTATACCAAAATAAATGATCGATAACCTAGCCAACATAAGAGCTACTTTTTTCAATTGTGAAATTTTCTATAATTTTTCACACATACTCATGTGTTCTTTTAGCAAGTTGTTATCATTGAATAAAAAATAATTTAACATGGATATATATCAATACATAATCAACTCAATCTAACACAAGTACACAATAATATCATTCTAACTTCAAACTTTATTAAAAAAGCATACAACGATACTCAACAATAATTACTCAATTCGTAAACCCCATCAAATTACATGGAAGTTTAATGTTACTAATTGATGTCGAACAACTATGCGCAATTCTGACTTTCTACTGTGTTCCTTCTAAAACTTTTCCTTTAATTTATTTTCATTTGAATCTAAGTCACTATTACAATTAGGATAGTCAAGGGTCTTGTAATCCTTCAAACACCCCATTATTTTCGGCCTATGTTTGCAGCTCATGGAAGTGTATTATTTTGGCTTTAACTATGAGGATGCTTGTAATCGGTTAGTCGGTTAACCGTTTAACCGTCGGTTATTAACCGTTTAACCATCAGTTAGTTATTAGCTTAATTTGACTACCGGGAACCGACCGTTTATCATTTAATCGGTTCGGTGTAACCGTTAAGCACTGGTTTCAGTTCGGTTATCGGTTACACCGTTAATGGGATAACCGTTTATTAGTGCAATTGATACCAAAGGTAAGATAGGCTGACGGTAAAGCTGTCGCGACAGGAGGTGAAGCCCTGTTGAGGTTCTCGGGTAATCAACAACAACAAAAAAAACTTTGGATATGTATTTTTCAATAGAGGGTAAATTGCAAGTTTGGTCACTGAAATTACTTAAAAGGGTTCACGTTTACCACTAAAATTAATTTATTCCATCTGTAGTCACTAAGATTAGTACAAGAGTTAAAGTTTGGTCACTCTCCGTTAGTCTCCGTTAACTTTATATGACATGGCAGTCAACTTAGAGAGTTGACAGTTAAATAAATGATGTGGCAATTAAAAATAATAATTTAATCTTTTAAAAATGTCACCTCATTATGACAATAAATTAAATAATAATAATAATAATTGCAAAAATCTCTAATGGTTGTTTAGGAAATATGAAACCTAGTTTGTAAGTTGTATATGAATGGGTTTTGTAAGAATGTGTTTATCTAGTTGAAATGTTAAAGGAGTTTAACGGAGAGTGACCAAAGTTGAAATGTTTTATTAATTTTAGTGATGACAAATGGAATTAAATATTTTTAGTGACCAAACGTGAACGTTTTTAGTAATCCCAATGATCAACATTGTAATTTACCCTTTATTTTTTATTAAAATTTAACATGTCAGTTGCCATGTCATCGATGAATGTATTTTCTGTTAACTAATAACGAAAAACTTAATGGTTGGTATACAATTTTCATGTCGAAAGTTTCGTAATATAAATGGCACTTTCGCTAAAGGTTGGTATTTATATTGGTATTAGCCCGAAAAAATTATCAACCAATAATGCCAATTTACACTCGTCTTATCCCATAGCGAATTCAATCAGGAGGTGAAATTGTCCTAAAATTCCTCAAGTGAGTCCTCTTAGTGTTTCAACCATCGACGTTGTTGTCACCTGTTCTCCTTATTGCCCAATCTTCACCTGCTTTACTTCACAATTCTTCACTAGGTTTCCTAATATCATTACAGAAAAAGGGTAAACATATAACTTATTAGTGAAAATGATATATCAAACAATAAAAATTATTTATTAAGTATGGCTTAACAAAAATGAGCTACTTATTTTGATAAGTAATCATACTTGAGTTGCATTTTAGATCTCAACTTGATCAAATTGTAGATTGTCGACCAGATGTCCTTGGGTTTGAACCAATAATATTGGTAGAGCTTTCATAATTATGACCACTAATTTTTTTTATAACTGGCCGGGAATTTCAATTAAACCAAAAGAGTGTCATTACAATCCACTTTAAGATGTGGTAAAAGAAAAAAACAGGTGGCACTGAAACCACACTCCCGTTTCTTCCCATCGACATTTGATGAGCAGATTTGTTCCCTTTTCTCCCGCAAAACCGCCACTATTTCCAAAAGCTTCATACGTGAATGTCGCCGCCAATCCCTTCACCGCTTCCAAAATCTCGTAATTTGTTGAGTTCTGGTACCACAATAGAGGCCAGACTTGGCCTATCTTTCTTTCTTAGTTCACAACACTTGAGCGCCAATTCAGCAAATGTCAATGCTTGATCCATAGGACAATCTGTGATGGATTGATCGAGCATCTCCGCAAATTTCCCCTTCTCGATTGCTCTTTTCACATGGTGAGCTAGACCCATTGGAGGCTTGGCGGTGATTATTTGAAGTAACATAATCCCTAAGGAGTACACATCTGATCTAGTAGTCAACATACCCGTCTGTTGATACTCTGGATCTATGTAACAAAACGTTCCGGCAGCCGAGGTCATGTAGTACTGAGTAACACTATCTGCGACAGACGGAGGAACCAGCCTAGCCAGACCAACATCGCTGATCTTACTAACGTAGTTGCGGTCCAACAGGATGTTTGCAGGCTTGAGATCTCGATGGACGAGAGGCTCTGGCTTCGCTTGATGGAGGAAAAGAAGTCCAGTAGCAATCTCGGCAGCTATGTCGAACCGTTTCCTCCAAGGGATAGGAGGGGTGTTGTTTTTTCTAAGCAACCGATCTTCTAAGCTTCCATTCTCCAGGTATTCATACACCAAGCATCCATATTCGGGACAAGCACCAAGTAAGAGGACTAGATGCGGATGTCGAATGCAGCTAAGAACCTCAACCTGTATATAAAAGTATGATTATTGATGTACGGGTTTCTCATGCAGTAAAATAGCAAAACAATTGTGGTCACGTGTTAGAGAAAAATTGTTAGAAACTTAGGGTTGGTTTGCGTCATGAATTTGATTATGAATTTGAGTTCCAAATTCAATATGTTATGGACTTGTCACAAAGTTCATTGTTTGCTAGCCAATTTTAGGAGAGTAAAATCCATGGAGTCTCAAACTTTTTGGGGGTCCAAATCAGTGGACCCCCATGAACTTCGCAAATCCCATAGTTAGAGGTGGGATTTGGGTGAAGGCTAACAATCTAGCATGCCAACAAATCTATTGAAGTAAAATCGATAGTAAAATTCAATGAGAAAACAATAGACTCTTTCAAATCCATAACGGCAACAAATATATCCTCAAATCTATGGTTCAAAACTCGAATTTTACCAAACCCCTCATTTTTTCAAATCTACAAAGCAAGTGAATGTATAATCAATACAGAGGGTACGAGTAATATAATCAATATGAAAACTCACTTCTTGTTGGAATTGCTTCTTCCCTTGAGCTGCATCAGGTCTCAAAACCTTAATGGCAACTGGAGTATGATCAAGTCTTCCTTGATAGACAGGTCCATAGCCACCCTCGCCTATCTTGAACGATTGCTTGAACTTTTCTGTAGCTGATTCTATCTCTTCGATGGTGTATTTTCTGTAACGTATGTCATTTTTGGTTAAGGCATTTAAAGCACGATTCTTGGCATCCGCTTCTTTTTTAGCTTTCAGTTCTGCAAACTTTCTTTTTTGTGCCTCCATCTCAGCCAATTTTTGGGCTTTCTCAGCTGCTTCCATCGCCGCTTTGCACTTGGCCTTCTCCATTTTTGCAACCGCAAGAGCTGATTCTTCTGCAATCCTCGCCTCCTCAGCGCGACGAGCCTCTTCCAACTTCCATTGGTTTAGTTCCTCAGCCTAAACCCATTTGAATAATTAACAGAAAATATTGATATTAATCATGAACAAACCCATTGATCATAGTAAAAATCAATAAAATTACCTTCTTTTTAGCCGTTAATGCCTCTTTGCAAGCTGTGCTATACATGTTCATAGTTTGCTTAAGTTCAAGACGTAATCTTCTCATCTCAGCTTCTAACTCTCTCTACATGTAAATTATGAACTTTATTTTCACCTCATTCACCTTACAATATCTTATCCATTTACTCCATTGTCAAATGTTGTTTAAAATTTTCTCACCGTTGATTGTGATGGAGTTGAATCCCCTTGAGAGGATATAGAACCAGATGAGAAATCTGAACCCAACATGGGTCCTGGAAAGTCAGAATCATCTGAGCTGCTCGAAGTCTTTGGCCAATTGGAGGAAATATCAAGACTTTCCAATGAGACATTAGATTGATGACTTCTAGCCCTATCTTGAGATGGTCCAATGATAGGGTCATTACTACTCTCAAATGATAGTCGATCTATCCCACCATTTTTTGACAATCTTTTCCTTGATTGGCCTCTATACTCAAACAAATATGATAGAATTAAAATAAATAAATGGTAATAATTAATAATGGCTTCAATTTTTGCAATTGGCTTCAATAAGGGTAATGTCGATGTAACTTGTTGTTCCTTGTTAATGCAATGGATCTTTTCATAGAAAAATCTACATGGATAGCTATTAGCTATCCCCTTACCTAAAACCATCTTCAAGATCAAAACAATCTGGTGAACCATTGGGTAGTGGTGCCTTTGGTGGAATTGGAGAGTTTGAAACTGATCGTACTGCTGTTTTGACAGACAAAATCTTTCCCTTTAAGATTATATATACAGAACAAAACTCCGGTGCATTCTTCATTATTGTGGTTGCCAAGTCTTGAGTTTTCCATTTCCTAGAAACCAAAAGCAATTCAGTCATTTGTGTTATTGGGAAAAAATAAAGAATAAAAAACGTATTTCTCATTAGTACTTTTTACCATGTGAGAGCATATTTTGTGGAACTAGAAGCACCAACAACTATGCTTCCTATTAAGTTCGCATTGACGTAATCCAGAATTGCTCGAGCTACATCGATGGTCTCATCGATGATAACCTCCTTTAATTGAACCTGCAATTTGCCTTATAATTTTTCCTTATCTTGCGTAACTTAGATAAAGAAGAGCAATACATCAATTTAACATTGCAACATAGCATACCCCTTTACGAGCACAATATCCACGAAAAGGTGCAAAAAGATGATCAACATCATCTCCCTCTGAAACCTCAAAACCAATGAACCAACATCAAGATAATGATAATCAAAGGGAAATAGCAGTTATTTGTTATTATATATGTATTGTTTATAATTTCATATAAATGATCATCTGCAAATGTTATATTAAAGATAAAATTTAAATAAAATGAGACATAAGAGAAGGGTACCTACGATAATGATGGTTCTTGTGTCTAACATGAAGCAAAACAATGACGGGATTATTGACTAGGAGACGATCAATAGCCCAACGAACAACATGTTGGCTATTCTTCTCCTTGCCAATGGCAACCACAGTTGCATTTACCAAAGCAAAAGCTTCATCCTCTAGAGTCATTGAAGCCATTTTCTGGAACAAGAAAGTTGAGTATGGAAGAACAAAAAGATAATGAGAGATCTAATAAATTCTACAATTGCTAATGTTTGTGATGCCAAAATGTTTTGGCATCACTAACATAGCCACATTCGAAAGGCTTAAATGAAATAAAACTAAGAATTGGGCTATTGAAGCACTTGAAATCTATAAAAAAGGAGTTGTTAGGGATGGCAATGTTGGAAAATGATGTTGTTTGTGGATGAGATTGAAGGTATAATGATGAAGGTAGAAAACGAAACTCCCACAAACTCCATGCAAATGAAAACAAACTAACTTAACCAACTTCACAAAAAATGAAGGGGAAAAAAAACTAAGCTAATCTATAAAAAAATAAAAAAAAATTAAACCCAAGAACGCAACACATATTCATTTCTTGCTTGTTCTCTCTGTACTTTATTTAGATAACTTGACCATATAAGCACTTATTTTATATTTTTGTCCATCAACCATGCTGAAGTAGCATTTTCTCATAAATGTCACTTTTTATTCCAATAAATTGAAACTAATTTTCTTTTTTATATGAATAATAATAGGTAAAAGAATGACATGCATGTAGTTTTTCAATCATGAAAAGAATATCATCAATTTTTTTTTAAAGAACACATAGTTATTGATCTAACATTTTTTTTTTGAAAACCTTATAAAACCTATCCGTGTGCTCTTTCTTGTACTACTCATCACCTCTATCCATGACTATCAATTCCCTTATGTAGGGAGACGTCATTCGTCTTCCTGCTAAGGCATGAGGGATTTGTCTCGTCCGAGTATGTAGAACTTTCTTAGCTATGGTGTAAGGCAATAGACTCATACCTAGAATCTCATGTCGAAGCATAATTTGCAATGTTGTCAGAATCGAACCGGTATATGAACTAGTATAGTAAGTGATTCGCACTTTACTGGTTTAACCGGTACTAAGCCGCTATAAACCCATTAACGAACCGGTGTCTAATAAATAAATTATTATAAGTAGAAACCATTAATAGTAGTATAATTATATATTAATTCTAATATATTCCTAATAGAAAATTATATATGGCAAGTAAAGATTATCATTTTAATTTTTACATAAATATAAAGTATTTAAGCATAGAAGTTGTGATTTTTCAAAATTAAACGCAGCGTAATGATTGATGAAAGAATTTATTAGCTTTTATTTCACAAAAATGGGGCTAGACCAATTGGTAGAAGGTCTGAGTTGCCACCAAGATGTGTTGGGTTCAAATCCCAGCTCTCTCACATTTGTACAAAATTTTGAATTTGGTCAAATAGGATTCCGACCGTCAAAATTGGTTGAGCGGTTCGAATGGCTAGCACGGTTCAATCGGCCGGTTCGCGTACAAATCGGAAGATTGGACTGTGACGGTTAAGTAGCCTGACCAGACGAGTGACAGTTATATCGGTTGGACCGGTCGGTCCGGTCCGGTCCGGCTTTAACAACACTGATAATACCACCAGTTGCAATAGTCCCCTTCCAGATGAAGGTTTCGTAGATCACACATAGCGTGGGTGTGGTAATTCTAGAAAAGGAATAAAGGTCTCTACAGTATGTCAAAAATGTTAGAGGCAAATATCGAAGGAAAAGTGGCTTACTAGGTCACGTTACCTATAATACTAGGCCGTCAGCTCTCATTTGGCTAAAAAATATTCAAACAATTTTTTCATACTCTCTCTCCCTCCCTTTTTCTACATTTTCCCCTCTAATTTGATCATCGGATGAAAAATGCAGGATCCCAAGTTTAGTCTTTTGTGTTATTTTTAGGTCGAACGACTGGTGTCACTACATTATAAAATCCAACTTATTAAGAAAACCCCAAGGATTCTCTTATATGGCACCAAACCCAAATTTGTGGCTTAAGTTACAATGCAAAACCCATAGTGATGTTCTGCTCCATAATCAAATTCTATCCATTGATATGTGAAGCAAAAAATAGGATACAATTAATGGTTCACATTATTAGAGTTAAGGAGATAAATGTTTTAATTTCGGACACCTGCCACATTTTTGGTGGGTAAAGAGTGAGCTAAGACAAATTCATAGACAGCAAATACAAGATTTTTCAATATCTCACATATTTTCAATGGATTGTACCTCATTCATTTTGACTCGGAATTTCGAAAAGTTTTACATTATTTTGTTGCTTTCCAAAATAATATCTATTTTGATATTTCTGGAGCAGAATATTTCAAAGTCATCAACTTTTGTCATACCATGATATTGCCACTATGGTAATATCATGATATGGTGTTGGCATGGTGTTAGTATGAAGTATTGTAAAGTGGTAAGATTACGGTATAATAGTGGTAAGATTGTAGTATGAAGTCTTAGCATAGTGGTAAGATAATGACATAAAGGTAGTATGAAATCTTACAATAGTGGAAAGATCATTTTATGACAGTGATAACATCGTATTATGACAGTTGTAAGATTGTAGTATGAATTCAAACTATAGTAGTAATATGGTAGCATAAATTCTTACCATAGTGGTAATATCAATGGTATAAGAATGTAAGAAAGTAGTATAAGTATTACCATAGTGCTACGATGATAACAAACATTGGGATGGCATCTGGCCGGATCGGGATTGGGTACCTACCTCCCGATCCCCGCCCGTCAAGGTTGACAAATTTCCCTGTCCCCGTAGGTTAAACGAGGGGATTCTGTATGCCGTCTCCGTCAGCAAACGGATCCGGGTAACCCATGGATCATGAACAAGGATTAGAGATGCGAGCGCAACTATAAGGAAGAAAAACAAGAGAGAAGAGTGGGGGGGGGGGGGTGACTGGAGCGGGCACGATTGGAGATGCGTGCGCAATTTTGGGGTTGCAGGAGCGGAGGGAGGAGAGGAAGAAGAGAAAGAGAGAAGGGGTGAGGAGTGTCTGGATAATGGCGATCAGAAGAGGGAGGAGAGGAAAAAGAGGAAGAGTGGAGAGCGAAGGGGAGCAGTTAGCCACCACAAGAGGAAATGAGGATTAGGGTTTTTTGAACCCTTATTTAGTTTATATATTGAGCGTCCAAAACGACGTCATTTTGGAGGATCGAGCGGGGACGGGGTGGATACCACGAGATCCATCGACGCATATTGCTCGTTACTCAAGGATTTTGGATATGCCCATATCCGCCCTTTACCCATGATGGATGGGTATTCGGCGGGTCGGTCAAGGTTGCCATCCCTAAACAAACATGTGTTTGAAAGTCTTATTTTTTTCTCAGAATGTAGCAAAATTGATAACATTGTGTATAGGGTTAATTGTATAGTTGGTCACTGAGATTACAAAAAACGTTCAAGTTTGGTCACTCGAAATATTTAAATTCATTGGTGGTACTTCAGTTTACTGAAACTGTTCGCATTTGGTCACTCTCCGTCCAACTCCGTTAACTTTGGCTAATGTGGCAGTCAACTCTCAAAGTTGACCGTTAACTTAGTGATGTGGCAATTAAGAAATAATAAATAAAATAAAATTTAATCTATTAAATGTCCAAATCATTCTTACCATAAAATAAATAAATAAAATAAAATAATTATTTTAATTATCAAATTGAAAGGAACTCCGAAACCTCACCAAATGTAAAATTTGAAACAAAATAGAAAAGCAAGTTAATTGAGTTCTTAAATTGTTTTCACACAATTTAAATAAGTTACTTTCATGAGATTAACAGGTTATGAATATTAACCTGGGGGGACACAGTAAAATTGAAAATCAATTGAACAAGTTACACTACAGAAACTTGAATCAAAATCTTCCTTCCGCCATGGACAAAGAAGAAGAAAAGCTCCACATCCTGGTCTTCCCTTTCATGGCGCAGGGCCACGTCATCCCCATGATCGACACTACCAAAATCTTCACCTCCCGCGGCCTCAAGGTAACCGTCGTCACCACCCCGCTCAACGCCCCTCTCTTCTCCAAAAACCTCCACTGCAGCTTCCCCTCAATTGCCGTCGAAACCCTCGATTTCCCCGCCGCAGCCGCCGGAATGCGAGAATTTCGACGTCAGCATGGGCTTCGAGCCGTCACCAAATTCTTCGTCACCAAATGCTCTGATGGTGACGTGGCCGGTGACGGCGGAGCAATTCTACAACGACAAGTTGCTAACGGAGATCCTGGGGATTGGGATCGCGGTCGGGCCGAAGCAGCTGTACGGGGTGAAGGTGGGGAGCGGAGGGGTGGCGGATGCGGTGGGGCGGATGATGGCGAAGGAGGGTGAGGAGGCGGCATAGATGAGGAGGAAGACCGGCGAGCTGGGAAGGATAGCGAAGAGAGCAATGGAGGAAGACGGATCTTCATCCTAATCCTAACAACATAATAAGGAGATTCCAGCCCGCAGCACCATTAATTCCTGTTTTCCTGCGCTCTGCGCATTTCACGGGAGGCCAAATTGGTAAAATGGCTTCTTTGCATTCGATTGAGATGGGCCACTGGTAGAAAATGTCTGGGCCCTCCCTCAAAGCCCAATCCTGTCGCGCCTGCAAACTTGAACGCCCTCATCGGGCTCTCTCTCCCAAATGAACCCCAGCTTCCAGCCGTCGCCCGCCCAAACAACATCGCCGCCTGCCCAAACAGCCTCGCCGCGAAACTCGCCGCTCGCAGCCTCTGTGAAATCGAACCTCACCGCAACATCGCCGCCAGCCCAAACAATCTCGCCGCCGTAATTCAACATCGCAGCTGTCTCTCTCTTCCTGTCTTTCGTGTCCGCCAACTCTCTCGCTGTCGGCGACCGGCCGGAAATCTAACCTCACCGCCCGACTCGAGCATCAACTCGGAGCCTGTCTTTCGCGTCCCCTAAATCCGGCAGGCCGTGTTGTGGATGTGGAGATTTTGTTTCCCCTTCCTTCTCCCCTTGGTCGTTTAGTTGGTCGCAGGAGTGATTTCCAGCGGTCGAAGAGGAATTGAACCATAGTGCTGGTCCTAGAATTTACTGGCGAAGTATCCCTCTCTCTCTCTACCCACTTCCATACCAATTTTCTTTCTAGCTATGTACACACCTGGAAGAAGGGGCACTACCCCCGAATAGAAAACCTAATTAGCCACTTCTTTCCCCCGATAAAATTCCTGGCTAATAGAGAGATGGGCTATGTTTTTGCATTTGTTCCTGAATTCTTTAGATGAACCTTGCCCATGTTTTGCTGAAAGCTTTCGCTCTTCATTTGGGTGCGTAGATATATTAGGTCTGCTCCACCAATCTTTGTTCCCTCGGTCGAATACAATTGCCACCACTGGGATAAAACAACAGCAGCACTCGAGCGGCTATTAGCATCACCAGTCCACAAGTCTTTCTTTAAGGTTCACACCTGTAATCCTTTCTTACCTCTTTTTGTATTTTTTTCCCATTTATTTCGTTTGATGAGGATTGTTCCTTTCACTGTTAAATAGTTCAGCGTATGTTGATTTGTGCAATTGATTCTGGCTTGCTTTCAGTATGATTTTGATTTCAGTCTTGAATAGTTTAGTTTGCTCGCAGGGAAACTGAAACTTGCTCTATCAGTAGTCATATAATCATATCCTTATTCAATTACCAGTGGTGTCCTGAATGGCTCTTCCTTGAGCTAATTCCCTTGATTCTCATTTAGATTGGCCATAAATAAATGCAATAGATGGGCTAAGCCTCTGTTTTTTCGGGGTACTGCGCTGAGGATGGGGCTTTTGTTTTAATTTATATTGGTCATATAAGTCCAAAATTACTTCTAATTACTTCCTTCTAATCATATATTATTATATTAGTGTTTGCAAATACAATTTGAATTAGTGCTACAATGTTAAAAGTATAAATTCAATTTGTACAAAAATATATCGATACAAACTATATTATAACGTTAAAGGACAGTTCCGTTTGTATCATAAATGAATTTTTATGAGAAGATATATGTAAAACTAAATTTGTAAAGTGACATTAAAAGTACAATTTAGTTTGTAGTAGAAAAATATTTGTACGAAAAGGTATACACAAAATGAATTTGACTATAACGTTAAAAATATAAGTTCAATTTGTACTATACATACATTTTTTTCAAATAAAAGCATTGTAAAATTCATCTCTACATATTTATTGAAATTATTATTAGCAGTTTTGTTTTACTGTATTCATTTAGCTAATTTATAATATTGTTAGTTTATTAATATAATTTGGTGTATAAGCAAGGTTCATAACCACTTTGTTATTAGTTTTCAATTATTCATATTACAATTTTTATAATTGATATTAACTAAACATCGAATTAACTATACTAACAAAATAGTATCCATTTTGACATATTTGGAATAAAATGTATGTTATCTAGCATCATATATGATAGCATTCATGAACTATTAATTCTTCTATAATGGTACCCAATCTATGCAACAATTCCTAATCGTGTTTTCCCACCATCAATTTTTTGTTAGTTTGTTATGAAAGTGGGTCTCGCCTCCCTTAGTAGACTTTAACTAAGCTTCCAATCTTCCTATCATGATACTCCCCACCTAATTCACGATTTATAAATTATAAATAAAACCACCACAGATAAAAAAATGACATTCATGGTAGGTTTAATTATTTTCATAGTTGACCACCATGGTTTCCTAGCCAATTTTGAAAATAAATTTTGCAGATATACAAGAAAGAAGAAACGTATTTATTGGCGAATAGTCAATGCCTACAAATTATTCGTTAAGTTTTCAATCTATAAATTATCAAATTTATATGTTGGTCTATTGGTTGTTTGCATCAGGGGAAAGAAGAAATCTGATAAAATGTCCATGAGACATAAAATTCTACTAATATTTAGTGTTTTAAACATTTTACTATTAAAGATTGGCGTCTAATAAAAAAAGTAGGAACAACCTATTGTGAAGAAAGAAAAATGCATTATAATTGGTGGGGATGACGGTGCTTTAGATGGTTGAGGCAGAGTGATCACATGAAATTCTAAATAAAATTTGCGAGAATAGATAGACAACAAACCAATTTGAAAGTCCTCTAAATTAAATGAGCAAAAACCACCAAAGATGTCAGGAATAGAACTGATGAGTACTAACCAAGTCCCATAAAAAACAATTCATTCCTTAGAATGATTGTGGCTAGAAAAAGGATCACCGAAGGCAATATGAGAAAACCAACCCCTAATATGAGTACATCTGCATCTTACTGATTTCATTTCTACATAAAACATTGACATGCATTTAATAACGATTCTAATTGATCACAAATCAAGCTAAACAGAGCAGGGATAAATATGACTCACAACAATAGAATTGTATTGTGGGTACCATATAATAATTAGGACAAAAAAAGAACAAAATTCTAATGGCTAAGAACACATCATAATAAAAAAGAGCTTCCAGGAAATATAGAATCGAAATGTCAAATATTGAGGCCAAGAAGTGAAAAGAACCAGAAAAAAAAACATGGAGTTGTCTCCGACGATGAGGAGTAAATAGAAGGATTCTTTTAAAGCAATTCTAGGAGTCGGTTCTCTTTCATGGGGTTTTTCTTTCATTTATCGTACGTGAATTTAGTCAGTCAGGATGTCGGTTGAACTATTTTATTCTCTTTTTATATTTCGAATTAAAGAGGATGTCGGTTGAACTATTTTATTCTCTTTTTATATTTATGGTTAAAGAGGATGTCGGTTAAACTATTTTCTTAATTTATAAACGAATCCGGCCAACCGGCCGGGCACGTGACTAGTATGCAAATGTCGGTGCTTTGATCGGAGAGCCCTTTCAATTTGATAATTGTAATAATTTTTTATTTTATTTATTTATTTTATGATAAAAATGAGTTGGACATTAAAATATATTAAATTTTAGTTTATTTATTATTTCTTAATTGCCACGTCATTAAGTTAATGGTCAACTTTGAGAGTTGACTGCCACGTCATCCAAAGTTGGAAAAAATCCCACTGTACACATGTTCTTAAAAAAAATTCCCAAAATACATAAGTTATAAATTTTTTCCCCAAAATACACATGTTTGGCATTAACCGTTTTTGACAAACGCAGTGAAGAATATCACTGCGTTTGACAAAGACGGTGAATAGTTCACCGTTTAAAATAAAAACTGTGACGTATTCACCGTCTTCATTTAAAACGGTGAACAACCAGCGAGGCAATCACCATTTTAGAGGGACACGGTGAATCAATCATCGTTTTAATTAAAAGCGGTGACATTTAAACCGCGTTGATTGGCCACGATGAAGCGAAGCGGATCGCTGACGTGGACAAACGCGGGGTATTCACCGCGTTAAACAAACACGGTGAATACCCCGTGTTTGTTTGCGTCAGCGATCCGTGTCGCTGACGCGTTCACCGTGGCCGTCGGATGCGGTGAGGCTCGGATCGTGGTTTTCTTCCTAGATCCGACGCCTCACGCTAAGCCACGTCGCTCGATCCGCGCCCTTTCACCGTCATTGAGAAACGCGATGCCTTCACCGTTTCTGACAGAGGCGGTGAATTCCCCCCAGAATTAATTCGGCTGATCCCTTCCCCCAACTATAAATAGACCCTCCCCCCCCCCCCCCCCCCCCACTTACAACTCACACCACAACCATTTCACTTCTTTCTCCCTCAATTTATCCGCTCTAGTCTCGTTCTAAGTATGCTCTGTGGTTGCGGCTAAGTCCGATCTTCCACATTAGAAAGAATTACTAGAGTTTGACCCTAAAGCCCCCGTCCCGCTAAGCTCCCGTCCCTTACAAACCCGAACCCGTCGAACCTCTGTCCGGCTTCTGCCAAAAAATGGACGAAGAGGCTCTTCGTGTAGGTTTTTTTTAATCGAAACAATTTGATTTTGTGATTATTTTTTTTATCAAAACAATCTCCGATTTCATTACTTTTTTTATAGATGGGTGCCGAGATATACGATCCTCGATTGTATATCCATTATGGGCCAAGAGATATGAGTCTCTTAACCGATCAAGAAGCTCATTGCTCCCGTGCTATTTGGGATAACAATCCGGTAATTTGATGATTTATTTGGTTTATTTTATTATTTTCTAAGGTTTTATTTTGCTTTATTTAAACTAACAAATTGATGTTTTACCTATTTTTTTGAAGGAATCACTTGTTCCCGTCGTTCATAAAGGGACCACAAACTTGCCCGCTTGACATCCACGATTGGCGCCCTATATAGAGAGGACCGGGTTGGGTATGTTGCGTCATTTCATGCGGATCGAAATCGACAACGATCTGCTTACGGCAATGGCGGAGCGATGGCGTCCCGAAACCCATACGTTCCACCTTGCGGAGGGGGAAATGACGATCACCCTCAAAGACGTGGCGATCCTCACCGGGCTGCCGATTTCTGGAGATGCCATCATTGGTTCGACTACCAAACCCGAAGGAGGTTGGGGGCCGCTCATTCTTAGGGAATTGGGATTTGACATGCCGACCACCACACCATTCTAGGATGGGGGCATCCACCGTTGAATGCGGGACAAGTGTCGATCCCGTGGCTGGTAACTCACATCCAGAATGAGGTGGAAATCAATGACGAGACTCCGGAAGATCAAGTGGAGCGCTATGCACGCATCTACCTCATTGGTTTGGTGGGTGGATTTCTGTTCCCCGACAAGTCAAACCGGTGGATTCAAGGCATACGGTTGCCATTGCTCACTGGTGACTGGGACGCAATCGGGGAAAAGAGTTGGGGATCGGCCGTGTTAGCTGGCCTATACCGGGAGCTGTGCACTTGCTCGAAGGTGGGAGCAAAACAAGCTGGTGCTGCGATGTTTATCCTACAACTGTGGGTATGGGAGCATCTTCCAATGTTCTCACCTCTAGACCCACGTCCATACCGGAGAGCCGATGATGAGCTAAACTTTCTGCAAAATCCCCCTTAAGGTGTCAAGTAAGTTTATTCGGTACTTAGCCTAATTTAAAATTATTCCATGCTTAGCTAGATTTAAATTGAAATTATTCCGTACTTAGCCTAAATTAAAATTATTCCATGCTTAGCTAGATTTAAATTGAATTTATTCCGTACTTAGCCTAAATTAAATTTATTCCATGCTTAGCTTGATTTAAATTGAATTTATTCCGTAATTAGCCTAATTTACAATTATTCCATGCTTTTACTTACAAGGTGGATAGGAGCAAATACGAATGACCATCAACCTGAGCATTCGTTACTGTTTTATCGTTTTGAGCTAGATAAGCCTTGGTGGAATCAGGTAATCATGTTCTATCATATTTTAACAAGTTAAGGTTTTTCAATTTAAATGGTCGCTAATTGCATTATTTGAATGAATATAGGTTATTTGGGATCCATACCCACGTGAAGTGGTCGAATTGCATCATCTTAGAAACCCTCTGGATCACGAGACATGGTTGTGCAAGGTGCCATTGATCTGTTGGCACCTCGTTGAGTGGCACCTACCCGATCGTTGTTTGAGGCAATATCGAATGGAGCAACCAATTCCACAAGACCCGCCTCGAGGTTTCAGGGAGCTCCATGCCATCGACCTCCGACACGCTTCAAAGAATTGGATCCTAAAGCATCAGTACTACATCAACATCTGGGAGAATAGAGGGACATGGGTGGTCCAAGGGATGCCGGAGACGAGACCGATGGGCTACCACGATGGGTACATGCAGTGGTATCGGAAGTTCACCAATAGATGGGTGTCAAAGCAAGGTGCTGTGATGGGTTCGTTGGTAAGTCATCCTAATCTCCCTCGTGAGTCTAATTATTTTGTTTTAGGTTTAATTAATTTTGATTTATTATATACATGCTTAGGTTGATGGTTTGGAACACGCCAAACACACCCTCGATAGTGCGCCAACCATGGATGAGCGCAAGACTTCATGGTTGAGCAGGCTTATGAACAACCTCTTGAGTTATACCCGAGAGCAAAGGAGGGATGTCGTGGCCTATCCTCCCATTCCCGCTCTGGCACGCCCATCATTCCGTGAAGGTCAGCCCATTGAGCCCCCGGTTGAGCCCCCACGAAGGAGCAAACGTAGGCCTCTGCCTACTTTCGAAGAGGTGCGTACAACTCAAGCAACCGAGCTCACTAAACCATTTGAGTACTCGTGGGCACCTGCATCGGATGTCGCTGGAGGGTCATCAAGCAGGCCATTGAACGCCATCGGCAGGTTGATCCTATTGCGAGTATTCTTCCGATGGCACCCATCCTCCACTACTACCTCCACCGTAGTTGATTGAACTACCACCCTCTCCGTAACCTCCTGTATAACCACCTCCTTCGTAGTTGCTCGAACTACTACCCCATCCGTACCCTCCTGCAAAACCATCATCATAAGAATACTGGTGAGAATGAGTTTCACCGACCGCCTCGGTCTCAACATACACCTCCGCTTGCCGCATCCCGTTATCGCTTAGGAACTGTAACATCATCGTAACCGCGTCATCATCGTTTATGACAACTTCTTGGTACACAAGACCGCCAGTACTCATACATGGATACCGGTAAGTAATTTTACCAAGTCTCGTCTGTCCGCTCGTACAAACCCTGTGTGCACAAATATCACAGAGTTCTTGAAAATTGAATCGCGACTCAAGTTTCAGCTTAGTGGATACACCGTCCTCATAATCAATCCCTATGTCAGAGTTTGTAACCCTTCCATTCCACCGAATAATAAGTTGAAACTTCTTGAATTTACCCATATCTACAATTTACAATAAGTAACTATTAGCATAATTCCAGTAATTCATAACATCGGTCATATTTGCTACGATAAGTAATTCATAACATAACTAACAATATAACTACTAGAAACAACCATTAGGAATTAATACGAAAATTAAATCATACAGAAAATTCTTGTTCTGTGTATGTTGCTCGGTTTTGGCTGCTGAAATTTGAAGAGGGGGGAGGGATTACGTTTTTAGAAATGCAGGTGGGAGTGGTATTTAAAGTAAAATCGGCCAGTATTCACCGCCTTTGTCTAAAACGGTGAACAATATCACCGCGTTAGTCTCAAACGGTGAACATTAGGTAGCTGTGACCTAATTTTCACCTACCAGGTTCGGGAAACGTGGGAAATAATCAACCCCTTAGTCTGAGGCGGTGAATATGTTCCCCGCTTTTCACTGCTTTTGACTTAAACGGTGATGTCTTCACCGTTTTTGTTGAACGCGGTGAATACTTCACCGCTTTCTAAAAAGACGGTGAACATGTCACCGTTTTATTTTAAAACGGTGATATGTTCACCGTGTTTGACAAAGGCGGTGATTATATTCACTGCGTTTGTCAAAAACGGTGAATGCCAAACATGTGTAGTTTTGAAATTTTTTTTATAACTTATGTATTTTGAGAATTTTTTTTTAAGAACTAGTGTACTTTGGGATTTTTTCCATCCAAAGTTAACGGAGTTGGACGGAGAGTGACCAAACGTGAACGGTTTCAGTAAACTGAAGTACCACCAATGGGTTTAAATCTTTTGAGTGACCAAACTTGAACGTTTTTTGTAATCTCAGTGACCAACCGTGCAATTAACCCGTTGTGTATATCATAATTAATACAAATCTTTCTATGTAAATGTTTTTAGATTCCAAGTTAAAACGAAGGAGATATGATCCAATTAAAAATGAGGGATTATAAAAAGTATACTCCCACTAGTCAAGATCTTATCTCCTCTATAATCCTTGTATAGAACCAAAAGTAAAGAAGGGCGTGAAAATTACCTACCTGACCCTCATGTCCTTATATTAATTTCTGGCTATCATATCTTTGGTAGATTGACGAATGGAGATGATGTGTTTCATAGTTTTTGCTGAATTTAGTTTTGAACCATATTTACTCCCCAAATTTACTGCTCCAAGTCCCTAACTATGTATAATCCAAAGATGGAAAATTTTTCGTCCAGTGTGGGGCGTTAATAACACTTCACTAAAATCCATTATTTGTCAAGTAATAATGTTTTATGGCTTGTTATATCGTTATGTGTCATACAGGTTTTTTTTAATAATAAAACATCAATTTGTTACTAGTTTGTTCATGATTAAATTCAAATTAAACTGTGAACCTTGAATCCCTTTCTTGCCATGAAATCATATTTTAATATAAAAAATTTAGATGATTGTTTGAAAAAAAAGACCACAAAATTTTGGCTGATTATTTATTATATATTGTAAATTGGAAGAAAACCTGTCTTGGCAGGAGCAAAGATTGGCACAGTGCTAGAGGCTGTAGCATATGCTATTCAGGGAATGCCGGGGCATTTCATCAAGGCTAAGGTACTGATCGATGTTCTACAGCCCCTGCGTTCTCAAGTGTATGTGAGTATCCATTGGCGGGCGAGTTCTGGGTTACGTTGGTGTACGAATTCCTTCCTATGTTGTGCTACCACTACGAAAGACTTGGCACATAGCTCTAAATTGCACATTCCCGGATCCAATTGGGATCGAGCACTATGGACTTGAGCTAACTACAGATATCATTGGATATCGAGTGGAGGAGGCTGCTTTCATTCTGCAGCTGTTGAGGCCTCCAATTCAACCTTCTGTTTGGTTGAATCCTCAAGCTGGTGGAATGGGGTAGGATAGTAGAAAGCAGAAGAGGGATGTGGAGATGGAGGACGCTGCTGTGGAAGAAGAGCACAAATCAGTGGTGTTTGCTCTACCCGCCAAAAAACAAGTTGAACAGGAGCAGGGTATGAGGAATCCACACTTTAAACCTGCAAAGAAGATTGAATACAAGGTTCAAGGGAGCGGATCGAATGGTGGTGGCAATGGGATTGGAGCTGGACGTGGACACTCTTACAAAAATAAGGGCAAGGGTGGACAAGGGCAGTATAATGTGTATGGCAAAGGGCAGAGACCTGATGAAAGGTTCCGTCCGAATTATTTTTGAGGAGGCTATGTGTCTGTTCTTGGTCACCGAAGTAGAGAAGGCTTCAATGATGGCGGCTTGAAGCAGCTTCCAAGGGGCGGTGCTGGACAACTTCAGAGCAGGCATGCCAATGAACCTAAGCTACAGGCTACTCCAGGGACGGGGAAGTAAAAGGGGAAGGATGCATTTCGAATGACTGCACCTGACCCTGAAGAGATCGATGAACGCAAGCGGGCTGCTGGGAAAGTGGAAGGATTGCAGTTTGATCCTACTCCGGTAAAGAAAAAATGTGTTGACAGTGCGGTGGAGGAAACCGGCCAAGAGTGGTCCCAAACCGATAAATGAAGATGATTGCTTGGAACGTAAGGGGTATAAGGCCGTCTCTTATGTTTCAGTCGTTGCTTGGTTTTTGTAGGATGAAGAAGCCAGATGTTGTTTTCCTTTCGGAAACAAAATCATGTAGGCGCGTAGTTTCTCGTAGGATGCGGGGTCTTGGTTTTCAGCATTTTTTCTTGTCGATGCAGTTAATGCTTCAGTTGGGTTGGCTCTAGTTTGGGACATGGGAGTGGACCTTACCATTGTGGAGCATTCTGGGTTTTTTTAATTTCTTATGGTATTAATGAAAATGGCCCTTTGGAGTATGTTTGTGTGTGTTTATTTTTTCAGTGATGTTTCGATTAGACAACAACAAGTTATTGAACTGCGTCATTATTGTTCTAATCTTGATGTTCCCTATGTGGTGTTGGAGGATATGAATTGTGTGATGGAAGCATCGGAAAAATCTAGCGATTTGCTATGGCACCCCAGTAGGGTGGCAGGGGTGCGTGATTTTGTAAATGATCTCGCATTGCAGGATGTTGGTTTTATGGGTCCGCAATTTACATGGTCTAATAGATGCATGGGGGCAGAGTGTATCATGGAACATCTTAACATGGTTCTAGCATCTCCTCTATGGATGGAGAAATTTTCGGAGACGGTGGTTAAATATTGTACGGACCTTGGGTCTGATCACAGAGCTTTACTTGTGGTCGATAAACCATTTGTAAGGAGCTCTAAGCCACTGTTTAGATTTGATGTGAGATGGGCTGAAAATCCACAAACAAGGTTTCTTGTGAGCTATGCATGGAGTCAACCGTATAACGGTTCGCCTATGTTTCGACTATGGCAACTCCTAAAGGCTCTTCGACACCTATTATACGATTAGAGTCGCGCTGGAACGACAAACTCGGCCTGGAATATTCGGATCCTACAGACGGAGATTGAGGCGGTAAAGGGTGAAATAAACGTGGACTGGGACCGAGTGATGGAGCTTGAGCGTGACTTAGCTCGGCAGTGGGTGAATGAAGAAATATTATGGCGTCAAAAATTGAGGGTACAACGGTTAGGTGAAGGGAATCAAAATTCAGCGTACTTACATACGGTCACAAGAACTCGCCGTCAGAAAAATTTCATTGATGGGTTATTCAATAATGATGGAATTTGGGTGACCGATGAAGGCCAGAAGGGCGTAGTGGCGGGGGATTTCTATGATCATTTATTCCAGTCGGAGAATAAGATACAGGATATGGCAGCTCGAGTGACTGATCTTCCGATTCCTACTTCCGTCACCGAGGAGATGAATAGGAGATTGACGGTGGAGGTAATTGTGATGGAGATTAAGCGAGCAGTGTTCAATATAGGAGCAACACGGGCGCCAGGATCAGATGGCTTTACTGGAAAATTCTATCGTAGCTATTGGGACATTTTTGGTCCAGATGTGGTGGAGGCGGTCCGGTATTTTTTCGGTCTGGTAGACTACTGAAAAGTTTTAACCATACATGGTTGAATTTGGTACCTAAGGTGGAAACAGTTGAAACTATGAAGCAGATTCGACCGATAAGTCTTTGTTAGATGTTTTATAAGATTATTTTGAAAATCATGGCTGAGCGAATGACCATCATTTTGCCTTCTATTATCTCACCGGAGCATAATGGGTTTATTCGTGAACGCCAGATTGTAGATAATGTACTGATTGGGCATGAGATTATGGACTATCTTAAGATCAAAAAGCAAGGGAAAAAGGTTACTTGGCTCTAAAGGTTGATATGGAAAAGGCCTATGATATAGTTGAGTGGCCTTTCTTGTTTGCTCTAATGACTAAGATGGGGTTTAGTTCTCAATGAATTGGGTGGGTACAGGAATGTGTTTCTACAACGACATTCTCTGTAATGATGAATGGTACGTCATCTGGGTACTTTAAATCAACAAAGGGATTGCGACAAGGAGATTCGTTATCTCCATTATTATTTGTCATATGCTCTGAAGGATTTGCGGCGCTAATAAGAAAGGCTATACATGCAAGAAGTTTAATCGGGGTCAAGGTGAATCCTCAGAGCCCCAGTGTGTCTCATCTTTTCTTTGCTGATGACTCATACTTGTTTTTTCGGGCATCCAAGTGTGAATGTGAAACGTTGCTTGAGTTGTTGAAGGAGTATCAGGATTTGAGTTGGCAGAAAGTTAATTTGAGTAAATCAGCGGTGTGCTTTAGTGAAAATGTGAATCCCCCTTATGCAGCGGAGATGGCGGCCATTTTAGGTGCGGGAGCGATTGGTGTTCAGGATAAGTACTTGGGTCTTCCGTCCTTAGTTCACCGATCAAAATTGGAAATGTTTAGGTATCTGGAAGAGAGGTTATTGGCCGAAATCCAAGGGTGGAAACAGAAGAAACTGTCTTGGGCGACGAAAGAAGTTCTACTTAAGGCGGTTGCAGTGGCACTTCCAATTTATGTCATGTCTTGCTTCCTTTTACCAGTGACTCTATGTCGTAAGCTGGATAAGTACATGGCAAGATTTTGGTGCGGTTTTTCGGTGGAGAAGGAAAAGGCTCATTGGGTGTCGTGGCGTAATCTGTGCATGAGCAAATTTGACAGGGGTCTGGGTTTTTGACGGTTTGAGAATTTTAATAAGGCTCTGTTGGCAAAAGTAGCTTGGCGGATCTGGAAGGAGCCGGAGTCGTTGCTTGCTAGGGTGTTGAAAGGTAAGTACTTTCCGCGGACGTCTATTCTTTCAGCGACACGTCGCTCCAGGCCCTCTAGGGGGTGGACTAGTATCCTTCATGGAAGGTATTTGCTTCTCAAGGATCTTGGATGGCAGATTGGGGAGGGATCTCATGTTAGGATTATGGAGGATAACTGGATCCCGAGAATTCGAACGGAGGACCTTGAGCTTAAAGCTTCGGCGCCTGATTTGTCAGGGGTGACAGTTGACTCTCTGATCATTCCCGATAAGGGAGAATGGTGTTCGGATTGTCTTAACCAGTGGTTCCCTCGGCCGGTGGTGCGGGCTATTCAGTCTATACCATTGCCGAGGGGTGAGGTGGAGGATAGGCAAGTCTGGACAGGTGAGGGGGATGGGGAGTACACAGTGAAATCGAGATATCATTTGGCTTTCTTGTATGCTAAAAGGTTCCAAGATTGGAAGGATGAGGTCTCCTTCTTTGATATGGCTTTCTGGAAAAAGATGTGGGGGACTTCCCATTCCTCCAAAATTGAAGTGTTTCCTGTGGCAGATTATGAAGCGGATCCTTCCTACTATGTAAGCTATAATTGAGCGGATGGGTAGAGTACCAAAAGAGGTGGAACCTGATCCTGAGGATGCTACGTCTATTAATCCTAGGTGCCCGGTGTGTTGGGCGCCTTTGGAGACTTTGGAGCACATGTTTCTCTCGTGTAGAATGGCGACGATGTTGTGGGAGAGGTTGGGCTTGGATGTAGGACATGTGAGGCAGCCTCCTTTGAAATTTGCCTGGTTCCTTCGCAGATTTTTTGAGCAGGATCCTAGTGTAGAGAGGGTGGTTAGGTTTATAGCATTGTTATGGAGGATATGGAAGAGTCGGAATTGGGTGGTTTTTTACCATGTCCAGTAAGGGGTGGATACACTAGTGAGGCAGTATGAGGAGCAGGTCTGCGAATGGTTGGCTCTGGTCGAGTCTGGCCGGGATAGTCAAGGGCAGGGGTAGCAACTTCGTTGGCAGGATGGTGGGGATCAAGGGCAGTTGGTGCATTTGCCCTATCGTTGCTACGTGGATGGTGCTGTCCTCTCAGGGTCGCATGGTGCTGGGGGCTTGGTGGTCTATGGCGGGTTGGGGAGGGTTTGTTTTGTGCAAGGCTTTCGTTATGCAGGTCTGGAGGATCCCTTTCTGGTGGAATTGGTGGCGTTTCGTGATGCGGTTCAGTGGTGCTCTTTGAAGGGTCTCGTTGAAGTGCAATTTTGCGGGGTTGCGAAGGTCGTCATTGAGAAAATTCAGAATATGGATACTCTTTTTGTGAAGGGTGGACAGATTCTTGAAGAGATTCGGAAGTTGTGACATCGGTACTAGCGGTTTGAGATGACCTTTGTTGGCAGGAGTAACAATCGGGTGGCCCATGAGGTGGCTAGGAAGACCCTTTCTTTGTTGCCTGCGGTTGTAGATACTCTTGATTTTAGTCGTTGGTTTATTCTTAGGTTGTAAACTTTGCTAGCTTTTTGCCTTGGTAATACAAGTGATCTACTGATAAAAAAAAGAACAAAACCTGCCTTGGTCAATATTTATTTTGGAGCCAATAGGATACAAAATTCCTGCCCATAAAATCCTGTAAAATTCGATCGTATCGTGATACAATCGAATTTTACAGGGCAGAATTTTGTATCGGAACCCATATCTTATTTTTTCGATGCGATCGAATTTTGCAGGGCAAAATTTTGTACCGGAACCCAGGTCTTAATATTTTTCGCTGGTTCATCCATTCATTGGCAGTACTTGGCCAACCCAACCCGACCCAACTGGTTACTGGTAGCAGGTATAGTGAGTGGACTTCTTCCTTTCCCGTATTGCCATTTCCTTCTTCCATTGCTTTAGTTGCTGTTACTTTCTTGCTTTCTAAATTCTAGATAAATTGCTGCAGAATTATTAGAGAGAGATAGAGAGAAGAGTGAGAGGGAGGGAGCGAGCGAGCTATGCAATAGAGGGAAAATTTGACAAGAGGCTCAGATGGGTTGCCTCAGATCCAGGCAACTATGGCGTTAATAATATCAAGAAAGGGTAACCATACCATCCTTTTTGTTAATAAATGTCGTCTTGTGATTCCTGGGACTTGTGCTTTCTTTCTCCTTTCTCATGGCCCTTTTTATCTCATCATTTATTTCGGTTCAAAGTTGTGGATGATGGGTCGTTTCTGTTTTCTCGATTGATTTCTTGATTCTGGGGGAATTTGTTTTTTTTTTTTTTTTTTTGTTGTAAATTCTTTCTTCCCTCGTGGATTTCAAGTTTCTATTTTCTCTGGTCCTTTATTGTTGATGGAAGTTGACAGAGAAGACTCCAGAGAAGAAGAAGCTGATGAGTCTTCTACTACTGAGTCTATAAGGTGGAAAGTTCGCCGTCCATTTTAGTTGACCAGATCTGCCTTGCCTTGTCCTCCCTTGCAATTTCTGCTTCTGCTACGGCATGGGGAATGGGCAGCTGAAACCCACCGCCATTCACATTCTGGAATCATTTTCGGTAGCTATTTTGGTTGAATAAAAAGTAATGATGATTTCAATGGGACTGAAAGGTAACTTTCTGTACTTGCTGCTGGATAGGGATTTTGATGGAGGGGATGTATACGACGGTGCTACTGCCACTTAGAGTAGGTAATTTAGCTTGTGAAAACACGACTTTAGATACCCACTTGGATATCAAAAGGCAGAAGAAGTGTATGGCAGAAGCAGCTAGACAACAATCTGATGGTCCTGAAACTGAAGTTTCTACTTTTGTCAGGGACAACAATTGTAATTGTGGTGACTTGGCTAATGAAGTTGTTGACGGAATAGTGCTGGTTTCAAATCAAGTGGAGGAAGGAGGTGGGGAGGGCTTGTTGGACATGATATCTGAAGAGGAGGATAAGAGCAATTGGGTCTCCGGGATTGAAGATGGTGAGGAAGATGATTCTTTGTCATTAGAAGGTGATCAGAATCTTGAGCTTGTTAGTTCATGTTCCCTTTCGGTAGCTAGTGAGACTAGCAGCTTATTTGGGGAAGAATTCTTGATTTTTGAGGCCAACTCCGAGTTTGGAACAAGTAGTAGTTCACTAGAGGTTGTTGACCAGAGCATCTGTGGTGTTGATATTAGCTACACAGCCACAGATCTGGATGAGTCAAGTATTGTCTCTCAAAATTCTCTAGCTGATGCAGCGAGCCACGCAGAAGAAGTTAATACTACATCCTGTTCAGACACAAAGACTATTCCTCCTGTTGTTGTTCAGTTGGCGCTGGAGAAAGAGGCTCGTGGAGCAGCCATTGCTCGTAGTGTCTTTGAGTTGGACTATGTGCCCCTCTGGGGTTTTACATCTGTTTGTGGAAGAAGACCAGAGATGGAGGACGCAGTTGCAACCGTGCCTCAGTTTCTGAAAATACCTATGCAAATGCTAGTTGGTAACCAATTGCTGGATGGCCTAAGCAAGTGTATAACCCATCAGACTGCTCATTTTTTTGGAGTCTATGATGGTCATGGAGGGTCACAGGTAGGCGCATGCCCTTGCTCCTTATATCTCTAATTTTTGTCCTTCATTAAAATGTATCGGTTCCTCTTTGAGCATGTCGTTCTTTTCTATTGTCAGGCTTGAAGCAAGCTTTATTTTTGCTCTGCAGGTTGCAAACTACTGTCGTGACCGTGTCCATACTGCATTGGCTGAGGAGATTGGGTTTGTTGGGAATGGTTATTGTGTGACTGATGGTTGCCAAGAGCAATGGAGAAAAGCTTTCACAAATTGTTTTTTAAAGGTTGATGCTGAAATTGGTGGAACAGAAGCCAGTACTGATGAACCAGTTGCACCAGAAACTGTGGGTTCCACTGCTGTTGTCGCTGTTATTTGCTCCTCCCACATCATAGTAGCTAATTGTGGAGATTCAAGAGCTGTCCTATGTCGTGGCAAAGAACCTATTGCATTATCAGTGGATCATAAAGTGAGAAGAAACCTACAATATATTAACAGAAATCTCCTGTCTTGCAGCTATCTATCGTTATTTGACTTGATGAAGCTCATATTTTTAAGTTGGTTTGTTTTTCTTATGATTCTTTCAGCCAAATAGAGAAGATGAATATGCAAGGATAGAAGCAGCTGGAGGCAAGGTAATACAATGGAATGGGCATCGCGTCTTTGGTGTTCTTGCAATGTCAAGGTCCATTGGTATGTGCTTCTTGACTCGCAATTACATTTCTTGTCCTTTTTTTCTAAAAGTCAAAGCATGTCAATCCTTGTTATGGCAGCATCAAACTGTTATATAGAGTTACCATTTCAACGTTGACAGTTAGTTAGTGCACCATCTGTTACAAGCAAGAGCATATGACCAATTATAGCTCGCTTATTTGAAATAATAGATAATCTTTCACGTGAACTTATAATTTCTTGTACACCGAACTCTTAGTTTCCATTAACTGCAGATAATTTGTGATGCTATTAATAAACCTGCTTGGTTTGACAGCATTTTGATGGCATAAATGTTCTTAAATAAACCAGTAGCTTAAACCTGTTACTTGTTCTTGCCAGATTCAATTAGAATGTGCTCATTTTCACTCATCTAATGTCTGTGCCATAATCTATCCTACTATGCTATTTCCATGTTTCTTGATCAATCTGGGAATTGTTGTTGCAGATTGATGCCATAGGCTGCCCCTACTGTGATATTTACACAATTCAAGCTTCAAACACTGAACTTGATCAATCTGGGAATTGTTGTTGCAGGTGATAGATATCTGAAACCATGGATTATTCCAGAACCAGAAGTAATGTTCATTCCACGAGCCAAAGAGGATGAATGCCTGGTTCTGGCAAGTGACGGTTTATGGGACGTAATGTCAAACGAGGAAGCATGTGATCTTGCTCGGAGAAGAATACTCGTCTGGCACAAGAAGAATGGGAATGAGGCTGGTGCTCCTCCTCCCTCTCATTTATTAGAAGGGCATGAGGGGGTTGATCCTGCGTCTCAGGCAGCAGCAGAGTATCTGTCGAACCGTGCTATTCAGAAAGGTAGCAAGGACAATATCACAGTTATTGTGGTGGATCTGAAAGCTCAAAGGAAGAAGTTCAAGGCGAAAACATGATAGGCACAAGAATCTCACTCGGTCAAACACAGCTCCTTAGATTGAAGGAGCTTTACTTCTTCCTATAACATGGTTCGTGGTGGGCCTTATTTGTTTCGCCCATCTGTTTGGTTTTTTGCGTGACACATGGGCGTTTGCAGGCAGAAGCAAGAAGCAAACTCTGTTGAGGCTTCAGAGCGAGCTTTTGACCTTCTGCTTTGTGTAAATGGTCATTACCTTACATTAGATATGGGAGAAGGAATGAAGTGAGCTGTGTGTTATAGTTCCTTCTGATATTAATTAGTTTGTATTCATTATTGTATTGTATACCTCCGGGTTGAACTTGCCCAGCGAGGGTGTTATTACCACTTCTCTCGTTATAGTTGGAAAACCATCACCTCTTGTCAGTTGTCACCTGCACAATCAGCTAATCTTTGAAGCTTGAATTACGTAAGTTGCACTTCGCCGGGTAGTATCAACTCTCTGCAACATAGTTTGCAGAACTATGTTAATTCTTCCAACGAATGCCAGGCAACTGCTTTGAAAGGAAGCATGACATCCCGCCTCTGATGTGAAATACATGACCGTTTTAGTCTGATACCAAAACTCAGAAGGGAAAACAACATAGTAGTCGTCATACAAAATAAAGCACCTAGTGAGCTCAGATTTTGATTAGGAGCATTTGGTCGAATACCGCGGAACCTTAAAATTGATTTGATCTTTCTTATGTCAACATCAATCGAGAAAGTATTTAAACCGACACTTGCGCACCGTTTCGCTAAAAACAACAAACAATTGATGGGGGAGTTTTCGCTTATCTGAAACGAGCATGCGTTGAAGTCAGCAGACGCTACAAAGCACAAACACTTTGGTACGAGTTACCACCATGCTAACTACTCTTATCACCGTTCATTAGGGGTGGCCACGTGGGTGGTTAATCCGCGGATTGATATCGATCCACCCGCAAATAACCCGACCCGTAATCAGTGGGTGATTGATGCGGGTGGATTGCGGATTGATAAATCTCCCACCCGCACTTATGTGGGTTGGTGGTGGGTGGATTGCGGGTCACCCGAATGACGTGCATCCTATTTTCAAAAGAAAAAATGTAGTTTTGACTACTATTATTGGTTATTGTGTTGTGTAATATCCATTAGATATTGGATATTGGAATGCAAATTATTGTTAATATCCATTAAATATTGGATGAAAACTTTAAATTATTTATTTTATCAAAATCACAAAATGCATAAGTTTACTCTACACAATTGGTTGATAGAGTAGTAAATTTTTTTTTTATAATGGTGAAATAAGATTAAAAGTTACAAAGAAGAGTACTAAATTTTTTTATGCAAATACTACATGGATTCATTTGAGAAAAAAATGAGAAGTGTGTGTTTAAATTGATACAGTCTTACTAATTTACTATAAACTTATTATAAATTTTAGTCAACTATCTTAATGGCTAGTTGGAGAATTGCTCTTGCGGGTTAACCCACGACCCAACTGCACTCATCCGCCACTCACCCAACCCGACCCGCAGAAGAATGTCGGTGAATTGCGGGTCATAATTATTCCAACTCGCTAATAAGCGGGTGAGTCAATTTGAAATGAAAACCAACCCAACTCGCCCATTGCCCACCCCTACCGTTCATTATTATTAATGTAATCTCACAATGGAGAGTAGTGAGGGACGTGTTTGGTATTATAGAAAATTTAATTAAATAAATAAATTAAAATCCAAAAATATATTTCTCTCCACTCATAAAGAATTTTTACGTTGAGGAATAAACACAACTGAAAATTACTACTACTTAAATTGGTAGTGACTTAACAAAGATGTTGTATTGATTTGATGACCCTGGTAGTAATTTTATTATCATAGGTAGCATTTTATAATTAGTAGGTAATTGATTGTTTTACCGAATATTACTAATAGTTATCAAATATCACTGCAAGTAAATAAATTTTTTTTTTTTTTATAATGCAAGTAAATAAAAATCACTACTACACAAAAATACTCCTAACGACACCCATGCAACCCTACTGCTTCAGATTGGATCTGGAACGCCATCACAATAAAAACACTACTACACAAATACTCCTAACCAAAGTAACAACTAAATACAAATACCCACTTTCCAACCCAAATCCCATTCCCATACACAGGCAAATCCATGTTGTTGTCCTGGTGATAGTAGATCTGGCCGACGAGGTATACTGGGTGATGATGGCCGAGAGGTGGCAGGAAATGGTGTTGATGGAAGCTCAGTCATTGGCATCGAGATGTCAAGAAAGGCAAGTAACTGTGGGGAAACTATTTTGTCAAGAAAGAAAAGGAAAGAGCAGATACAGCAATCAATCAAGGAAATCAAGAATGACAAATTGATTCACCAGTAACGGTCGACTCAAGAGTGAAATAAAAGAGGAGTTTTCTGGGTAGAATAGAGGAGTTCTTTTCGGCAATTTTCTCAGCAAAGAAAAACAGAGTGTTGTGCGTGAGAAAGAAAAGAAACAGGGTTTTCGGGGTGAAAACTTGGGTATCAGAATTAAGAAGTCAGGGTAGAGTAGGTGCAGGGAGCAGACTCTACAGGGCGACTCTGATCCAGTGACAGGAGGTCACTTTGAGATCAAACTCAGTGTTACTTGTAAATCCATAAACGAATAAACATAGTGAATCGTCGAAGGTCTCGAGATAGAGATCCTTCGACCGTGGATTAGTCGGTGTTGGGTTCATTAATCACCTAACACCGGATACCACGTAAAAATTGGTGTGGTGTCATTTTTCTTCTCTTTGATAAGTTCTGGTCTGCATTCTAATCTGTTTACTGTACTTGAAGGAATTCTGGGTTAAGTGATTTGCAGAACAGAGCAGGTGAACTTACACGAGAAGAAGAAGAAGGTTTAACTGAATCTTGAAACGCAGCGTTCTGACTTTTGCAAATCGGGCCAACTTCAATTGACAAAGCAAAACTGAATCAGGCCCAAAGCTGTGTAACAATCCATCCCAGGACGGTGTCGTGTAGGTAAACTTAGAAAGAAACGTTCAATAGCATTGAGAATTGATTTCTGCCTTTGCTTCCCATTCTTCTCACTTGATCTCGTCAAAGTCGAAATTAGGGTTTCAGGAACACAGTCAAACGAAAGAAGAGCAAATCGCTGGAAAAGTCTCGCGCTCGACTCTTTCTACACGTGGTATCAGAGCCCGGCTCCGACGAAAGAGGCTTAATCACCTTCGGAGAAAATGAGCTCAAGCGCAAACAGCGGTGCGATCTTTATGGCGGATGGATTTTCACAAACAAGACCCCCGAGATTCGAAGGAGTGCACTATGGGTACTGGCGCAATCGAATGGAACTCTTCATCGGCTCCACCGACCCAGATCTTTGGGACATCATCCTCGATGGTCCACTGGAGGTCAAGGGAGTTCGAGGAAACTGGTCAGACACAGACAAAAGGAACTATCAAATGAATTCCAAGGCCACCAATTTGCTATACTGCGCATTGGGACCAGAGGAGTATCATCGAGTCACTGGATGCAAATCTGCCAAGGAAATCTGGGATAAACTCCAGATAGCTCATGAAGGTACGACCCATGTGAAGATTTCAAGAATAAACAGTTTGAAGTAAGAATTCGAGTCATTTGTCATGAAGCCTGAAGAATCAGTCAGAGAGATGAATGAAAGGTTTACAACGATTGTCAACAGTCTGATGAACTTGGGAATCATGTACGAAAGCTGCGACTTGGTCAGAAAGGTTTTATGGGCGCTACCAAAGAAATGGACGCCAAAAGTTACAGCCATTGAGGAATCAAAGGACCTCACTAAACTAAGTCTTGATGAGCTCATGGGGTCCCTAATAACTCATGAAGAAAAGCTGAAGAAAGAAGAAGCAGAAGAGCCAAGGAAAGAACGAAGGAGCATTGCATTCAAAGCAACAGCTCAGGAAGATGGGTTCGACAGTCTTGATGAAATGGAGGACGAGGAGTTAGCTATGCTGAGCAAGCACGTAGCTAAGTTACTGAGGTTGAGGAAAGAAAAGAGAAGAGGAGGATTGTTGAATCGATTCAGAGAAGGAGATGAACAAATCAAACCAAATCGATCACTGTCAAAGCCAAGAAGAGAAGGAGCTGCTTCAGATAAGCAATCGTCTCAGGCTGGATGTTTCAAGTGTGGAAGGATAGGCCACATAAAGGCTGAATGCCCAATGCTGAAAAGGGAGAAAGCGTACACTGCAACCTGGAGCTGCAGCGAAGAAGAGGAAGACGACGATGAAACAAAGGCAACTGCTTACATGGCTCTGGAAATGAGTGATGATGACTCCAAATCACCTCAGGTAAGTCATCTTGACTATTACTCTGATAACTACAGCGAATCTGAAGAGATGATTGATACAATTAAAAACATTCAAGAAGAATTTGAAAATGTTAGAGTTAAACATGCTAAACTGAAAAATGAATATCTACACATAAATAATGAATGTGATAGACTAAAAGGAGAAAAACTAAATGTTGAATGTCAACTTAAGAAATGTATGATTGAAAATGAGGCACTGAAAGCAGAACTTCTGGCTCTAAAAGATGTAGATGTATCAGACACTAAAAGCTGCAAGTGCTGCAGAAAGGGCCCTTCTAGTCTTCCTAATCAGACTATTAGCAACTCAATTATTAAGCAGGGTCCTAAGAGAAGAAAGTCAACAAATACTGAATGCTTTTATTGTCATCAAAATGGTCATTATATTGCTAATTGCCGAAGAAGAATTGCAAAGGAGAACAAAAAATGTCATAACTGTGGACATTCAGGACATGTAAAGAAATACTGTAATATAAAATTAAGGATATCCAAACAGGTTTGGATACCAAAGATCAAATAAAACCATGGTTATGCAAGTCTGTCTCCAAGTGAGCATGGATGACAGTGAATGGATCCTGGACAGTGGCTGCTCACATCATATGACAGGTATACAAGAATTATTTTCAAAACTTACCCTAGGAAAGAAAGGTAAAGTCTATTTTGGTGATAATTACAGCACAAACATCTTAGGAAAGGGTCAAGTAGGGTCAAATCCATCAATTAAGAATGTCATGTTAGTTGAAGGTCTTAAACACAATCTGTTGTCCATAAGTCAAATGTGTGGAACTGAGAATCGTGTAGTATTCGAACCAAATACATGCTATGTTGAAAACATTTCAAGTAAACAAGTTCTGTTCACTGGAAAAAGAAAAGGGAAATTGTTTGTCATTGACTTGAATGATAAATCCTTGTTCAATGAAACTTGCTTAGTAACAGTGGATAAAAACGAGCAAATGGACTGGCATAGAAGACTAGGGCATGTAAGTGTAGGAATCTTATCAAGATTAGCAAACTTAGAACTAGCTAAAGGTATTCCCAAAATTCACAGTAAAAAGGAATTCTTCTGTTCTGCTTGTGCAAAAGGCAAACACACCAGATCTTCATTCAAAAGTAAGCTTGTGATTTCAACTAAGAGACCACTAGAATTGTTGCACATGGATTTGTTTGGTCCCACTAACATAAGAAGTCTTGGTGGAAAACAGTATGCCTTTGTAGTGGTAGATGACTATTCTAGGTTTACTTGGGTTCAGTTTCTTGCCTCAAAAGATGAAACATTTGAAAACTTTAAGATTCTGTCTAGGAAACTTGAAAATGAAAAAGGAGTTAAAATTGTTAACATAAGGAGTGATCACGGAGGAGAATTTATTTCTGATAAATTCAACTCCTTCTGTGATGAAAGTGGTATTGCTCATAACTTCTCAGCACCTAGAACTCCTCAGCAAAATGGAGTGGCTGAAAGAAAAAACAGAACTCTAATAGACATAGCCAGGACAATGTTGAATGATTATGGATTAGCCAAACATTTTTGGGCAGAGGCTATTAATACTGCATGCTATGTAACTAACCGAGCATTAATCAGGTCCAAATTGAATAAAACTCCTTATGAACTGTGGAAAGATAGAAAACCTAACCTGGAATACTTCCATCCATTTGGATGCAAGTGTTTTGTGTTAAATACCAAGGATAATCTTGGTAAATTTGATGCAAAATCGGATGAGGCAATATTCTTAGGTTACTCCCCACATAGCAGAGCCTATAGGATTTTTAACAAAAGGACCCTCAAGGTTGAGGAGTCCATAAATGTTATGTTTGATGAGTCTTCGAGTGAGTGTGCAGAAAGTTTAGATGAGACAGAGGACTTTGGACTTGGAAGAACACTCTCAGAAGAAAACCATAAGGAGACTGTGGCTAATGATCACAACACAGAGGAAGAACTAAACAAGGAGGTGATAGAAGAAGAACGACAGGCTCCACCTCACATAAGGAAGCGTCACCCTCCCTCTCAGATCATTGGCAACATAGAACAAGGTATTACTACTCGATCCAAATCTTCTGATGTTCATACTGCATTCGTATCACTCATTGAACCTAAAAATGTTAAGGAAGCCTTAGAAGATGAATACTGGAACGCCTCAATGCATGAAGAAATGAACCAATTCAAAAGAAACAATGTATGGGAATTAGTACCTAAACCTGAGAATAGAGTAATCATTGGAACAAAATGGATTTACAGAAATAAGTCAGATGAAATAGGTAAAATTGTTAGGAATAAGTCAAGACTAGTGGCACAGGGTTATAATCAGGAAGAAGGGATAGACTTCGAGGAAACCTTTGCTCCAGTAGCAAGATTAGAAGCCATAAGGCTATTGTGTGCTTTTGCTGCTTCTAAAGGTTTTAAATTATACCAAATGGATGTAAAGAGTGCATTTTTAAATGGTGATATAAAAGAGGAAGTCTATGTGTCACAGCCACCTGGTTTTGAAGATTATGAATTTCCTAATCATGTCTATAGGCTAAATAAAGCTCTGTATGGACTCAAACAAGCTCCTAGAGCTTGGTATGAAAAACTGAGTCAATTCTTGTTAGACAAAGGATTTCACAGAGGAGCAGTTGACAAAACATTGTTTATTAAAAATGAAAACTCTCATACACTGCTTGTTCAAGTCTATGTAGACGACATCATCTTTGGTTCCACCAACACTGCTCTGTGTAAAGAATTTGAACATGATATGAAAAGTGCTTTTGAAATGAGCCTCATGGGTGAACTAAACTATTTCTTAGGATTGCAGGTTAAACAGACTAAGCTAGGCACCTTCATAAGTCAGACAAAATATCTTCTTAACATGATTAAAAAATTCAAACTTGATAATCTTAAAGCTGCCATAACTCCTATGGGCTCAACAACAAAGTTAACCTCAGATGAATCTGGCTTACCTGTGGATGAAAGAATGTATCGTGGGATGATAGGGTCTTTGCTTTATCTGACTGCCAGTAGACCAGATATAATGTATAGTGTCTGTGTCTGTGCAAGGTTTCAAGGGAATCCTAAAATGAGTCACTTAACAGCAGTTAAGAGAATTTTTCGATATCTTAGTGGCACCTCTCACTTAGGGCTATGGTATTCATGTGAGTCTAGTTTAGAACTCCTGAGTTACAGTGATTCAGACTATGCTGGATGCACTGTGGATAGGAAAAGTACCTCAGGTACTTGTCATTTTCTAGGAACCTCCTTGATATCTTGGGCCAGTAAGAAACAAAGTACAGTGGCATTATCTACTGCTGAGGCAGAGTATGTTGCTGCTGGACTTAGTTGCACTCAAATTCTATGGTTGAAATACCAACTGCAAGACTATGGTATTGAGGTTGGTACTCTACCTATTCTATGTGATAACACAAGTGCCATTAACATGACCAAAAATCCAATCCAACACTCTCGAACTAAACATATTGAAGTCCGTTATCACTTTATTCGTGATTTAGTTCAAGAAGGAAAGATAAATCTGGAATTCATTAGCACTGATATGCAATGGGCTGATATATTCACCAAACCTCTTGGGGCAGACAAATTTCTTCCCATCCGTCGTGAACTTGGCTTATTCACAATTCACGAGATTGATTCTCTATGATTTTGTGGATACAGACTTTCCTTACTTACTTCCTCATTGATTGCTTGATTTCAATCAGGCATTCATTGTATTCTGCCTCTCTCATTACTCTTCCAGAACCTTCCCTAGGGTTAGAATCCACTATATATCTTCTCCTCACTAGGTTTCGTCCATCATTCATCCTCCAACCAAGTCCTTCACACTTTACTCCATCAGCAACTCACCAAAAATGGCTTTCAACAATGCTCAATTGCATCCAGCTGCAGTGTTTAGCAACAAAGGGTTTAGCAGCCCTGCTGCTTACTCTCGATATCTCCGCAGATTTCGAGATCGTCCCATCCAACCCTCCTTCTCCATTCAGCCCTCTGGTTTCACCAAATATGATCTGAATGTATCCACACTCATTGCTAATTTGGGCTGGGCATCCCTGACTGAGGACATGCGATTCAGCTTTTGTCCAGAAGCAGTTCGCTTGTTCTATGTCAATCTTGTTCCTGGTCCTGGAAGTGATCCTGCCTTCTTCACAACAACTGTGTTTAACTATGATATCACAGTTACTCCTGCTCTGTTAGCAAATCTCCTCAATCTACCTCACACTGGGCTTAGAGCAGGCACTGATGGTGAATTCGCCTATCGAGGATTTAGATTTGATACCGCTCTTGCTCGGTATACGCGAGATATAGGTGATTTCTATCCCTCACCTCTTGCAGCTGGTCGTCTCCCAGATGACTTGAAGGTGCTCCATTTCTTTATCACCAGGCTTTTCTTGCCTCGTGATCTCTCTTCCACTGATCTTCTTCACTCAGCTGACTTATGGATCTTGTCCAATGCTAAAGAAGGTCGTCTCATCAGCTATGCCTCACTCATGTTCTCCCACCTCATTAAGTTTGGTCTCGAGTACTACAGTGGTCCTCTGCCCTTTGGACTCCAGATCACCAAGTTTCTGTCCAAAGTGGGCATCGATCTGCGTGACAAGGTCATGCGATGCAATGTCCTCGATGACCTTTGCCCACAGCATGTTCTAGCCAAGGTCTCATCAGCAATGTCCTCGTAAGCCTGTCATTGGCTCAGGGGGAGTCATAACCAGTCCTGCAGCCTATGCCTCTGGAAAATTTGTTGATGCTCTTGTTGATGCAGCTGTCACGGTTGTTAAACAAGGAGTAACAAGTTCAGGCAAACAGTCTACTGCCTTGAAACGACTAAGGGAGCAAGACCTGATGTGGCCCAAATTTGTGTATGAGTCAGGAGCAGTAAACGACTCGTTCAGTTCTGACTCAGAGTCAGATGAGTCAGAGGAAGGGGATAGAATCTCTGAGTATGAGTCTCCTCCAGAATATCCCTTCTAGGGATCATAAGGAAGCATCTCAGGGAGAGTATCTTCTTAGGAGGAGTATCCTGAACAGTTGGTGAAGTCAAGTCCGTAGGAATAGTCTGAATAAGAGTGTAGACCTGTGCAGGTCAAGTTGAGCTGTTAGTATGGTGTCATTTTGTGCTTATGTTTCCTTGATTGAGTATCAATAATAAGATGTTAGCTTATCCTGCTGTTATCCAATCTTGTTTCTTTTAGACTATCTCGAGTGGAACAGGCTGCACCAATATGTGTGTTAGTGTGTGCAGGTAATCAAGTGAGCCAATGACAAGCTTAGGGGGAGTTTGTTGATGGAAGCTCAGTCATTGGCATCGAGATGTCAAGAAAGGCAAGTAACTGTGGGGAAACTATTTTGTCAAGAAAGAAAAGGAAAGAGCAGATACAGCAATCAATCAAGGAAATCAAGAATGACAAATTGATTCACCAGTAACGGTCGACTCAAGAGTGAAATAAAAGAGGAGTTTTCTGGGTAGAATAGAGGAGTTCTTTTCGGCAATTTTCTCAGCAAAGAAAAACAGAGTGTTGTGCGTGAGAAAGAAAAGAAACAGGGTTTTCGGGGTGAAAACTTGGGTATCAGAATTAAGAAGTCAGGGTAGAGTAGGTGCAGGGAGCAGACTCTACAGGGCGACTCTGATCCAGTGACAGGAGGTCACTTTGAGATCAAACTCAGTGTTACTTGTAAATCCATAAACGAATAAACATAGTGAATCGTCGAAGGTCTCGAGATAGAGATCCTTCGACCGTGGATTAGTCGGTGTTGGGTTCATTAATCACCTAACACCAGATACCACGTAAAAATTGGTGTGGTGTCATTTTTCTTCTCTTTGATAAGTTCTGGTCTGCATTCTAATCTGTTTACTGTACTTGAAGGAATTCTGGGTTAAGTGATTTGCAGAACAGAGCAGGTGAACTTACACGAGAAGAAGAAGAAGGTTTAACTGAATCTTGAAACGCAGCGTTCTGACTTTTGCAAATCGGGCCAACTTCAATTGACAAAGCAAAACTGAATCAGGCCCAAAGCTGTGTAACAATCCATCCCAGGACGGTGTCGTGTAGGTAAACTTAGAAAGAAACGTTCAATAGCATTGAGAATTGATTTCTGCCTTTGCTTCCCATTCTTCTCACTTGATCTCGTCAAAGTCGAAATTAGGGTTTCAGGAACACAGTCAAACGAAAGAAGAGCAAATCGCTGGAAAAGTCTCGCGCTCGACTCTTTCTACAAATGGCTGTTGAGAAATGTGAATAGTTTGAAAAGAAAGCGACTTAGTCCGCGACTCAGCTCCAAATTTGGTAACCTTGTTTCTTGTTGTTGTTGTTCTGTTATTAACAATGGCGAGGCGGTTAATGGTGCACGGTTGGAGGAGATGGCGAGACAGTTACGGCCGAGGTCGGCACGGATGAAGTCGACGCAGACGCAGACACAACCTAACTGGAGGGGCAATCGCCGGAGATGCGAGTTTCTTTAGAGAGAAGATGGGGTTATGTTTTTTTAGAGAGTGAGAGAGGTGCGCTGCTGCCTGCTTGAGAGGGTTGGTAGAAAAAAAATGTATTTATAACAGGGTTAGATGATTATCTACCAAATTATCCCTTTTTCTAATTCTAACCCTAGAATTAGTTTTTAATTTAATGGTTATTAAACTAGTTAGTATGGAAGCTAACCCCCATAAGGGGTCATCATCTGATCCCATTCCGAACAAAGCAGGTCAATAGAAAATCTGAACCCCAGGTTTGAGAGTTGTGCTCCCAGTTTCTCCTGCATTCCAGTTGGAAGGGCAGAATGAGTTAATTAATTAATTACTTAATTAATTTAATATATATATTAATAAAACCAAATGTTATTTTAATAAATAAAAAAATTTCCACCAATGTTATTTTAATACACTCTTTATTTTGGTTGTTTATGAGTATTTTTGTTGGCCAATTTTTTTTTTTTTTTTTTTATATTCAGGAACCTCAGCCTCACGTGCCATTTTGTGACAAAATGCAATCAATTTGACGCCAACGGGGCTTCGCCTCCAGCAGCCTTGCACCTCCGGGAACACCAACGGGACTCGCTTGGATTCGAACCTGGAATCCGCAACTCCCAATCCTTCACTGTCGCCGCAACTTTACCGTTAGGCTGTCGTACCACCAACAGCCTTGAAGAAGTTAATACCGTATGACACACACCAAACAACCTTCCTGCAACTAATGTAACACCGGCAGCTAGGAAGCTTGAGTGATGGAATATACCTTTCTTTTTCTAATTTAGGAAAAAATCCCAAGTTACACATGTTTTTAAAAAAAAATCTCAAAATACACACGTTATGAAAATAATTCCCAATCTACGCATGTTTGGGCCATCACCGCTGTCGTCGAAGACAGTGATTGCATCACCGCTGTCGACGAAGACAGTGATTGCATCACTGCAGTACACGGCCGCGGTGAAGGCCTGACCTGCGTCGAAACTTTAAACAAACGTAACTTTGTGCTCGGTTATCCGATCGTAGCGAATTTTTTTTGATTCCGCATAATTTTTCAAGATCTTGCAAGCCAAAATTGCCATAGGCGGTTTGGTCCCGCCTTCGTCTCGAAAATATGTCGTTTGCTACCCCGAACGAGCCTTTTTCGATTTCGTCAAACTTTGAACGACCATAACTTTGTGCTCCACAATCCGAAAATCATGAATTTTTTTTTATTTCGCATAAATTTTTAAGGACTACAATTTTTAGTAGGAGAGAATTTTCAAAAAATGAATTATTTATGGATATAAGGGGTTTTGGGAATAACTTTACCTTCCTTTTCAGGAATCCAAGTACATTCCGAAAATATGTCTATGATAAAAATTGTAGTCCTTAAAAAGTTATGCGAAATAAAAAAAAATTCATGATTTTCGGATTGTGGAGCACAAAGTTACGGTCGTTCAAAGTTTGACGAAATTGTAAAAAGGCTCGTTCGGGGTAGCAAACGACATATTTTCGAGACGAAGGCGGGACCAAACCACCTACGGCAAATTGCGGCTTGCAAGATCTCGAAAAATTATGCGGAATAAAAAAAAAATTCACTACGATCGGATAACCGAGCACAAAGTTACGTTTGTTTAAAGTTTCGACGCAAGTCAGGCCTTCACCGCGGCCGTGTACTGCAGTGATGCAATCAGTGTCTTCGTCGACAGCGGTGATGCAATCACTGTCTTCGTCGACAGCGGTAATGGCCCAAACATGCGTAGATTGGGAATTATTTTCATAACGTGTGTATTTTGAGAATTTTTTTAAAAAACATGTGTAACTTGGGATTTTTTTCCCATAGTTTAACGCTTATTCCATAAGATGAGTGAGCAAATTCAGACTAAACATGAACATTTCTTAAGCCAGAATGTTTGATGCACTGTTGCCGTAGCTTAGAACTTTCAGTTCAAGCTCTTTACCATCTCTAATGTCCAACATACAGAAGGAAAATAAATGGAATCGACTTAATAGTCCATTCTTCAACATCTCATATTACAATTCGATGCCAAGATTCATTCTTTTCAATTGGTTGGTGAAATAAAAGACAACCAGCCTTATCAAAATGCTGAGTTGGTTTATTTTGTTGCCTAGTGGTGTATAAGACTTTGAATCTAGTTGGTATATACATATCTATACAACTCCTACGCACAAAGCTAATTTTCCAAACAAAATAGTTTTGGTAATACTACGAACTTCCCGCAACACAATTACAACTCTTAGTTTTAGTTTACCTTCACCTAGTAAAAAGAAAACGAGCAAATTATAGTGCATGAAAACATATATTATACGTCATGTGTACCCTAACCCTTGCCATATATTATTGAAAACACATATTTTGCTTTGCTTTCTTAATTATTTATGTTATTATTTTTTATTTGTTTTCTACTACTCTAAGACGTCATGAGTTACCTAGTCCTTTCTTAGTTTAGTTTTATATTTTAATTTTAGAACATAACATATTTATAGTTGTATAGATAAAAGTGCACATGTGTAGAGTAAAAAATCTTATACAACGGCGATGGTGAAAATGCCCCCTCATAATCACTAGGTTGACTGTTCGATACTCCATCACTTCTCTCTTTGTTATTTCCCCCATCAACACGAACTTCCCTGTAATCAGCTCCGCCTACGGAATGACGTCGTTCTCCTGGCCACTCTCATTTCAGCAACGAGCACAAAACGACAACGTTTTGTCATGTCACTTCGTCTTCCCTGTGCAGTTTTTGTGATTCTCGACACCCCAACCATCCTAGTCGACACTGTCACCATCGTAATCCGACGACCGTCTCTCTTCTACGACAACCCACATCACCATCCCACAACTGTCTCTCTTGTTCGGCGACCCCACGCCACTATCCCACAACTGACCTCACCGTCATCCCACCAACGTCTCTCCTCTCCGGCAACCCTACGTTCCAAGCGAAATCCCTTTTCTCCCCAGTTTAACACATTGAATCCCACCGCCGCCCAGATCGAATTCCAACCTAGGCTAAAATATCTTGACCAACTGAACCCCCTATCCGCCGGAGCTTGACTCCCGCAGCTGCATCAATGAATTCATCGATCGTGACAGCCCCAACTCATCCGCGTTATCCAACCGTCGAAATTCCTAAATCAAAGCCGGAGCATTCAACCAGCTTGGTTTTGATGGTTGTTGGGTTTGATGATGATGGTCAAATAAGGGTTAACTATGGAGTAATTTGGATGAAAGGATGATGACGGATCTTATTAGGGATGGCAACAAAACCCGAACCCACGGGTATCCACCCGAACCAACCCGGTCAACGCGGGTAAAATCCGTGTTGACGGGTTTTAGGCCGGGTTTGGGTTTAAACTCGTTCACTATTCACCGGGTTGGGTTTGGGTTTAGGTAAACCCGACCCGTGGGTACCCGCCCACCCATATAATTAATTTTTTCGGTATATTTAATATTATAAACAACTATTCTTATTTATGTTTGTGGAGACATGTCTAATTTTTTCTTTTTAATTGTGTATAATGAAGTTTATGTTATGGAGTGGAGAGTAAAGAAACTTAATTGAAAGAAAGAAGCTTTCAATTAAACATGTTATTTATGGATAATTTGTGATTTGCTTCAATTTTCTTGAGTTTTCTAGATTGGTGTTGAACAATTTGTATAGTTAATTTGTGATTTGCTTGAATTTTCTAGAATGGTGTTTTATATATGGATAATTTGTATTGAGAGATTGATATTTGACTTTAATTTTGATAAGAACTTGTAATTGTAAATTTTATACGACAAAACCCGTGGGTACCCATGAACCCGCGGATACCCAACGGGTTGGGTTTGAGTTTTTCAAACCCAGTGGGTTTTACCCCGGGTTTTTTTAAAGATAAACCCATGAGTTTGGATTTGGGTTTGGCAAAACCCGACCCAACCCGACCCATTGCCATCCCTAGATCTTATACAGGCCCATGTATGGTACTTAACCACTTCCTTACAATGACCTTTAGGATTAGTTTAATTGGGGTGTGGGATGATGAGGATACATTAATTCGAATCAAAGTAATATGGAACTTTTGTTTATCACTTATATAATTTTTGGGTGTTTCAGTTACAGATCTTTACGAAATAAGGTATCATAAGAGAAAGCATATCAGTAATCATTATCAGAGGACTTCATAGCACATCTAATTATTTAAGGGGTGCAAGTAGTAATTATTATTATTAACTTCATCATAATTTATAATGGCCATTAGATTAGATTAACGGTGCAGAGACGTGCAGCATACAAGTGGTATCCATTTTATAAAAATATTATTACTATGTCTGGTTAGGGTGTTATATTTACTCCAAATGAATTTCACAAACATCACATGGGTGTGATAAGAAAACCATCGATTGATCATGTCACAGAGAAAAAACACTACCAAATGTCGGAGGCAGTTGAGGATTGCCCTGAATGCTTATAATCCTGATTAGGTAATCGATTGATGATGTCCCAAGAAACCAAAAACAGGAATCAAACATGAAACTTTTGGTAATTAATAGAAAAAGAAAAAAAGAATCCTTTGAAAACCTGTTAATTATGGGGCATCAGAAAGCAGGTGAAGCAACACATACATATATGCAGGACTGCTGCAGTTGATTGTCAGGTTACATGTCCAAGAGATACTTCAAGTATAACACGTTACATTACATACACCAAACTGCACAAGTCACGGAGCCAATATATATTTTTTAAGCGTGCAAGGCAGTATAAAGCAATCTGTTTTATACTGCTGCAAGTTTAGTACGTTCTGTTTGCTAATTCCTTAACCACCTCTGCCAGCTTCGTTTCCTTCCGAATGCTCTCAACCCACATCGCATTGATCCGGGCTTTCTCAATGCTTTGCTTCACCGTTCTTGACGTCGAAGCCGTCGTACGATTCTGAAAGAAGTTCTCCACTTCCTTCACCATCTCAGAAGAGGCCAACTGCACACACACATACATTAATAACAGAAACAAGAAACGCCCTTGAGTTTTTTCTGTGTCTCAAGATAAGGAAACTAAAAAAACACAAGGAATCCGGGTGGCATACCGGGGAGACAATAGCTTTGATGAAACGATTTATTAAAGACCCGGAGCCCAACGTTTGCCATATGTTCTCCCAGTTAGCCTGCAATTTCCAGATTAATAAGACAGCAGCAGTAAACCGATTGAATCATCTCTCTATAAAAACAGGAGGATATCGAGAGCTATCTGTACCTTGAACCATTTCCAAGCGGTTTCACGCCCTTCCTTGGAGACAGCAAGTCCCAAAGCAGCATCTTGCTTTCGTACCTAGTTATAACGGATATTTCAGGTTCCCAAAATTGGTTTAGACACTGTATTATAGTAGATGTCCCAATGTGTTCAACAAGTTTACGTACCTCAGGGGTCAACAAAAAGTTCAGAACTTGCAGAACAATATCTGGATCCGGACAGGATGCCAGGGCACCTGGGAAGTGGAAAAGGAATCGGTGTAAATGGTGATGATCAGGATTCAGGAGTTATAAGAGAAGAGATTGTTTGCACAAAATATATGGAAGTGGAGAAGATGATCGCTACCCAGAACGCGTGTTTTCTCTTGACTCAGATCTGTCTCTCTGTAAACTCGAAGAAGAGATTCATAGCCCCATGTGTTTTTGGTACTCACGGTCTGCATCACAGCCACGTATGTTGCCTGCAGAAGTTGTCTAGTAGAGTTAGTAATACAAGCTATTGATATATGGCTGGCAGGGCAGTATCATGTTCAATAACCTGTCTTATATCAGGCGGCAGCAGTGGAGTGTTTCTGTCATCTAGATATGCTTGAAATCGCTTATTTGCTTCAGTTAAAGTTGGGCCATGTCCAAACAAAGATAGCGTTGTCAGGATATCTCCTCTCAACATTGAGTCAAGATGACTTTCACCTTGCTTAGGATCCCAACCAAGCCTCCTGCCAATTCACTTGGGAACATTAGCAAACCAATAGGGCTTTAAAAAGAACTCCAAAAAGAGCAACCTCAGTTGCTTCAAGTTAAGATGAAATTACGCACTTGGCAGAGTTCATGGAAAGGTTGATGAAGAATTGGTTAACGGAATTCAGCAATTCTGGGGTTGCATCAGCTGCTATTCTTTGTACAGTTCGACATATCTGCGAAAGAAGTAGCTGATTTCATGACCAGCTCCACATGCAGCTTACTTTCAGAAAAGCATGCAAAATCTCAGACTTAAAATTAGTCTCACGTTACTCAAGTTAGTCAGAACGATATACTCAAGTTCCTGCCCATATGAACTCAAGAGAGTGAGCAACGAGGTCAATGGCTGCTGTCGAGCCATACAAAGGGCGAATGCATCATCCAGAATGCCTGTGACAGTAACAGCTGGATTTAACTTCTTGCAGAATATCAGAAAGGAGGATGAAATTGGCCAGGAAAAGTTCATACATACCATATCTGTCCATGTCATTCAGGTATTTCTTCTCTATGGCAGTCCTCAGTCTTGCTGTCAGGTCATTGTCATACTTCACCCTATAGAAACCAGTCTGGGCCACATTAAGTTTGATCCATACGCTGCTGTCCTCCACAACATTGGAACCCACGAATTCCTTGATATCAAGAGTTCCCGACTTTGATTCCAGCAAAAGACTCTTGTGTTCACCATATGACCCATAGCATGACGATATAGGGACAATCCATTGGCTATCACTAGCAGCACCATTTAGCAAGAACTGTGACTGCAATTTACCAGAACCGGAGGGTCGTGTTGTAAGATCATTTGGACATTGTACCGAGTACAAGGGACTGAAATTAGTAAACCTTTGAAGATGATTGTAGGTAAAATATATCAATAGGAAAAGACAATTTACCTGTTCAAATTTCAATTTCTGATCTTCGACTAAACTGACAGCTACAATGGGGTACCCCTTCTGCTTTGTCCATAAATTCATTAGCTTGCTAACTGGTTTCCCAGATCCTTCTTCAAGGGCAGTCCATAAGTCTTCAGTTTTCGCATTTGAGTGAGCGTACTTTCTTACGTATGAAGCAATTGACCTCTGAGATAGTAGAAGCAGGAGTATGGTATACAATGATTCAATCATTTAATGGTCTTTGCCCTCGTTTTATAAATCCGCAGAAACTAAAAACTATATGTACCAACCTGGAATGGTTCAGCACCAAGATAGTTGTGCAGCATACGGATAACTGAGGCACCCTTTTGATAGCTAATAGCATCAAATATCTCATCTATCTGGGAGGCATGATTTATCTCTACCTGAAACCGAAATGCACTATAACAGTTATAAAAAAATATGCATTATAACAGGTGACAACTGCTAGTGTTTTTGTAACCATAGAAAACCACATTCATATACCTCAATGGGGTGCGACTCTTCAAGGCTATCCAGCCTAAGAGCATCACTAAATTCACCGAGAAACTGGGTCCATACTTTCCATTCTGGAAAGAGATTATCATTTGCAAGATGGCTCATCTGCAAAAGCAGAACCACGGTTATCCAGGTTTCATAACAGGCAGATCAATAGATGCCAAAAAAATAAAACCGGTGCTGAAAAAGAAGTGGTATTACCCAAGTTGCAAAACCTTCATTCAGCCACAAATGTGTCCACCACTTCATTGTTACAAGATCACCAAACCACTGGTGTGCCAGTTCATGGGCCACTACCTCAGCGACCTACTTGAGCAACAGGTGAATGAAGTAATTATATCATACAGAAAATCATGTATCAGGCAATGTCGCTTTTGATAGAAGAACATATATCAAACATAATACATTTGATCTGCTGGCTTGCATGTTCTATGGGTTATCTCTATATTCGGGAATGTAGTAAATATATTAGATGGTGCCACATGACGATTATTGACAAAAAAAAGAGGAAAAGAAACTGGGTGGAGGGCTGGCGTACCCTTTGTTTGTTAGCAGCAGCAGAACGCTGCTCATCAAAGAGCAAGGCCGTTTCACGAAATGTGACTAAGCCATAATTCTCCATAGCCCCAGCAGCGAAGTCAGGGATTGCAATCAAATCCAGCTTTGGAAGAAGATATGGAATGGAAAAGTATCTGTTAAAAAAACACAAAAAGAGGCGAGGGATGAGTAACTTTCAATCCAATAAAGGTGTTGTAGGCTGGAGTCAGTGTCCAATTGTGCAAAACCTACGATTTGTAGAACTCAAGTGTCTTGACAGCAACATCCAGAGCAAATTTCGCTTGATCTGCCTTCCCTACCTGACTGTATACTCGAACTTTGACTCCTGCACAGATGGTATTATCAGTTTCAAGGAAATGGGATTTTGCTTTTATAACCACTGCAGGCATTGGAGATCAGATTTAGCATATGTACCATCAGACGTATGATCTTCCACATAGTCCAACATCCCGACAACAACCGCAACCAAATAGGTCGACATTAGAGGTGTCTCCTGATAAAAAACTGTTTTCACAGAACCATCTACTTCCTCCTTGGTCACAGGCATGTTGGAAAGTGCAACTAGTTGCGAGGGAACGTCTAATGTGATCTTGAACGTAGCCTGTATTATTGCCAAGTAACATCTAAAAAGATTGAAGTGCAACAGGACATAGTACTGCTAGGCTAGAACTTAAAGAAAACGGCCAAGATTCAATCTCAAGAAAATAGCCGATGTAAAGGAAAAGGGAAGACTTAGAAAGACCTTGAGAGCTGGTTCATCCCAACAAGGGAAGCACCTCCTCGCATCGACAGGCTCGAACTGAGTAACCGCCATATGCTTCGTCTCTCCATTGATCGTATACGCACTGAACATATGCAGTTAATTAATTAAGACGAAGAATTTACAAGGGGCGGGAACCGAGTGAACAAAGAACATGTATACCTTCTGTAAAATCCCTTGAGCTTGTCGTTCAGAATTCCCTCGAATTCGAGCTTGAGAACTCCAATCCCTAAGGGAATCGTCTCGGGGAACTCCAGTATCAGTATTTCGTCTGCTTCCACCGCTTCAGCCGTCACCGGCTTCATCACCTGCTTTCGATTTCACAGTTTAACGATGCAATTCGCCGGGGTTTTTTTTCCCTTCGGAGTTCGGAATGGGAATTAGCAGCGTATCTTACCTCGGAGGTAGCTTTGCTGGAGAAGGAGACGGAGCCGGAGGTGATGGAGAGCTCAGCAGCATTCAGGACGATGGCTTTGGTGCTGGAGACGATGTCGAGATCAACGGCGACGGAGCCGGCGAATCTGAAGGAGCTGAGGTCGGGTTTCAGGCGGATTTCGTAATGTTTCGGGACGGCGAACTCGGGGAGACGAGGCTGGCCTTTGAATTCCGCCATTCTTGCTCCGGCCGGCCTAGCTATGCGAGGAAGCGAGAGGGATGAGAACTGGAAAGGCGGGAAATTGGAAATGGTTTTGTTTACACGGCTACAGCCTAGATGACAAGACGGTTCATTTTATAGCAGCAAATTATTTTGATTAGAAGTAATATACGGCATTCCATTTTGTTCATTTCTTTAATTGCACGGAATTAGTGAACTGTTATTTACTTCACCTTGGTTTAGTACGCAACGTGATTATCCGCACTCTTTGTCAGTTATACATTACATCCTCCAGGGGGGAAATAATGTAAAGAAGTACAGTACCCACTCATGGTTAAAGTGTTTAGCACACAATTTAAGTCTGTTTTAGTTTAGGGACTTGAATTTAGGTTAGGAGGAAACGTAATGGTAAACCCTACATCTTGGGTTATGGAGTTGCTTATAAATCAAGAATACAGGTTGCCTTTCTTTGATTGAACTTTTGTCCAAAGGGAACATCGTCTTTATAAGGACTAGAATAATTTGGGTTGAGTTTCGATTAACTACCGATTGATTTGGCAGTTAGTGATTAGCCACTAATAAAAGACGCATGCTAACAACTGAACTGATAAGACTTATCGGTTAATCGTCTATTATATATTGCTGTCAGCTGTCAACCATTGACCAACAACAACCTCCACGTGTGGCATTTTTCTTTTTTGATTTCAAAATTTTGTATGATGTTCTTTTAAATAATAGAATATAAGCATATAAATAATTATAAAAAAATTTACTTCAAAAGCACCTTTGTTTTCACAATCTAGAGGTCTTCGGTAGGGTTACGATCTGGTCCTATTAGCGGAGGCTGAGCAAAAACAAGGGGAGGAAATAATGGCATGCCTCGGTCGATTCTGTGGGGCTTCCAGAGAACATGTCAGCAAAGACAAGTCGTGCATCTTCTTCTCTAGAAACACCAAGGACTAGGTGAAACAAAAAATCAGTGATACCATGGGCATTAAATGAACGAACAATCTTGACAAATACTTGCGGGTTCCTGTTCTGCATGGGAAAGTAACCAAGGACACATACAAATTTATCCAGATAGATCAGCGGAGTCTATTGGCATGGACTCCAACAGTGACTAGTTGTTGGGGATCTTTTGGCATGGACCGACAATGGGGATATTTGTGTATGGTTCTAGTCTTCTATATACATTACTACTTGAGCATGGACAATGAATTTTTGGTTTTGTTTTATAGGTGTAGCTATCTACAACTACATTTTCAATGTAATCTATGTCGTAGTCGGAAACAAGTTCAATTAGTGATCTATTATGCATCAAGATGCTCATATCAACGAGATTGTTATATTATTCTTCATTTCATGAAATAGAATTCAGTTGTATTTATTTTTATATGTGAATAGTTGTTTGACACGAAAACAGGGTGCAAAAGCCATAATCAAGGTTAGTTGCCAAAGTTGTGCTTCTATCATCGCTAAAGGGATGGTATCAAATTTGAAAAGATTTTTTGCAGCGAATATGTCATCGCTAAAGCACATATTCCGCAACGAATATGTTGTCACTCAAACACATATTCAGCGATAACATATTCTTAGCTAAAGCGAACGCTAAGTCCAAATGTAGAGATGAACAAAGATATTCGTCATGAAATCCATTGCTTCAGCGATAAGTGTTTTGCCGGTAAACAATATTGACTACTATGTTGTCACAAAAGATCCACCCTTTTGCGATGAATGGTATCTTTTTACGACGATACACACTTTTTCGTCGCAAAAAGCTAGGGCAACGCCATATAGGCGACGACAGTTGGAAGGAATTGGCAACAACATTCTTCATTGCAGAAACTTTTGGCGACGGATTTCAGAGCTTCAACGACGAGATTTACCATTGCCAAAGGTCATGTTTGTTGTAGTGCATAGTCCAGCGGCAATTTTCTCCGCGACAACTTCAGTGATGACGCCATCATCAAGCGAAAGCGTGATTGTGGAGTTGGCCTATCTCCTCCAAGATAATCAACTCCTTATCATGGCCTTCTAAGGCCCTGTTCACTTTCATTTTCGTTTCCTGTTTTCTGTTTTCATGTCATAAATTTGGCAAACGAAATGAGAAAACATGTTTACTTTTCATTCTGTTTTCTATTCGTTTCCAACTCTGAAAACAGAAAGTGGCAGCTTCCTACTATTTTCGAAAACGAAAAAATGTCGTTTTCACCTGTTTTCAACATTTGTTTTCTCAAAAACAGGAAACAGAAATGAAAGTAAACAGGGCCTAAGTTTATTGGATAGTGGCCCCTCATCCTTTGTTGTTTTTAAAGTGTTTACATCTTGATATGCTATAATACTAAAACTGTTCTTCCCTATGAACTTTCTAATCTCATATTCGCTTAAGTCATTCTTGAATTTCGAAAACCCTAAACAAATGGCCAACCTTCTGATACCACTTATTAAAAGCGGATAGCTCCATTAGTACGATCGCCCGCTTTGGACCAAGCCACACAAATTTACTTTTGGGGTATCATCCCCAAAAGTCCTTGTACTAATGAACCAAGTGGACACTAGCTAATATACAAAGATTGTTTCCCTTGTATTCCTGATATGGTACTTGGATTGTCTATAAGAGTGGCTTATATGGATGCTCACATGGAGGAGATATTGATCTGAGAGACTCAACATCGTGATATGATATTACTCTATCAGGGGAGCTATGTCTTATTGGATCAGTAAAAAAAGACTTACACTATGAGAAACATTTTCTTGTGAGTGACGGAACAACGAGTTTGTTCGGGAACATTGACTATCCTTACATCCCATAACCTTACTCTCTTTGTAATCTACGGTTTGTAAACCATCATGCAAGAAATATATACTACAGAAGAGATAAACCCCTAATCAAGGGTAAACTATATAAGCAACCAAAATCTGTTACACAAGCAGCTGCTTAAGAGTAACATGTGTATACAATATGTATCTGCATTGCACAAATATGAGAGGAAGTGGAAGCAGAAGTTCAAGAGATCGAGGGTATAGCTAGCTAGCTAAGTTTGGTGGTTATGGACTCCTTCGTAGGTGGTAATCACGTAGGAGGGATCATCCCTGTCTCTCTCCACTCTCTTCTTCACTGAACACCTTTCGGTTGAGCACTTATAGTAGTTCCTGCAGTCAGTAGTACGTGTACCCAAAAATCCTCCTCATCAGATCTCCAGTAATAACATTAAATTAAATGCCATAAAACTGCATGATACCTTGGATTTGGGCTGTTTTTGACCATCTTCTTGCCGTACTTCCTCCATTTGTAGCCATCGTCCAGTACCTCCACCTCTGATTTGGTCTTAAATGCAACCCTTTCTTTTGCCAGCGCCGACCTCGACCCCGCTCCCTCTCCTGTTAGATTGTTCTAATTTTTCATGAACAAAATAAATAAAGCAATTGATAACTAAGACTACCCTTTATCTTCTTTTTGTCCTGCATGTAATTCATATACTCCCTTAAACCAATCACGTACATGTCTTCTCATCTATCCCTCCTCCGTTAAGCTAAAATCTTAAAATAATACAATGCTAAAAATCTTCAATTCACTTTTCCAATTCCAACAATGCATATATATGCCACTTGTTATCTCTAGTTTTCCTAAGAATTTAAAGTTTTGCTATATGTTTCTCATACTTATTGTGGTTCCTTTATGATATACAATCTTTGTTCGACGTCCTAACTCTAAATCGTTTGTGCTTTCCATTTAATTACATTAAAATTTCTAAATTTTGGTTTGGATTTGAATTTGCAAGAAGGATAATATCCGAAAATCTATGAAGGTGAGAATTGGGATGAGGGTATTGACTTACAAATTGAAAGTGAGATTAGGAAATAATTTAGTGAAATCCACCCAAAACTGCCCATTACCATCCCTACTAGGGAGTAGGGAGGGAGTGCCTAATTAATAATGAGAACAACAACAACAACATAAACGATTCTGTACTAACAAAACAAAAACTAGGCCTAATTCCTTCATGGTGGCCCGAGTTTAACTTGGACAATGATTTCTCATCATTGAACTAAAACAAAAACAAAAAACAAAAAAACAAAATTAATCTCTTCAACTATAGTTTTCACAGTCAGTTGCAAGAATCAGCAGGCAAGTCATAGCATGAGCCTTTCTATTATGCTTTAAAGTATTGGTGCTTTAAAGTACAATTTTAAGTTGTACCACAAAAGGATTTTACAAAAGAGTATAGGTACAACCTAAAGTTTTACCATAACGTTAAATGTACAACTTCAAGTTGTACCATAAAAGCAAAAACTAAAGCACCAATGCTTTAAAGCATTGTAAAATTCCTCGCCATAGCATAGGAAGTAAAGCATATGTAGTGATAGCGGGCTGGCTGTGCAGATCTGTGTGCATGTTATACATGCATGCCAGGTAGGTCTCTCACAGGTTAACAAACGTGCAAAGCTAGCTATTTGAACAAGCTAAGGAAAAAGATGGAATATTGTGGGCACATGTCTTACCAGTACTGGAGGATCCGGTGGAAACGCCGGCGAAGGACCGCGGGTGATCCTCCGTTTCCACCCACTCGTCGAACTTGAGCAACTCCGACAGCTCCAAGGCGGTGCTGCCATCTCCATATAAGTACCGCTCGTCGTCGTCTGTACCTTCAGCAGCAGTAGGGTTATTCCTGAAATCGGACATGTCGCCGGCCAAGGTGATCTGATGACTAGCAAGCTAGCAAATGTTTCTGATCTGAGGCAGTCGAGTCCGACCGAGAGTGAGGATCGGAGCTAGCATTTTATAAACTATATATTTAATTAAGGTAGAGAAGGGAAGGGGCCGATCACAGGCAGGCAGGCAGCAGGCGGCTTGGGGAAGGAGCTTCCTGCGATGGTGCAGCGAAACTTCAACGTTCATTCATTCATTCTGCTTTTTTTTTTAGGCTCTCAAAATTTTCATCCCACAGATTAATTGATTGGAGTTATGAAAGGCCCCAGCTACTGTAGCTAACAGCGACTGCGCACATTTAGCTGGTTTTCTTTACCTTGTTATTTGGTTTCTCTTTCGGTTTAGTTTAGTTATAAAAAAAAACGATTGTAAAACCGTACCAGAAGTCGTTGCACAGAAAAACCACCAATAATATATTTTATTCTGGAACTGTAGTTTAATCGCGTAGTACAACCGTACGTTATACCGCGCTAAAAACTGTACATTGTAGATAATCTCAATACGAGGTTTTATCGGTCGGACCATCCATACAATACCGTTTTACTAAATTATTTAACTGTATTTTTTTTTTTAAGTTATGTTTTCGTATTTTAAAAATGAGGTGTGATGTGATCATCCTGTCGAACCAGTTACTGATCATCGATCGTCTTGGTAAGCGCTTACCTCAGCATGAGTGGGGGAATGATGAAGGTCGTGAGACGACTTGAGGGCCCGGGGTGGACTTGTTGTGGTCTGTAATGTGTGTAAAACGGAACGTCTCGTGCGTATGACCAGACCAACCCCTTCACTACGCCCAGGAATTCAAGTCAAAATCAATAGCGACCATGACTGCCTTTTTGCTTTCACTACTTTTAATGCATCTTCTTGCCATGTCATCCCTGGCTTATTTAACATAGGAGTCGGTTACTATGCCAAAATAAGCATATTATTATGTACCCTTACTATGAAATTTGATGCGGCTGCTGGATAAAATAGATGATCTTAGAGGCTAACGGATACAACAATTTTATCAATTTTGAAATATTTTCATAAAGATGTCAAGAAAGCCAGGGAGAAAAAAAATTCCGTACGAAATCATACACATTACGCAATGAAATATGTAATAAACGTACAAAGTCATGTACGAAGCAAAAAAAAAAAAAAGAATAAAATGTACTGAAGTTGTAACACTGTCGGTTATTAATTTGACTAAAATATCAGTACCATACCATTAAATATAAAATGAACGGTAAGGTAAGGACATGGAAAAACAACGAATTTGGGGTTTTGGGGTTGGGTCGTTAGTTATTCGTATTAGTTCAGTAGTCCAAATAGGAAGAGGTCTCGTAGGAGGCCGAGTCGGCTAAGGTTAGGATTAGGGTTTCGATTAGTAGTCTATATATATTGTAAGTTCGGCGTTAGTCCGGGTTATCGAATAATAAAACTAAAGGTTTATCGACGCCCAAGTCGTTCTCCCGTTCGTGAGTTACGAGCAAACCCTTGGAACGGGGGTTACGTTCCCATCAGAGTTGGTTTCAAATATTATAATAACGGTATTCTATTTATGAAAATTTATCTATTTATGAAGAAAAAAAATTCGTTGTTTTTCCATGTCCTTACCTTACCGTTCATTTTATATTTAATGGTATGGTACTGATATTTTAGTCAAAGTAATAACTGAAACCCCAACCAAATCGTAAAACGTTCGTCACAATTGAAACACAGCCCCTAGGCGCGCCTGAGCTGCTGTTCCTCCCAACTAAACCTCTTCCCTGCTCCTGGCCCTCGATTGGGGCCCGAGTTGCCCCCTGCCCGCGAGATCGCAGCTCGCTGCGGAAGCGGCCCTCCTCCAAACCCCTGGTGTGGTGCCATGTCAACGGCGTCGCTGGTTTTTGGCGCTGGAGTTGATCATTTTTCATGTGCACAAGGCTAATTGTGCCTCGCAGTGTTGCTGGACGGAACATACATATTTCGTCAGCAATTTCGGGCTTTAGGCCGCCCAAATACGTGCCCACCAAGGCTTGTTGCGTCCATCCCACGCACCAGTTAGCCAACTTCTCGAAGTCACGCTGGTAGTCGCGCAAGGAGCCTGTCTGGCGAATACGGGACAAGACTTCATCACAACTCTCCCCTTCTGTTGGCCCAAAACGAGCCCATAGCCTCTGGGAGAATAGTTCCCACGAAATCACCTTGCCAGCGTCCTTGTATATCCGTTTCAGCCATTGTCACCATTGGTTAGCCTCCTCTTCCAGGTGAAAAGAAGCTAACACGACCCTCTGCTCGTCTGGCACCTCCTGGTACTCGAAGAACTTTTCGACCCGCGGAAAACAGGCGCCTGGGTACTCCCCGCCGAACTTGGGGAACTCCGATCGTGCCAGCTTGGTGAGAAACGCTCTGCCGCTGCTGCCTCCACCCAATCATTTGACCCCGCGGTGCTAGTCTCCCCCATCACCTTCCCTGGCGTCTCCAACTTCGCAGCGGCCGCCTTGGTTGCGGACGAGTCGTCCCCGACGTCGTCCTCCCCGTCGCTCATGGTCTCCTTCCCCTCCTTCCGATTCAAGCGCTCCGTCAGCAAGCGCACCACCTGCAGCACCTCTGAGAACTCGGCGCGCAGCGCTTGGACGGACTCCACCATCTCGGTCTGACTCGCCTAGAGTTGCTCGACTGTCGCCTCAAGGGCCAAGCACCTTTCCGCCGCTGTCCCGTCCATTGCAGATCGTAACGACTCTGATACCAATTTGATGGGAATGTAACCCACGTTCCAAGGGTTTGCTCGTAACTCACGAATGGGAGAATGACTTGGGCGTCGATAAACCTTTAGTTTTATTATTCGATAACCCAGACTAACACCAAACTTACAATATATATAGACTACTAATCGAAACCCTAATCCCAAACCTAGCCGACTCGGCCTCCTACGAGACCTCTTCCTATTTTAACTACTGAACTAATACGAATAACTAACGACCCAACCCCAAAAGCCCACCTATCTCACGTCGGCCACCCCTTCCCGACCGTGTACCCATCAAACTCATATAACAATTCATTGAAAACTCGCAACAGCTTACATCATTAACAAATGCACATCAGTCTCAAGTCCTACTAGTAGTACTGAAACTTAACTATCTTCACGCTGGAGTTCTCTGGAATGCTAATCCGCGTGATTAACTAAGGGAATTCTAGGCATGCTTCTGATGCTCCTACAAATCCTGAGTGCTGAGTGTCATGATCAATCCTAGCCCTAGTTCATGAATGCATAAACAAATAACGTGCATATGCCAAACTTAGGGCACGCTATTAGAGAGTGCCTATCATTATGAACATATATTCTTAGTCTTAACTTAAAAGTTTCCTTGTTAATTTTCTTGAAATGTGTATCTTGATTATTGAGATGGTCTCACCCTCGATTTAACTAGTGCAATCATTCCGAAACAACATATCATAACATAGCCTCCTCATCAATAATACGTGGTGGTGATCGTGTCCAGCACTAATTGTGAGATAACATAATCTCCTCATCTACAAAGGGTATTAGTACCCGAGCGTATCCAAAACTGATCTTGACATAACATGACCCCTCGTCTCCAAATGATCACACTCGTCATCTCCCAAATGTACCCGTGAACACTATACCAAAACTGAGAAAAGTAATAGTGAGAACACAAGAGAAGAGTGGTAAGATTGCTCATCTCCTTGGAAAGATTTTGAAGCTAAAAGATGGAATTGAATAAATGGTTTTCCTTGAAGATGGTGTTCTCCTTTCCTCTTTGTAATTATTTCTTCTCTTCTTTGATAGGGGTAAACCTTTTGTTAGGTCAAGAAACTCTAACTTCATGTAGTGAATTTATGTGATCCGACCATTTGATTGTGACTAATGCTATCTAGTGCCTTAATTGTGTGTTGGATGCTTGCTTCTTGGCTCATGAGGTTGACCAACCAAATGGGTCAATTCTAAAATCTTGAATCCAATATAGATGAATATTGTTTGATAATTTATGACTTGTTTGTGTTTATCTAGCGTTCTTGACGGGACTAGTTGTGATATGGATGCATGATTGGGTATATGACATGAATTAGCCCCAGTTTATTTCTTGATTGTGTATGAATGGTTGTATCATATATAAGTTAGTTGATTGGGAGTCATAGTTGGCGGACAAGGTGGCCATTTCCTGCCTACTAGGAGCTCACCTAGATGATGCTTGTTAGATGAGTGCATGACCACTGACTCATCAAACTTCTGTGCATACGAGTTAGACTCGTTTAGAGGAGGTAGTATCTATCCCTAGTTAGAAAAATTGGATGAGATGATTATGATCGGTTGACTTGGCTGGGAGGGGTCAGAGACATGACCATTGCACTGATCCCGCTTTAGTGACCTTTGCATTACAATTGCCATGAACTTATTTAGCTATCATTTGAATGTTTATATGTAAGTTTGGGCGAGGTTGGTTTGTCCCAAGTATCGCTTTCTTTCTCTTGCTACATAGTAGCATAATTTCCTTAGTGCCAACCAACAATAGGTGATCGACTAGTAATTGTGCTTTGCTATAGTAGGCTAGGGTATTGGGGGCATCGTTAAATATGATCGCGCCACTTTACTACAAGTCTAACAATGATATACTTGTCATTGCTAGTATTAGAAATGAGTGACCATCTTTACATTCGATAACTTTCTATCAAGTATATTCCTAAGGGATAATACCCTATTTGGGCTTGAACTTTGACGTAAAAGGCATTTTTTTCCTGAACTTTCAAATAAGACTGTTTTGTCTAAATTTTGAAAGAAATTACCAAATGCTGCCCGAAATTTGGGTTGACCGTTAATATTGACAATCAAACATTTTTTCCGTCTTGACTCACCATACAATGCTGAGGTAACTATGAAATGACTTCCACTTTATTTATTTATTAAGAAAATGATAAACAGCCTATTTGGATCTGAACTTTGATGTAAAAGACAATTATGATTTGAAGTTCAAATAATATTATTTTGTCAGAATTTTGATAGAAATTGACAAATTTGGCCTAAAATAGCTCCCAAACACTTCAATATATAGAGGGACACTCCAGCTTCACAACGAGCTATTAATCTCCAATTTCCATTGAGCCAATTGTAAGATATAAATCTCAAAAGTAGGCACCATGAAACTGTTTTTACACTGAAACAACAGATTAGGTCGACCTATCCTAACTGAGGTCACCGAAAAGTGCAAGTTACGATGACATGCAAGACACCATAGGCGCACCCAAAAATTTATGCATGGTCAATAAACAACAAGCTTACATATATGGAATTGTTTAAATACTAAGGCCAGTAAAATCATACAAAATGTTGTATTGGAAAATTTATGGCAAAATACACTTGTATAGCCAATACTTTCTCGTTGTTGTCAATAATAGCCATTTTTTGAAAAATACACAAAATATATGATTTCGTCCAATTCTTTAACGGTGTTAACTTAAATGTTGATTGGACTAACATTTTTTTAATGACATGGCAGTCAACGATTAGATTTGATCGATGATGGTCTGAAGTGTCAATTAAAAAAATCAAATAATTATTAGCCAAATTTTTTCCATATTCTTTTTTATTAGCCAAACCTATTGAATTACTAATAATTAGCCAAATGCTAACTTCCAGTTAGCAATTTTGTTAGTAATATTGACTTGGCAACATGATTCTAACTTGGAATAGATACATAGAGGTTAACATTTCAAAATTTTAGTATTTTAACTAAGAAAAGAATTACAAAATTATTAACGATGACGTAAAAATGGCTAATATTTTGATGCATTACAAAATGTTTGGCTAATTTTTAGTATTTCAATAGGTTTGGCTCATACAAAAGAATCTGAAAAATGTTTGGCTAATAAATAGTCATCACCCTAATTTTCAACAAACATAGGCTTCACAACATCCCCCATCATCGACCCTCTTTCCAACATGAATTAGAGGGAAAATTGTTGTCGATGGCCGGAGACAAACTCATCTAAGTAGTCGGACTGCTATTGTCAATTAGAGAGAAAGCAACAAAAACGTTGTGATTATCATGAACTGACAAACCGCCAAAATTGCTGAAAATCACCGCTTGAACCGCAGCTGGCTTTGATTTTTGTCTCATTTACTGGTCTTTTTGGAATACAAGGAACAATCGTGTCGTTGCAAGCAAGATTGTCACTTCTAAAACCTTCATACAGTGCGTCCATGCAGGGATAACTGTCACGAGAGATGCCACGAACAATAGGACAAGGATAGACACATTCGCCAGCCTAATCCGCCCGTAAGAATGGATGTGAAGATCTCATGGGTGCCGCCATCTCCCAAGTGTGTCACCCTCAGCATGGATGACTTCGTTCGCAAGTGGTGGCCTTGTACGAGATAATCTAGGACGCTATGTTACCATTAACATGGGGAGTTGCTCTTTTACCCAGACGGAGTTGAGGGCCTCTGTTGAAGGTCTTCAGAAAGTTTGGGATGCTAGATACAGGCGCGTGAGATTGGAAATGGACTTCGTTTGTGCTTGTCAACTGCTTGGGAGAACTAGTCTCATCGAGCATCACCATGCTGCCATTTTGGATAGAGCTTTTGAGCTACTTCATAGAGAGTGGGACGTTTTCATTACCTACATTTACCGAGAGGGAAATAAGTGTGCTGATTTTTAGGCTAACAGAGGACATAGTGTGCTGCTTGTCTTTCATATGTTTCGGTTGTTTGATCCCAATATGTGCAACTGGATTATGTATGAAATACAAAGGCATACCGAAGTTTAAATCCCGGGTGGTTTTGAATGAAAGATAGGGTGTCGTTGCATCCATTTGATAAGAAAATAAATTTAATCACATATAAAACATATTTAAAGATAAATTACTTAAAATCCATATTCATATTTAAATAAAATAAAATACAATGCAATACAATATTTCAAATAAAATAAAAAATACTCATATTTAAATATAATATTTAATGTCAATATCTAAATGTTTATACTTGAATCAAACAAATAATATCAACATTTAACTTTTAAATTCATAAAAGAAGTAATAAATTAATATTTTATTAATTAAATTCACTAAAGCTACGCCATTTTGCTTATAAATCGTAAATTGATAATGTTAGTCATATTAGTGATGTTCACTGCATTTTCATAACCGACACCGATTGAACCAGGTTCAACCAGCGTGACAACCATGGTCCAATTTCCATGCCCCATTTCCACATCATTTTTGCTCATCCAAATGTGGTTTTTAACCCAATTACTGCATTATATGGTAACTGAAACCAATTCTTACTTATATTTCCACTCCTAATCACCCCTAAATATGCACTCAAAACTCTAGCCACGAGTTCCTAACTTCCTAAATGTGTTTCAAATGGTTATCATGATAATTATGAAATCAATTAAGGCTGAATTCTATTAACTATGAAACAAAATATCAAAACCAAAATGACCAAACTACAACAACAAAATTAACAAAACTAAAGTTTAATATGTTGGTTAATTGGTTAACCGGGTTACTAGAAGTAGCCACCTAATGAAAATATATGATAATTATATGAGGTTAATGAATTGAGTGTGTCTGTGTGAATTGTCTTAGTCTGTTTGCAATTATCAAAGGATAAAAAATTCTTCGCTTTCACTTTTTTATCCAATACAATGTATGAGATTATCTAAATTAGGTGTCCATATTTTGTTGTCTATTATCTATAAGAATAATACAATATAAAAAAATAATGAGCTTTATTTATTTTTATAGATCCAAAATGGAGTAACACTTGATCTTGAGTAGTTATGTAAAGTATTAAGTACGAGAGTATTAGATATATGACTAATTACTTAATTGGTTAATTGATATGATTGGTTATGAGTGACTGAAATCTGACCAAACCACCTAAACCAAATAAGTAAAATTTTTAACCAAGTCAAATCAATTATTCAAATAATCAAACAAATTTATCCAAATAGGCGAATACTATCGATTAAAATGGTTAACACGCTAATCATACCATTTGAACACCTTTATGACTTTCTGTCCGAAACGGGCCTGCACCTGGACGTCGTCGTTTAATGTTTCATAAGAAAGGGCAAATCAGCTGATTCGTTCGTATATATTTGCCCTCCTTGAAATTGCTATTCGGTTCTAGGCATTGGAGCAATGGTGCGAACCCAACGGCCTGCAACTAAACCCAAGCCGCCGGGAGCGGCAGTGAAGTTGGAGCAGCGGCGGTTGAGCAGCGCTGATCGCTCAGCTTACTTCGCAAGGAGAGAAGCCTCCAAGGTCTTACGAACCGTTCTCCAAGGTGATGCTCGGCGGCGAGCAGCTTGCTCTATCAAATCCATCGTTTACGGTCCCTCAGTTAGGAACAAAAGGGCAACTTTCGCTCTGGTTTGCCAAACCCTGAAGCGTAAGTTTGCTCGCAAAACTCGACAATCGTCCTTAATGGTGCCTCTGAAAGAAGAGAATGCTTTCACTTTCTGCCAAATGCCAGTCAAAAGCACATTTTGGCACTTGTAATTGAGCGGAGTTATATGAATGTTCTAATTTGTGGGTTGTTCAACCTTCAGACCTTCGCATTATCAAGGAAGTGTTGGAGTCTGGCAATATACTGAACAGCAAGTGGAAGGTAAATATGGCGTATTCTCTCTGTATCGCTCGTTTAGAATTGGAATTGCCTGACCCGCAAAAGTAAGTTTATGAGAATCAAAAAGATCTTAGATTTTGTTTTTCGCTTTGCAGAAACAGGAGGAGCTGATGTACATAATGACGTATGATATTCTATTTGGAAAGGTAAGTTCACAATCTCCATGTTCTGTAAGGTTAAAGTGAGTGGGAAGTTTGGGGCAATAAGTTGCAAGTCGGTTTATAGGCTAATCAAGCGATTAATGATTCAATGTGATTGTGGAACTTTCTTTGGTGGTTAGTAGTTCTAATTTATGATTGGTGTTTGACTTCAACATTTGAATAACTAGGAAGCTTCATTGGTTGGTGGTGATGCGGAGAAGTTTCTCACGGGCAGGAAAGGGTCGATACAGTCTGCTCTAGCAAGACTTCTAGTGAGCAAAAAGGTCAAGCACGTTGATGATTTGATTGAACTTTACCAACCTCCTGGTATGTAATGTTGTTGGTGTTTTCACTTATTTTATGAACACTTTTTTCCTTCAAAAGTATGTTTAAAAGCCCTATTTTGTGAGGTTAGACAGTACGTTTTGATGATGGTAATAAGTTGTTTTATTAATAACACTTTGATGGGTTTTGCTTCGTAGATATTTCAAAACCGTGTTTTGTTCGTGTAAATACTCTGAAAGTGGATGTGGATTCAGCCTCACGTCAACTAAGCGAGCAGTTCAAGGTACTTTCGCAAGCAAATAGTAAATTATGGTGGTTTTCCAAAGACTACTGTGGACTGAATTACCCATGTTTGCTGTGGAATAGGTTGAGAGAGATGCGTTGGTTCCTAACTTACTGATACTCCCACCGAATACCGATTTGCACAGTCATCCTCTTGTCTTGGGCGGAAGTGTCTTCGTGCAAGTAAGCTTCTGTGCTAAAATTTTCTGTCCTCGTAGGATGCGGACTTTTGACCAGGAAAGAAAATGTAAAGGACCATTGAGAAAAATAAAAAATATCATGAAGACCATTGAATTACTTTATATTGAACTGGAAAGTTAAGTCTCTGCCAATTAAGAAATCAAGAGGCAGATAGTGGCAGCTGAAAAGACCACAATGAGACCTGTAGTCTCAGAAGTTGAAGAAAGCTAAAAAAATTGAGAATAAACTTGGAAATTAAGGATGAATTCAGCTAGTTGAAATCACTTCATGAGTGTATAATTGTATACTAAGGCAAAAATTGATATTGGTGTGATGTTACAGATACTGATTACTAACTCTTCACTGAGAATACTAAAACTCTTGAATTCTTCAGATTTCATATCAGAGTATATTCCTTAAGTCAGTCCTAAATCTGATACATTTATACAGTCCTGGAAAGCCAATATGCATATGACGGTAGGAACACATGAATGAAATCTGTGACAGGGAACTAAAACCCTGGAAGTTCAAGCACATGTAGGAAGGCATGTTCTTGAGTTCCTCTTTATGTTTACCTCCCCTTATAGATTGATACTCTGTGTATGACATGCAATTCATCTCAGTTTCAGTATTCTTCAGTTGTTTAACTGTTGTGCACTTCTCTAGGGAAGGGCAAGCTCAATGGTTGCGGCAGCTCTTGATCCCAGACCTGGCTGGCAAGTATGGGTTCATGGTTAAGTTTTGTTCGTTACATAATGCAGATATGCAGTTTCTTTCTTTGCGATCTTCTTGTGCAGGATATCTTTTTTCTTTTCTCTCTTTTGCATTTGCTAAAAATTAATCTGGGAGAAATAGCTGTATTATGGCGATGATCTTTTAGCGTGGTTACGCTGTTAAATGACACAGCTCGACCATATTTGAATTTTTCTCTCTTTTTCATTAGGACACAGGTACGCTGTTGAACTTTAACTGAAAGTTGAAGTAGGAAAATCTATGCAAAATAGAGGCATTTTTATGCACCTGAGCAAATGACAATGAATAGTTTGGGTTATTTATCGTCTAATTTTCTACCTTCTGTAAAGGTTATTGATGCTTGTGCAGCGCCGGGAAATAAAACTGTTCACCTAGCTGCCCTCATGAACGGAAAGGGAAAGATTGTGGCATGTGAACTGAACAAAGATAGGATTAAACGCCTGGAAGATACTGTTAAACTTTCTGGAGCTAGAAGTATCCTTTTCTCCAGTGGTCTTCTCTTACTGTTCTTTTTATGGAATCGTAAGTCACCATGAAAAGTTACAACTGTCTACTGCTTTGTGAACATATCACACCTAGCATACTTCTTTTTCTTAACTGTTGAGATCCCCCTGTGGACCTACCACTACTATCATGATGGATAGCAGTTCATGATTTTACCATATAACGGCTTGCATTTTTGGCTCAACACTCTTAACTAGCCTTCTAGATATTGAAATTTTTCATGGTGACTTCCTGAATCTGGACCCACATCATTCTTCCTTTAGCCAGGTGAGCAATTGAAAAAACGTAGAGGTTTGAGAGATATGCCCGTCCTTTTCCTGATAATTGGAAGGTTCACTGGCAGACAGCTTTAATCTGCTATTCTTCTTATTGTCAGATCCGTGCTATCCTTTTGGACCCATCTTGTTCTGGATCTGGTACTGCTGCGCAGAGATTAGACCATCTACTACCTTCACATTCTACTCATGATGATGACACAGAACGACTGAACAAGCTTGCTGGTTTTCAGAAGAAGGCCTTGATCCATGCCCTATCTTGTACGTTTCACTTTTCTCTGTTCTTTTCATTCACTGTGGTTTTACCTCAATCTTGGTTCATTTCAGTCCAATAAGAGTGACTAGTCATTGATTTCTTACAGAAGGATTCAGTGTGGCTGAATGATGAGAATTTTGGGAGCTTGTAATATATTTGTGATTTTTTATTCTGTCCTGTAAATGTTAAAGCTACATCTAACTAGTTTTCGGCTGAAACTTACAGTTCCTTCCGTTGAAAAAGTAGTATACAGCACGTGCTCAGTTAACCGAATTGAGAATGAGGATGTGGTTAGTTCTGTTCTCCCTTTGGCTTCATCCCTTGGCTTTGAGCTGTCAACTCCCTTCCCTCAATGGACTCGTCGTGGTCTTCCTGTTCTCCAAGGCTGTAAGTCGTGTATCCTTAGTAACATTTAGTGGATAGGAATATGCACAACTATTGTAATATGCTCAGCGGCAATGTTAAGTTAATTTCTGGATCTTGATTTGTGTTGCCAACTGCAGCTGACCACTTACTCCGGATGGATCCAGCTGAAGACAAAGAAGGCTTCTTCATTGCTCTTTTCACCAAGAAAGCCACCTGCATTGATAGCTCACAAGCAACTTCCGGTATAGAGCTTCCTAAAGCTGTTTCGAGTTCGTGTTTCAAAAAGTATGGCTGCATAGAGAAGAAACGGCCTGTGCCTTTCTTGGTATGGAATAGAATGTGGAGATTTTCTTCTTTAGCTTGGCAAAGAAGAAGGGCACTGCAACATGATCATCGTCCGAAAGAGTAATAAACACCTGGTCTTTAGTGCTGAGTTACATCAAAGGATGACTACAATGCTGTCTGCAAATGCCTGATTGATTCACCTTATCATAGGTTCTTTTATTCTCCCCTCCGGAAGCGCCGAGGAAGGGGGCGATAGTTTGTGGTCGAGTTAACTCAAGCTGTCTTTCTAGCGGTATTCACAGTTTGCAACAAAGTTTTGTTCTTGGACTCGTGTACGGATGTTGAGAATATTAAAGGTGCGCCTATTTTGTCATTTGCATGCTTAACTTTCCATATATGTGACTGGACTAGAGTGCTGCAATTGATCGGATAAAACTGAGAAGTCAAAAAGTATACATGTCGATTGATTTTGCGTTTAATAGCTTACGTTTTAGTACTTTTAGATCACCAAATATTTCTATGTAGTGAGGTAAATAGGATTTCATTCAAGGGGTGCATTAATAAAAGCGCAAACATTGAAATTGATAGCTCATATATCGTTCACTACATACTAATACTTTTATGTTTGTGGGTGCATGTCCCATCTCAAAGGGCTACCATGGACCCCTCCCAACACTTAGATTATGACTCTGCTTCTAAGTAGAATCGTGCTTTTCTCTTACTAATATAGTCATAATCACGCTTTAAAATCTAAAATCTACGTTTTAATGCTTCGAGATCACTAAAAAAATTTTAAGTAGAACCACATTTTTCACTGCACCCGTAATATACCAAAAATATTAAAATAAATGTCATTAATGTTTTGTATGGAAAGTCCTTTGGTTTTAAAGAGCTCAATTCTGCGAATGAGGCCATGGTCGAGTGGTCGTACCACTAATAGGGCCTTGTAACATGTCTTTGTGAAAGAAAGAAAGAAAGAAAAAAAAAAGAGCTCAACTCTTTGAAAGTGTTGGGCATGCTTCCAGAAATGTCCACAAGCAAAGCCTAGTGGGCTAACGAAGTAAGGAAGAAGGTCGGCAGCAAGCCCAACAAGCTAGCCAATAGCCCGAAGGCAGGCGCGAGGCCATTATCAGAACCTCCATCAGGACGCACGACGATAGATTAGACATTCGCCCATGACCAAAACCTTCATGGGAAGGGTTGGTTGAGGCACACAATCGTTGTTAGGGGTGGGAAGCGGGACTGTACCCAATCCAGTTTGGAGATCAAAGTTCATCCCAAACCCGTATGGGTAACGGGTACCCGTTAACTCGTAGGGGACGGATAACGGGTACCCAAACTACCCGTTTATACCCATTCAACTTGGACAACACACCATCAAGGTCAACACATCTGCGCTTAAGTAAAGGCATGCATTGGATTTGTGCCCATATTATTTAATGTGGTGCTGAGATAGGGCAGCTAAAGAGGGGACATGTCGGACCCCAGGTATAATAGGGTGTCGGTAGTCGATTTTATTTAGTTTGGATTCTCTTACTAAAAGGCAACTAGAAGCACTTTTCTCTCTAGAAACTCTATTGAATTGATCATCGAATTCAACAAGGAGATCACATTCGACCTCGGTTCTAACCTTCTTGTGGTCTGTGCGTACTGCCATCTCGAGTTTGGAAGTGTAGTTAGCCCATTGTAACTGAGCGTCGTTACAAGTATGGACCAACTCATCCCTTTGTCTGATGGCGCTGTCTAAGTCATCCAGATGGTAGAAATGAGAGCTCGTTGTCTCCGCCTTATCCTCCACCAACTGCGCCTTCTCCTGTGAGCCGGCAAGCAGAAGAAGCTGCATAGTTCAAGAGAAACTTAGATGAGAAAGCGAGAAAAAAAAATACAAGGAAAAGAAATTTGTTTCGAAGATAAAGGTGAAATTGGACATAGGCGCCTATTCGAGCAACCTAAGACGAGAGATGTGTCGACTCAAGATGTGACGTAGGTGCATACAGTGGCGTAGGCATGAATTTTTTTAAGGCGGGTCGAACAATTGTATAGGTCCATGCGAACGCCAAGCGGCAAGCGACGGTCAGCAACCCGAATCAAATGTGGAGGAACTGTGGCATTTCATGGGCAGGCCACCAGTTTGTCTGGTCTCCAGATCCTCCATCATATCGCCAATATGCTGCTGGTGGTAGAGTAGTGGAAGAGGACAAAAATCGTGTCGGCCAAAATCGAAGACACCATAGCCTTTTATCCGACCACATGCCCATTACCCACCAAGGAAACTCTGTTGATCCTGAAGACAAAGAGGTGTTAGTCCCGATGACATGCGCCTATGCTACTCTGATTTCCACCTGCAATCGTACAGAGTGGAAAAGAAGCATGCACAAACGACTGAGAGAAACGGACAAACGAGGCGCATTAGTGACACCAAAGACATAATTAGATGCTCGAGAAACCTTCTTGAGCGCCTAATTGGGGGACAATTATTGGGCTTGCTCTCAGAAAAGCCTGGTGGTTGAAAACACAAGGAAGAAGGCCGACAACAAGCCTAACATGATATCCAATGGGCTGGACACAGGCACGAGCTGATGACTAGAACCTTCTTCAGGGCGCACGACGATAAATAAGACGTCTGTCCAGAATAGTAAGGGCATCGGCAAAGCTGGTACCATGCGCCCCATATTCACTGAAAAGACTATCAGGTGGTCGAAGCGCACAACCATTGTAAGATACAATGCACTTTATGTGGTGCTGACGTAGATCGTGATGAGGTCATCAAGACCAAGCCTACTCAAGAAGAATTCCCAATGACTCGTACCAAAGCTAAGGCTGTAAGGGGAAAAAATTTCAAGTTATTTGGGTCCACAATTGAAGGGCATGGATGTGGAGTTGCTAGAAGGAAAGTCCATACATTGCTACAACTTATGGACCAGAATGAAGAGGAGATGGGCTTGAAAGAAGGAGAGGTGGATTCAGCCTAGATGGGGTTCTCATAGTGTGAAAGGAATGAAGGTGTGAATCAAATCCTAAGTGTGAACACAAGGGGCAAATTTGAAGGCATGGAATACGGAGGAGTTTTGACTTAGTCTTTTACTTGTTTGTTAAGGTTTTGTTTCCCTTTTTAAGGTAGGATTTGGTTATCCTTTGTAGTTTGGTTTTTGGGTTCTTTTGCTTATTTAAATAGGACGAACCTTTGTAATGAAACATTAAGATTTCGGTTATCAATATTGAGAGTGTTTACTCGTGTTCTTCTTAGAACGTTTGCTTAAATTTCCTTAAAGAATTCGGGAGGTTTAAGTGTCTCTTATCAACTAGAAGATCATATCTAGTTGTGGCGAGTTCGACTATATCAATTGGCCTTTCCCACATGTCCTGAATTTTTTGATCGATTTTCACATCTATCTTTACTTTTCGTGTTATTCAAGAAAGGAGAAAACCCCAAAATAGTTCGACGTATGCAAATTTGGTGTTTTGGTCCAAATTCAAGGATCTCTTCGAATAAGGGTCATATCAAGTTGTACCAGAGCCTGGTTCAAACGCACTGGAGAAGATGAGGTTTCTTGGAGATCTTGGCATGTTCTTGAAGCATTCTTGAGAGTCTTGGACGTCAAGGAAGCAGATCTTGGTCATTTATGAAGGTTTCTTGTGCCGCAAGAGACAAGGTTGAAGGTATTGATCTCATGAAGCCTTGGAAGATCAACAATGGCAGAGAATCAAGCAAACCAAGAAGTAGCAACAACCCTACAACAAATTACCGCACAACTAGCATCTTTCACGATGAGATTCAAAGCATTGAAAAGGCGCCAACAGGAGCAACCTCAACCGCGCGAGCAAGAACAACCCCATCCTCAACATGACTTGAACTTGAACCCTAACCCTAAGGGTCGACGAGAAGAGGGAATAAGAGGTCAAGCTATACAACGACCTTTGTATGAGCATGTACGACGACATCAACCCTTGGGAGGGCAGCTGGTTTCAAGAAGAAATTTCCAGTCGTTCTATGACGAAGAAGGCTATGAGGAATTCGATGATGATGAGATTGCCTGTCAAAGAGAGGAAGATGATGATTTACAAGGTATTAAGGTTACCATCCCATCGTTTAGAGGGAAGATTGACTTGGATGCGTACCTAGATAGGGACCGCAAGATGGAGCTAATTTTTTATAGCCATCATTACCCGGAAAAGAGGAAGGTAACTATGACTTCTCTCGAATTTACGAATTATGCATTGGTTTGGTGGAATGTATTATGCACAAAGAGGAGGAGATATCGACGCAAACCTATTGAGATGTGAGATTATATGAAGGGCATTATGCGAGATCGATTTGTGCCAAGTTATCATCAACGTGAGTGCATCAAATATTGCAACTTCTCCGTCAAGGCAACATGCATGTTGAGGACTATCATTGAGAGATGGAGATGTTGATGATTCGAGTTGATGTTCGTGAAGATAGAGAGGCTACCATAGCTCGATTTCTACATGGTCTTAATAGCGAGTTTTAAATATAATGGAGATCCAACATTCTGATGAGCTTGAAGATTTGGCGGCTATGAGTAGTAAGGTGGAGAGGCAACAGAAGAATCGAAGATTTTTACTTTCTGTAAGTACCATGAGACCTACTCCAGTTCCTACAACAAAAATCAGTCTAAAGCTTGAAGCTACAAACCCTATTGCCAAGCAAGGAGTATCATCTGGTGGGTTCAATGTTTTAAGTTCAATGGGTGTGGCAATATTGCGAGGGAATGCCCTAACAAGAAAGCGTTGATTATTTTAGAGAATGGTGAGTATGTGTACGAATCTGAAGAAGAAGCACATGAAGAGAAGGACACATCGAATTGTGAAATCGATGAGACTCTAGAGATGGAAGCACCTCCAGGCAAGTTGTGTGTGGCTTGAAGTCTATTGAACATCCAACCTAAGGAAGAGATTGAGAAAAGGGAAAAGCTCTTCCACACGAGGTGTATAATAGATGGTAAGCTTCTTTTGGTTATGATTGATGGAGGAAGTTGCACAAACATGGTGAGTGCGAGTTGTGTGAAGAACTTGAGGTTAAAGACCAAGATTCATCCAACACCTTACACTCTTTAATGGCTCAATGAAGATGGCTCGATTAAGGCGGCGAAGAAAGATTTACTTAAGTTTGCAATTCGGAAATACAAGGATAAGATAATGTGTGGTGTGGTGCCTATGCAAGTGGCTCATATTCTACTTGGGAGGTCGTGGCAATTCGATCGAAATGCACAACATGATGGCATCACCAACAAGTACACGTTATTGCATAAAGGTTGAAAGATCATGTTAAGGCCCCTATCTCCAAGAAAGTTAATGAAGACCAACTTCAAATGCAGCGGAACCAAGAGGAGGAAAAGGAAACCCAAGCCACGAGGAGCAAAAGAGAAAGGTTCAAGTAACTTGGAGTCCAAGACATTGATGCTAGCACGAAGTGGAGACATGAAGCAAGCCATTAATGATCAAGTAACCATGATTATCATCTTATACAAAGGCGTGATACTCAACCAAGAGTTGATTCGAGAAATACCACCTAGGGTACGAGTGGTATTAGAAGAGTTCGAAGATGCCTTTCCCCAGGAAGCTCCAAAGGGTTTACCTCCAATCCTGGGGATAGAGCACCAAATTGACTTTGTTCATGGGGCTACCATTCCAAATAAACCATCCTATAGGACGAATCCAGAGGAGACGAAGGAGTTGCAAAGGTAGATTGATGAGCTTATGGAAAAAGGACATGTCCGTGAGAACATGAGTCCCTGTGCAGTTCCTGTCATTCTCGTGCCATAGTAGGACCATACATGGATAATGTGTGTTGATTGTTGAGTAGTCAACCAAATAACAGTTAAGTATCATCATTTTATACCTCGATTAGATGATATGTTTGACAAGTTACATGGTTCTAGTGTATTTTCGAAGATTGATCTAAGGTCAGGATATCACCAAATCCGCATAAAGGAAGGAGATGAATAGAAGACAACTTTTATAATAAAGCATGGTTTTTATGAATGGATGGTGATGCCTTTCGACTTGACAAATGCTCTGATTACGATTATGAGGTTGATGAACCATGTGTTGAGAGCATTCATTGGGAAATTTGTGGTGGTCTACTTTGATGATATTCTGATATACTCGAAGAGCATGGAGGAGCATCTCGAGCACTTGAGAGATGTATTGAAGACTTTGAGGAACAAGCAGCTCTATGCCAACCTCACAAAGTGATCGTTTTGCACCCCAAGTGTGGTGTTTCTGGGCTTTGTTGTTAGTGCTAATGGAGTTGAAGTCGATGAAGAGAAGGTGAAGGCGATTCAAGCATGGCCTACTCCTATGAACATGAGTGAAGTAAGAAGTTTCCATGGGTTGGCTTGCTTCTATCGACGACTTGTTCCCAATTTCAACACCATTGTCGTGCCATTAACATCAATCATTAAGAAGAATGTGGCGTTCTATTGGGGAAAAGATCAAGAGATGGAATTCGTGCTACTCAAGTACAAGCTTAATCATGCTCCTGTTATGATGCTACCCGATTTTAACAAGACTTTTGAAGTGGAGTGTGATGCATCAAGATTGGGCATTGATGCTGTATTAATGCAAGAGAAGAGGTCAATTGCATACTTCAGCGAGAAGTTGAGTGGAGCTACACTTATTTATCCGACTTATGATAAGGAGTTCTGTGTATGTCACAATCATATGTTACTACCAGACGTGTATTACATTCAATATGTTCAATCATAATGTCTTACTTGTCACAATCCATCCAATATAATATATATCCTAAATGCAATAAACATAGCAAGGTAAACTTAAACATCATAATATATATAATCAAGAATTGACTATTAAGAAACCTCTAGGATTCACCAACCTACAACTAACGAACTAGCCTCTCATGGGAACATAATCTAGGAGATACATTCGTCTAAAAGACATGATACCAAACTTCTATGAAATGGTGGTCTTACAAGGGAAAAGGCGCCTATGGCACCATTCTGGCACTCGAATTGCTTCTGGTTTGTGTTGAGTTGCTCTTTCGGTAGAGTCACTCCTCCTATAAAGACGTGTCTCCAAATGTTGTCAGGGTGTCTATTTATAGCCATTTCAATAAGGTTTTTTGAGAGACTTCACACGAGGGAAAATCTTATGTTTGTATATCTTCATAATATCTACAACTTAGCCTCCAAGGAAAGGATATCCAAAGAAAAACGAGTTGATCTTAATCTTATTGAAAATGGCGCATGAGTCACCATTTTGGGTTTTGGTCGAAAATCTGGGTTATCATTTATGGGCTTCGAGTTCTAGCTTCATTTCTGATGTCCAACCTTCTAGCCCTTATTTCTCTAGCTCGTACAAGGTGGTCCACTAGAGTGCTTTTGCTTAAAAATGCATAAAATACTATCCAAAGGGAAACAAAAGTATAAAGACATCTCTAGAGGCTACTTAACACACCTTTGAGCATTTACCAGCAAATCCAAGTTAATATGACATAAAATATGTAAAAATAGAGTAAAGCATTCCAAGAAAAGGATTATAAAAACATTCATTTTACAGTTCATCAGTCACCTTTGAGGTTGTACACGGGTTTATAATCATGTTCCATTAATATCTTGTGAGTGCAATAAGAAGGTTCCATTCACAACATATCGATAATTTTCTACGCGACAACCTTTGGGTGATTTCGAAGCTAAGTCACCAGTTGTGCCTTCTGTTATAGGGATATATAAGAGCTTATGATTGCTAGAAACTTGGAATTATCTGTTAGGTATGCGTATTCCAAGTACTGTGGAAGGGGTTGGGTTTGGTATTGGTGGTTCCTTGTAGGAAGTTTTAATGATTGGATTTTTGGTGAAGCTACAGGTTTGTCTTCACATGGAGAGGGGATTGAAATAGGAGAATCCGTTGTCCCCGTTTCTCTTTACCTTAGTCATGGACCTGCTATCGTACTTGTAGTTGAAAGTGAAGAAGATGGATCATATTAATGGATTATGCATGGATGAAATAAGGATGCACAGCGAAGTTACTCATCTATTGTATACTTATGATACTATTATTTTTTGCGACGCCTTGGAGGAAGAAGTTGTCAATGTGTTGGCAGTTTTACTATGCTTTGAAAGCATTACAAGCTTGAAGGTAAACTTAGAGAAAAGCAAGATGTACCCGGTTGGTGATATTCCAATATTGACAGCTTGGCTGCGAGTGGGAGTTTTCGCCCACGGTTTACCTTGGGCTTCTCCTTGAAGCTCATCCTTATTAAGTAAATATTTGAAAACCGATCATCAACAAGCTTCAAAGAAGACTCAACAGATGGAAGGGGAGGCTCTTGTCGATGGGAGGAAGAATTGTATGTAACAATAGTATGCTTGCTGCCCAACCAATATGTCTTCTCTCTGCTTAGCTCCAAAATCTATGGCAGTCTCTCTTAAAATTGGTGCAAAGTTCCAAAGAGGATTAGAGGGTTGGGCATAATGGATATGAACCTTCACAATATTTCGCTTCTTTGTAAGTGGCATTGTAGGTAAGTCACCGAAGGAGATTCTTTGTGGAAATGTCTTATTTTGGCTAAATTCCCAAATAGAAATACATAGTGGGGTACGACTGATTAGTATGGTGCTTTGGTTCGGCCCTTGGTTATAGATCACTAAGTTGAAGGAAACTTTTTGGAAATATACTCAAGTGCAATCGGGGTGTGGAGCGTGGATTTCATTCTGGCATGACGCATGGATTAAAGAGAAGCCCCTTGCTAAAATGTTTCCTATGGATGGTCATTGCTGTTGACTGTCGCATTTACTAGTGGTCGGGTTAATAATGTTTTTGAACCTTGAGAGTGAGAGTTTTTGGGTTTTACCTCTATAATTTTGATCTAGGGGGGAGAGGGAGAGGGAAGCTCTATATGATCTACTTGAGACTATTGTTTCCAATTTTTCGCTCACATGTGCGGAATCCAGATAAAATCTTGTGGCTTCCTTCTCAATGTGGTTTCAACGTCGCTTCCTTATATGATCAACGCATTGGAGAACAACAGTCGGGCACAATGGAGTTTCCTACTAGAGTCGTATGCCATCAACTTATCCCCTTCAAGGTCTGCATCTTTATGTGGATGGCTCTTCAGCATAGTATTCCTACTCACAATGCATTAAAGAAGAGAGGTTGGGTGTTGCCGAGTTGTGCCTGTTGTGCACAAATAGCGAGGAGGATGCCAATCACCTATTCCTAACATTGCATATTTACGAGACAAATTTGGATGAGGTTAGCAAAATACATTTGCTTCGAAACCATCAATTCGAATGAGCTGCAAATTGTTATTACATGATGGCCTCATCATGTCTCACACAACCCTAAAGAATCGCCCTAAAAAAGCCTCATTCATGCTGTTTGTTGGGCGGTTTGGAAAGAGAAGAAGACGATAATTTTCAAAGATATTTGTTTCCCCACATCATTTGTTTGCTGCATAGATAGCGTGTAAAGTTGATAGATTGGTTGGGGAGGGTTGGTTATCTAAGATGGAGAGAGTTGCTTTCTGATGCAGATGCCTCTCTTTAATTTTAGGCAAAATACACAAGTATAGCCAAAACTTTGTCGGTTTGGTCAAACATAACCACTTTTGGCGAAATACCAAAAATAGCCACTTCCGTCCAATTTTTTACACACGTGCTGACTGGACTAACAGAAAAACATTTTAGTCAATAAAAATATGAGATGGTATTAACTGACAAAATAAAAATAAAATAATTCATTCTTTTTTATTTTCTCTCTCCCCTCTCGGTTCTTTCCCATTCCCTTTCCCCCAACCGCCTCTCATCTCCTCGAATTTTTCCCTTCGTCTCGCTCTGACCACCGCCGTCGAGAAACCTCCTCTTCACTCACCAGAAAATCATTCACAATACATCAATGATCTGGCAAAATACATATGTTGCATCTTCGAATATACTGATTCTACGACCATCTTCCTATCCCAACAAAAAAATCCCAAATGCAACCATGAATGAAAATAGCGACGATTTCAACCTTTCAAATGGGAACTCCGCCTCTGATTGGAGCGATTTTCTTATCGGAAAGCATTCCTCTTTACACAAGCCCTTCGCCGCCTCTCTCGAATTCGCCATTGAACTTTCTAATCGCCTTCTTCAGCTCGACGATTTGTTCGAATCCACACTAATGAGTCATGTCGATGACGGAAACGACAACTGCCAGAAGAGGAGCCGCCTAGGCCGCAACGAGGATTTCGACGCGCTGAAGGCGTGCATCAAGCTCGGGATCGGGTTCGAGCCGGATTCGCTGGATTTGGATCCCAGACTTTTCAATGCACTCCCATGGGATTCTACTACGCCGTCAACAAGCAGTACAACGAGATCTTGTCGCACTTCTTCCGACTCGTCCATCTCGTTCTGTCTCACTCCAGTGGAAGTTGATTTCAGCAGATCTTGAAGTCGAAGCACTGGAGGCTAAAAATTCTAAGCCCCAGCTGTCTGTGGCGATCGATTCCCCTCTCTAAACGACAGCCGGAGGCAAATTCATCTAATCCCGAGCAGAGATCTGAAGCTACGCTATCTTGGACGGCACCCGGCGGCTGGGGACTATACTCCCGATGAGGGATTTCGGGAAATAGAGTGGCAATTTCGTGGATGGATGTGCCATTTTTAGGAAGCGGAGTAGAAAGGAAAGAATTCAATCGGAGAAGATGAAGTTAGGAGAAAGAATATGAGAATAAAAATAAATAAAAAGATAATTCGAAATTTCTATTTATTTATCCAGGTGGAATTGTTAACAGATAAATCAAAATGATGTGGCAATGATATTGATGACTTGTCGCTGATGTGTGTGATGATTTGGCATCCTAGTCAGCCTAATGTAACTTAACTAACAGAGTTTCTAACACTGTTAAAGTTTGTAACGGAAGTGGCTATATTTGTCAGGAAACTTTCAAAATTCTAGCTATTTTTGGTATTTTGTCAAAAGTGGCTATTATTGTCACAAATGTCAAAGTTTTGGCTATACAAATGAATTTTGCCTTAGTTTTATAAGGAGTTCTCAAAAGTGTACATATGTGTCAATCATCAGTTTTAGCAGATAGCTCTGCAACGGGTACTCATTGGATGGTGGATATTTGGCTCACAGATTAAAAAAAGGGTAAATACAATTTAATATCCAAATCTTTTATTTTAAATAATATAATAGCCAAACCTTTTCGAAAACAATCTAATATCCAAATTGTCAACTTTCCGTTCGTTTGACCGTTAGTTGACACTTCAAAAAAGCTTTGTTTAGGGTAAATTGTCACAATACAACTTTGTTTCTTGTTTTGGCATTGCAGATGACTGAATATTTAGATATTCTATACCATCATGGTGGAGTCATGGACTTCTCGGGTTTGGAACTACGATATGTTGGTGGGTTTTCAGAGAAGATATCGATGGATATTGATGAAGTGTCGTGCTTCGAACTTTTTTGAAGTGTCAACTAACGGTCAAACAGATAGAAAGTTGACGATTTGGATATTAGATTGTTTTCGAAAAGGTTTGGCTATTATATTGTTTAAAATAAAAGGTTTGGATATTAAATTGTATTTACCCTTAAAAAAACTAGTCTCGAAGTTGTGCATTATATATGGTATATCATGTTTGTACTTTGTAGTGTTGTTGAGACTTACACAAGGTTGTCAAACCGGTTTATGCCAGTGTGTCGGTTTAGCAAGTGTAATGGTTCAACCAGTGGTACATATCGGTTTGTGTTGTTTCATGCTGGTTTAAATTACAAATAAACTTACAAATACTCATATTTAAACACGACATTTAACATCAAAACCTAAACATTTATACTTGAATCCAACAAATAACATCAACATTTAACTTTTAAACTCATAAAATAAATAATAAATTAATTTTTATAAATTAAATTCACTAAGATAATGTTATTTTACTTAGAGATTCCTAGATCGATCACGCCGGTCATAGCGGTAGTGTCACGCCAATTTTATGACTGGTATCGGTTAAACCAGGTTCAACCGGTGGCACACCGGCCGGCGTGACAACCATTCACTTACATATATATATATATTTTCCCTGCCACCTTCTTGAAGGCCGTTAGAAAGTTTGAATGCCGCATGTATGAAGCAAAGTAATGTAGACAAAAAGCTCATACCCTGTTTCATGTAAGTAGCTACTAGTTGAATTATAGAACAATAACAACAATACTGGCCGCTCATTTGCAGTAAAGGAAATAAAAGTCTGCAGATTTGCGAGCCAATGCTTGCTGGGCTGCCTGATCCTTCCTCGAGTGCAAGATTGAGCTAGCAGTGACTTTAGCCCAAACAAGCAGCTGAAGTTCAAGCATGAAACCAAGACTTAGATTGATTGTTTGTTACAGTTTGTATCCTTACTATTGCTGGTTTATTTGCCACTGTAGTATGCATTTTCTTTGGTGTACTTTCCCTGGAGATACTTAGTTCTTCTATACTCTAATTTTCTTTTTAATTAATACCAATGCAGTCAAAAGCGTTATACTATTCTACATAGAAGTGTAAAATCATAAGCTTTCGAACTTTAAAGCGTAGATTTTGACTACACTTACAAGAAAAAGTTGGTGGTAAATATGACATGAATATTGATCAATAGCTACATATACACTATCCATCCTTCCGAGTAGAAAAGATGTTAAAAAGAAAGAAAAAGAGATTTGTCACCGATTGAGTGCTATGGACAAGACTACAGATAACACAAACCAGCCCAACAGGAAGTACCCCACTGCTCTCGTCGGTCCGTCGTCCTCCGGCTCCTGTTCAACCCAAAGACAGAAACAAGTTTGCGGTTAAAATCCAACGTCAAAATCCATTCACTCCTCCGCTCCGAACGAAAGAAAGAAAATGAGTGACCTGCAAGATGGGCGGAGTCTCCGGCGAGGCGATCTGCGTGATATCAGACTGCGACGGCCAACTGTACTTCTCTGGATTATCATTCCTCGCCAAGCTCCAGTCGTACATTCTCCTCTCCTCCACCGACGACAATATGGAGTACGATTCCTGCAAATGGCATCAACCCAAAACGTATTCCGGATGAATTGCAAATTGAAAACTCAGACCAGAGAAAAGGGTCCAAAAAAAAAAAAAAAAAACTCCACAGACCTTGAGAATTCCCAATTCATCTCTCACTTGTTCCTCTTCCAGTCCCTTGTTCAGCACTTCATCCACCTTGTTCTTGTACCCAGCTGTGACCTCTTCATAAGAGCATCCTCTTCGAAGCCCAAGAACAGCATAGTGATCTACATCTGTAATCGCTGCGAAATTCCAGATTTGCTTTTAGACATCACTGTCCGTACCCAATGAAATCAATCAATTGAATAATAATCTGGGGATTGAAGGGGAAAAAACTGAGTTACGGATGCCGCGTAAAGCCCTTTCCACGTTGAGAGCAGAAATCAAAGACGGAGGTCCCTCTGGAACTTCAATCGAGCCCTCCCATCCTCCTTCTTCCACCTCTGTTGTCGCTGCACTGCCCGACGACGACTGCCCGCCGCCGGCGTCCGAGCTGCTCCTCACCACAAGTTGTGCACTTCTACGGAGCTTTGAGCTACCCTTCTCCAGTGATAGGATACAACAGTACTTGGCCCCATTCCTCTTATGAACACCCGGAGGCCCAGAAATGTAGAGCGTTGTTGCTGAAGTGGATGATACCGCCGCCATTGTTTCCGTCTTTGCTGCAGACTACACAGAGAGCAGAACCTTTTCTTCCTCCTCTCTCTCTCTCATAGGCCACATATTTTTATTCCCTACATAAAGATAAGCCTTTCTTAATATATTAATAGAGTTATTATAGTAATTCAAGCAACAAGGTCGTTGTAGTATAGTGGTAAGTATTCCCGCCTGTCACGCGGGTGACCCGGGTTTGATCCCCGGCAACGGCGTTATGAATTTTGTCTACACCAATTTTTTCTTCTTTCTTTTCTTAATTCAATATCCGAACTCCGAAGGCCATAATTCAAGCCATTTCCCTTCCCTTCTCTTTCTTCTGGTCCGGCGGTCTCTGCCTCCCGTCATTCTCAGTCCTAACTTCCCCAGACTCTTTAACCTCTACCTTCTGCAATCCGTTCCTTAGGAATGGTCGATGGCTTTTTAGGGCAAATGGGTCAGGAGAGTAGCGGGCAACTGAATTCTAGCTCTGACCATGACGGCTCCGGTGAGGGAGAGCCCGGTTCTCCTCCAGGCGGCACGGCTTCCACTTCCAGCAACCAACCGCGGCGCTTCCCGTTGGCGGCTCAGCCGGAGATTATGAGAGCCGCCGAGAAGGACGACCAGTACGCTTCTTTCGTCTATGATGCCTGCCGCGATGCTGTTCGTCATCTCTTCGGTCCTTTCTCTTTCCCCCATCCTCTCTCTCCGCTTCAATTCCCAAATTGCTCTTATCTTTTGACATCAATCTGCTCTGGGTTTTGTCCCGGCACCGATTTCGGGTTGTGTATTTTTTGCAGGTACAAGAGTTGCTCTGGCTTACCAAAACGAGGTTTGGTTGCATATATTCTGTGCTTGCGAATTTTGTACTGATTCCCACTTCCACACACCACCAGATAGATAATTCATGGGGGACCCCTGGTTATTCTGCAGACGAAGCTTATTGGGCAGATGCTTTATTATATATTGACAACAGGTGCTGGCCAGCAAACCCTTGGGGAAGAGTACTGCGACGTTATTCAGGTAGTTCTTGTGCTCAAGGCCTCGGATTCTGTACTCGTTTTTTTCATTTCCAGCTCTCACTGTAGTTCTTGAATTGAACTACTTTAACTCTTTAAGCTAGTCATAGCTTCCTATAAGCTTCCCAAGAATATGAAGCCAGACTATCTATTGGTTGTTTAAGATTAGAATCAGAACTTCCCTTTGTTGTTTTGTAAGGTCTGAGTGTGGCTTTTGCTAGTTATGTAACTGGGTTCTGTTCTGTGTTGACCGGCATTAAGGGAAGTGTAATGTCTTTCACATTAAGTTTTCTGATTTGACTTGTTTGGGTTCATTAATGGAGGGTATTTCTCTCAGGTTTCAGGGCCTTATGAACTTCCACCAACGCCAGCCAAGAGGGCTCTTTTCATTTTATATCAGACAGCTATTCCTTATCTGACTGAAAGAATTAGGTCTGGTTCTGCTTCTTTCCAGCTACAGCTTACTTGCCTTGAATAAAACTTCAATGAATAAAACTTCAAGAGAATGATTTTCGTTATTGCAAGCTTGCTCTGAAGTTTTATTCACGCTACTTTTTCTGCAGCTCAAGAGTTGCTTCCCGTGGTATTGCTCTTTCTGAGCTGCAGTCTGATGACGACTACGGTGAAATGGCTCCAGGGGGAAGTAATAGGGTTCAGACTTCTGCAATGGTAGATGTTTCATCTTACTCAACGCCTGGAAGATCAGTTTCATTACTATCAAACTTAAAGCAGAAACTATATAGCCTTTGGTTGCTCACAGTTCGAAGATGGCCTGCTGTAAGTCTACCCTCTGCACTGTAGTTATACATACAACCCGCAAGAATCAATCTTCTAATCTCTGGTATATTTTATGATGAAAATCTATTTGTTTGAGTTTTCCTTGATGTTTGACATCCACTAGTCCTTTTGTTTGCAAAATATTTTAGTTGTCCATCATCCTTTGTAACTTTCTTTAGTTTCCTTGTGTCCTCTCCCTTCTCCACCTCACCCGTGAATAATAGATGGGTCTCTTGTATACTATGTACCCAAGTTTTACTTATTTCTTTGTCTAGTGTTGGATGGCCAATAATGCCAATGAGAACTTTTCTTCTGTTCCATTCAGATGCTCCCTGTGGCTCGGGAATTTTTGCAGTTGATTCTACGGACAAACTTAATGTTTTTCTACTTTGAAGGTATGTACTAAGAGACCACACATCAGTTTTATTTAGGCGTTTTCTTTTGTAACCGAAAGTAGTCTTTATTCTCTCTCCGCCAAACCTGTCTTTCTTTCTCTCATTTCTCGTACCTTCACAGGTTTATATTATCACATATCTAAACGAGCAGCTGGCATTCGTTATGTTTTCATTGGGAAGCCCTCCAATCAAAGACCAAGGTATACCTTTCAGTTGAAATTCTTATTTACATGTAAGATGCCTCAGCTGCTTGTGTCGTTTATTGTTCTAACATCATTTGCTGCTTGTCAATGACAACTTATGTTTTAACTGCAGTTTGATTTTGAAAACTACCATATTGGTTTCTGGTTTAGGTACCAAATACTTGGTGTATTCCTTCTAATTCAGTTATGCATCATTGCGGCTGAAGGTCTTCGAAGAAGTAACTTGTCCTCTATTTCAAGTACAGTTCAACAGACATCCTTGGGGTCTCGCCAAACTGCAGGTACTACTGGAAGCCCACATTCAGTTTTTCTGGCATTATTGCAGCCAGACCATGTGTATATTCCTTAGATTATGTTTACTTTAGAGGACAGTTATATGCAACGAAGGTAGGGTGTTTTACTATTTGTTGCATGTGTTTAACATAATTTTGCATCAAGTCTTATATGGTTCCTATAGTGATAAACTCTTGAATGACAAAAGCAGACATCAGTAGTGTAAGATATTCCAGAGTTCCAATCGATAAAAATGTTCGGTTGCTGAATTGTCAGTCGTCTGGTGGACGTTGTTTGGTCTATTTGGTCATAAATATCTGACGATAAGTTACTTTGGTAGAATCCCTAAATGCAGAAACCTTAAGGATTTTTTTTTTTCAATGGTGAATCACCCGAAAGTTTACCCAAGTTGTGGTGGATGTTTCATATCCACAATAACAGTAGGCCAATCCCTTGGGGCTACCTTACATTTCCAAGTGTGTGGTGACCACTTTTCTTAAAACTTGCAACTCCAAAACTTTTAGGTAACAATTATTTTCCATGTCCGTTGCAAAATAAAACCTTGCCCTTTTTTTCAGTGCTCAAGAAAGAAAAATGTGTTGCATAAAAGCAAAGAGCATTGGGAAACTAAGAACTTGTTGCTTAGCATAAGCAAAAGTGGTTTGAGCAAAAGAAAATTGATTGTCTTTCTCTAATGTGACAATTTGGGTTCCGTTGTCATTACAAAGTCCAAAAAGGTTTCTTTCTCTGGAAGATAGTCAAACAGCTAGCTTGAGTAAATAACCCAAGACTTTGCCAGCCATTTCTTCAGTTATTTTTGCTAGTTACAGATAAGCTTTCCATAAACTCTCTAACCAGCCCCAAAATGTGAAAGAACTGAAAGAACAGTGAATCCTGTTAACACCCTTTAAGTTCCATTTCGGTCACTCTGTTGGCTTTTAAACTATATGCATACCTTGAAGATGGCAATCTGAGTTTCAGCTCATTGCGCTAGTGATTTTCCTTCTTGTCAACCTCCTTTCCCTTAGCAAGACATAAGAAAACTGAAAGAATCTCACCTGTTATTAATCGGCTGCTCTTCTCTTGTTTATGTTCAATTGTTCAGATGAAATATCAAAATGAAACGTAGACAGAAAAATCAATTCTTTTGGGGAAAAGAGAGAGCAAGAATGCCTTGTTAACTGCAGTGCTTTATAGAGCAATGACTTCGTAAATTTATGCAAGCCTCTTTTAGTTGAATCAGCGGTTGACAGTGATATGAAGAACTGAAAATTCTGATTAAAAGATCATGCAATGCACAGAAAAATGAACTTTATGGATTAAAAACTTCTTAACTAACACTACTTTCGATATGGTTATTTATGGTTCATAAATTCACCAAATGAGAGCTGTGCTATATATACGTTCGCAGGCCAAGGTCTTCCCATATTCAACGAGGAGGGAAATTTGGTATCCATGGAGACTGGCATGGGAATTTCATCGTCAGATGCACCATCAACGTCAGAGGTATATTCTATGTTTTATCTAGTTGAACGATGGCATGCAAATGCAATGAGATTCTTCTTTTATTTTCTGTTCTTCAAGTGCAAGTGGAGTACCTAAAACATAACAGATGTATCAGAGACAAGTGAGTCCTAGATGTTCATTTTGGTACACCAAATATCTCTTGTGCAATTTCATACACGTATATGCAATTTGCTCCGAATCAAAGGATAGTTTTCTTACAAACAAATGCAAAATAGCTAGCATACACAATGTTGCGAATAACAACCATTCTCAAAGCTACTGTGTTCTTCTCCTTCGTATGCTCTCGCTAGCATGTCATTAGGGATAGTTCACTAAAACTCTCTCGCGACTCACATTTACTGTTCCTGCAGATAATATTGACATTTGTGGTCATATATGTTTACATTTATGTTTAATTCAGGTAACAAGCAGTGGGGTCAGCAAATGTACGCTCTGCCTGAGTGATCGTCAGCACCCAACTGCCACAGCATGCGGTCATGTGTTTTGCTGGTTCTCTCTCTGTCTTTCATCTCCTTTTCACGGTGCTGCATTATGTACTTTTCTCATCAGAACATGGATCGTTAAGGCAGTCTCCTTTTATGCAGGATCTGTATTATGGAGTGGTGCAACGAGAAGCCAGAATGCCCTTTGTGCCGCACTCCAATTACTCATTCAAGCCTTGTTTGCTTGTACCATTCCGACTTCTAGCATGTCTGATACTTGTATCATTGTATGCTGATACTTGCACTGGAGAAAGGAGAAGAGTTGGACTGCTTTGACAGCTCGTCATTGCCACTAGGTTTAGTAATGGAGCTCAGATTTTCTGTGCATGTAAAATTCAATGTTATGGAAACAACTGGACATTAGCTACAAATAAGAACTGCAACTGGGTATTGATAAAGCAAAACAAACCCAGCCAGCTGTTTTTTTTAATGAATGTGGTTAGCCCATAGTAGTTACAAGGGATTCAACTCATGGTGGTAGGAAAGCAGGAGCATAGCTATTATCCAATAACATTGAATTCAAAGTAGGAAAGAGTTGACGGGATATGATTATGAGGATTAGGTAAATGCTTGTGCTGACTTTGGTGGTGATGTTGTATGCACTGTTTCTTTTATCTCTGAAGATTCTTGCATTCCTTTGAAGCCAAATGTTCCATAATGTAATCAACGGGAGAAGTCGAATGACTTTTTTGAGCAACTGCCCTTGTTAAAAGAAAATCCTACTCCATGAAGAGGTCTTTACAAAGTCTTGATCTTGGCGCTATTTGGTTTGGATTTTTTGGTTTTACTCGAAATAGGACCGTATAACCCGGATCGAAATTGGACCGGGATCGGATAGTAACCAATCCAATCCAATCTTCGGACCCTGATTTGAGGTAAAAAAATCGTTTGGGACCGGACCGAAAATCGGATAAAAACCGGATAAGAGAGCCCAACACACAAAATTTAACCTTACCCTTTCAAGCCTTGGTTCACTCAATTTCCCCCACATGCCACTCAAATTCCCACAAGCTCAATCTAAAATCAAGACTAAATTGGGACCGGATAGGTTCAAAACCGGACTGTATCCAATCCAATCTTTGATCCTTATATTCTAGAAAAAATCGGACCAGGACCGGATTAATTCGAGTCAGTTAAACCAGACCGGACCGTATAACCGCCCCTGTTGGCCCATACTGTTGAAGTCGAAAGTAGAAACGATTCCAAATCTGGTTTGCAATAGAGCAGTGCAGGAGCAAGTGAGTAGCAAACTCCGCTGATGCAGAGCAAGGAGAACAGTGGTTAGGGAGCGTCCATCCACGAACAATCAGCTAGTCCAAAGTAATAATTTTTCCTTGAAAGACTAGTCAATTAAGAGCTGAAATCTCTATGGAAGCTGCTATGTTCCAAATCATCTTTTCAGAGAAACATTTGCCAAGACAGAGGATTGTTTAGAGGTGGTTTGCTTGTGGGATTTTAAAAAATGAAGAATTTTGGTAAAATCTGAATTTTGGAATTTTAGGATTATGTTGGATTTTGCTATGTTGAATTTGTGTTGGATTTTAAAAATTGCATGTTTCCTTGTTGGATTTCAAAATGGACTTTACTATCTTGGATTTATGGGTTAAATGATGAGTTTACCTTCTTATCTTTCTTCCTATTATCATAAAGTATTTTTTTTTTGTTAATGATACTTTGGTCATTCATAATTAGTGGGGTCCACGGATTTTGGCACTTCTCAAAATCTTACCTCATGAGATGGGATTTTATAATCCGTGTGGTCCATCGATTTCGAGCACAAAAAATCTCACATTTATGGGTTCCACGGATTTAGGTCAACTTCATTTTTATCAACAAACATATATTTGGATCATAATCCAACACATAGAGATTTTGGGATTTTGAGGCAAAATCTCTCATCAAAATCCTACAAGCAAACGACCTCTTAAATTTTTGGACCGTAGAAGTTCCAAAGATTGTGCTATGATGCTTTGACTAACTCATTTCATTTATCAATATTGCTCATATCATATATTTGTGTTTGTATAATATTTGATTGGGAACGACTTCTTGTGTGATTGTTAGTACTTCATTATTGATGCATGATAGACAGTTAACCGGGTAATTAGTATAAATGGTCACAAACCTTTGCACTTAGTACAAAACAGTCACAAACCTTTAATTTGTAACCATTTGATAACAAAAAAAATTTACTTAGAACAAAATGGTCACAAATTAAACAGTGTGACCATTTCATACCAGTTCAAACTTTTGTTACCGTGTCGTTGCAAATTAGACTTTTGGTGACCGTTTTGTACAAATTAATTTCAAAAGTTTGAACGCTCAATCACCGTTACAATTCACTCTAGTTGTATGGTGGTTTTGTTAATGTATGTGAATGATATTATGTTGTTTAGGATGACAATGAGAGAATTCAATGGCTCACAAACGGGTTCCAGACTGCTTTTTAGTTGAAAAAACTATGTCTACTTTCTTACTTTCTTGGTATCGAAATCGAAAGGTCAACTGAGGGCATTCTTATTCGGCAAAGCAAATATGTTGATGAACACATGACCTGACATCTTATATGTCGTTCAAGTGGTTAGTGTCATATACTTAACGAACAAACTACCCGACCTCAAAACATGACAAACATTTAATTTGTAACGATTCGGTAACAAACCTTTGCACTTAAAACAAAACGGTCATAAATTAAATAGCGGTGACCATTTTATACAATTTCAAAGTTTTGTTACCGTACTGCTACAAATTAAAGGTTTGTGACCATTTTGTACTAAGTGCAAAGGTTTGTTACCATTTATGCTAATTATCCACAGTTAACCGGAAAGAGTAATCGTGATAGCATAATTGATTAATTGTACGGATGTCACCCCGTCCACCTCTAAAAGCGAAAAAACTGCCATATAATAGCATGATTGATCATTGTTCATTTGATTCACATGCCAATTTGAAAACTTTAGGAGAAGCAATACTAAACAACGCTTTTACTTCCCGTTTTACCTAGTGTTTACTTTGCCCCCTTGTTTTTTTTTTTCAAGCCGCAAGATACGAAATATAATTACAAGACCTTTGCAGGTCAAAACACAAAAGATAAATAGGAAAGAAGCGTCGAACGATCCAACGACAAAAGGGCTTTTTGTGCCACAATATGAACAACCCTAATATACCTACACATTTACTAGAATCCATGTCTGTGATTAGTTTTAATTTGTAGTACTAATTTGTGACTTCTTTAGTAGTTTTAGTCAATGCAGTTAAAAGCGCGATTCTACCTAAAAGCGAGAAATGGGTAAAATCGTAAAACGTAGAATCAAAGCGTAAAAGCTTAAGTTTTTTACTCACCCTCTAAAATAGCTAAATTATGTTAAGTTCAACATATAGTATGTAAAAAATGTGAGTGTAGATTTTAGATAAGTGATTAACTACATGAAATTCATAATTAAAATATAATATCTAACACATAAACTAATTTGTGTTGACTCAAAAGTAGAGAAAACTCATAACATCTTAATAATAAGCTCATAAATGTAGATCGTAACCCGTAAACGAGCTTGAAAATCCAAATTTTCATAAGCTGGTTTGAGTTTACATTATTACATACGATCAATTACCCATAAACTTTTATCGTAACCAAGGTAAGATCCACAGGTGAAGATTAAGAGAGAAGACTGATAGAAGGCCAGCGACTGTTGAGAATACCATTAGGTGTCTTTTCAACCTAATGTGAAGCCCCTATCTCGACACTAGTTGTAGAACGAGTGATGAATCATGTTTCCTTTTTCTATTTTTTGCTGATATGTCTCCAAAATTACATCATTTTGGGCCAATTAGAACATTTTAATGAGATGATCAAAATCGTATAAAAACGCTTCAGAATCACGATTTTACCGATTTTACTCATGTTTTTACCAATTTTTGTGACTAAGCGACTTTAGATAGAAACTAAAACGTTTTGGTGGCCTGGATATGTAAAAACGTAAGTTTTTACGTTTTAATGCACGATTTTGACTGCAATGGTTTTAGTTTCGTAATTCTTTTATGTGTTCTTTGACTTGACAAATTCGAAACACCTCAACCTCAAAACTGGTTCCTAACTCCTAGTATGATTTTTGAAAGTTTTCGTACCACCTATCAGGTTAAATTCGACTCTATCCATGTTGAAAAGTATTGCAATTTCCCCTTCTCCATTGTCAATTAGCCAAGCGGTGTTCCAGATCTGAACCAAATTGGAGCTCGGTCGAGCGCATGCGCTTCCATGTTAAGAAGAAGAGAAATCGCTAGGAATTTGAAGTGCCCCAAGTAAGAAGAGAGCCAAGACTAACAACCAAAGAAAGAAATTATAAAGAGAGGTTCATCATTCCACATTCAAAGAAACCAGCGATCGAGAGACAATCAATGGAGGATCTGTTAACAATGGAGAGAGTATGATAAAAAAGGAGAAGAAGAAGAAGAAGAGGAACACCCAGCTGAATCAATCAGGCTCGCTTGACAGGATCGAAGTTTGAAACCCCAACGATAGCTCCACCGATAGCGGCGAGGACGAACCCGCCCGCCGCGATGCTGAGCAGGAAGTTCTTCAGGGACGGAGTGAGGCTGGAATCCGCGGCGGCGCTAGCCACCTCCGGCATCGCCATCGAAGCGGCCAACGCGGCGGCAGTTGCTCCGGCAACCGCCCTCTCTTTCAGAGACGATGCGTCGACTCGGAAGGACCTTCTGCTGCTGGGATTCTTGGTGGTGGTGGTGGAGAAAGCCGATGGAACCGACTTGGTGATGGCGAGCCCTTTCGGTTGATTGTTGAACCCCTTCAGCTGGGTTGCTGAAGTCAGTGGCAGAGCCATTGAAACTGTCGCCATTTTTTCCTCTTTTTCTTTTGTGCGCGTTTCTTCTTTCTTCTTGTGGTGCTGGTGAGGTTGGTTGCAGATCTGAAGGGCTGTGACGAGATTGGAAGATATGGACAAAGGGTGCGGCGGAAACTGAAGCTAGATTCTTGGGGTGACGTGTCGAAACCGCATGATCCGACTTGGCTATTCGTTCGCCCAAGTTTGTAGGATAAGCTTATCCCCCCTTGTGACTTGTTATCGTGGTGGTGTTTGATCCAAGGGTTGTATATATAGGTGTCAATCGGACGGGTTCGGGTCGCGGGTTAATCGAGTTGAGGGTCAAGTGAGTTTGGGTTTATCGGGTTGCGGGTCAAGCAGGTTCGGGTTGATCGGGTTGTGGGTCAAGCGGGTTACGGATCAAGCGGGTTCGGGTTGATCGGGTTGAGGATTAATCGGGTTACGGGTTGTGGATCAATCGGGTTCGGGTTGATCGGATTGTGGGTTACAACAGGTCGGATTGCAGGTCGTTCGGTCCAAACCATCGAGTGTTTTTTATAATTAGTTATTACACTAATTTAAAACAAACTCACTGATCACCTTATTGCAATGAAAAAAACATGAAGATACATTATTAAACAAATGAGTGACTAGATTTTGCTTGAATATATCATAAACAAGTTTGATGTTGCAGAGGATTCATTAAGGTTACAATACCAACATAAAAAATTAAAAAGCTGACAACTTGCTTGATCATAAACCTATGAAACACGAAGTTATTCTCGAGAACCAAGTACCCAACAAGTAACTTGTTTTTCGAGAATGTTTGAAAGATCCATCTTGAGTTGAAGAATCTTTGTATAAGTTTTGATGATGATATGAGAGATATGGGAAACACAATGATGTCCAAGTTCTTGAAATATTGGAAAGACTACAACTTAGTGCTTGCTTTTTGTGTAATTTTGGATCCTCGTTACAAGTTTGCATTTGTCAAATTTTGCTATGAAAAGTTGGGCGAAGAGTACACTTCAAAGCCGAAGGCTATTATGGATGATTTGAGCTGCTCTTTAAGGAGTATAAAACTCAATCGTCCACTTTACCTAGTCAAAGTGTGGTGCATATGGCTTCTCCGAGCATTCCTTTGGATAGCCACACTGCTGTAAGTATAATTTTCTAACTACCTTTTGAGTCATCTTGTTGTTTATACTCCTTTCGATCTTATGTCCGATTATTGATGATATGTAGCTATATCAATTATTTTCAGGGTTTCTATGCTTCCAATATCAATTAGAACACATCAATTAGATCCGAGTTGGAATTATATTTGGCGGATCCTTTAATTCCTGCTTATGCTGATGGGGTTCCTACATTGCTTCCTTTTGAAGTATTGCAATATTGGAAGGATCATCAATTTCAATATCCTCAACTCTCTCGGATGGCAAAAGATGTGCTTTCTATTCCAATTTCATCAGTTGCTTTAGGTCTTTTAGTTTGGGAGGTAGAATATTATCCAAATGGAGGACTTCCATTTTGTCTGATACCCTTGAAGCTGTTGTGACAACTCGTAATTGGATGCATGGATATAAAATGGGTAAGAAAATTTCTATTCTTTATGTTTGTGTGTGTATACTAAAGTAGGTGAGAGTTTACTTACAATGGTGTTTTTACTTTCAATGACTAATTGTACAGATGAGGATAATGAAGATGCAGAATATGATGGAGAAGAAGTGAAACTTGTTGATTGATCGCCAAGTGAATTGTCATTTTAATTTGTGAACCTATTTTGTTGGTATGTAATATATGACAATAGCTATGGATTTGTATCCTACTATTTTTTATAGGGTTAATACCTTACTTTGGCCCGAACTATATACAAACTTTCTACTTTGGCCCGTGGTATCGGAAATTGCTATTCTGGCCTAAACTATGTAGCAAACTTTCTTATTTGGCCCAGAGGCGGGTTTGACCGTCAAATTAGACGGTCAACTCAGTTGACCGTTAGTCAATGTCCACCTCATTTGCCACATCAGCTATTAGTGAATAAAAAATTAATTTTGAATTTTGAATTTTTTTTACTTTCTAATAATAAAAATAATAAACGAAAAAAATTAATTAAAAAAGCTCCCCAAATTATTTTTATTTAATTTTAGAAAGTAAACAAAACTCAAAAATTCAAAAAATAATAATTTTTTATTCCTTGATAGCTGACGTGGCAAGTGAGGTGGACTTTGACTAACGGTCAACTGAGTTGACCGTCTAATTTGACGGTCAAACCCGCCTCCTGGCCAAATAAGAAAGTATGCTACATAGTTTAGGCCAGAATAGCAATTTCTGATACCACGGGCCAAAATAGAAAGTTTGTCCATAGTTCGGGCCAAACTAAGGTATTAACCCTTTTTTTATAAGGTAGAACTTAGTAAGCAAACTGTTATGTATCTTCTTATTATTAGAGTTAGGGTATGAGTTATGACTTATGTACTATTATGAATCTTCGTATGCTAGGTTAATATTTTGACAATGTTATGTGACCAGTTATATTATGTGTGGAAGAAAAATGTTGTAATTATTAGGTGCTGGTATATGATTGGCTTAATTAAGTCAATCATGTTTTTCATAGGTATGTGTTAACTATGGGGATATATATTATTTATATACATCAACCAAATGTAAAAAATGTTGACAACCCTCCTAGGATTTCTACTTATCTACCGAGACAGTGAGACTATTATGTGATTCAATTTAATGACAGTTTTCATTTGTAGACACAAACTAAACCTTTGTTCTTGGTGGGAAAGATGAAAAAATAATAGGGCAAATCACGTAAACTTTATATATATATATATTATCTACATATAATATTTATGCACAAAAATATATTATGTAGTATTATTCGTGCCAATCGGGCGGGTTCAGGTTGGGTTAATCGGGTTCGGGTTAGTCGGGTTGCGGGTCAAGCGGGTTACGGGTCGGGTGAGTTGCGGGTCTTTGACTTTTAGTCCAATCGGGTTGCGGGCGGTTCGCGGATTGGATTATTTGGGCGGGTTACTCGGGTCGGGTCATGTTTTGACACCTATAGTTGTGTAATCGTAAATAATCAAATGAGACGAGTTAGAGACCAACTCAATAGATTTGAGCACTATGTTAATCACTTGTTTACACCTAAATATCAACTTGTACCACATCGATTAATTACAAGAAATTTAATGGCTTTATAAAGCCTGCTCGACATGACTAATTAAAAGATTTAATAATGGACTTATGCTATTTAGTATTTACTAACACTTCTCCACTAACGAAAACTAACTTTTGGCAAATCTGAATATCATGTGCTTAGAAAATGAGGTCGCTAAGATTCGAACACATGATCTCTCGGTCAACCATTCTCAATTAGAAGTGCCTTAAATTTCATCTCAATTAACTACTATACTATTTTACTCATTTTTTCCCTTAGGAGTCGCCCATTACACTCTCCTACTCCTAATTGAAATAAATTATTTTTATAAACTAGTTATGATTTGGTTGAAATCTATTCAAGATATTGAACAATACATCTTTAATTTTGGGCGGATCGTATGCATCATTGTCATTTGTACATAACTCGTTATAAATACACTGAATATTAGGGGGTGTTCAAACGGTGTGGTTACCGTGGTAACCATTTTAACCGGTACTATTTGGATAATTTGGATAACGGTTTGGTTTGGTTAAATTTTTTAGGTGGTTTGGTTTAGGTGGTTTGGTTTTGTTTGGTTTCAGACACTGCTAACCAAACAAATCAAATTAACCAGTTAAATAATTAATCATATATCTCATTAATATTCTATATACATACTTAATAGTTTGCATAACCACTCAAGTGTCAAACGTTTCTCCCTCTTAGGCTCATGAAAAATAATGTTCAATATTGTTCCTATATTGTATATTTGTATTTGTAGAGTGTAGACCACAACATATGGATTTCTAATTTAGATAAGACTCATACAATATGTTGGATGAAAACTTGAAAGGAATGTCTTTTTCAACCTATGATCATTGCTAAGGAATAAGTCAATTTACAAAACAAAACAATTCATTAACCTCTACCACTAACATATATTTTTGTTACGTGAATACTTCTTTGACAGTAAGATAATTGTATTAGTTACATGTATTTATGTTAACGGTTAACTATAATTATGTGTTGATTGTTGTGTTTTCTTCACTATATAAATTGAGAATTGATGCATTAACCGGAGATTTTCTCACTTAATGATGTTATGAGTTATATTGGTTATTCTGATTAACCAATTAACCAAACCGATTAAACTTTAGTTTGGTTAATTTGGTTGTTGTGTTAGTTTGGAGGTTTGGTTATGATATTAAATTCCATGGTTAATAAATTGTAGACTTATTTGGTTTGGTAATTACCATGGTAACATTTGAACACCCCTACTGAATATATCAATAAAGAACTTATAAATCATACATCAAATATTTGAAAGGTCAACCATTCTCATTTAAATACATGTTATTTTTCATACCCGATTAACTATTCTACCTAATTTACCATTTTTCCTCCCGAACCAATGTGGGTCCTGGGACCCACCTTCTAACCTTCTCCCTCCGCCCTGGTCGTAGCTTTTAGTTTCTGGAGCTGTCACTGAACCTTCATTGAAGTAGAGTAACGTAACTTAGCTTGTTTCTCATTTAGCCATCAAAAACATCAAACACCCTCGTTCGAACATTGCTCAGAGATGTGTGAACTGATGTTTAGAATCGTTGTTCAAGAAATCAAAGCTGCAAGCATTAATATCAGACACCAGAGTTTTCCTCACAGGAAAACATCACTCTCATCATCATTTTTTTTTTTCAAAAACTCTCATCATCATTCATTATTTGTAAGTTAAATCTGAAGCAGCGGTGGATCCAACATATATAAAAGCACTCGACCATATTTTAATAAAAAATTAGAAATAAAAAAAAATATATATTAATTATAGTTTTCATTTGAATGTCAATTATATATGATGGTCTTTTAATCTAGCAAATTTATCAATAATGCAGTTTTCATTCATACCAATAACATACTCTCTCTCAAAGAAAATAGTTAAGCAATCAGCGGGAAATTCATCGCTAATTTTGTTGTGCAAATCAGTTTCAAATTCATCCAATACTGCACTATGCTTGAGATAATCGAGGATACCAATTGAATTTTACATGCGTAACTTAACAATTTTGATCTCCAGCTCCGCGTTTTATGAGTAATCATATCGATAAGGACTTGACAGTCCTTCCTAGGCAATTTTGCCAGTAATGAGGGGCACGCTAAGATAACAAACACGTAGGTTCATAAAGGGAATTCAATATACTTTGATATTCTAACAATCTCCTCCTTTAAAATTCTAGCAAAGAACTGACACTTCATCGGATTACATTTTAAACTTGATGTGTTATAAAACTAATCAAGCAATCTACGAATCCCCGCAACTCTTCTAATTGATCCATCGAAAAAAGCCATTAAATCATCAGGAAAATAAACATGAGTCATAGCAAGGGGCTTAGACCGAGGATGATAAGGTATTTGCTCCTCTCTTGCAGTCGTCGCCTTCTTCATTAATCACTCAAAGATCTCCATTACAACCATAAATACGTATGGCGACAGTGGATCACCTTGCCTCAAACCCTTCCTTGTTGCAAACCTCCCACAAAGACCCCACTGATGGCAACACTTACTGGAGTTGTCATACAAGCTTGAATTAATCTGACGAATCCCTCTAAAAATCCAATGCTCATGACAACACTTATAATTGGGATGTTTGTTTTTTTATTTATGAAAATACTGAAAGTATGATACATATTGAAAAGCACGATTAGTTTTTATCGTAGTTTCTTATTTTCAACATAATGTAATAGTAATTCTAGTTTAGGGTGATTTTAATTATCTAAATAACGATGAAAATACTTTATTTTTTCTCCTTCTGCCATAACACACTAAATAACCCTAGCCCGCCCATAACTTTTTCCTGAACTACACACATTCGATTAGGGACAAATCGCTTGAGACTGCAGCAATCTGTGACAGATCATACAAAGATCGCTTGCGACCATCACTTGCGACCTCAACAATCATGAAATCCACGTCCAATGGGACCATTTTAACTCAGTATAAAAGAAACAAAATTTCTACATGTCACGATCTATATTTCTCAAAGTCAATTAAGTTCTCAAAGCACATTGTTTTGAAGGAGAACCACCCAATTGAAGAGGAAGGCATCTATGGCGAAATCTTGAATAGATCAGATTAGAAGAACCAGCCCTTCGTTGGTCCAAGTGCGTAACTGGTTGCTTAGATTTCAGAAAGGTGGCTATGGGCGGCACATAGCTTGAATACCAATACAATCATTCAAGCAGGGAGCCCAGGCCGGTCGTGTTACTATTCTCATTTCTCAGTATCATATCCATGATCCATCCTCAAAAAGGCCCGAGCAACTACAGACTAAATCCTTCTAGATGTAACATTCCAATGTAAGAAACTGCTCTACTCAAGTTTGATTACATCATTAACCTACCTATTTCTATAACTAACAGCATCAATTACCAACCTTTAGGACTGCTGAGCTTTCTGCTACTTCAACTCCCCACAGGAACTCCAGACACACCTGCGAGGAAAGGCGGTAACTATCATTCTTAAAACTGAGCTCACTTCAAACAATATGCTGAACTCCAGACTTATGTATGATGAGAATGGCCGAGTGATGACTGTATCGTCAGAAGATTACCACGGGACTGATCACACATCAGCGGGCATTGGGCAGCAAATTCAGGACTGCATCGTTGCATCGGTTGATACGGACTGGGCATGGCTCAGATGAACCTGTTGTGGTAGGAGATAGTATTTTATCTTCAGCTCCTCGAATATCTTCTTGATCTCCATCATCAGTTCGGTTCTTCGTTTGTTCTTCTCTGGGTATTCCTGGAAGTTCATTGTGTGATTACAGAACAGAGCCATCTTTAACTTGTTCACCTCTTGAATCTCCTGCACCACAATGTTGTGGTTAGGATGCCAGTGCTGTGGATTCTTCTCCAAGTACCTGACCAGAACAAGATATCAATGTGAAACAGAACCAAAAATAATAATAAATAAAAGCAAACGTTAGTAACAAACAAACCCTGAATACAGAATCAACTATAAGCAGCACATAAAATCTACTTTCAGGGCAAAAATACAGAACTGCAGAATCTTAGAATGAGGCATGAAGGTAAGAAAAACTACAACCATTGAGGCAAATGTACAGCGCAATTTCCATAGTTATCCTCACAAGATTGCCCCTCAAACACATTCATTCATGGTAACAGAAAGGTAGAAACGGTGGCTTACTTCTTGATTCTGTCCTTCAGCAAACCAATCTTCTCGACTGTTGTAGCAAAGTCGATAGAGAACTCCACTGTATCACCCATATCAGGGCTTCTGTAGTAGTTGCTGATAGGCTTTGTAGCCAAAACAGAATTCGGATAAAATAACTTCTCATTATTGAGTTTCAAAAAAACCGTTGTTAAAATGTTCATCTCTTCAACCAAGAGCTGTCAAGTTTGCAAATGAAATAAGAGTTAGCATCAGCCTTCAGAGTGGATTTAAAAGCAAAACATAATTAGAAACATAAATCATTCAAGAACTTACTGGGACGCCATCAACCACACAGCGGTCACCAACATCAAATGGATGCATCACAAAGACAAATATAATAGCTTCAAATATAGTCTTGCAAGTGTTCCCGAACATAAAAGCTGCCAACACAAGCTGCGATGACAGGAAGACTAGCACTTTCGTTGTAGCAATCTCCATCAGAAGAAGCCAAATAACAATTGATACAACGATGAGGATCCCCGTCACCAATTTGTTAAGTTGTTTAACTGCAGTTTTGGTGTCGTTTAGAGCATGTGCAAGTGCTCTCCTCCCATTGTAAACCTTCACCTGTCAGGGAGGAAAGTATAATACAATTGCACATATAAGTTGAGAATCTGATCATGACAAGAAACCTGTTGAAGCTCATCTTCTTGTATTTTCCTAACACAGTAACACAACTAAAATTCACTCTGAAACTTGTGAAATGAAAGCCTTACCACCCATTCAGTGAAAGCTTTTTTGTCAATTCTTCCACTTTCAGAACCTTCAATCAGTGGAAAGAACAGATCCACTTCTTCCTTAATCATAAATCTCAAAAGGTCTTCTTCCTCAATGTACCTATTCATGAAGGAAATTATTAGACCAGAAAAAAGAAGCAAATATCATATAATCAACTTGTTGACTACATAAAGAGTCTCACTTGCAGCGACGTGGAGCAACATTCCTGAATATTCTTAATGCAGCAACAGTTGCTTCCAACTCATTAGTAATCTCCTGATCTTTCTGCCCTCCATCAACATGACAGCTTTCATCCAATGAATTCGAGATTGTTGAAAGCCCTGATTTAGTGACTGCATCGACCAGCACTTTCATGGTCCACGCCGAAACCTTTTCTTGCTTCATCCTGTGAACCTGTCCCATGTCAATCACCTTTTTCTCTTTCGTTCCTTTGCCTTTTTTCAACTGTCTGAAGCTCAATAGCCCTGTGCTAGGTACTTTCCCAACCATCTCAGCTGCCTCTATAAGTGGAGGCCCTGAAAGTGTTTGCAAGACATATTGATGAAACACTGATTCTTGAATCCTGTCGAAGTATCGTTTGACATGGTAATTAGAAGCTAAAATCTTCAGCGACAAGGTCTTTAACAACCACAAGAACGATCCAATTAGAAGAGAAACAAGCGTCCACGTTACAGAATCTAGAATCTTGGTGGCAGTCTTTGAAACTTCAACTTCCCCTTTGAATAAAAAGGCCCAAGTTGCAAGAACCAAACCAATCCATACAAACACCTGAACACTCTTTTTCAAGCCATGAACAAAGTAGAGCACCTTTTTCCTCAGCAAGAAATTAATCTCGATCAAGAAAACCACAATGTGCATAAACCAACTAGTAACCAACAACCCGAAGAATATCACCATCACGAGAACACACCATTTCCAGAACTCCAAACCCCAAACCTTGGCCCTCTCCAATTTCTTAATAGTCAAGCTAGCCACTAAGCAACCTACAATGCAAGAAATTGCTGCCCACTGAATCACAAACTTGGCCACAGTTTTATTCCTCTTACTCTTTTTCTTGTGTATCTCAACTCGCCTCACAAACTCCCTCTCCTCCTCCTCCTCCTCCTCGCCATCCTCCTCCTCCTCCCCTTTGGAGATTCTTCCAGGAGATGTCATCAACGGTGTTTTCTGCGTGATAGAGACGGTCCTTGTAACCGAGGCAGGCTTAGCATTAGACGAATCCTTATAGGGCGAACCCGAGGCGAAATGTTCTTGCAAAGTCGTGCTATCCTCATCAAGTGTGTTGGGATCAATTGTACAAGGCTGTTCTCCAAACCTAGACTTTGGCTTTGAATACAAGGACCTAGCAAATGACCTCCTTCTAAGAATGTTCTCAGTGGCGGTGTTGGTTGGAATTTTAGGGGGCTTATTGGGGCTAGGACTGAATCGTGAAATTTCAGGAGAATTGCAACCCGCTGGGACAGAGTCCTTCAGGGGTGAAGTTGGAACGCTCTGCCTACCTCCAAAACCTTCTGCTGCTGCTGCTTGGTCGAGGGAAGCAGCCATTTTGGGAGTTCTGCCGTCCATTTCGGATTGAGGGCTCTGATTTGCCGAAAATGTTATAACAACCTCCCCGCCATTGCTGCTTTTCTTCTCTGGCGTGCTCATGTTAGTCCCCTGTTTCGGCCTTCCTCCTTCAAAGAAGAAAAATTTTCAAAAACCCAATTGGTATAAGGGAATATAGATATACTACTGCTCCAGAAAGGGGACGACGACAAATAGATTCAAAGATCCAAACAGAGTAGTAATGAGAAACAAAATAGAACGGAAGCGAGTTTCCCATTAAACTTCAAAAAACTTGTTATTCCAGAATAGTTACCAGTGTCCACATTCGGTAGGAAGAGAAAAAGACTGGTGAGTAAGTGTTGTTAATTAGACAGAGACAGGGTTGGAGAGGAGAGGAGACCCAAATGAAAAGGACGGATGAGAGACTTACGTTGTTGGGTAGAACCTAATTAACCCAGTTTTCAGCGGTAGGTTTACCCAGAAACAGAAACCTGGACTCCTTTGCTGAAAGCCATTAGAGTCCAACTTCCCACTCGCAGCTTGCTTACTGGTAGCTGGAGGATCCGGGAAGATGAACTTGGGAAAACAACTTCAGAGACGTCACTGCAATAAAATAATTTATATCACCGATTCACCTTCTCCAACACCCACATTAGAAGAAACTCGAAAGAAAACAAAAAAACACGATATTATTACTATTTGGAAAGCAAGAAGACTATATGATAATGATTAATGGGAAAATGGGAAAATATACATATTATATAATAAATAGACAGATAGATTTTCTTAGGGAGAATAATATTAAACTTTTTGTTTGTGGAAAACTGGAAAAACATATACATACATATAAGTTGATAGATCTAGTCTAGAACAAGTTTGAGAAAGAGGGAGCAGCAGGTGCGGCGAAGATTGAATGAGTAATTGAGTGGAAATGGGAGGAGGAAGCAGGAAAGTCAAAAAGATATTGGTAGACAAGCTCGCAAAGTTTCAGACCAGCACAAACTGGTTTCTATCGTTATGCTGGTTTCACAAGTGGAATAGTATGACTGGTAGTATAAGTATAACCAGTTTGTGTCGGTTCATGTCGAGTTAACAAAATACGTAAAAATGTAAAAATTATTAGCATCCAGTGAACTTAATCATATATAAAAACATATTTGATGACAATTTACTTACAATCCAACAAATAACATCAACTTTTCAATTTAAAATTCATAAATAAATAATAAATTATTTTTTATTAAGTAAGTTTACTAAAACAATGTCATTTTTTTAAGATCGTAAGTAAATCATACTAGTAATGTTCATGATGATTTCATAACCAAAACCGATTGAATCAAGTTCAACCGGCCGGCATGACAACCTGGAGTTCTAATAATTGTAGGCAGAGGTAGCTAGGTTGTGCTTGTGCACGTTTTTGTTTTCTTCTTTTTGGATGGATGAATGTTGTTTGGGTACTTTTTCTTTGCAATCTCTTCACTCATTTTTGTGTATTATTATTTGGTTCGTCTCTCCAGATAAATACTACTTAAGTACCAAATTATTGCCAATATTTTCTTTTGCCTTATAATAATTGCAACAGTTATAAAAAAAAAAAGTCTAAGACGCCTCTTTTTATGTAGTAGTTTCCTCGGGAAAATTAAATCAGAGACCATTAAGTTACATTAACTACCAATCTAGCCCGTAACAAACAATAATTACCAAAAGTAAATCTTTTGTTTGGCATGTGCTCTCGGAAAAAGGAAAAAAAATTCAGCACATTCTCAAAAGTTATCTCTCTAGATTTATGGCAATGGGGCAGGTCCGGTGCGGGTTTCTTGGTACCCAGACCCGCCCCGTGGCAGGTCGGGTCCAGGTCGGGTAATTGATCACGGGTCGCGGGTCGGGGCAGGTCGACCCAATGGGTAAGCAATTTATATGAAAAACATTAGAAATATTCGTTATTTTTATTATAAGACTAAGAAAATAAATAATATTATGACAATTGTAGTTAAGTTATTGGAGAAATTGAAGTTTTTACTAATTTACAACTTTATTATAGCTAAAATATGATGCAATAAAAGAAAAATTCTAAGTAATTTGACTAAGATTACATGTAATTTAGACAAGAACGGGTCGAGAATGGGGCGGGTCAGGGCAGGTCGGGTCGATGAGACTACCCATGCCCGCCCCGCCCCGCCTACGGGGCGGGTCGGACCCGCCCCAAAACAGGTCAAACAGGTCGGATAAAACGGGTCAGGTCGAAATTGCCATCCCTACTTCTCTGATTATTGTCAGTTCACAGTTGGAATCTCACATTTGTTGACCTCTCTACTCTCTAGGGATTGCAAGCAGGTCGAATATGGGGAATTTAGTGATTATACATTGTGCTACTTTAATTAGTTTGAATTTTATCTACACTCGTAATCATGCAAGATTCGGATAGTAAATTAAAATCGTACACATATCAAATTGGATTTCGAGTATTTCTGTATATCCACATATAATAAATTTTTCTTATCTTTTCAACAATTTTGTGTTGCTAATCACAAGTATATTAACATTAGTAAAACAAAAGATTATAAATAACAAATCACATCACTCTAAGAAATAATATAAAAAATGGAACACTAGTTCTTGAGATGTTCCAAATATACTAGGAATACGAATATGTTGAAATAAAAAAATGATGATTTATACAAAATATAGTATACGCACATATAATCGGGTGGGGTATTTGGATTGGATAGTAAGAAAATCGTAACCGCCTCTTACTCATGATATTCAAATTCTTATTTTACACATACTACATGATGTTTTATTTAGTTCAGGTTGTATCCTATCTAATAGGGTAGAACTCAGGCTGGTACCATAATTATTAACTTTTTATCATCCATATAGACCTCCAAAACAACTTGGTTACGGTGTTCACAGACGATTTATAAGCATGTTCTCACAAGTTGTCTGTGAGAACATAAAAAATTTGGTCTCCGAAAAATAGGATGAAAGGCCTTATGATGTCTTAGATCCAATTCAAGAAAAAGATAGACAATTATTTTATTTCCTACTTCTAAACTAGCTTGCATTGGTTTGTTGACCACAATATTTAAATCCATTTTTCTTGAATTATTCTAAAATAATATTTTTGTGATTTATTCATCCCATCCGTATATGAACCCGTGTTAGTGAAAATATAATATGACCCCATTATGGTTGATGATCTTACATAAGATTTTTGCACTTGGCTCCTCGTGACCAGATTACTTAAAGTTCAAGAATGTGCATATATCGTTTATAAAAATCATTAAAAAAATAAATCATAGGGCTATACACATTTTTTTTAGAGAAATAGGCTATACAAATTGGAATAATTGTATCCCAACTTGTACTCTAACACGAAGGTTATACATATATAAAAAAAATGCATTCTATTTCGGTTGGGACCGAATAGCGTACTAACGCCGATTAGTGTTAGCATCATTCTAACATAAGACATTAAGACATTAAGTATTTAGTCGAGACTACAAACTTATTAAGAACCTTCCGCAGTATAACTGTCATCATATCTGGACTTGGTGAATTACAACTCGGCTTAACTGCAATCTAGGGAGAACCATATCTGGGTGACCTCTCTCGAACTTGAATCACAACTTTGTTGCTTTGTGTTTGGTTAGATTAGTTATAACTTCACTACAGTTAAACAGCTAGATAACAAGAATCTCACATAGTAGTCATCACACTTGGGACCCGGGTTGACAAATAAAGTTGAACTCGCTATACTACGCATTTGTAGGTGGTTACAACTCGGGTTGACAAATATAATTTACAAGTCTTTCAAAATATGAAAATTCGTCATGGTTTGCTGTAAAAAAACAATACAATTATGAATTAAATTTTTATTTATCAACTTAGTTTTATAAACCGACATACCTCACAAACATTCCTAGGTCCATCACTGATTGTGAATGTTCTTGTCTTAAGTTAAGTGGTAGTGAGGAAGAGAAGTGAGCTTATCCTTGCTCTAGTTCTATAAAGGGTTTGAGTTCCACCTAAAGAAACTGAATTTGAAGTTAGAATTATCAAATAAGATAAAAACCTAGGAAACTAGGTCTCAAAAGGTTGGAAACCTCTGAGTTGAGGCACAAAGCAATAGGCCAAACTTTATTAAAAAAAAAATCTGTGTATTTACTTACTTGTAGCATTCATCTGTCTGTTTGGTTTGGCTTCTCGTTTGCATGTGCTCTGTTTGTACCACTCCTCTTTTCTACTCCGCAGGTTTTTCAAAGGTGGGAAGTCGATCAACACAAGTTTGAAGACAACAAGCCTTTAAGAATTTGACTGTACATGGGATTTTTTATTATCCTTGTACGCATCTTACAACTAAACCCATAGCCAAATTGAAGTACATCTTAAAGTGTGCACTTGGAAGTGAAGAGTTCGAAAAGGTTTCCATGTGCAAATCTGTGACACTCTGAAAGTCACATATGGAGGTATATCCCAAGTCCAAGATACATATATTAGGATGTTAGTTAAAGAATATGATATGTTTAAGATGAAACAAAATGAAAGCATAGCTGAGATGTATGTAAGATTCACAAACATTGTTAGCGGGCTAATGACCTTAAGGAAAATGTATACCAATGCAGACTAGTTAATAAAATTTTAAAGTTGCTGCCTAGATCATGGAGACCTAAGGTAGGTGCTATATAAGAATCTACAAATCTTGCAAGATTCAAGTTAAGTGAGCTAATTGGTTTAGTGACTGCTCATGGCAATGTACTTAGGATCGAAGGCAATGAACAACCTAAAAACATAAAAGACTTAGCTCTAAAATCTCTCATAGATGATGGGTGGACAGAGGTGGCAAGTTACTGGAGGAAAGTCTAGTTCGTTGCCGATACAGAGACAATTCGACAGAGCTAACGAGTGTTCGACCTTGAGGGCAAGGTCGGTTCTTCAATGGGAGTGATGGAAACACGATAGGAGAGGACGTGCCGGAGTAGTTTTTTTTTTTTACAAAAGATAATCATATATTGATTCAAAAAATAGGTAGTTACATCCTGGAGTTCAGTCAGGTCTGAAAATCAAAGAAACGACTCATAGTCGGGTACAATGAAAGGGTCTTTCTAGCCATCACATGGGCTACCCTATTGATACGCCGACCTACAAATCGAACACTAAACCCAGAGTGAATGGCAAAGTAATGCACGATTTCTTCAAGAATAGCCCCCCATCCGGTTATCTCTGGTATCAGCCCGATTGATCTTCTCGATGATCACTTTAGCATCGCCTTCAAACCTCATTTCCGTGAAGCCGTTGCCTAGACACCATAAAATAGCCTCTTGAAGCACGAGCAACTCGACCACCATAGAATTGATGGATATTATTTGAGAATTAAGTAAGAAAATAATAGAATATCTAATTCTCAATTATTCCTCTTTTTCTCGATTCTTCCTCTCCCAATCTCAATTTCTTCTAAAATCCTTAATTTCTTTCTCTAAATTTTCTTGATTCCATCAGCTCCCAAGCTGGGCAGAGAAGGAAATTAGTTTTCCATTGGCTGTGTGAGTAAGCCAAGCTAAAGAAAATTTAGCTCCATTGCACTGGCCTAGTTGGGGAATGAAAGTTGTGGCTCATGTCATCAAATTTCAATAAGCTCAGGTTACAGACAATTAGTTGCGAGTCAAGTTGATTGAACAAATTGACTAAATGATCACTCGAGCCGAATTCTGTTTTGACCACTTAAATTCAATCGGCATACTTCTACTTATAAATTAAGGGTGCCAAATACCAATCGAACCAACTTGTGCTTCAAGTTTGAATTACCAATTGACATTAGGAAAAAAAATCCACAAGTCCTTTATATAGTTCCTCCGTCAAGTCACTCTTCCTCATAACATTTAGGCGACAAAAAAGAAGGTACAAGTAGTCGTTCGATACATACTTTTCCGCTCTTCAAATACCGATTGATATATCAGCACAAAATCAGACCAAAAAGAAGATAAACTGACGTCAAAAAGGATAAATTCAGCTTGAACTGGCAATGATATATCTGCTATGATTATGGCTTGCTCGTGCTCTGTAGTCTGTAGTAGCCAAAACTTCTCCTGAACTGTATGCATTTCATAAATGTAGTGATCAAACCAGTTAATGCCCACACATACGGCGTCGTATTAGGTCCAAATGCCAGAACAAGCGAAGCGACGCCGTTGGAGGGAAATTCGAAAACTGCCAACCGACAAGATCGTTAACGGTCGCTAACTGCCTCTTTCCCGCCACCATGTCCTCTGTTCTTTAAGAACACAGAGAGAGACCACGAAGCCAGCCCCTTCATTCCCCCACCGGAAAGCCGAAAATTCGCCGGTCTTATCATCCAGATTTCTCAAGCACCAGAAGCAACAAGTCTCTCTGGTGCCTGAGGAATCTTGGACCAAGATTTCCGCGGACGACCGCAGTATATTTCAAGTGAGACGATGGATGCCCACCAGATTGTACCCTATCAGGCCCCAAACCCAGACGAACTTGATCTGGAAGCAATCGAAAGATTTCTCATAACACCTGAGCGGATTCCCAACGCAAACGATCTGGACCCTGAATTCGAAACGGTTGTCGATCCTCAACAAACCGGACTGATTGTCGTTCCCGATGCTGACGATCCCATGACATGGGATCTCGATTTGTTCTTCACCGACTCCGGCGAGAACCACGCAGGAGCCGGCAGTCACGAGACGACGACGACGACGAATGTCATGGTGGACCAATTGGGATTGGAAACCCAAGGTTGCGACGGTGAAGGAAATGAAAAGGGTATGGAGCAATTGGGTCCATTGTCGAATTATTACGAAAGCAATAGCCAGAGCCAGAGCCAGAGCCAGAGCCAGAATTGTTATTACAATGGAGAAACGTCTACTCAAACTGGGGGGTTCGAAGCGCAGCAAATTTCGGGTTTTCGGGCTTCCAATTGCGTTTGCTGTCAAGTTTTGAGGGAAATCGTCCACTCCAATAATGGTGGTACTATGCTCTGCTTCTTCAAATTAGTATGGGGTTTCCATTTGATGTCATAAGTGAACTTGTAAAGTTTTTTTTTTTTTTTTTTCCCCTCTTGTGTGGCAGAGATGGTGACTACCAAACTTGAGATTCACGGGAGAGTGGGTGTGATCTTCCACGCGATTCTGGAGCACCGCCATTACTCCGCGGATCAACCTCCCGAGTCCCTCTTCCAATTCATCGAGTCAGCATTTTCCCTCTTTCATTCTCTTCCTTCCGTCGCGCTGCCTCTCTTCTCGCAACTAACTTCCCGTTGTCGTCGTAATTCAGCTACAGCAACAAATGCTTGGAAACGGTGAAGCGTTCGGTGGAGGAATACTGTGCTGCGAAAGAAAGGCAGGGTTTTTTCATCGAACAAGACAACCTCTCAATGTTCTACGAGACCCTCTGTGTCGGCTATGACTGGAATGAAAATCTGGAGGATCATTCTCCTACAGCCTTCGGTTGGTTAAATTTGTTTTCTTTCTCCATCCAATTCCCATACAATTACAATTCTCAATCTCTTCTGGTTAATTTCTCTGTTCAACAGCAGAGTCATCGCAGCCTCCTCTGCCTCTGCCTCTGATACAGCAGCAGCAGCCACAACCGGAAGAAAGCGAAGGAGGGAAACCACCAAAGATCAACCTTTCACAACAGGTGCGTTGTGGGTTTGAGATTTCAATCAAGCAAATTGGTTTCCAACATGTCGCCAACTCGCCATGAAATTTGGGGAAACTGTGAAGTTCGTTTTCAGTGACTCTGTTTCTAACAATTTGATCACGCGGGCAGAGGGAGAGAGCAGCGAAGTTGAAGTACAAAGATCTGGCGGATTACTTCGACTATCCAATCCAAGAGGCGGCGCGCCTGCTGAATCTGTGCCCCACTGTGCTCAAGAAAATCTGTCGTCAAGAAGGCGTGCCACGGTGGCCACACAGGAAGGTTTGTCGAATCCATGAGCTCTCTGTTCCTTCTCTGTTCTTTTTTGCCCATTTTGACCTTGAGCATTAAAAAAAATCATGTAGGTGAAGAGCCTGAAGAAGCAAATGGACAAAGTGAAAGACTTTATGAGCTCCAACGTTTGCACCGTGGAAGAATCCGCAAGCCTGCAGGAGTCATTAAACAAACTCCAGCGTGATTTGGACATTACGGTGGCTGGTGGGAAAATTGCTGAATAAATAAAATATTACTCGTAAGAATTATGTTATATGTAATATGTTGTGGTTTGGGATAATAATGTTGGGAAGATGATATTTGGGAGAATTGTGAGACATATAAGCCGCTGTTTCGTTGTCTACTCGAGAGTTTGTGATATAATGTTATAAATAAATATGTTGTTGAGGATGATGAGACAAATTTTTTATATTAAATCTAAATATCTTTCATTTTCATATCATTATAGGTTTCATATCAAGTTATTGACGTGCAATCGAGAGACGAATAAATGTATATTTTGATATTATTTAATCTCGCAAGGTGAATTTCGAGAAAAATATATATGTTAAATTTAATTCTAACAAATGCTATCAAAACAATGAATTTCGTTTGATAAAGGATTGTAAAATGCATGATTGAAGCACTATGGTTTTACGTTCCTTCGTGATAATGCAAATGTTTGATATTTTAGAAATCTACATATTGTACACTCAGAAATGTCTTCTTATTTTCTTCCCTTGTTGAATGGTGAAAATTAGGGGGATTTGTAATTGCCCTGTTATTATGGTTTAAAACTTTCAGATCGCCTGTCCACAATTCGTTGGCTGAAAGGCCAAATGGCATTTTAATCATAAAAAATGCTCTTCAACTCAAGCTAAAAGGGAGTGTTAAAGGGATAAATGAAGTTTTTAGGGGCTATTTTAGCTCTTCTTTGAGATTTTTAAAAGGGAGCTTAAATGGTGGGAATTATTTTAGCTATTCTTTATTATAGTAATTAAACTAAATGTACATATGTTATTGTGGGTGTTTTTTAAACCAACAAAACTCCTTTCGTTGTAACTTTCGATTGTTCAATTGTTAATCGAAGACAAAATTATATGGAAAATTTGGAACGTTCGTGGATTCAATTATTGAGTCCATCAAGCCTCCACGTCACCATAGATTTTTAGCAAATTATAAGTTTTTTAGTAATTCAATTAGAATGTGCCACCTAACAATCTCTCTCTTCTTTTCATGCCCCTCTACTATTGCAAGTAAACAAACGTGCCCCTCTATTATTGTTTTGCACTTTTATGTCCTTCAACTATCAAAGTGAAACAAATGTGCCTTCGGTTATTATTTCGCCAATTATTTGTTAGTGAAGTCCAAAAAATGACTATATTACCCTCACCATTATCACTTTATTCTATCAAAAAAATATTAAATTAATTTATTTGTCTGCTCTTTTAAATCCCCAAGTAGTTACTATCAAGGCCCCTCTACTTCCTTTCTTCTTCGCGTAACCCCATCTTCGTCGCTTCATCTTTGTTCTCGCAACTCTGGCATCAAGCTTCTCCGGAAACTGTCATAGATCTAAATTTTGACCGTGCGGCCTTAGCCCTCAAGTTCATCTGAGGTGCTAAGTCAGCCTTTTCAATCACCCAGACTCACTCAACTCACAAGAAGAAGACACACGAAGATGGGAGAAACTATCTAGAGTGTATTGCTCACAAAAATGATAGATGATAACAAATGAGGAGGAGGTCCTCCTTATATAGGTCATCCCATCTTACAAGGTGTAAATTCCCTCATAATGCTCTCCCCCGTTATTACACCCTATTAAGTCTCTCATATAATGCAACCATTATACCACCTTATAATGTGACTCTTATGTGCACCATTAAGCTCGTCTAAGATGAGGAATTCTAGAAGCATCTTATGCTACTAGGTCTTCCATAATGCCACACGTGTTTAACCTGGTCAGGACCCGCCACATCACTCGCCATGTCACCTGCCACGCGTGACATTTGCCCCCACCTACTCTCACGACGCCCTCATCGCGTTCTTGCTACGGAATGCATCGATCGACCTTGAACAGCCTCTCCCGATTGTAAAGCCTAGGTCGTGACACAACCCACTACTCCTCGAGTGGCCAGCCACGCACCCGAAGTTCAAAGCGTTTGCGTCGTCCACGACCGCATCGCAACAAAACCGAGTCCGGATGTGAGCAAAGAAGCAGGAAAATCAAAAACTGAAAATTTCTCATATCTTCCCCAACTTCTTCAGTTGCTCTCGACGAGACCCAGGAAAGGAAATGAACCTCACTTTAGGAAAGCAAATTAACTCAGATTCCTTTGATTACTGGTTCATTGTTTTGCTTCCCTGATTCCTTTTACTACTATAAAAGCTTAGTGTCTTACTTAATTTGGTTTGAATTCCAATCGAGGAGAATGAAACTCTGCTAGTTGACAAATTTTGGGTTGGGTTTGTTGCGGGCAATATAATCAAAATCACGATTTTAATTTTAAAAATTTACAATTTTACGATTTTATCTATAAGTTCTGATCTTGATTTTACTACAAAATCTTTAAACCTTAAAATTTCATAAAATCCCGATTTAAAACTTTAAAATCCTTAAAAACTACGATTTTGTACGATTTTAAGGTTAATCTCAACTAGAGCAAAATTAGGCCAGTTGTGTCAAGTTTTCCCCATGAACCAGTCAAGGTCACTCCCCCCCCCCCCCTCGACCCAACATCATGAACAACACAACCCTAACTCGATAGGCTACCCTCAATTAATTTTTGTGCTCTTCCTCACCTATTTCTCTTTTGCCCACCGAAGCCCAACTTCTTCCATCAACGATTTTCTCCACCCTCCCAATTAGCCCATAGTTTGTTCCCCACCACCCTCACAATTAGCCGAATCCCCATTCCCTTGCAATCTTTTGTTCATTTCTCAAACCTTCAGCACCACCATCCCCGACCTTTTTCGATCAAGAAGGAAATGCATCAATCAATGAGTTACATTTGCCATGTGTTGGTTATCAAGGTGGTTTGAAAGTTTTCAAGTGATCTTGAGAATAATGATATTATTTCTCAAGCAAATAGACAAGGATTCTATGAGGATGAGAGTGAGGGTGAGGATGATGATCTGGGAGGGTTGTTAATTTCGATCTTAAGGATCTTATGTGATTTTCTACTCTTAACAAGATTTAATTATTTATATGAGGTTTTAGGTCTATTATTTGTGTGTTTATGGTATATACAAGAATAAATCTATGAATTTATTTGTGTTTATTTAACAAACAAACTTATCTTGGGAAGCAATTAAGTTATCTGTGGTTGAATGTTATTCAGGATATGACTTGTTATTAATATATCATGTCCTAAGAGTTTATTTTAATATTAACCTTAGAAGCTTACGATTTTACGATTTTAATATACAATTTCGATTTTACGATTTTAATGTACAATTTCGATTTTACCTCAGTTTTCGAGTTTACTTAAAATCAAGATTTTGACTGCATTGGTTGCGGGCCTGTTCTCGGTGAGACTTGGCGTCGAAGTTTTGTATGATGAAGATGAAGGGATAGTGGTGGGGGCACAAAGAGAAGGAAGAAATTGGGGGTGGGGGCTCTACTAGATAGTACATGGGTGATTAAAAGAGCAGAAAAAGTAAAAAAAATATTTGAAAAATAATTATATAAATTGATAATGAAGGTGCAATATAATCATTTTCAGACCTGACTAATAGGAATTAAACAAAAATAGTAACAAAAGGGGACATTTATTACCGTTCGATAGTAGAAGGGCATAAAAGTACTAAAAATTAGCAAAGGACACATGATATTTTTTATAGTTCAAGTGTTAAGAGCATCTCCATCCCATTGTTTATTGCTATTGCTTATTGGGTGGAATCCTATGTGACAATTGCAAGGATGTAGCACTTCTTTCTTATTTAGCAAGATTGCTAAATAAGCAATCCCCTTTGCAATGCCACATAAGCAATTGAGACCCACACATTCATGCACTCAAATTCTTTCTTTTTTTTTCTTTCTTTCTTTTCTATCCACTTTGTACACATAAAATGTTAAACTTAATAATTCTTGTGCTTATGATTTGTTTAAGTTGTTAATAAATTAAAATTATAAATTATATTTTAATTATATTGAACATGAAAACTGTTTGAGCCTCGACGCCCTGCTAACACGCCCGCGTCCTTTCTGTCCGGCGCCTGCCTACACACACTAGCACAGAGGGGGGCGCCTCGGCCCGTTAGCCCTCCGACGATCAAGTCAGTAACTTAGAGAGAGAAGTGCTTTAGAGCCAGAGTTTTAGTGAGAGAGTCCAACCTGTGTAAATGATACCAACTGCATTCATGCACTCAAATTCTTTCTTTTTTCTTTCTTTCTTTCTTTTCTATCCACTTTGCACACATAAAACTTAATAATTCTTGTGCTTATGATTTGTTTAAGTTGTTAATAAATTAAAATTATAAATTATATTTTAATTATATTGAACCTGAAAACTGTTTGAGCCTCGACGGCCTGCTAACATGCCCGCGTCCTTTCTGTCCGGCGCCTGCCTACGCACACTAGCACAGAGGGGGGCGCCTCGGCCCGTTAGCCCTCCGACGATCAAGTCAGTAACTTAGAGAGAGAAGTGCTTTAGAGCCAGAGTTTTAGTGAGAGAGTCCAACCTGTGTAAATGCTACCAACTGCCTCTATTTATACTCACCGAATTCGAGATGGATCTCCTCCACATCACCATCTCATTAAATGCTTTGTACCATCATTCCTGTCAGAAGCCCCAACCACCTTGTCAGGCTTCTGACTGTTGGCAGGCACCCATGGGCGGGGGACCACTTGCCAGCTTGGACCTCTTTGGCCTCTAGTGCTTTGTTCTCCATGCCTATGCTGCCCCATGGGCTTTGTGGGCTTCTTCTCCTGGCCCCTTGCCTTGGGCTACCCTTGACCGGATGGGCTTTCTCTTGGGCCCTCCTTTGGGCTCCTTTAGTGATACCTCCAACCATTGCTCCCCAGTTAGGCGCTCATGGTCTTTCACATGAGTGCCTAACTGATCTCTTGGCCTTTCATTTGGACGCCTAGCTTTCCCTTTGGTCGGGGCGCTTCTTAGGAGTCCCCACTTCTTGTAGGGCGCCGGACCCCTTGTGATCATTTAAGGTTATGGTTTCGAAACCCCCTCTCTCGAAAGGCGCCCTACATCCTGATTGCTTTCGGGTGCCCTTTTTGTGGTTATGGTCTGGGTTGTGCTATGGTAGGGATGTCTGATCAGGGCGCCTAGGTGCCCCCCTCACGGGCGGGAATTTGAGCCTTCATTTTAAGATGTCCTTTTAAATTCCAATTTCAAATTTTGAAATTCGAAATTCAAAAATCAGGGGAGCTCAAAGGTCCGCCCGTGACGTAGTGACACGTGGTAGTTGGCGCGATCTTCGATGCGCCTCCTTCCTCCCTTTAAATACCTCCTCCCCTTTCCTTGTCATTTTCTTCAAGTTGGTCTCTCTCTACATTTTCGCTCTTCCTTCTCTCTAGATTTGCTCTGCCCTCTCTCTACTCCGAAGTGCTCCGCCGTCGGCCATTTCTTCCCCCGTTTACGAGCAAATGGCTTCTCCGCAAGATCAGACTTCTAGTGCGGGTGCCTCCGGTGCCGACGCCTCACCCCATCACTCATCTGGCAACGAAGCGGGCGCCGCTCCCCCTCGCCCCGCTCAATCTGGTGCAGGCGCTGTAGACACCACATTTTGTCCGGGGGCACACACTATACTTAAAACTCGAAAGGAGAAAATTGATATTGATAAATTAAAAAAAAGATGCTTGGGAAGATTCGGTTGAGATTGCAGTGGCAAGTCAAGTACTTCCAAGTTTACTTAATATATTTCTAATATCAATTTGGTTGAAACTAGCAGTAACGAGTCGGTGAACACTAGTAATCACCTAGTTGTTTAGGCTATTAAGATTGGATTTGTTAGGATTAGCAGTAGCAAATCTTAACATCAATTCCATGTTGAGCTATAAGTTTGTTAAGTTTTGTTTCAATTGGATAAAAGAAATGACTATAGTGCAAAGTTTGTTGCTCGAGTTTGGATTTGGGCATGATAGATTAAATGTGACAAATTGAACGAGGCAAAATAAAGACTTTATTATCAAATTCGATACATCATACATCACATGAGTAAACCTCTAAATAAAGCAATGACTAAAATTAATTACAATTAATTACAAGGACTATTGCGAGCTCTAAAAAAGAGGAGGAAATTGAAGTCATTGACCCTTTGCTACTTGCTCTAGGAACAAACAAAACCTACAACCTGCAAAAAAGAAGACAATTATTCGAAGCCCAAATATAAACTAAACCCAATTAAGGCCCACAAAGTTCAGCCCAATCCGGTCAACAAGGGTCAACCCGGTCAACCATTTTCCTACTCCATATCCTATCTCACCCCAAAGAGTCAACAAAAAAAGCCTGCTGCCTGCCTTCTGAAAATCTGCCACCTCTTCAAAGACCACTAAGGACTCACCACGCACTACCTGCAAACAGAAACTTTAAATAGAGAGGAAGCAGTTAAAGTAAAACCCAATTGAGGCACAAAAATGGCTGCTGCCTCTTCAAAATGGCAGGCGCCACCCCTCAAAAGACCAACCAACACTTGCCAACACAAATAAGATGGACAGCAGAAATTGCCACTGTCCTAGAAAAGTAGGAGGGCAGCTACCTCTCAAAGCCATCACACATACCAACACAGAAGAAACAATTAACAATAGAGGAAAGGACAATACAAGAAGAGCTTTCTTACAACAAAGAGGGGGCTTCTGGCTGAAAATCCAAAAAAAAAAAAGAGGGAGAGAGCAAAAAAAATATACGGCAAGCTTGATAAGGAAAAAAGGCAGCTGATGCTCAAGAAAAAGGACACCAAATAGCAGCAGCAAGTAGAAACAAAAGGGGAGAAAGAGGGCAAAAGCAGAGCAAGAAGATTATCGTAGCAACCACAAAGAAACCATTTCCACGGGTCCAGGTTGGTATTTCTCAAATACAACCCATATTTCATACGTGTATAAAAGTAATCATTCATCTACCTAATAATCATTGTTGAAAATGGAAATGAGTGTTTCTTCATGACAATCTGTATGTATATGGTAGATCTATATGCACATATTGAGATCTGCTCTTGCTATCACTTACTATTGTTTTTAGACAAAGTCAAATATCAAACTAGTCCCTAGTTTGTTTCTGATAATGGATCTAATATAAGAAGACTGATTTACTTTTATACGATAAGGGGAATAAGTGGATCAGATCTATGTTCTCTTTGCTAGATTTGGTTTTATGATTCATATTGATTCCTATTTCAGTATTTTGCAATCTAAGTTGGTTCAATCAATATCCATGTATAAGAGCAATAAACAAAGATAGCAATTTTCTGGAATCCCTAATCAATATAAAAGCATGTTAAGAAGTAGAAAAACTTAACCCTACAATCGACCCACAAAAACCATAGCATAAGAAACCAGATAATTGCAAGTTATTAAGAGCTGAAGTTTATGTTTTAGTCATGAGCAGTGGCTGTGACTTAGGTTCTTGTAACCTTTCAATTAATAAACTTAATAAAAGCCTCCTAATTGTTCTTTCCAAACCATTATCGATACTATAAATTTAAATTCCAGCCCCAAACAAGAACAACTTTTTTTCATTCTGGAATCACAAACAGAGGTTGTGATTTTCGTTTATCTAAAATCATTTAGAAATCACAAGCAGTGGCTGTGGTTTTTAGCTACCTTAAAATCATTTTATAGTTCAGAAAGGCAGTAAACTAAACGATTTACCAAGTGTTACCATAAAATACCAATTCAGCCAGCAGATTAAGAAATTGATTCCTAACTATTTAGGACCCAGAATCCGAATTTAATGAAGAAACCAGAACAAAAAATTAAAGAGAAACCTACCGAAACCAAACCCCCTCCTCGGTTCTGGTGCAGGCCAATTTCAGTTTCTCCTCCCTTCCCTCCTTAGAGATCAGAATCCATTAAAAAAAATACACAAAAAGAACAGATCAGAGTCCCTCTAGAATCGGAATCGAAGATTAGAAATGGATAAACCACAATCAAAATTTAGAGACTGTCTAACCTAGAAAATTAAAATAGAAGAGGAAAGGCTGTCGGAGTCTTCATCGTCGGACTCGCCACGGAGCCGCCTCCGGCATGGATCGCCTATGGTTGTCTCCCGTTGCCCTTTTTTTCGTCCCCCACCGAAAACCTAGAACAACAAAGAATAGAAATTGGATTAGAAATCAAAATCCACGACATATAAACTTCAAAATCGACATGCATGATAAAGAAACCACCTCTTACCTTCGTCACCGTTCGTCAAACGGCATCCCCCTCTCGTCGATTCGGAATACCGGTCAGGGGAGAAAAGTTGGTTTTTGGTCGGGGCCTCTTTTTCAGGGGAGGAAAAGGCAGGTCGACGAGAGAGGAAGAAGGCAGATTCGAGAGAAGGGGAAGGGTTTCGTTTTTTGTGTGTGTGTTGTTCGTGTTTAGTCTCATAAGAGGAGAGGAGAACGAGAAGGAAAGAAGCAGAGGAAGAATCGAGAGAGAGAGTATAGCGAGAGGAGGAACCGAGAGAGTAGGGCGGCGTTCAGCTTTAGGTTAGATTAGGGTTTTCTTAAAAAGTGTATATACCCGGGTAGCGTCATTACAAAACTACCCCCGCCTTGTCTCCGCACTAAAATCGCAAAAAAAATGTAGGTAGAGAGATTCGAACAACGCTCCACAGGATGACAGGATCGAACACGCTCTACGAGAGGCGACCCAGCCACTTGGACTGCTAACCCATCATGCATGTAATCATCCCATTCAATTTTATTCGCTTTAAAATCCTTAATACGAAATGATGAATGCGGATTAAGTTTATCTCATTTCTTTTCTAATACTCAAAACACTTCCTATAACTTAAATTATTATATTCTCTTTTCATAATTTCATAATAATCAACTTAAATTTTATTAACAAAAATTATAATACGAGAATTACGTTCAGTGTAACGTGGTGAAAAGGTCACAATTAAACTATCAAAGTTCGAACGAACTACGTGGACTTTGACCCCGTCTAACGGGTACGTAGGCAACCGATAAGATTCGAGTCCAACTAACCAAATTAACTTTATCTTTAAATTGTACGTCAGTGGACGTATAATTAAATTATAACTGATACGATAAAATCTTTTGATGGTCCAGTGGGATCCCAAAAATACATATTTTCTAAAATACACCCAACTCATAGAAACTTATCAGGCTTAAGCAATACCGATTTAGGGTGTTGTGGGGGTGTTGCTTAACTTCCCCACACGTAACCGTACTCCCGAACCCAGAACTTCATTTTTGCAGACCATATCCCAGATCTGACCCTAAGGTTAGAGCCGACCGATGAGTGTTCGATCCACTCCAAGTAAGATCGATGGCGACTCCCAAAAATGCCGACGCGACAACATCGGACCCCCCGGAGGGACGGTTGCGACGGGCGCCTCCAACGGCCCCTCTGCTTCTGGTAAGCGCCCAGTCACGCAATTCTAACTCTTTTTTGTAGGTTTTTAGGCGTGAGCGAGATTCTTACTCCGACTCGGAATTGTGCGCCTGGTTCGTTATTGGTTTAGATAGGGCGCCTGAATCTGCGGGAGGAACGAGCGCTTCCACTCTGGGCTTCATGCATGCCGATGGTTCTTATAAGATTACCATCTGGGAGAAGGCATTCCCTCCTGATCACTTGCCAACCGATACCACCGATCTACCATTCGAGGAGGCTGGCCCGGAGCACCAGTCGACCGTAACCCTGGTGCGAGTGCATGAATTGGTGACCAGTCTCCAACTCCCGCGTGACTGGTGGTATGCGCCTCCTCGCCCATTTCTAGGGTGGGCGTGTGTGGACCCAAATGGATAGGCGTCTATCAAGAGTATTTTAGATTGGGCTTCGATTCCCTATAGACCCCATCCTGGAAGGGATTCTCACCATGTGCGAATTCCCTTTGGGGCGCCTATCCCCTTCAGTGATGGTCGTGGTGACTCTGTTTAAACTGAAGTGCCAGGTGCACAATGTGAGACCCACCTTCAACCTTTTTCGGTGGTTTTTCACCGTGGCGCATCTCGACAACTGCCTCTCCCAGCAGAAGCGCACCAAACGCCCCCATCACTTCGTTGTTAGGTTCCCCAAGCTGGGGCGTAGCTGGTTCAATGGGTTTTTCTTTATGAAATCCTATCAGGATTCTTTCTTCGAGAGTGGGGGCGCCTTTGTAAGGCACTGGACGCTGGGTAAGATTGAAGGCTTCAACTCGACGGTCCACCTTTCGTTAGACGAGGCCAGGGGCGCCCAACTGATTAGCACGAACCCAGTCAACCTTCGCCTTACCGAAAATCGACTTAGGGTGTTGGGGGAATTTTATAATGATGGTGTGTGGGCGCCTTTTAGTAGCTAATGTGACTCGCTTTTTCGCCCTTTGTGTTAACCTTTTTCATTTGAGTGTTAACCTCTTTCATGTGTGTGTGCAGGTTCGGACTTCAGTTCCATTGGGAAACTGATCAAGAGCCGGTTGACCATGATGGCGGCCGGGGCGCCTGCAGCCGCTGGTGCCACTCAACCGCAGGCGCCTACACCCCCGGCGCCCAAGAAGGGTAGGATGGCGAAGAAAGCCCCCCGCGAAAGTTGCACCATCGAAGGCGCCCGTGCGCGCCAAGACTGCGTGTGTGGCATCCTCTGCCCCCGAACCGGACGTTGGGGAGCCTGCTTTCGACCCCACTTCAGACTCCGAGGAGTCGGAGAGGGAGGCGCCTTCTCTAGTCCGGCGGGAGAAGAGAGCGGGCTCCCCCCTGCCTCGTTGTGGGAAAACAGCTCGCGAGAGCGACAGAGGAAAGGGCAAGGCCGCAGCCACCAGCCCTGCTGGAGAGGAAGGTGCTCGCGTCTATCTGGACGAAGAAGGGCGCTTTGTTGGCCCGGATGGGCGCCCGTCTGTCCTTCGGCCGCCGCGGACTGAGGTTGGGCGCATCGCCCTCCCCTGTTCTCCGCTTTCCGCGGTGGACTGCGGGTGCGCCATGGGGTTGACTCTTTCTACCGCCAAGATGTGGCAGGTGCCTTCGGAGGTGAATGGAGATCACCTCTTTGCCGAGCTGGCCCAAGTGGGCGCCAAGGTAACTTACCCGTTGTCACATTTTCTCAATTTTGAATGTCTTCTTTTTACTTAGTCTTTTATATGTCTTAACCCCATTGTTGGCATAGATTCTCCTCTTCGCGGAGAGAGGCGCCCGCCGGTTGTTAGAGTCAAAAGAGGACGCGCTGGCGGCCTCGAGTTCGGCATCCGCCCTGAAGGAGGACTTGGAGACGGCGTCCACGCACCGTGAGCCGTTGGTGCAATAATGCGAAGACGCCCAACCGAAGGCGGCCATGGAGCTGTCGCGGCTGCAGGGCGCCTTGCAGGAGGAACGCGCCAAGTGCAAGGCGGAGTTTGAGGAGGAGCTGAAGGGTTTGCTGGAGAAAGTGGCGAGCCTCGAGGCCCAGAAAGAGGAGCTGGCGCAGGAGGTGGACGCCCAGGCTAGCGAGATGGACATTCTGAAGGAGGATAAGGCTAGGCTCCGGGATAGTCAAAAGGAGCAGAAGAGGGCGTTGAAAGCGGCTCGCAAGGAGATTGCGGGTTTGAAGACTACCCTTGATAACTTCGAGGAGTTCGAGGCCGGCAAGAACTTGTTTGCCAACGCCTACCTGACAAGTCTGAGTATCCTGAAGAAGAAGCTCGGCCAAGATCACCCGGACCAAGTATGGGATGTGACTGAGATGGCCGAGTTTGTGATTCAGGATATGGAGGGTGTGGAAGGGGAAGAGGGGGCGCCCATGACGCCAGCAGCAGATGCGCCCCCTCCACCGGAACACCAGGCGCCTTCTGCTCGTGAAGAACGGGCGCCTCCATCTCCCGAAGAGAAAGTTTCCCGCACTGAGGATGCTACTTCCGAGGCCGAATGATGCTTCTTTTGCGATTTGCCCCCTTTCATGTACCTTAATGTTTTTGCATGTTATGGACAACCGAAGTTTTAAATTTCTCAACTTTTTTATGAATCCTAAATTATGCCTTGGTGTTGTTTGGTACTTCTTCGTTTATGAGGGGTGCTAGTTGTGGGAGCTTTGAGGGGCGCATTTATCGGGCGCTTTAGCAGGTGTTTTGGTATTCAACACATATGGGGGGCGCTAGCTGTGGGCGCTTTTAGGGGCACGTTCGTTGGGCGCTTTAGTAGGTATTCCTTTGTCATCTAATCATGAGTGCGACTAATTTCCACACAAACATTCTGAGTCATCAGGCGCAAAGTTGGGCGCTTTAACTAGTACAAAGTCGCGGACATAACATGAAATTATTGTCGGGGGCGCTATAACACTGGGCGCTTTGGACACGATACGACGCTATTACTGTAGGCGCTTTAGTCACAATACAAACGCGCTTACACACTTGCTTACCATATAAACAAACACTTACTACTACCACTACCTTGTATCATCACTGTTTGCGATCAAGTGGAGGCGCCCTCCCCTGCTGCGGCGCCCTCTTGGTAAAGTCGCAAGTTTTGCGCATTCCATGTTCTTTTCGCCACTTTGCCGTCAGTATGCTCTAGCTTGAACGTTCCAGGACCTATCACCTCCCGGACTCGATATGGGCCTTTCCATTTTGGTGCCAACTTCCCCTCGCGGGCGTCCGGGCAAAAATCACGTTTGAGGACCAGGGCGCCTTCAGTAATGCCATGGACACGCATCTTCTTGTTGTAGTACCGGGCCACTTGCCGCTTCATTTTCTCCAGGCAAATTTCCGCCACCACCCTTGACTCGTCTGCCATGTCCAATTCGCTGACCCGCGCCTCATCATTGTTGTTTGGGTCGTAGTAGACGATACGGTAACTTGGGAGGCTGACTTCAACTGGGATTACAGCCTCGCTCCCGTAGGTTAGGCCGAAGGGTGTTTCCCCGGTGTCAGTCTTGTAAGTCGTGCGGTGAGCCCACAACACGTTTGGCAACTCCTCCACCCATCTTCCCTTGGCACCGGCCAACGTGGTGTGCAATCCATGGAGAATGCTTTTGTTGGCCGCCTCGGCTTGCCCGATTGCTTGTGGGTAAGCCACCGACGAAAATCTGAGCACCACGCCATTGTCGTCACAAAACTCGATAAATTTCTTGCAGTCGAATTGCTTCCCATGGTCTGTGACAAAGGACTCAGGTAAGCCGAAGCGGGTGAATATATTCTTCTTGGTGAACTTTCGCACCTGGGCTTCTGTGACTGTGGCCAAAGGTTCCACCTCAATCCATTTGGAGAAGCAGTCAACTGCTACTATCAGGTACTTCAATTGGCTGGTGCCTTGGGGAAAGGGCCCAGGAGATCCATGCCTCATTGAGCGAAGGGCCAGGCTCCCACATTACCTTGCATGGGCGCCGCCGGGATATGAATGTCGTTGGCGTGCACCTGGCATTGGTGGCAAGCGGCCACATGTGCTTTTGCATCTCTTCTCATCGTTAGCCAGTAAAGTCCCTGCTTTAGCAGCGTTTTCTCCAGGCTTCGCGCCCCCCGTGCATGCCGCACGTTCCGCTATGGACCTCTGCGATTGTCTCCCTGCTCTCCTCTTTGTCCAGGCACCTCAAGTATGTCCCCACGTGAGACCTTTTGTACAACTTTCCCTCAACTATGGAACATCGTGCTGCTTTTCGGCGGAGCCGCCACGCCTCTTTTGGGTCATCAGGCACCACACCCTGGGTCAAAAACAACTCAATTGGCGCCATCCAACCGTGGGTGGTGCCCACACTACAGAGGGTAGCGATCAAATATTCCTGGGGCGCCTCGACGGTGACTATGACTTTCCTCTCTTCCACGAAATCCACTGCGGTTGCTAGCTTGGATAAGGCGTCTGCATGGCCATTCTCCTCTCGGGGTACGTGCACAAAGGAGGTTTCCCCGAACCAGGCTCCCATCTCTCTTACTCTTTGCACATATCCTTCAAGCGCCTCTTCCTTTACTTCGAAGACTCCGTTGAGTTGGTTAACAACGAGGGCCGAATCGGACATAACTTGAATCTTGTAGGCGCCCAGCTCCTTGGCCATACTCATGCCGGCGATAACTGCTTCGTATTCCGCGGCATTGTTCGTCTTTAGGGCCGCAAACCGCAACGCGACTTCGTGCATTGCGCCCCTAGGCTTATAATTACGATACCTGCTCCGGCGCCAGTGCGACTGGCCACCCCATCGACTTGAACATGCCAGCAGTCATCCACCCCCCATTCTGCTTCTGCTACTCCTTCCGCGACGAAATCTGCCAAGACCTGGGCCTTTATAGCTGGTCGGGGCGCATACCGAATGTCGAACTCGCTTAGTTGGACCACCCATTTGACGAGGCGCCCGACCACATCCATCGACCCTAATATGGACTTCAATGGTAAGTTGGTGAGCACTATGATGGTGTGCGCCTGGAAGTAGGGCCTCAGTTTGATCGCTGCCATCACTACCGCTAATGCGGCCTTCTCAATGGGTGCATATCGCTTTTCGTGGGAAACCATGGTACGACTAACATAGTATACTGGCTTGTCTTCTCCATAGGGGGACTCCCTTGAGACGAGGACTGGACTTACCGAGACTTCCGATACGGCGATGTAAAGGTACAGCATCTCACCTGCCTTGGGCGCCGTCATGACGGTCGGGGCGGCTAGGAGTTGCTTCAGCTCTTCGAACGCTCCATCGCACTCAGCATTCCACTGAAAACGCACCGCCTTTTTGAGCGTTCGGAAGAAAGGGGCAGCACTATCGGCGGACCGTGGGATGAAGTGCCCCAGGGCCGCTAACCTTCCTGCCAAGCCTTACACCTCTTTGGGCGTCTTCGGGGGTGCAAGTATGAGGATAGCGTCCACCTGCTTTGGGTTGGCTTCAATGCCCCGCTTGGTGATCATGAATCCCAAAAATTTCCCTGCTTCGGCGCTGAACACACATTTGAGGGGGTTGAGAAGAAGCCTGTACGTCCGCATGGCTTGGAACGTTTCCCACTAGTCTTCCAAGTGATCCTCGCGCCTACGACTCTTGACTATCAAGTCATCTACGTAGGCCTCCACATTACGACCGATTTGTTGCGGAAGACGTCGTTGACCATTCTTTGATAGGTGGCGCCCGCATTCTTGAGTCTGAATGCCATGACCCTGTAGCAAAAGTTCCCCCCGAAGGGCGTCATGAAGGTCGTCTTTGGTCGGTCTTCTTCTGCCATGGGGAACTGATGGTATCCTGAGAACATGTCCAAGAAGCTTAGCATCTCATGATATGCCGTGGAATCCACCAATTGATCTATGCGGGGCATCGGGTAAGCATCCGTGGGGCATGCTCTGTTGAGGCTCGTATAGTCTACGCACATTCGCCAATCTCCTGATGGTTTTGGCACGAAGACCACATTCGACAACCAGGTGACATAGGCAGTTTCCTCGACCAAATTAGCGCCCAGGAGCTTGTCCACTTCGACCCTAAGTGCCGCCTCCTTCTCTGGCGATAGGTTCCTGCGTTTTTGCTTCACTGGGCGTCTGCCTTCTTCGACTGCCAACTTATGCACGGCCGTTTCGGGTGCGACGCCCGGCATCTCCAGGGCACTCCATGTGAAAAGTTCTGTGAATTCCTTTAGAAGGGCAATCAGGCGTTCTTTCATTTCACCCTTCGCCTCTGCCGATATTCTCACCTGTCTTTCCGGGTGCCCTTCGTCCAAAGCCACCAAAAGTTCTTCGTCGGCAGCTTCGGCTCGGGGTGCCTCTTCCGTCGCGGTCTCCAACACATTGATCCTTGATTCGGTGCATCGTCGCTTGCACCCAGTTTCTTTTGCGTAACGCGGAGCGCCCAGCCCGCGAGCTACACCCACTCCTTGCGGAGCGATGAACTTCAAGGTTTGGTGACAAGTAGAGGCCACCTCGTTGAACAAGGCCAGGAGGGGTCTTCCTAGGATCGCATTGTATGGTGATGGGCAGTCCACTATCCCAAATTCAATGGCGCGCGTCACCCTTTGTTCCCCGTCGCCCAAAGTGACAGGCAGGCGCACTCGCCCTATCACCTTGGTGGGCGCCCCGGAAAATCCGACCAGCACGGACTCTGATGGTCTGATTAACTCGGGCGCTAGCTGCATGCGGGCCACCGTATCATTAAATAACACGTCCATGGAACTCCCCGTATCAACGAGCATCCTCCTTACTTTTCACCCTGCCACCACCCCTTGTATCTCCAGGCGTCCATGGATGGGAGAATGCACGCCTCTTCGGGCGCCCTGTTGAAACTGATGTCGATGGCCTCCTGTACATCGGCCGAAGCGGCTCTTAGTCGGCGGTTTGCTTCCAACTTCTCCCTCAAATCTACCGTTCCTGAAATGGACTCAATGGTAAGTCGTACTCGCTCGGGTGCCTTCTCTTGGTCGAGGGCGTAGGGCGGGGGTGGCAGCTCCCTCGCCCCTTGCTCTGTTCCTGCTACACATGCACGGTGCACCCTCTCTTCAGGCTTCTTGACAAAATCATTGAGCATCCCCCTATCTGTCAGGCCTTGCAGCTCGGTCTTCAATTGGTAGCAGTCGGCCGTGTGATGCCCCACCTCCCGGTGGAAATCACAATATCGGTCCAAGTTTCGTTCATTGGGTTGTCCTCTCATGGGGCCCAGCCACCGGATGTGATATCCTTTCTCCTTGACGTGCTGGAGTATGTTCTTCAGCGAATCGTTATATTCTGCGAAGGCTCCCGCCCCCCTGGACGTCGGGCGCCCGACGTCCATTCTTTTGGGTTGGGGGTGATTTACTGCTGCATACCCTGGTCCACTCGAGGGATGGGGTCTCCTTATCGTCTCAACTTCTTCTACCCTCTTCCTCCGCCTATCAGCCCTTCTGGCCGCCAAAGTTTCTTCGAGCATGATCACCTTCTGCACTCGGTGCTCCAAATCCTCCGTGAATGCCACGTCCCTCTTCGCGAGCGCCCTGCACAGCTCCTCGCTGGTGGTGCATTCGTTCAAGCATACTCCCAACACCGACGGCTGGGCGTCTTTTACTCCCAAGGCTACCGAGAGCCAGCTTTCATAAAATTCTCTCAGCGCCTCCCCTTCTCTTTGTTTGACCTTGAAGAGGGCGCCTATGGTCAGGGAGCGGCGCTTCCTGCAGGCAAACTTTGCCAAAAACAACGCCACAAACTGCTCAAAGCAGTCAATGCGCCCCTCTTCTATTTGATGGTACCAGTCAAGGACCACTCCCGCGAAGGTCGACGGGAACACTTTGCACAGGGTAGCATCTGAGTTGTTGTAAAGCTGCATCTTGGTGAAGTATCCATTCAAGTGATCATCCGGGTCCGTTGTCCCTTTATAAGTTGGGAGTGGGGGAATGTTCGTTCCTGCGAGCTCCATCAGTATATTCCGCGCCAGGGGCTGCCTCACGGAGCAGTGGCGTGATAGGCGCCACAGGATTCCCCTGTTCCATCCACTGGTGTCCGGGCCGCCGCGGTCAAGTGGGCGCCATAGGCTTGGGCGCCTCAAGTGCCCAGTTCGGGCTGGGCGTCATCCCTTCTCCCCTCTTCAAGGCATCCACCTCCCGTCAAAGCGCCTCGATTGCCTCATCCTGATCCTCGATGATCCTAAACAACTCCTTTTTTGTGACCGAGGCGCCTTCCGACCCTCGAAACATACCATCGCTCTCCTCGCCTTCGTCCATCTCGGGCGTCAACCCCCTCATCCCCTCGAACTGGTCTTCCGTGATTTCCTCTCTCTCTCCACTCATAGGCGCCTCCTCACTCATGATTCTTGGTTATATTCCCCTACCTGGCGCGCCAATTGTTTGAGCCTCGATGCCCTGATAACACGCCCGCGTCCTTTCTGTCCGGCGCCTGCCTACACACACTAGCACAGAGGGGGGCGCCTCGGCCCGTTAGCCCTCCGACGATCAAGTCAGTAACTTAGAGAGAGAAGTGCTTTAGAGCCAGAGTTTTAGTGAGAGAGTCCAACCTGTGTAAAGGCTACCAACTGCCTCTATTTATACTCACCGAATTCGAGATGGATCTCCTCCACATCACCATCTCATTAAATGCTTTGTACCATCATTCCTGTCAGAAGCCCCAACCACCTTGTCAGGCTTCTGACTGTTGGCAGGCGCCCACGGGCGGGGGACCACTTGCCAGCTTGGACCTCTTTGGCCTCTAGTGCTTTGTTCTCCATGCCTATGCTGCCCCATGGGCTTTGTGGGCTTCTTCTCCTGGCCCCTTGCCTTGGGCTACCCTTGACCGGATGGGTTTTCTCTTGGGCCCTCCTTTGGGCTCCTTTAGTGATACCCCCAACAAAAACTTAATACAAAGATGTATAGTTGAAGAGATTTGGAATCGATTTGGAGGAGAGGAAGATGACGAGTAGTCTAGTATTTTTTTTGCTTTCATTTTGAATTTTTGTATTTTTTTGCAGTTTTTGTATTTCATTATGTAATTTTTCTTTATTTTTATTTGGTGTATGCTATGTATTTTGTGTTTATTGAATTTTCAAAAGTCTATTATCTATTATGCAAATGTATTGTTAAGGAAAAGAATATGTAGTAGGTCACATCAATTGTAATTGCTAACCTATTGTAGGGATGTAGGTGGTTTGTTGAATTGAATAATTGCTAAAGTTGATGATGTGGATGTGGGGTTCATTTATGAAATGGCTAACCTATTGCAGGGATGAAGATGGTCTTATAGTGATATTAGCCCTTTTGTAAATTACAATAAATCCGTTTCTTCGATACCAAAATTTTTTAACTTCAAATTAAAACAAATGAAGTAAAGGGTGGTAGTAATAGGGACTAGCAAGTGACTGAAATTTTTTTAACGAATTAAAACGAAGAAGATACATTTTAACTAAAAAGGTAAAAAAACTTAACCGTCTTTTTTCATCTCAAGGGACTTAATGAAATTGATCCTACAGACCTACACCCAAGTTTAGCGCTACAGTATTCGCTAGTAGTCTAATCACATCGGATATGAATAGCCAATGAACAGGCCCAGCAACACGTCCCATATGTTACAGACACGCTCTCTGTTCTATTGGAATCGCAGACAAACTTCATCAGCTAAACAGCACCATTCTGCTGCTGCTTAGTCCCATTGATCAGGCGAAAGGAGCCGTAACTTCTGCTTCATTTGCTGCTGCTGGTAGGAACGACCACATCAACTGCTTCATTCCATTTCAGTTATCCCTCCGATCTTGAGTGAAAGTGGTAATCAATAATCAAGTCTCTAAACATTGATACCTCCACCGTCTACCCCTACAAGCAAAGACGACTGAGCAAAAAAATAAAAAAAAATAGCAAAGAGAAAATAGGCACCCAATCCAAATCGGAAATCACACAGCAGTTTGGAGTTGAGAAGTTGAAAACTAGTGGTCAGCACAAACGTTTCACATAGAAAAGCCATGACTATGAGACATTTTTCGCAGCACTACTTGCATTTGTTGAATATGCCCTTGACTCCATCTTTGCAGGAACTGGCGCAGAGACGAAAAAACTTCCGTCTTCTTCATGCATACCAACACTAGCTTTCACATTGGTTCCATGGTTCTTCCTTTTCTGCGCCAATAACATTCCATGACGTGATGGAGCCTCTTTATTCTGGTTATCAGTCGTAAGCAGAGTGGCTTCAACTTCATCGTCAGAATAATGCTCCTCAACATCATCATTAGTCGAAGAGGAATTACTTCCATTCCCAGGGGAATCAGCCAAAAAAGTGTGAACATTCTCATCCTCGGCAAAGCTTACGCTCTTATTTTTCACTCTAAGATGTTGATCAGCACCACTCTTTTTGGGTTTCCAAACCACCTTCTTATCCTCTTCTTCCTCCAAAATGTCATCCTCGGCAATCAAGTCATACTGAAACCCTTCGAAATCTACACCTTCCTCGTCATGCTTGCACATCCTAGATAACCCATCATTAATCTTGCCAACCCTGTGCCTCAACTTCTGCACTATTTCCTCTCGATTCGTACTCCCATCTCCACAGCCAGTACTAACGTTCCTCGCACCAGATTTGTTCCCGCAGCCAACTGGTCTTGCCTTTGTAGCTGATTTATATAAAATTGTCTTCTTCCTAGAACTATCAACAAGTTCCAGAAACCTAACCAACTCCTTACTCATTGACCTTTTCCCACCTCTGACCATGGGATCACCACCCTGCAAAGTAATCGAAACCCCCATAAATCAAAACCCAAATATGCGAAGCGTCGAAGAGAAAGGAGACAATTTTAGATGGAATCATTCACCTGAACAGAGTCAAGCTTGAGCAGCAAGTCCATGGCTTTTTGAGACACTAGCTCAAAATTGAAACTGGATTTCCCGGATATAGAAGCAGTGAGAGAGTTGAAGGTAGACTTGATAGAGGCCAGGTCTTTGAGTTGTCTCAAAGTTCTTGACTTATGAACAAGAAAGGCACGATAATGGGATTGAATTACCCTGGCAGCAGCATCTCTTAGCGGGTACTTATCAGCAGAAGTGGAAGATAGCTGGTGCAGAGAGGACTCCAAGGCCTCAAGTCTTTGGAGCAGGGATGAGATAAAGAAGCTGGTTGAACCCTTCTGAGGCAGCATGCCAGAATGCTGGGTTTGAGAACGAGAGTGAGGGGTTTCGCAGTGATCTTTGCGGGTATAAACTCTGCTGGGTGGAAAACAACAAGGACTTAAGCACTGGTGCTGCTGATAGTTCTGTTGTTGGTGGAGGAGGGCAGTAACGGACTGGACGAGAAGTGGGTCAAGTGGTGATCCAGTAGGCGAGTAAGGAGAATTCTCATTGCAGCAGCCACCTGAACAGCAGTAAGCAGCCGGTGTACAGGAGACAGGGATTGGACAATGGCGATGGTTGTGGTGACTGTGAGACCCCATTTCACTTGACTGTTCCTGTTGTCACCGAGCAAAAACGTTACAACTCAGATCTCCTAAGAACATTGAATTTATCAAACAAAACAACTAACTATGTCCAACCATTAGTTCAGACTTTCCAGCAAAGCCTTCAGAAAGATTCAGAAAACGCTGAGGCCTTAATTCTCTGCTAATATTCCCATCTAGCCTTCAAAGTTTAAAGCAATAATTGGTACAGCAGCCTCACAATCGATCCACAATTTCAGTTCATAGTAATTAGAAGAGTGCGCAGGGAAGAAAATTAGCTACTAATCATCAGATTCATCAGGACTGGCTCTGGGGGTAGCAGAGATATAGGAGATACCTAAGCTGTGATGAGAGGGAAAGGGTTTGTGTTAGTGACGACGAAGCAGCTCACTCTATTTTAAACTTCTTCTCTCTTCTTTTTTCTTTGAACGATCTTTTCCTGAAAATTACAAAGCCAAGAATAAAAATTTGGATGTAACAAAGACACTAAACTGATGAAAAGGAAATCATTTTGTCACATTGTAAGAACAACAAGGCAAGCAGCCATCATGAAGAAACGGTATGGATGAAACAAGAATGGTACTATTGAGAAACTAGGACTTTGAAAACCATAGCCAGCGCCATTAACAAAGTATCATCTAAAACCAGGCTTTGACATTTGCTGTCAAATTTCACTCAAATCGGATGTTCAAAAGGAAAAAAATCATAACACCGCTACACTTCCCTCATATAAAACCTGACAGAGGTTATCATAGTAAGGTTCAGTTAATTGGCAATGCTGATTTGGCTGATTCTAACTCGCATAACCACTCTAAAATTAGTAGAAAAGACCAACCCTCCAACTGTGTATCTAATCACACTGCTTTTCCACATTTTCGAAAGACATTTCAATTCCATAAGGACATTTGCAATCAACAGACCAGAGACAGCATAAAGATATAAAGGACAAGAATGCCATAGGCAAATTTCGTGCAAGTATATTTAACATTATTAACACTCCATGTGACAAGTGATGACGTTTTTTAAGGCAGCTTAAATGCATTGTGGATATATATGACACCAAGCTTTATTACAAGACAAACAGGTCTTATAGTGCTAAGTTTAGCAAATCGATTTTAACGTCACAGTTTCAATAATTTGGTTCTTGTATCATCAGCAGTGATATTAAGTGGTCGGCATATAATCAAGTAAGGTTAAGTGGCCGTCATTTTATTCTATTAGCAGCAACTCAAAGGGGTAGAGAGGTAAATGAGATGGTGATTTAAAAAATCCAAACAGTTCTGTGCTTTCTGAGGACTGCTACAACTCCCAGATGGTGGCTTTTGATTTCTGGATTGTGCTTAATTGAACACACAAACTATAATTATGTTTGAGCAATAAGAAAAAGGAAGAGTCTGATAACATAATGATCAATTAAGAGGGTAGCAGGCAGCTCACCAACTATACCCATCACCACCACAAACAACTACGCTCATTCATTCACTCAGCAGCTTCAAAAGTCACCTACCATTCATTTCATTCATTCACTTCCCGATTCTGTTGTTTTTTCTCTTTCCACCCTCTCCAGTTCACCTTCAGCCTAACCTAGCTGCTGATTTGTAATCATGATGGCAATGGTTTTACCAAGGGTATGTCTCCCTCACAATACCATAATAGTGTAATATTATAAGATACTCAACTACAGCGAAGGTACCACCAAAATTACAAACAGAGTTGATTTACCAATGGATGTTTTCCCCCACTACTAATCCTTTTGATGACATAAAACCTATCAAATGATTCTTTCTCTGGCCACTAGTCAAAGCAAGCTCAAGATATGCTATGGATGAAGAAAAAACCCATAAATCAGCCAAGCTAGAGAATCAAGCAAGAAATCCAGGAAATTTTTCGTTTCACTCAGTCGGTGACAAATGATCCTCAAAGATTCATCTGTCTAAAACCCTCGATACCAAATCACTCTATATCGATTGAAATCCTACCATTAAGTCTGACCACCACAAACCAAAAACATAAGCTGCGTTTTACAAACAAGCTCAAGATTTGATTGGTAGAAACTAAAAAATCTGTACCTCCACGGATCCTTTCTTTGCAATGCTACTCCGGTCCTTAGCTAAAGATTTAATGCTCAAGATTTAATTGGTAAGTAAACCATTCCCCACAGATCTTATTTTTTTTAGTGGAGGACTAGTGTGACAGCCAGGAACCTCTTTCCTTTCTAAGTTGAATCTTCATCAAGCAAGAAAAAGCAGCCAAACACGAGCTATTCAGTTTCCAAATGCCATTATCAACTCTGTTCCACCCACTAATAGAAGGTAATCAAGCTAAGAGAAGCGCAGTGATTGTTCAGTTAATATACAGCCATATACTGATTAAGGACCCTCAATCAGTGTTTATCTTCAAGCTCAAGCATCATACTAAGGTCATCTCCTCTACATTTTAGATATACAGACAGCAATCATTACCTAAAACTCACAAGTGAACTCTTCTGTCATTCTGGGGAATGCACTAATCATGTCCTAACAACTTCTAGAAGCTGCAAGTATTCATCAATTCCATCTACTACAATGCAATAAACACATGGGAAGGTGCAATACGTGAGATTCCATTTCCCAAATGTCGAAGAAACCCTAACATCCAGTTCCCAAGTTGCAGATCCAATGAAATCTATTTTTCAGTCGAGACATGAGATTGGGTTTACCTCTCTTGATAGCGGCGGTGTTGAAGTAAGAGCTGCAGCGACGGAGAGCAATTCTAATACGGCGGACTCGGAGATAGATTTGTCTATATAGGTTTTAGGCGACAGTTCGGGAAGGAGAGATGTCAGAAACACGACGCCGATTAGCAATGTAACCTGCCACTACCTCGTCGGCCGGGGAGCTGATGGTGTTCTTCGCCGGCGGGAGGCTGAGGGTGGATTTCGCGGAGGGCCAGTGCTTGGAGAAGGAGAGTGTGAACTCGAAGAAAGGTACAGTTAGTTTTGGGTAATTTCCTTGTTCCCAAACCCAAGGTCCGTTTAATTGTGGGTCTTCGGCCATAATTGTGTTTTTAGCAAGGATTGAAAAATCGTATTGGAGCCTATTAAAAAAAATCATATTGAAAGTTATACAGGAAAAGTAAGCGGTTGGATATTTTATGTTGAAACTGTGATTCAATCATTTCATACGTTACATATCGCATATCTTTCACTTTCGATGAATGGTTTTTCTAGTCGAACCGTCAGAACATTACGATTTTTCAATCCTTGGTTTTCACGACCAAATTTAAAACGGTTAATATTTTAAATTGACCTAAACTTTACCCTCCTGATCAACTTTCCTCCTGATCAATTTTTTTTAGAAATGTCTATTCTAGATCCAAAATGACTTATTTAGTCTAACCCGAGTGTTGGACATTAAGTTAGATGGTCAAAATCATTAACTAACGACCAACGAGCAGTGTCATAGCCTTGTCCAAATAAACATATAAAATTCATAAATTCCACATATTCGAATTATTTCTAACTTTTACCCAAGAAATTTTAAAACAAATGAAAAAAATATCTCGTCCTTCAATTACCATATCTCCTTCTTATCTCTCATCATCTTGCCCACAAGAACGAACATTTCCCTCACTCGACGAACACTGCTATTTCATTCCTCATAGTGACAAGTTTGGCAAAAAGATATTGAACTCTTAGCTAGGTATCGATACAGAGAGGATGGAGCCGTAGTAGTTGAGTGATTCGGGCCTAATTGCACACATTTTATCCTCGTTTCCATTGGGCGCTTGTAGCATTTGAACTCATAAAAGAGTGGTTTTACGCTAGGTTTTATGCGTTTTAGTGTGTTTCATGATCCAACAAGTGAAACAAGCCACGGAGTCGAAAGTTGGACAAAAAGAGGCGAAAATCGGGCAAAGAGGGTGATCCAGGCGGAGTTCACGGGTTAGCATGAGAGTTCACGGTCCACTATGGGCGTGAACTGAAGCCCAAACCCGTGAACCACGATGCGTCCAGGAAGAAATCTGGAGTTACTATCGCGGGATAAGTTCACGATCAACAAGACCGTGAAGATTGAGGCTAAACGGTCCACTATCTCCATGATAGTTTCTACCTCTTCCTCTTGTGTTCTTCCCCTTTCTAGCATGAAGTGGTACTCTTTTTCACCTGGATGTTGTGAAACCCTAACTATTGGACATGTAGTTGTTATGTGAATTGAATGATTGTTTATGGGTGTTGTTTAATCAATGATTGAGGTATTTTTCATGTTGATTGTGCATGTTTGTGCTTAGCAATCCAATTGACCATTCTAACCTATATTAGAGGGAAAATCCCCTTTCAAGGGAGGTTCAATTGAGTTGGGATTCCTTGGGCTTTTTAAGCCACATATATAGGTTAATGTAGGGCAAACCTCTAAGTTGAATTAAACAATTTGGCTAAGCGAGATTAAGCCGACCAACCATTGGATTGAGTGAGAGAGTAAGTCAACTATCGATTGCCTTAACCAAAAGGGCTACTTGAGTAGCCTATATTGCATCCCTTGGTTTGGCAAACGAGAGTGTGGTCTACGACCATAGTTGCGTTTCCTAGCGGTTCACGGTCACCTTGCTCGTAACAATTAATTCAATTCCTCATACCATGGTAGTAGTTAGGGGGAAGCGACACCCGAGTGACCCTTCTCACATAGAGCTTTCAAAACCATTTACTTTTGCCTTGATTTGCTTTAATTAGCAAACTTTTCAACCAAAACAGATTCGCTAGATAATGTTTCAAACAATTGAAGTAGGGGTACACGGACCGGGCCCGAGTCGATATTTAAACATACTTGCCCTATATTGCACCCATCTAAGGTTTATACTTGGGCCTTAGGTGGGAAATTATTGTGAAGGGACGAGTCAAGTTTTAGGCGCCGTTGTCGGGGAAGCCGTTCTGTTATCTTGAAAAAGTTGTTTGGTGTTAATCTAACTTTTAATTTCCAATTTTGAAAGTGTGTGTGCTTTGCTTGTGCTAGACTTGGTGTTGTTTTCTAAGTGTGTGTAGGAATGTGCATGACCCGGAGCAATCCGACACCTTTGATACCACGCGACGAGGACATAAACCAAACTCTCCGAATCCTAGCACGGGAGAGGGAGCTAGCGGAGGCAAGGATGAGAAGTGAAGAAAGGGGGCAACAATTTGGTCCCGGTGCTGGTGGAGTATAAGTTGAAGAAGTGGAAGGTGAACCCGGCATTGGAGTAGAAATGGTGGGGAACCAAAGAGAAGCAGGAGCCACCCTAGCTCGTAACCTAAACGATGCGGTGGCGAAAGAGGAACTCCCGAGGACAATGGGATACTATATGTCCCCACGGCCGGCGAACATTCAATCGTCAATCCTACACCCTCCCGTGGCGGCCAACAATTTCGAGATCAAGCCAGCTCTAGTGACCATGATACAGAATAATGCTTTGTTCCACGGTCTTCTAAGCGAGTCACCGAGAGAGCATGTGCATAGATTCCTGGAGCTCGCGGGGAGCTTAAAAATCAATGGCATGTCGGCTGAATCTTTGCAATTAAGGCTTTTCCCCTATTCACTTGTGGGGAAAGCAATCAGGTGGCTAACCAACCTCCCTCCTCTTTCAATCACCTCATGGGAAGATCTTCTCAACAAATTCATGACCCGCTACTCCCCGCCTTTGAAGACGGTAGAGTGGAGGAAGAAGATCACCCATTTTGAGCAAGAAGAAGACGAGACCTTGCGGGATGCTTGGGAGAGATTCTCCGATTACTTTCTTCAATGCCCTCACCATGGGTTCGAGGAGTAGTTTCGGATTGAAACTTCCTGCGATGGACTAATCCAAGAGGACAAGATTCTCATTGACTCTCTGTGTCAAGGGAATTGATGAATATGACTCCACCGCAAGTGACTGAATTGCTTGAAGACATGGCGCTCAAGGGGTACGATTGGGGTTTGATGAGGAGCGGGAAAAGAAGTAATGATAGAGGAGTGAGGAGTGTGGGAGCAAGCGCTCCACTTGAAGCGAATCTTGACAAATTGATCGAGGTAATTCTTGAAGATAAGAAGCAAGGAAAGAGGTCGGTGATATCTTGTGATTGGTGTTTGAGCACTAGCCATGAGATGGCGGAGTGCCAAGCAATGAAGGAGGCAACCACTCCGGAGGAACAAGTCAACTTCATGGCGAATGCTAGAGCTAATAACCCATATAGAAATACTTATAATCTAGGATGGAGGAACCACCCCAATTTTGCTTGGTCATCACCAACTAATCCTAGACCCCCGGGTTTTCAAGGCCCCATGGACAATTATTAACCTCCGCCAACCTTCATCCAACAAAGGCCTCAAGTCCAAATCTCAAGCTTCGAACAACCATACCAAGCACAACGTGGCCAAGGGTTTCAACAACAACAACAACCCGACAAACTATCCAAGCTTGAAGACCTAATGAACACCTTTGTGAGCACGAGTGCTCAAAAGTTCGAGAAGATTGAGCAATTTATGGATGTGGCGACTACCAAGTTTACCTCGGTTGAGGCGGGACTCCGAAGCCATCTTGCGAGCCTCCAAAGTTTGGAGGTGCAAATCGGAAATCTTTCCGGGATCCTCACCGAGAGACCAAAGGGAGCCCTACCTTCCCAAACCGTGGCGAACCCCAAGGATCATGCCGGGGTGAATGCAATTCAAGTGGGAACTGTAAAGGTGACTATGGGAGTTGCCGCTAAAGAAGTGAGTGAGAAGGAAGATTCCAACCCGAAGGATGGAGAGGATGATCCCCCGAGGGGAGAGAAGAAAGTGGCAAGGAAGGCATCGCCGACACCACCTCTTGTGATTGAGTACAAGCCACCCCTTTATTTCCCCACGAGGATGTACAAGGAGAGGTTGGAAAACGAGTGTGGAGGTTTTATGGAAATGCTATGCAACCTCCACCTCAATATCCCTTTCCTTTAAGCCATGGCTCAAATGCCGAGGTATGCAAAGTACCTCAAAGAATTCCTCACCAAGAAACCAAAAGTTTTAAGGCCTCGCCAACGTGACTCTTGGCGAGGAGTGTTCGGCTTTCCTCCTCAACCGCTTTCCCAAAAAGTGTTCTGACCCAGGTAGCTTTACTATCCCTCTTGGTATTTGTAACCATCGTATAGAAAATGCCTTGACGGATCTAGGAGCTAGTGTTAATGTGATGCCCTATAAGATTTTCAAAAATTTAGTAGTAGGTGAACTTAAAACCACTAAGATTAGCATCATTTTAGCCTACCGTTCGGTCATTAGCCTGAGAGGCATTATGGAGGACATGTTGGTGCGAGTAGGAAAGTTTTGCTATCCGACTAATTTCGTGATTCTCGACATAAGTGAGGACTCAGATATGCCACTCACACTCGGTCGTCCCATTCTCGCCACCGCCAAGGCATTGATAGATGCTAATGAGGGGACCTTAATTCTGCGGAATGGTGAGGAGAGAATCACTCTTGAAATTGACCCTAAGGCTAGAAGTGAGGAAGTGAAGGAATTGGTTTCGAATGATGTGAATGTGAGTGGAGGAGAGCCTCTCAAGGTGAACCCCACTATTACTTGTGTCGCTTGTGGTGATGTTGAGCAGGAAGTCAAGGAGGGTACTATATGCCCAAGGAAAAGAAGAAGAATGCTTGGAGGCAAAAGATGAAACAAGCTTTGGCCCGAAGGAAGGAGAAGGCCAAAGCTAAGTTGGTTGACCAAGAGGGCCACCTAATGGAGCATAAGATGGGAGGCTACAAGCCTCGCCCCGAGAGCGTGGAGGATCCACTCTCGGTGGCATCAACCGTCAAGCTAATGACGATAACTTAGCGCTTGTTGGTAGAAAACCCAACAGAGGTCTATTTTTGTTTCCTTATTTTTGTTTTTGTGTCAAGTGAAGAGTTCAAGCGTTCAAGTGGTATCCCCGTGCCAAGTTTTGTGGTTTTGCGATTTAAGGTTGTGTTGTGATCGTTAGGAGGCATGATGGAATAGGTCGAGTCAAAATTTTCTCAGAAGTGCCCTGTTTTCACTCGAGTTCACGAATGAACTTGAGTGTTCACGGTCTTAGAAGACCGTGAACAAGCAAACGCGTCCGCGAACCAGACACTTCTGCATGTGAACCACCTGTCGCCAATCCCAGTTCACGGACGGACTTGAGTTTTCACGATCTATAAGACCGTGAACAAGCCAACACGTCCGTGAACACCGTGCTTCGCCTATAAAAGGGGTGTGAACGGCAACTCTTCACTTCACGACCCAAATCTCGCGCGGAAAATTTGAATTCTCGCCGAAAAATCGTGAAAATCTGGCGGTTTTTCAAATTTTCACCCATTTTCGGCGAGCAAAACCCAAAACCAATTGCATACCCGTCCCCCCCACATCAAAACCGGCATATGCTGCAATTTTGGGGAGATTTGGGGCAAGTTTTTTCCGACAAGGTCGCCGACGGCGAGTCTCCGACGAGCTTCCGATGAAGCTCCGGCGATCACTCTCCGGTCTGTTTTCAGTCGTTTTTCGCCTTCCTCACCCGCACCTCACTTCCTCCTACGTCCTAATTAAGTCTCCAGGTTGGTTTTTCAGCTCTACCTTGTTTATTATGGGAGAATCGAATTAAGTAGTGAAGTGAGGATAATTTGTAGTGCCTTGAATGCTCAACCTAGAATTAGGGCGAGGAATTAGGCGAATTAGGTTGATTGAATGTTGAAATGTTGTTGCATGAGCTTAGTTGCGCCTTGGTGGGCATTTGGTGATTCGAATTGCTTTTATTTGTCGATTTTGCCAATCAAGTGCTAATTTTTGAATGGAAATGTGTGGTTATGTTTGAATGGTGGTTGGTAACCACCGTGGCACGGGTTGGGGTTTGAATCCTTTTTGTTGATGAATCTTGAAAAACCCACAACCATGTCACGGTGGGTTGAGCTTAAATGTCTAAATCCATAGTGGAAATAAGTGTGGGGGAGAGAAATTCTTTTCTTTCCAATGAGTTGTGCTTAACGAATGTTTCCACGTATTTTGCTTGTTTGCTGATTTGTGCAGGATGGTTAACATGAACCACCCATACCTTGTGGCGCTAAGGGGCCGCTCTGAAATGGAAAAAGAGATGCGTTTTTGGGCATCATCACGCGTCGGTGACAATTTGAAACTCGACTTCGCACAGTTCGACGGGCTTCATTGCGGCGATGTTATGAGGGGGGGGGGCAGTGATGCACCCATAATGGCGCCAACTCGTTGATCTCGAAGATGACATTTACGGGGAATTGTGCGTCGGGTTTTTCAGCACCTTCACCATCCTCAAGACCAAATTCCTACTCGGACATCCAATACGCTAGGTCAAGTTCCTGTTGGGAGGGGAATGTCTCATTTTGAGCTACGACGGGTTAGCCAAAGCCCTAGGAGTTGAAGCCAAACATGAGGACGATTGGGAGCAAGACGCCATCAAAAGTTGCGTCATGAATGCCACATTTCTGAAGTTTTGCCTTCCGAATTACCGATGGACAAAATTTAGGTTGGCCCTCACAGTGGCATCTACACTCCAACCCCAGTGGCGTGTCATCGTTGCACTCCTGGCTTGTTCCCTCTACCCGGCGTACCACAACGCGAACAAGATAATCGAGAGAATCTTATTGGCTTGTTCTTGCATGGTGGACCAGTCTAGCACTCTGCACCTGGGTTCAGTCATAGCCACTTCTTGTGCCAGAGCTAGAGGGGGAAACCATCGTTATGTCACATCGATGGGTCCCTACATCACCCGCTTTTCTCGACACTTCAATGTCAGCCTTGCAGGGTGCTCGAGAGAAGGGCGCACCCAGGGGTTTGACGAGCTCACCTTGCACTCCATGCGCTTATTGCGCACCTTTGGACCAATTCGGTACATCGAGGGATTGGGTTCTCCTCAAGGGGTTCCACCCCTAGAGCAGCCACCTGCTCCAGCACCCGGCCGCCATCAGCGTCCTGCGCTCCAGCTCCCCATACCACCACCACCATCACCAGCTTCAGCACCCAGGCCAGCGGGTGATCCCCTCTTCTAGAGGATGGATTGCCTTGAGACCCAGTTTGGGGGAGTGACTTCCCGCCTCGACCGGCAGACGGACCACCTCGAGCGAGTCGTATTGTGTTTGTGTGTGTGTATGTATTTGTGTCTTTTCCTTGAAGCTCAAAATCTCCTACCCTGGAAACAATTCCAACGTTCACTCACCAAGCAAAGAGGTAATGTCGTTCTACCCCTATCTCACACCATTGAGGGCAATGTCAAGATTAAGTTTGGGGGGTAGTCTACTTTTATGCTTGTGTGAGTGTGATTGATGCTTGAGCCAGGATTTATGCCCAAATTTGAAAATTTTGAGGGTTCCAAGTAATGTTTGCATGATCAAAGTGGCCGGTTTGTAGGAGAATCTTGTGGTTATTGGCATTGACCTTGAATTGTTGCATGTGATCGAGTATGTCCTATGATGATGATTGAGAGGTGCATTAGGATAGTGCAAAGGTTTAGTTCTCATGTGTTAAAAAATGAATGGATATTTTGAATCAATTACTTGTTGATTACAATTGCCATGCATGTTGCTTTGTGAATTGGAATAGATGGTTGGGTGACTAGGTAGCCATGTGAGTTTTGAGCCGATCGTTTTCTTCTTGTGTGCTTAGATCCTTCTTACCATGGCAAGTAACATCACAGTTGTCACTAGTGAATATGATGGGGGCATAGGATTAGTCCACACCCAAATGTTGATTGTCCCGAAATGAATTATCCACTAGTCAGCCCCTTTGAGCCTTGTGACTTTGGGGGGTCGTTCTCATGTTAGGAGCTTTTTGCTTGTGAGCTTAATGGAGTTAAGAGAACGACCCCCCATCCTTTCTTTGTGGCTCTACATGTGTCATCCTTGTGTCCCGGAGCTCTCGCTTTTGAGTTCCATTGAGGTTCTACATATGAGGATTGTATGTGGTTCTTGCTAGGATCGAAAGTGAAAGGAAGAATAGTGTTGGAGTGAGTTCTTAAAAAGAGAGCATTGACCGTTAAAAGTAGCGTGTCAAATGTTTAACTCTCTAGTACCCCCCTCAAAAAGAAAAGAAAAAGGAAAGAAAAGGAAAGAAGAAAGAGAAACGAAAAAGAGGTAATTAAACGGGGTAAATAAAGTAGAGAGTGCCAAAAGGAATCAAAGAGTATGCTCTAGGTGAGGTTTCTTGGCACACAAGCCATTGAAACCTCCACATTGTCTTAGAACTCCTTCACTACCAAATCAATGTGTGATAGCAAGAGTGGACCGAGGAAGAGTGCTTAAGGGAAGCTCATGATGGGTGATAGTTGGAAGGGAGAAGCAAGGTTTTTAGCCGATTCTAGTGGTTGTTGTTTGTAAGGAATGTTCTTAGTCGAAACCATAGAACCTTCGGTTTAGGGTGAAGATGTAGGACCTTATGATGTGATTGCCACCACCCATAAAGCCTTTTCCCCATGTCCAAGCCAATTGCCAGTCATTTGAACCCGTGTCTAAGTCATCCGGACAAGCTAGTGATGACAACCATTCCGTGAACTCTAGCATTTAGAGGTTGCCGCCGTGGTGTTGAGACGATAGGGCCGAGATAAAATGATTGTGCACATTTTTTGCACCAAAAGGTCCCGACCCCACTGGTCAAGAGAGTGAGTACGTGATTCATTCTTGTTTTGCATGTCATATCATACCCCGGTGAGGACCTTTGTTGCCCATCTGTTTGTTCCTTGGAATTGAACTCCATGCATGGTTAGTTGTAGTTGGTAAGTGATATTGCTGAAACTTGCATTGATTCATGAACAAGGTGAGAACTTTTCATTTGCCCATTTCTAGTAGCCTCGAATGTCGTTTGTGGTGGATGTCGGTATTGCTTGCAACGACCCTTGTGTTAATTGCCAATATCCATTTGAGATTCGCCACTTTGTGCCCTTTGAATTGTTCCCAAAGCACTTTGATAGGTTGATTTTTTAACTTGTGTGAAATGATTTGCTTGGGGACAAGCAAACGTCTAAGTATGGGGGAGTGATTTGGGCCTAATTGCACACATTTTATCCTCGTTTCCCTTGGGCGTTTGTAGCATTTGAACTCCTCAAAGGGTGGTTTTACGCTAGGTTTGTGCGTTTTAGTGTGTTTCAGTATCCAATAAGTGAAACCAACCCCGGAGTCGAAATTTGGACAAAAAGAGGCGAAGACCGGGCAAAGAAGGTGATCCAGGAGGAGTTCACGGGTTAGCATGGGATTTCACGGTCCACTATGGCCGTGAATTGAAGCCCAAAACCGTGAACCGCGATGCGTCTAGGGAGAAATCTGGAGTTACTACCACGGGATGAGTTCACGGTCAGCAAGACCGTGAAGATTGAGGCCAAACCATGAACTCCTGATGGCGAAGCAGTGCGTTTCGACATTGCGCTTTGTGTTCACGGACGCGTTGAAGAGTTCACGACCGTGAACTGAGCCCGATCCTGGTATATAATGTGAGCTGAAAGGAAGAGAGAAGGGGAGTCTAAGTGTGAGAAAGTGTCTTCTTCTTCAGATTTTAGAGAGAGAAAGGACGAACCAAGGAAGAAGGAAGGCTAGGGTTTGCTCCAAGTGGTGAATTGAGAATAAACTCCCCAAGAGAAGGTCAACACAAGCTTAGAGGAGATTGGAGGCATCTCCATGATGGTTTCTACCTATTCCTCTTGTGTTCTTCCCCTTTCTAGCATGGAGTAGTAATCTTTTTCACTTGGGTGTTGTGAAACCCTAACTGATTGCCATGTAGTTGTTGTGTGAATTGAATGATTGTTTATGGGTGTTGTTTAATTCAATGATTGAGGTATTTTTCATGTTGATTGTGCATGTTTGTGCTTAGCAATCCAATTGGCCATTCTAACCTAGATTAGAGGGAAAACCCCCTTTCAAGGGAGGCTCAATTGAGTTGGGATTCCTTGGGCTTTTTAAGCCACCTATCTAGGTTAATGTAGGGCAAACCTCTATGTTGAATTAAGTAATTTGGTTAAGCGCAATTAAGCCGACTAACCATTGGGTTGAGTGAGAGAGTAAGTCAACCATCGATTGCCTTAACCAAGAGGGCTACTTGAGTATCCTATATTGTATCCCTTGGTTTGGCAAACGAGAGTGTGGTCTACAACCATAGTTGCATTTCCTAGCGGTTCGCGGTCACCTTGCCCGTAACAATTAATTCAATTCCTCATGCCATGGTAGTAGTTGGGGGGAAGCTACACTCGAGTTATCCTTCTCACATAGAGCTTTCAAAACCATTTAATTTTGCCTTGCTTTACTTTAATTAGCAAACTTTTCAACCAAAATCGATTCGCTAGATAATGTTTCAAACAATTGAAGTAGGGATACACGGACCGGCCAGAGTCGATATTTAAACATACTTTCCATATATTGCACTCATCTAAATTTTATACTTGGGCCTTAGGTGGGAAATTATTGTTACATTCGGGATGAGTCATTGAGTTTTTCAACAGTCGCCATAACCGTCATTTGTTAGAGATGACCTACCCGGTCGCTCTTGTTCGACTTTGATTCATTTCTTTAGGAGGAAGAGGAATCGATTCATTGTGTAGATCGAATTCCCCAACCGCTCAATTCTTCTCCTTCTCCTCCATTTCACTTCGTAGAAAAGCCTCAATCAAAACCCCTCGACCACTAAAGAAACAAAATGAAGCTCGGCGATCACATCACACACCGCCCATCAGGTGAACCCTCCTCTGTCTACAGTTCACTCAATAAATTGAATCCCCAAATTGACAAAGATGATTATGATGTAGAGGACATAGATTGAGTCAGCTCTTTCTCCGATCAATAATTAGGATTTTGCTCGCAAAGACGCTAACGTTAACCAGTTCATGGATCTAAATTTAGACATTGGAATGAATTAGGGAATTTGGTTTATGCATGTGCAGCCTATTTTGAGTTAATAAGGGGAATAATAGAAAATTTGGACAGTAGGGATGAGTTAGATTCATGATTTTTGTGGCAAGGGAGAGTAGAGGGATAGTTCCAAATTGACGAGATCGTTACGGCAGTACTGGCCATCGAGTGGGGGAGTTAAAGGGAGTAAGAGGCAATGCAATTCTCGATAAATTGACCATGACATCTTCAACTCCATTCATTCTTTTCTTCCGATTTAATATGTAATAATCTGAAAATTAGAAAATGTAACTCCCCGTTTCGGGTTAGGGTTCGATTAAAGTTCGACCGAACGACTGGATTGACGGTTATGTATTAAGGGTTGCAACCGCATATTAGAATTAATAATAATAATAATAACTATTTTTTTTGCCATAGATAGATCGTAAATAGACAGCTGATTACAAATGGGTAAAAAGTAAATAGCGGTAGTCGACCGATTGCCGAGCTACCGATGCAAGGGCCGTTTTTGCCACTAAATGGGCAGCCCTGTTAGTCCTACGGGGAGAAAAAACAAACTGGATGTGATGGAAGCTTGACTTGAGGAGCCGGACTTCTTCCAGGATCGCCCCACCAGATTCATGGTGAACATCATTCGCCGCAGCTCGCCGGATAACAAGTTGGGAATCACCACAGAAGCAAACGTTATAATAACCACGATTCAAACACCAAAGCATAGCGTCGCGTAGGGCTAGAAGTTCAGAAATAAAAGGATCAGATAAACCTGTGTAGTACTTCCCATAAGCACAAATTAGCGAAGAGTCTTCAGCGAAGCCCACGAAACCTGTGCTACCGCCAACTTCTTTCCGAAACGCGCCGTCGAATCGCACCAGAATCCCCCCGGGAGGGCTGGACACCGGCTGGGGCTGCCTTCCTTGTTGTCGACCTGCAGGAGGAACATTACCTTGGTTTCCCGTAGCATCCCGCCACTCACTCACCTGGTTGGAGAATTGGCGATGCAAGGCTGGTGGTAGGTACTGGACATGCTCGTAGGTGGCCCAACACCGACTCTTCCATAATCTCCACGCTAGGAAGACGATTTCCGCCAACTGGGTTTTAGATAGCTGGAAGGCAAAAAAGAGCTGCTGCCAGGCCGCATCAGGGGCAAGGAAACAGACAGCTTGGCGAATCGTTTCCATCCCTGCAAGCTCCCAAATGGCACATGCTATCCTGCAATTGAAAAAGCAATGCGAAATGGATTCAGTAGCCTCCGAGCAAACAGGCCAAGTATCATCATCGCATAGGGTTTTCTGTTTAAGAACAGCCCGCATCGGGAGAAATCCGCGAACAAGCCTCCACAAAAAGAATTTCAGCTTCGGAGGAATTGGAAGATTCCACATTAGCTTCCAGAACTTGGTATCCAAATGGGGAGAGACGGGTGCAAAGGAGGCTGAGCGCGCTGCCGACAGGACTTGGTATCCCGATTTGACGGTGTAGAGCCCGGATGGTGAGTAATGCCAAATCATCCTGTCCAGAAGAGGAGAGGAGGGCAGCGGAATTGTGAGTATCCACTTTACACTGTCGATGTGAAACAGGCTGTGAATGAGATCCAGATTCCAGGTTCTTGTCATCGGATGTATAAGAGAGGCCACATAGGGATTCGGGAGAGTCACACCATCAAGCAGCTTCGGGGAGGACGGCAGTGAGGAGGGCAGCCAAGGATCCTGAAGAATATCAATTGCCGTTCCACATCCAACCTGCCACCTGAGACCCTTAGCTAGCAATTTCCTCCCTTCAAGAACTCCTTGCCATGCCCAGGAGGGGCGATTACCAACAGCAGCTTGAAGAAAGGACGTATTATGATGGTATCGAGCTTTGTACATGCGAGCCAAGGTGGAGAAGGGGTCTTGAACGAGCTTCCACGCCTGTTTGGCCAGCATAGCGACGTTAAACAAATCAAAATCTTTGAAACCAAGCCCTCCTTCAAATTTACTCGTACAGACTGCCGGCCAAGATATCCAGGGAATCCCCCTCTCTTTGTCTTGCCCCGCCCACCAGAATCGTGCCACCTGGCTGTTCAAACGCCGACAACTTGTTGATGGCAGCCTGAAGGACAGCATCGTGTACACCGGAGTGGCCGATCCCACCGCCTTTATCATGACTTCTTTAGCTGCTAGAGACAAAGCCTTGGACTTCCAGCTTCGAATCCGGGCAGCAAGGGCATCTTCCACGTATTGGAACGTTAGAACCTTTGATCTTTGGACTTGTGAAGATAGACCGAGGTACTTGTCGAGGGGGCCAACAGTCGATATACCTAGCTGGGCAGCGAAAGAAGAAGCTTCATGGTCAGAGACATTCGCACTAAAGTAAACAGAAGATTTGGAAAGATTAACCTTTGCACCACTTGAATGTTCATAAAGGTGGAGGAGGTGAAGTAGGGAGGAGCACTCAGCTGAGGAAGCCCGCAGGAAAAGGTATGAATCGTCGGCAAAAAGAAGATGTGAGACCGTGGGCGCATGTCGGTGGACCTTCAACCCATGTAGCTGATTCGAGGAGAGGGCAGCAGCTATCATCGCGGAAAACGCTTCAGTGTAAATGGCAAACAACAAGGGAGATAGGGGGTCTCCTTGCCGAATGCCGCGTTGGGGTCGAAAGTAACCATGCTCCGTTCCGTTCAGAATCAATGAAAAAGAAACGGAAGTCACACACGCTTTCATCCACTTAATCCATTGCCTATCAAAGCCCAGCGCTTCCATAACTGCGAACAAGAACCCCCATTCGACGCGGTCATACGCCTTTTCCATGTCGAGTTTCACAGCCATCCATTTATCTCGCCCCTGAGTTTTTGTCTTGAGGAATTGCATGACCTCTTGAGCGATGAGAATATTATCCGAGATGTCCCTGCCCTTGACAAATCCATTTTGAGCCTCACTAATGACCGACGGTAAGACTTGGTTCAACCGAACAGCAAGAACCTTTGCGATGACCTTGTAGAACACCTGGCATAGGCCAATAGGCCGCATCTGCTTCATAAGTTCTGCATTAGGCACCTTAGGAATCAATGTGAGTAAGGTATGGTTGAAGTTATGCAGTAGACAGCCTGATCTAAAGAAGGACATTGCAGCTGCCAGTACGGAGGGCCCAATAATTTCCCAAAAAGAATGGAAAAAGGCTGTTGTATACCCATCTGAGCCCGGCGCTTGGTTCGGACCAATACTGAAAACCGACTTTTTTACCTCTTCACATGAAACTGGGCCGGAGAGAAGCTGGTTTTGGGCATCTGAGACCTTGCGGGGGAGTCCGAGAGCATCGACCAGGAAGTGGGGTGAGTTCCCATCCGACATAAATAGCTGCTGGTAGAAAGAGACAGCAACATGACCCTTGGCATCTTCCTCAAAGTGGATACCACCACTCTCATCTTTAAGTATCTCAATCCTGTTATACCTTCTATTTTGGCGCACTTTGTCATGGAAGAAGCTGGAATTAGTTTATGCTTTCTGAAGCCAGTCTACACGAGACTTCTGTCTCCAGTATATTTCTTCTTGGATGTAAGCTTCAGCAAGCTGACCTTCCAGACTTTTGACAATGTCCCAATCAACTACATCCTGTTCTCGCTCAGCTTCTATAGCAGACCTGAGCTCCCGGATCTGTCGGGCAGAATTGGTAGTGCCCTTCCGCGCCCAATCCACATACCGATGTCAGGCAGCTTTAAGTGTGGAGTATAACTTGAATTGGGAAGTTCCTGCATAAACTATCTGCCATTCTTGGGCAGCAATCTCCTTCGCTTCCTCATTCGAACACCATCGGCGATCGAAGTGGAACCGTGGCTTCCCCTTTCCAGTACCCGGGACAAATTGCAGCAAGAGCATTCGATGGTCCGAACCCAAGTCAGTTAGGTGATTCACCTGCATAGAAGGCCAAGCATCAAGCAAGCTCTCATTAGTAAGACCCCGATCAAGTCTTTCGAGGATATGGGTACTCAATCCTTGCCGGTTAGACCAAGTAAAGGGGGATCCCTTGAAGCCTAAGTCAATGAGGCCCGAGGAATCAAGAAAGGAACGGAACTGTTCCATGGCAGCAAAAGAAGGGAGACGCCCTCCCTTCTTCTCAGAAGCAAAAAGGATACAGTTGAAATCCCCTATAACAACAATTGGTGACTCACAGGACAAAATCAAAGACAAGATTTCATTAAATTGGACGGATCTTAGCTGTACATCATAGTGAAGGTGAACGAAAAAGAAAGGAAATCATTCCCCATACTACATGCTGACATTCAACAAATATATATGACGAAGACTCTCCGACAACATGACATGACACATTAGACGCCGAGGCAACCACTAAGCCACCCGACCTACCGACTGCAGAAACACAATGCACGAAAGAAAAACCTAAACGCATAATCTTCCTATTCACAAAGTCATCATCCCTCTTGGTTTCACTCAGGAAGAGGATTGCCGGTGAGAAACGATGTATGACCCCAACCAACGAGGGAACCGTAAGGGTGGAGCCCAACCCCCTACAGTTCCATACCAATACACTCATTTGGGCGACTGGGCCCAGTTCTGGCTGGTAGCCACCACCAATGCGTGTGCACCTGCATCCGAGCGGCCCACACTCCTCCCAAAACCTCATTTTTCCATTTATTTTCCCCCACCCCACGAAACCCTTTTCCCAGAGAATACACCCTCCCTAATTATTCCTCATTGCAGCGCAAGAAAGCAGCATTGTCGCCATCAACCCAATCCACCCGTCTTGTTCCCGTCCCCAGCAGCCGTCAGCAGGGTCGACGTCTCCATCACCCTTCGTCGACGTGTTTTTGGAGCGAGCTCACCGGCGTGAGGAGGCACTAGTCGCCCCCGTTTCCGACGCGTGCAAGTCTCCCCGCGCAGTCGTCGAAATACCCAGAGATACCAAGTTAAAATATTCTTTGGTGTGGTTTGTACCATCACGAAGGGGACGATCCCAAGAGCATCACCGTGTCGACGAAATCGAATTCCGACGTCGGACAAGGGAGAACCAGGCCTCGGAAGTTTGGAGGAAGATCTGTCGAGTTCAGGTACCATTCTCGATAGTTCGAAAAGTTAGAGGATTGAATATGTAATTTTCCAAAAGGGTTGCGGTCAATGAAGTTGACTAGAAAATTATAGAATTGATGCCTGGTACTTTGAAATCTGATAGAAATCTTATTTTGGCCATATCTTGTTCGTTTGACGTCCAAACGAGGAACCGTTGGCGCCTATGGAATCGTAAAGACGAGGAGAATTTAATGGAAACGATTATGTAATTTTTGGAACGGGATCAGATTCGGCTTCGACAGTTTAGAGGTGAGTGTAAATGGGGTAATATCTAAGTCGTAGGTCTTTTAATTTACGCCTTTCGTTTCAAGTTATTATTTAGTTAATTTTCAAGTATGTGCAATATGTGTGTGAGGCATCCCACCGTCTACTTAAAGTGGAGGCACGCGTTGTGCTATGTATGAATGTATGATTTTAATAGTTGGTTAATGGTAAGAGGAACCCCCGGGAGGTTGGGCCACTACTGGACGCAGTAGATGGTCGGATCACTGCTGGACGCCGAGACGTAACACTGCAGTTGATCGAGTAAGTTGGAGTCATTATGGACGGCGAGACGTAACACAGTAGTAGACCGGGCATGGACTGGACGGCGAGACGTAACGCAGTGGCATTGCCAAGTTTGTGTATGCAACCGGAAGACAAGACGTAACGCGGTTGGAATACTAGAGTAAGGGCACTAGACACCGAGACGTAATGCGTTGGTCCCTAGTAGTTAGTGTATGAGTTAAGGATAGAAGTACCGAACTTCTAAGAGATAAGGTTAGGAGTAAAGATATTCCATAAGCTGTTGAGTATTAAAGTTGAGGGATGAAAACGAGAATGACTTTCATATAAGGCAGGAAACCCTAATAATGTGTTAGTAAGGTTTTGCTTAGGGCAAAGAACTTAGGAAGTAACGACGAGACTGACCCCTTCTCACTCACCAGGTTTAGGAATGGGTAGCACAGGTGGATCCCGAGAAGAGGCAGGGCGAGGCGAGCTGTCATACCAGCATGGACGAGGTATCAGGGAACTCAGCAAGGAGTTAGAGCTAGAGTTAGTTTAATTATTTTGTTCATGATTATGAGTATATGTACTGGAGATTCAAGGTTCAAGATTCAGAGTTAAGTCATTTTAAGTATTTGGATTGTGATTTGCCCAAGTGTTAGGGCTTTTCGTTTGAAATTCTTAAATGTTGTCAGCTTGTTTATTTTTCAAAAATTGGTTTGGGAAATATGTGGAATTAATGATTTTTTATGTTTGAGTTATGGTTTGGTTTTCTAAAATGATCGGGTCGTTACAGAAAATATGTGGAATTCATGATTTTTTATGTTTTTTATGCTGACATGGTAGTGACATGACTCGTTGACCATTAGTCAATGGTTTGATCTTCCAGCTTAACGGTCAACACTCGAGTTAGCCAAATAAGTCATTTTGGGTGATAGTTCAATACAAGATAGACATTTCTAACAAGAATGGTCAAGTTAGTTATTTAGAGTAAAGTTTGAGTCATTTTAAGATATTAATCGAACTTAAAATAATATTTGAGAAGAAGGGGATAATAAGTTTGGTGAGCTGCTTATATACACAGACACACGTGAAGAAGAGAGAGAGAAATGAGGAAATTAATCAGTACCATAAAACTTCTACTAACTAGACTACAAAAGTATGTTGGTCTTTTTAGGAGTTCAATAGAGTTCAACCTCGATATATGTCATTTTGGTATATTTACTGCACCTGCCGTCGACTAAAATTTAGCAGGATGAAACCCATGCGCCTGGATAATTAAAATGGAGAAAGGAAGTCGATTTATAGGGAGGGGTTCAACAATCAGTTCTTTTATAATCTTTGCTTACTTAGTTATATATTTCTTGTTTAACATGCTTTTCTGATTGGGTAATTGGAACTGAGGCTTATGGACCTCTTTAACTCCATTTCCCTGAAGGTTTGGCATGCTATTGCAGTGACACCATTTTGTTTGTTTATTTTGTAGGCTTTAACACTGACAAGGGATGGAGTTGATTAGCCATGAGAAACCTTTTCTATTGGTGGGTGTTGGGATGATGCAAGGTTGTTGATACAACAATGCAATGGTTGTCGGACCTGCCTAGGTTCGATGCTCGATGTAGTGAAATCCTGCTAGCAAGATCCTTTTTCATCTTCCTCCTCGACACACTAGATGTTCGACAATCATTGCTCTTTCATTCATCGATGCGTGCGGTGGGGCAGTTCGCCACCAAAATAGTTTTATCTTAATCCTGAAGAATGATAGGGAAACATGGTAATGTGGTACTATTAATCCAATCAAGACTATCGATCTAGGGGAGTGATCTTGCGGTTACGGGTGATGCGGAGATGGGGAGGGGCATTTTTATCCTTTTATAATTTATTAATTTCCCTCTCAGTAAATATTATGAGTTTATTTGTAAGCTACCTTTGATCGTAGAGAGAGAGAGAGAGAGAGAGAGAGAGAGAGAGAGGTAGAGATTTTGTGGTTCAATTTCTCTTATTATATCAACGACAAGAACAATGGTACTTACCTTAATCGGCGACAATTTTACTTATGTTGAGATTTTGGAGTTTTTCTTCTTTGTGTTATGTTGTTGAGGTTTTTTAGCTTACGTGATTATTCGCGTTATGTTCTTGTTGTGTGGCTAATTTCTCTCAATCTAGGAGCTCGTTTTCTTAGCATTCCGAGTTACATCGATCTCTCCTTTGAAGAATTCTCGTAAAATCATACTGGAGGTTGTACTAGAAAAGTAAGCGATTTGGATGGAGTCGTCATAGTCGATTAAACTAGGTATCAATTCGGATAGGATGGAATCGTCGTAGTTGAGTTCTTCAACAGTCGCCATAGCTGCCATTCATTAGAGACGGCCTTCAAGACCGCTCTTGTTTGACTCCGTTTCATTTTCTTCAGGAGGAAGAGGAATCGATGCATTGCGACGATTGAATTCCCCAGCCGCTCAATTCTTCTCCTTCTCCTTTGTTTACTCCCTAGAAAAAGCCTCAATCAGTACCCCTTGCCCACCAAAGAAACAAATGAAACCCGACGATCAAAGCGCACACCGCCCATCAGGTGAACTCTCCTTCTTTTGTAGTTCACTCAAAAGATTGAAGCCCCAAATTAACAACGATGATTATGGTGTAGAGGGCATAAATTGGGTCAGCCTAGATTGGTAGATCTTCAATCCTTATTTCCCCTTTATTCTGTTTTTTCGATTTAACATGTAATAATCTGAAAATTAGAAAATATGTGGAATTTAGGATTTTTAATGTTTTTATACTAACATGGCAGTGACATGACTCGTTGACCATTATTCAATGGTTTGACTGTCCAACTTAATGGTCACACTCGAATTAGGCCAAATCAGTCATTTTGGGTGATCGTTCAGTACAAGATAGACATTTCTAAAAAGATTGGTCAAGATAGTTATTTGGAGTAAAGTTTGGGTCATTTTAAGATATTAATCCAATCTAAAATAACATTTGAGAAGATATGGATAGTAACTTTGGTGAGCAGCTTATATACACAGACACACATGAATAGGAGAGGGAGGGGGAGGGGGAGAGAGAGAGAGAGAAATGAGAAAATTAATTAGTACCCTAAAACTTCTACTAACTAGACTATAAAAGTCTGGTGGTCTATCTAGGAGTTCAATAGAGTTCAACTTGATATATGTCATTTTGCTATGCTTGTACTGCACCTGCAGTCGACTAAAATTCAGCAAGACGAAACCCACATGCCGAGGTCTGGAAGTAATTAGTGATGACAATGGAGCGGGTACCTCAATACTCATGCCCCGCCTCATGTTACTGCGTGTCGGGGTGGGTAAAACCCGCGCGGGTACGAGGCGGGACGATTCGACCCATTCTTACATGTTATTTGAAAGATACACGTAACTTTTACTCTTTACGATAAAACGATGGAAAAGAAAGATCGACTATAACTAGTTGAAGAAAAGTCAAAATAGGAGAAATATGTATAGATATTGTATGAAATTGAGATAGAATTAGCCAAGAATGGGGTCGGATGGGACAGGTGGGTTGGAAGTAAATACTCATGCCCCGCCTCATGCTACTAGGGGTCGGATAATACCCACCCATCGCAGGTCAGGTAATACCGGCGGGTCAGGTACAAATTTACATCACTAGGAGTAATTGAAATGGAGAAAGGAAGTCAATTCATGGGGAGGGGTTCAACGATCAGTTCTTTTATAAACTATATTTACTTATTTATCAATCCCGTATTTAACATGCTATTTGATTGGGTAATTGGATCTGAGGCTTATGGACCTCTTTAACTCCATTTCACTTAAGCTTTGCCATGCTATTGCAGGGGCACCATTTCGTTTCTTTATTTTGTAGGCTTTAACACCGATATGGGATGGATCTGGTTAGCCATGAGGAACCTCTTCTATTGGCGGGTGTTGGGATGATGCATGGTTGTTGATACAACAATGCAATGGTTTCCAGACTTGCCTTGGTTCGTTGGTCGATGTTATGAAATACTGCTCGCAACCTCCTTTTTCTACTTCGTCCTCCATGCCCTAGATGTTCGATAGTCCTTGCTCTTCCATTTGTCAATGCGTGCGGTGGGGATGTTCACCACCAAGATATTCTTATCTCAGTCCAGAAGGATGATAGACAAATGGGATAACGTGGTAGTGTTAACCCTATAATGACCGTTGATCTAGGGGAGTGATCTTGCGTCTACGAGTGAGAACAATGGTACTTAGCTTAATCAACAACAAGTTTACTTTTGGTGAAATTATAGTTTTTTCTTCTTCGTGTTATGTTGTTGAGGTTTTTTATTTGCATGATTATTCGCATTATGTTCTTGCTGTGTGGCTACCTTTTCACAAGCTAGGATCTCGTTTTCTTAACATTCCAAGCAGTATCAATCTCGCCTTTGAATAATTCTCATAATTTTGGATTTGTAGGATTCTTCTAGTTTTCTTTGGTGCTTTCTGTTTTGAGATCGGTTTTCTCTATTCAGGTACTTGAGCTCGATTATCTAACTCTGTGTTTGTATTGTGTTTTATGAATGTTATTTGGTTCATTGATATATCTGTAGTTCATTTTTTTTCGATTTGGTTTTTTGCAGGTTTATGTGGAGTTTGATCTTTGGCTTTGTTTTTGCTTCTTGATTTTGTTGGCTAGTGGAATGAGTGATTCTAATCATGACGCGATTGTTCCGTTTAATGGTTCTGGTTCTTCTTCAAGCACTGTTGAATAAGCTACAAAAATGGTCGTTGGTAAGATGAAGTTTGAATGTGATTGTTACCATATTATACCATGTGGTATTATTTGGTATAATGCATATGAATAGAATTATGTGGATTTCCCATTGTTTACTTTGGTCGTATTTGTTGAATGTATTAATATTATCCTAACATAACATTGTGGTATTGTTTGGTAATAGTCTCTGTACACAATGTTTTTACCATAACATACCATGACCGTATGCTTTTTTTAATATTCTATGAATATAATTATTTTTACCATAACATACCATGTTGATATGCGTTGGTATATAGGGTGTTGAATATAATCATGTCAACATGTAAGAAGTTCAAATAATGGTTCCTTAATTGTTTATTATATCAAATGTGGTTGCAATAAGGAAGGTTGGGGTGAAGGCAGTGAAAATAATCCTACTAATAGAGGTCGTATTGATACAAAGATTTGTGTATGTCATGTCCTTGAAAATAGGGTTGGGTGTGATGGTGCTTATATTAGAATGAGGTGGTTTAAAGAGTTCAACTGTTATGAGATTTAATGTACACAATCATGCATTGATTCATGATAATATGCGTCAGTTTATGAGTTCAACCATAAACATCAGCTCACCATGTTTGAAGATACTCTTCTATATGATGAAACAATCAAAAGATTTGAATGGTCGTTCAATAAGTTTCTGGGATTCATTGGAGGTAAAAGACATTCATCTACATTTGTTGATGAGGCTGCTGCTATTGTAGCTGGTATAAGGTTTGTTTTCCAATATTGTTTCCATAAGTTGTGTACATGGCGTATCTCAAAGAATGCAGCTGTTAAACTCTGATCTTTGTGTGTTTCGGCTTTCTTAGTGAGCTTAGTTATTTGGGGCTTGTTTGCTTGATGGATTTGGATCTATCATGGAATTTGTCCAAAGTCTATTGTTTGCTTAATGTATTTGATGGCAACAAATTCATGGGCCTCATAGACTTTAAGGCTCCAAATCCGTGGGTCCCACGGACTTGAAAATTCCACCTCTTAAGGTGTGACTTGATCATGGAATTTAAAGTCCATAATTTATTACCAAACTACCCCTCATTTTATCTTTCTAATCCCATACCAATGAGGGTAATGTAGGTCATTTTCACTTCTTGCACACAAATCTAATTAACTAAATCCACCATGAAATCAATGAAACAAACAATGGTATTTTACAAGGCCATAATGAACTCAAAATCTTCATATATCCATGGTTTTACAAAACCCAAGTTTTACCAAAATCTTCATTTTTCAAATCCATGAAGCAAACGACCCCTTGATGTATAATGTTGATGATGATGATTTTGAAGATCATTGGAAGAAGATGATTGAAAAGTATTTTCATGGAAAGGAAATTATAGGACACAGTTGGTTAGAGGGTATACATGTGATCAGAGAGAAGTGCCCATAAGCCTGGGTAAATTCTCATTTTGGTGCGAGTATGAAGAGTACACAGTTAAGTGAGTGTTTTAACAATAAATTTTTACATTACTTGGAGTCGGACTTTAGCATCAATAGGTTTTCATTCACATGGAGATGGACTGTTACTTTTTCGTGAGTGTGTGATAACACTCGAATTATAGTGTTTATCAATCCCATATTCATACATTTCCCCTTTTGATCAATGCATCTGTAGGAGTTTTAGATGAATTCAGATGAATATCATATTTTTTTAATCAATGAGCTACTATTAGACCTATGTTGTGTTTTTGTATCTTTTTATACCATTTTGGTATATTTTTGTGCTTTTCAAAGTAAAATAAAACCTAAAATAATTTGGATCGAAGCGTGGATAATTATGGAAGATCAATGGAGCATGTTTGAGAAAATCAAAGAGTCTTTCACCTATTACACGACACCCAAAGGAGGGGACCAACTAGAAGTCTTAACTAGAGCCCAAGAGGAGCCCATTGGAGAAAAAATAGTCCAAAGCGGAGAAGGAAACGACGACGACATCATGACAGGTCTATCCGCCGCAAGCCCAAAGTTGATCAAGTCACACTCAAATTTCAAGGAGGCATTGCTTATCTGACAAGCAACCTATTCTAAGAAAAAAAATGATGGTGGAGGGTGCCGCCGTGGGTCACCGCTCGGTGTCCAAGCCCCAAAAAGCTTCCAGAAGCCCTTAATTCGTCCCCAAGTAAGAGAATTCGTGTTTTAGTGGAGTAAGGACACCTTAACTGACTTGGAATAGGAAAAACCTTATGATTACTTCCCTATAAATAGAGTGATAGGCTTCATTTTTTTGTACATTGCAAAAATTCACACTATTCTTGTGTAAACACTGTGTTCGAGTGAGAGCTAAGCATCCATAGGAGGGGGCACAATCAAGGAGATGTCGTCATCATCGATGATGGTAACCTCCTTCTCTTTTGTGTATAGCTAGTTTGAATCGATTGTGTAGGAATGTGAACTCGTTGAATATGAATATTTCATTCCATGATTTAGTATGATGCTTGTCATTGGATGCTTGAGATTTTCGATGTCATGCTTATGTATGTATTCTATTCTTATGTAATTTAGTGCTCTCTATCATTGATGTTTATGATACTACATCTAGGATGTTAGGAAATATTATCTTGTGATATCTTATTTCCATGTGTGAATGGGAGGATTGATCACCCATCCATGCATGTATAGGATAAATGCTTGATTGTTAGATCACCGATGCTATAGACATTATGTTATGACTCAAGAGGCCCACACTTAATTAAGTGATATCCTTACTTCTTTATTCTTCATTAGTTAGTTGATGACATGAAGCGAAAGCATGCATTAGCTAATTATTGTTTCTCTCGCCTGTGGTGAAAACTCAGTTTGGAATGCTTTAGTAGAAGGGATATAGTGATACAAACAATACATGATGCATTGATGTATGATATGAATGAGAATTGAGATGCATGTTTATGTAAAGTAAACTTCATATGTATGTTTACTTTTATGCTTTGATTTACTTTCCTTTGCTTTCATTACTTGAAATTGTCTAAACAAATCTACTTTCTATTGCTTTGTGTCGAGCATGAGTAGTTGGATGCGAGTAGTTGTGAATTATAAGATCTTGTGGAATTCGATCCGAGTTTATCTAGGATTTTATTACTTGCTTTCTTTATTGCACGCAGTGTGTTTAGTCTGGTGATATCGCTCCCTTGAAGATCAGCTTCCATCTTCAACTTGTTGATATGTTTACCAAGGGACTAGGTGTATAGTGATTCCATTTCCTTCTCTTCAAACTGCACATTCGTGGCCTCCACATTGCAGCTTGGAGGGGAGGAATGGGTAAGGCCCAATAGTCTCGTAACCCAAGTTATTCGTCCCTTCTACAAAACCCAGTGCGGCTTGCGGCTCATGTCTGCCATATCTTTACTTGTCCTGATTGTATTGCCCTATACGAATGTACCAAAGGGTGTAAAAGCATATGTGTGGCTGATGACCACAATCAAATATCATAAAAAGATTTCAGACAGAGAGTAGTACTCTCCCGTGGACTAGTCTCGTCAATCGGGGAAACCACGTAAAACTCGTCTCCTTCTTCCTCGTTTAGATCTCTCATATTTTTGAGTTTTCCATGAAAAAACTCGTGCTTTGATACTTTGCTTGATGGCAAGCAAATGCTTAAGTGTGGACATATGATGTATTTGATACACCATAATTTGTACATATTTTAACTCCCTATTTGACTTTGTTTGGGTTATCATTTCGGCAAGATTTATATATTTTTACCAGTTTTATACTTAGTTTGTTGTGTTTAGCATGTTTCAGATCATCTTGAGTGAATTTGATGTCATTTGGACGTGACATGTAGCTAGAATTTGGCTTGTATATTCATGCATATATGGGGCTTTTTTTATTGTAATGGCATATATGAGTTATACTTAGGAATAATGTTCACTACAAGTAGCCTGGCTATGTGAGAACATGTTGAAGCAGAAAGACTTCTAGGAAGTGACGTGTAAGGCTGGTTCCTAGCTATGGTAGAAATTACTAAAAGTCTGGACTTCTGTTCTTCCTTATATGACTAGTGTTGCTCACAAAGTAAGAAGGAATGAGACTGTTATGTCCAAATTTTCCGTGATGACAATTTGAATTAGTTTTTTACCTTGTTCAACTAAAATTAATTGGTACAAAGTGGTAAGGAAGCCTCCTTTCATTCATTGAAACCAAATTTTGGTCTGGCTAATATTGTGTAATTATATTAACATTGGAAATGAAATGCAACAATGAGGATACGCAAGTCTAGTTGATTGTGTACAATGTGGTCATGCTCTTGAAAGTCTGTCACACTTGTTTGTAGAATGTCCATTGTATAAGTTCCTACTTGAACGACTCTTTTTCAGGTTCACTCATCGGATCCTAGATGATGACTATGACTCTAAACTAAAGATGATTGAGACTTTTTTCAGGGAGCTATCAGGATGCAAAAAATGGAAGAATGATATGGGTTCCTTGATAAGTGGCATTTGTAGGGAGCGATGCTCAATTCACTTTGAGGACACTCGGAAAAGGGTGTTGACATGATTGCTTGCAATAGACATGAGGCGAAGATCTTATGTGGAGGTTTTGACGTAACGAAGTTCAACTTGCTCTCGGTTCATGTCTTCTTTCTTTCTTTACAAATGTCAGTATGGATAGGTCTTTGTTGAGATAATTAATTGACAGGTTTGTTGCTAATAGTACTACAATTTTGATGAAATGAAACTAAGGGCCTGTTTACTTTCATTTCTGTTTCCTGTTTTTGAGAAAACAGATGTTGAAAACAGGTGAAAACAACATTTTGTCGTTTTCGAAAACAGCAGGAAGTTTCCACTTTCTGTTTTCATAGTTGGAAACGAATAGAAAACAGAATGAAAAGTAAACAAGTTTTCTCATTTCAGTTGCCAAATTTATCACATGAAAACAGAAAACAGGAAACGAAAATGAAAGTGAACAGGGCCTAAGTAATTCATAAAAAAATCACATCAATTGACACATCAACAGTCAATGTTAATAAAGTTAAAAAGACAAAACTGTATGCTAAGATTGTCATATTGAATACTTTATGATAGAAGGGGTCGTTTGGAAGCTGGGATTTCAGATGATGTATTTAAACAATACATGTAATTAGGAGAATTCGTTGTAAAAAAAAAAATTAGGAGAATTCATCATTTTTTTATCTTAAAATGAAACACAATACTTGTATTTGAGGGACCATCAATATCTCATTTTTTCTAATAATTTTTTCAAGAAACACCCGAATCATTCAATCTCCAAGTAATGTATTTTTCAAAATTATACATTGAAAAAATGCATCTAAATAGAATACATAAATTAATTAAATACTCAATGTTAAGAATTCTAACAATAAAACATCGTCGAAGTGATACTTTTTAATAGTTCAAATGGTACAATGATAGATACTCCTTAGTCCTTTATTCATTCATTCATTAATTTTCTCTGGGGTCGTTTGGATGAATTGTTTGGTTTTGTGGTATTTGTAAGGTGAAATAACGCATTTGTTGTTGATGTGGTATTTGTGTGGTATTTTTATGAAAGTTGGGGATAAATAATCTTGTTTGGCTAAACCAATATTTGCATGTGGTATTTGATGATAAAAGATGCTAAATAACAATATTGCCCTCAATTGAGGGCACCATCTACTCTCCCATAGCTTTCATTCATTCCCAGAAATGTACATTGCCCCCATTTATTCGTTCATTCATAGCAAACCATTAGAACAACGAAAACACCAGAAACCACCGCCCATCCTCCCATGCATCGAATTCTCCTCATCCTCCACTTCTCTGTTCTTATTCAATTGAGCCTAGAATAAGGAAAATCAGAACCCACGAATCCATAGATTCCCACCACCGAGAATTTAGCCTCTCTATTCTTGTTAAAGACGTGTCCAAAGCCACTTAATTGACAAATAAATACAGAAAAAATCAATTAGGGATGCTTACTATGGACGGAGGCCAAATCCAAATTCGTCAATCTGCCCCAGCCGCCAAACAAAAAGGGCGCCTTCTCTTCTCATCTCAATTCGTCAATCTGGCCCAAGCTCTGTATGCAGTCCCAAATCAAAACCTAGCTTGGACAATAGTGCTAGCATCCAGCTCCAAAGATGCTTGATTCTCGCCGCCTACGAACTGTCGCTCGAAACCTCCGTCGTCGCCAATGATTCCAACCATGGCTGTCGCTCGAAACCTCCGTCTACCTCGTCCTTGCTCTCCATCGTACATACAGTAGTCAACAGTGAGGGTTTGGGGTTCTGTTGAATCGTCAACAAGAGAGGGGATTATGGGTGTCGTTGAATCAACAAAAAAGTGGAGAAGATAGTTAGATTATCTATTGGAGAAGGGGAGGTTAATCGACTGCAAGAGATTATATAACATAGAAGAGAGGAGAAGCATAGAGAAGATGGAAGTCGTTTGAGAGAGAGGGGAAGAACTGAAAAGGAAGAAAGAGAAAGGGGCAAAGTTGGAAGGGAAATGATGCAGAATGCGTTATTGTCAAATAACTACGGGATAGGTGTTATTTACAATAACTCGTTTTTGAGTTATTCGTAAATAACTCAAGGCCAAATAACCAATTACACTTTTACACATCCAAACAAGTTATTTTGAATTAAATAACCCAATATGAGTTATTTGGACCCAAATAACTCAAGCAAATAACCTATCCAAACGACCCTCTAAGCTTTGTACGAAAACGACGACGGGTTAAAGACACATTTGGTCACTGAGATTACAAAATCGGGACATGTTTAGTCACTAGAAAAAGTTAATATCAAATTTGGTCACTACAATTACTAAAACTGGACGCATTTAGTCACTCGCCGTTAGTCTCCGTCCAACTCCGTTAATGAAGTCCGTTAAGTGCTGATGTGGCAAACAGAATTGCCTAATCAGCCGGATATAACCCAACAAAAATGAAACCCGACCCGCCACGTCATTATAACCCACCACCTCATTAAAACCAACCCAACCCTACCCAACCCTTCTTCCTCCTTCCTCCCCAACCGGTGAAGGCTGGGTTTCCGATGCGAAGTTGAGCACCATCAGGAAGCTGAGCTCGGTCTGGGAGGCCGAGGCGTAGATCCCCTGGGCCCGGCCCACGAGCTTGGAGCTCAATCGGGGGCCCACGGTCAGCGGGTTGTCCATCATCGTCACCATCCCGAACGCCGTGCGGGAGATGTTGGTGGTGGCGGCCTGTGCCACGCGGACGGCGGTGGGGTTGCGGCCGCTGACGATGTCGTGGAAGTAGATCCGGAAGTGGCTCAATTTCTCCTTCCCCAGTTTCTGCGGGCGCAGAGTTCGGGAGAATCGGCGGCTGTCGGGTTTGGCGAGCGAAATGGCGAGGGAGAGGGAGAGGAGTAGTAAGAGGAGGGACGCTTTGGCGGCCATGGATTGGGGCTGTGTGAGGGATTGGAGATGACGAGACTGATTGAGTTAGGCGGGATTGGGATTGTGGTGCAGTGTTCGAAAGGGAGCATTGGTGGTATTTAATGAATTAGGGGAAGGCGATGGAGATTTGACTTTGACTGATTTCGCCGTATTGTTCGGGTCGCCGCCGGTGAAGGTTGGAGCGTAAAGGTCGAGTGCTTCGGCGGGAGGAGGTGGGAGGCGGGAGGAGTGGGTGGGATGGGGAAAACCCTAAATTGGGTTGGGGAGGAAGGAGGAAGAAGGGTTGGGTAGGGTTGGGTCATGGGTTGGGTTGGTTTTAATGAGGTGGCGGGTTATAATGACGTGGCGGGTCGGGTTTTATTTTTGTTGGGTTATATCTGGCTGATTAGGCAATTCTGTTTGCCACATCAGCACTTAACAGACTTCATTAACGGAGTTGGACGGAGACTAACGGCGAGTGACTAAATGCGTCCAGTTTTAGTAATTGTAGTGACCAAATTTGATATTAACTTTTTCTAGTGACTAAACATGTCCCGATTTTGTAATCTCAGTGACCAAATGTGTCTTTAACCCAAACGACGACATAAGGGTGGCAAATATTTCTCTCCTCATAGTAGAAATGCACAATTGGGGGAGAAAGAGATGAAACCTTAAACGAGGGAAAGAGAAAAACCGAAATGAAAACCAAAAAACATTTCAATTCAGCTGGGTCTAGGAGAAAAAAGTGCGAATTTGTGAGATGACGATTATGTTACGCCGATCTCCTTTTTGAAGCTTCAATATGCAGCAGCAGGACTAGCCATCCCACCACCATTTCTGAAGCAGACCTCTAAGATCCGATCAGATCCGTGCCGTTCTGTTCCTCCCTCGTCCCTTTCTTTCTCTAATTCAATCCCCCGGTTTCTCTGCTTCTACCTACGCCATTTATCCCTTAGCTGCCTTCGCCCCTTCTCCTCTTTCATACACAGGTAAGCACCCAGAAAAACGAATTTCCATTTCTTGGTTCTTATATATCGCCATCTGGGTCTCCTCGACTGCCGACGCCGATTCCTGGATTCGACTGAAAGGTTTTGCCTTTTTGTTGCAATCCCTTTTTACGGGCTAGGTGGAAATGAGCAAGATCGTGACCTAGGGTTTGTAAAGTCACCGCCTTTTACGGTTTACCCCTTCAATTGTATGAGGATTTGGTGCTGCTTGTGCTTCACTTTCGACGACGAAGAAGGACCTGATAGTAAAGGATATTGTGAAGCCATGAGAGACGAAACTCTCGAGAATGACGCCCACTCTGGAGGTGTTGGCATTGGGGCTAACGGCGAGGATCCTGTGGAAGCTGCTCCAACATTCGACTATGGGGAGCTGGACATTCATGATCGGGACGACACGAGGTTGTTTGAAGAGATGATTAGAGCGGTGGAGGACGGCGAGGCGGCGGGCGAGGCGGTGAACGCGCCGGTTTCTGACGATGGTGTTGTTGTCCCCGTTGCGTTGAGGAGGAGCAGTCTTCGGTTTGCGCAGAGGCTTCGGGGTGAGAGTAGTGGTTCAGTCACAACTGTCGCCACTGACGTTTCTGAAAATGCTATGGAGGATTGTAACCGGGACTGGTATAGCAAGCGTGCCAAAGTTTACTCTGTTTCTCAGTGAGTTCTTTACCTTTGTATCCATTAGTTCTTCTCCCGTCCTTTTTCTCCCTGAGTTTGCCTTTATCCTCTAGCAATCTAGTTCATGGCCATCATTTTGAAGATGCCACATTTGCTGATCCCAATCTATAATTAAAGCTTTGATCTTTGTCTTCATCTATTGCATATAGTATTGCACATAGGCTGGACTTGCATCACTCATTGTACAACCATAGAAAGATGTAAAGCTTTTTATCATTTAGTCTCCCCAGCCATGCAATACTTATAGTCCTTTCCTGGTTGAGTTTCTTGTTTTGATCAGCACATTAAAGAACTAAGCTAAGATTGCACCCTAGGAGTGGTGGTGATGTGGCAGTAATCGTAATGGTATTGAATTACTGACAAGTTACCTTTTCCGTATGATAATCAATGGCTTCAGTGATTGCCATTATGACACACTGATGTCTCCAGACGCTGGCCATTCTGGTTCTTCAGAGCCCATGAACTTCGACTTCACCCAGAATCGTGGTGTTCCATCTGAGGATGCGATAGTTTATCATAATTTAATCTGGAATAGCAGCAATGATGAAACTTCCTTTGGTTCCAATAGTGGGGGAGATGGTGGAGATGGGAGTGGCCCTTCTAAGTCAGACGATCTTGAAGTTAGAATGGATCTTTCAGATGATCTTTTGCATATGGTAAAGTGCTCTGATTTTGTGCTCGTTCTTTGCCTCATCCACCTGTTTCTGGATCTAATTTGCGTTTTCCAACTTTTCCTAAGGTCTTGTCTTTCTTGGGTCATGTTGATCTTTGTCGAGCTGCAATGGTTTGTAAGCAGTGGAGAACAGCTAGTGCCCATGAAGATTTTTGGAGATATTTGAATTTTGAGAATCGCAATGTAACAGTAGAACAATGTAAGTCTTCTTTATCCAACAGTAGCATGCAGCTTATGTTTTACATCTCTGAACTCAACTGGGCAGTACCCAGTTCTTTTCAATTTTATTTTGCTGGAAGAAATTTATTAGACGAACTAGTGACTGTTCAAGTAGTGGAATATATAGTTTCATTGTTAAGCTGTGAGAATGTCAGAAATTGCTAATGAGGTTGGATGTTTTTATCACTTTATACATTGGTTTGGGTTCTTAGATCACTTTTTTGTTTGTTTTGGGACAGTAGGCTCTTCGATTTTATTGAAATTTGCACTCAAGATTTTTGGGCTTCACTGAAATTAGCATTGAAGCAGATAAGGGGGCGAAGCACACAGATTTTAGAGTGCTGTTAGCCTGACCTGTACTTCTTCTCTCTCTGCTAGTGTTAGCGATCAAATTTGGTTGAGTTAGCTCCATAAGCTGCATTTATATTATTTTTGTACTTTATGATGCTAGTGATGTCTTATTAGATTATGTGTTTTTTTTGTGGAACCTTATTGCTGGATGCAAATTTTTTATAGTTGAGGATATGTGCCATCGTTACCCAAACGCAGTGGAGGTGAATCTTCATGGTGCTCCTTCTCTTCACTATCTTGTCATGAAAGCAGTTTCATCATTAAGGTACCTGAATTTTATACTATTTCCACTTTTTTGCATAGCTCAATAATATTCATGTAATTACCGGTATAGTGTGTGTTGCAGATATTTAACTGCCTCTATAGTGTGTGCCTCTGTGTTTGGTTAGATATATAATTGCCACTATAGTGTGTGCCTTGAGTGTTTTAGATATATAATTTAATTACCACTATAGTGTATGCCTCTGGATTATTTTAGATATATATTTGCTGGTCGAACTGTGTCTTATGTGTTTTTACTCTCAGAAACCTCGAGACTTTGACTTTGGGAAGAGGACAGCTGGGGGATCCATTTTTTCATGCTCTGACAGATTGCAACTTGTTGAGGAGTTTGAATGTGAATGATGCTACCCTGGGAAATGGTATGCAGGAGATACCTATAAACCATGACAGATTGCAAAATCTTCAGCTTGTCAAGTGTCGTGTCCTGAGGATATCCATCAGGTGAAAGATGTTCACAGTTTTAAACAAAACCTACCATTACTTTTATTTGCCTATCTGATGCTGATATACATATCTTGCAGGTGTCCAGAGCTTCAAACTTTGTCTCTGAAGCGCAGCAACATGGGGCAAGCTGTACTGAATTGCCCCCTTCTGCGTGTCCTTGATATTGCATCCTGTCACAAGCTTTCCGATGCGGCAATTCGATCAGCTGCAATTTCATGCCCTCAATTGGAGTCCTTAGATATGTCGAATTGTTCTTGTGTCAGTGATGAGACATTACGTGAGATAGCCCAAACTTGTGCTAATCTCCATATTCTTGATGCTTCTTACTGTCCGAACGTATCTCTAGAGGTCAGCTCTAAGATCTAACTGTTTTGTGATAAACAGTCAACTGGTATCGTTGATAGATAATCTTACACTTTCTTTGGTTTTCTCTGTAGTCTGTAAGGCTCCCTCTGTTGACTGAACTCAGGCTTCACAGCTGCGAGGGTATCACTTCGGCTTCAATGGCTGCAATTTCTTATAGTTATATGCTCGAGGTCTTCTTTTTTCTTCTTGCTATTCACTCTTCAGTAGAGAACTTGAATGATTTTCTTGATAAAGGATTAATGACATAGTCTTATTCAGGTCTTGGAGCTTAACAATTGCAACTTATTGACTACTGTATCATTGGATCTTCCTCGTTTGAAGAGCATAAGCTTAGTACATTGTCGCAAGTAATTCTGCTTCACCATTTTGGCATTTTGTATTTTCACAATTAGGTCCTTGCTTTCAGTTTGAACTTCTGATAGTTATGTGCTGTCGTGGCTTGCTACCTCTGTAGGTTTGTTGATCTGAATCTAAGAAGCGCGACACTATCTTCTATTATGGTGTCTAATTGCCCATCACTCCATCGCATCAGCATAACTTCCAATTCTCTGAAAGTATGTGCTATTGCAGAGCAGTTAATTATTTGTTGTACTATCTTTCATGCTATCTTAGGTAACTTAATAACATACTTCCTTTGCGGCATGCAGAAACTAGCGCTGCTGAGGCAGGAAAACCTTACTACCTTGGCTTTACAATGCCAATGTCTCCAAGAGGTTGACCTCACGGATTGTGAATCATTAACCAATTCTATCTGTGAGGTATTTAGTGATGGCGGGGGGTGTCCAATGTTGAGGTCATTGATTCTGGATAATTGCGAGGTACATGGGGTTCTCTTTCGTCCTCTTTCTCGGTTCCCTCCTTTGTGCAGCTAGATTTTGAGACAGGTTTCTGCTCGGTTGTAGAGGCCTGTCATCAGTGGTAATGCTGTCATTTTTATCTGTACTGAGCCTTACAACTCACGCTAAGCTGGTTTTTACTCTACATGTTGACGTTCTTTAATTGCATTGATCCTTCTGTTTATACATGCTGCCTCATTAAAGTTCGACATGATTGCCTTTTGAGAGAAATTGAGTCTTGTAGAATAGGCAGGCATGGAAGTTTGCTTCTTAACAACAATGACAATCCAGTAGTATCAGGCAACAGAGTTGTGAACTCCTGGCTGTAACTATCATAGATACATGCAGATCTCTCTAGGAACTTTTTTTGCTCACTTGTTAGGCATGCTCATTTGAAAACAAGTGTGTTTGTATATGCATGGAAAATATGTTCATCTAGGACAATCTAGACACCTCTTCGCCACTCTTGCGTCAAAGGTATGCCTAGAGGTGGACAAGGGCAGAGGAAGGATCGAGGAGAACTTTCATCATATTTGAGGTGCTCAGCAAGTGATTATTGAGCATACTAGCTTTACATGATCCATGTAACCAACCTTGATCCTTGTGATGATGCTTTTGTGTCGTCTCTCTGGGCACTAATGATATTTCAAGGGGCACAGGGTCATGATATGTCATTAAGTTCAAAGAGTTGAACAAATTTGGTCCTTTTGCTTCACTTACGTCAAATAAATATTGAGATATTCCATAAACTCTTTTGCTGCTCTAACATGCCATCATTTCCCCCCAATGTTTGCAGGGCTTGACGACAGTAAGATTCTGTAGCACATCTTTGCTCAGTCTTTCTCTAGTTGGTTGCCGCGCTATCACTTCTCTTGATCTGATATGCCCCTATCTTGAGAAAGTATGTTTAGATGGTTGTGATCATCTAGAGAGAGCATCATTTTTTCCTGTAAGTGAGAATCACGGGGCACATCATGGCTAATTATATGAGTGTACCTTTTGACTATGTTTGTTTGTGGCTTCTATTTTGCTTCCCTGTTCACCCAAAAAAGAAACTTCTCCCTCTCCAGGTTGCACTTAGGTCTTTGAATTTGGGAATATGTCCCAAGTTAAGCATCCTTAAAATTGAAGCCCCCTCCATGGTGTCCTTGGAGTTGAAAGGCTGTGGTGTACTATGCGAGGCATCCATCAACTGCCCACTTTTGACTTCCCTTGACGCTTCATTTTGCAGGTAATTTGGCTTTTTATTGGTTGTGGACTTGTCTGTTTCATAAGTTTCTAAGGTTGAAGTTTATTGGTTGTGGAGTTACCTGTTTCAGAAGTTCCTACGGTTGACCATACCATTCGTTTTTTTTTTAAATATGTGCAGCCAACTGAAGGATGACTGCTTGTCTGCAACTGCTGCATCCTGCCCATTGATTGAATCGTTAATCCTCATGTCTTGCCCCTCTGTTGGCTCCGATGGGCTTTACTCTTTGCACTGGCTTCCCAATTTGACTGTGCTGGACCTGTCGTACACCTTTTTAATGGATCTGCTGCCTGTTTTTCAGTCTTGTTTGCAGTTGAAGGTAATCAAGACCCTACTATGATTCCTTTCATAACCAGTGCACATATTTTTTATCTGTGTAATTCAGAATTCTATGAATGTTTAAGTGGCCGCTAAATTACACTTTGCGGATAGAATAAGCCACTTTATCTGCAACTAGGAGACTCAAATGGGGTCATCAATGATTTTTTGGCATTCGCTTTCGTATACCCTGATTTTTTTTATATCATTACTACCCTTTTTTAGGTGATTAATGTTCTATTCTGGTATTTACTAGTGACAGGTCTGACAGTTAAATGCCAAATCTCTATACAACCTAGTGGCATATTCCTCAATCTGATTGTGTCTTCCTGTTTTTGGAGGTTTCTCAATCTTTAAGTTGTAGGTCAATAGTTGAAGTTTGGTTGTTCAGTTGTTCTTATGCTGCCATTTCTTGTTTTTGAATATTTCTCACATAACCATGTAACTTATCAACCCTTTATTCACTTATCTTATTGTTTGAAGGTACTTAAATTGCAAGCTTGCAAGTATCTGACTGATGATTCCTTGGAGCCACTCTACAAGGGAGGTGCTCTACCTATGCTCCAAGAGTTGGATTTGTCATATGGGACCCTTTGTCAGTCAGCAATAGAGGATCTTCTTGCTTGCTGTACTCACCTTACTCATTTAAGCTTGAATGGGTGTGTGAATATGCATGACCTAAATTGGGGTGGTAGTGATGGTCGAGCGTCAGAGTGGCCAGCTATTAATAGCTCACGTGCTTCTTTTTCACTTGAGGATAACTATGCGGCAATCGAGCAGCCGAATCGGTTGTTGCAGAACCTCAACTGTGTTGGTTGTCCTAATATTAAAAAGGTCCATATCCCACCAATGGCCCGATGCTCTCATTTGTCATCGCTTAACCTTTCTTTGTCTGCCAATTTGAAGGAAGTTGATATTGCTTGTTTTAACTTGGGTGTCCTCAATTTAAGGTATGCATTCTTTTGTAGTTACGTCTACTTTAGATTCTTATTGTATATAGTGCTCACTGTTGGTGTTTATATGTCATTCAGCAATTGTTACTCATTGGTAATACTGAAGCTCCAGTGTCCCCGATTGACAAGTTTATTTCTTCAGGTATGATCCTATCTGAATATGACGTTTTTTAATGAACTTTGTCAGTATGTTTGTTGCTTTCGAAGTCTTTGCTTCGGGTCTGGATGCATGCTTAAAATTGTGAAAAACAACGAAGATGTAATTGTTTTATTGTTACTAGCTTCGACCCCTGCCCATTGGGCAGGTAGCTTTTTCATTTATTATGTATATGTATAATCTCGTTATTAAAGTAACAATTTTCTAAAATCACATAGAAAATTTATGTAAGAAACGTCAAATAGATTCATCAAAAGTTTTTAATATCTCTTATTAAATTAGAACACAAAACTCACCTCCTTGAGATACCTAAAAAAGAGAGAAAACATGCATCTCATTTTTCAGTAAATAGTGGAATGTGCATTCATCTTAATGATGATTCAAAGAAAAATATGATGGGCATATCATGTTATCTTGCAACTTATACTTTAGTCAATTTATGGAATTACATACGATGCTTAATCCTACCGTTTAGAGTTAGAGTTATTTAACAACACACCGCTAGCAAGTGAAAGTCCAACTGATGTGGTAGATTAGAAATCTCGAAGAAAGTTAGATTGAGTCTTTAAATGAAAATGATGCTATAGAAAAATTGTAAAGTGTTGAGAATGAGCGAGATTATGTGCATGAGAGAAGATCTTGAGGGGATGGAAAGATTCTTTGACTTATATGGATAGGCTAAGTTTTGTAGAAAGTTCACTCCGTACTCGGTAACACAAATATTTATTATAATAATTTAGAAAACATATTATTATTATTTGAATGAGTAAATAATTATAATTATGATTAACTAATTATCATAAAAAATATTAACAAATTATCCAACAATTTCTCTCTCATCTCTCACGGAACCAAAAGAAAGGGAGAAAAGAAAAACAAAGAAAAGCATTGTGGAAGCAGAATTCTTAAAAAGAAAGAAGCCCTGTGGCACTTAGCAAACGGAGAAGAGAAACAAAATTAAAAGAAAAGATCAAAAGAAACCGTTCGGAAGAGGGAAACATTAAAAGAAAATGAAAATTCACTAATCACCGAGAAAAGCGGAGAAGCCAGCGAGGCTGACGTGGAGAGGGTTGATTTTCTAAACTGCTTTAATATATTTTAAGATGTCTGCGTGAGGTAGCTGTTCTTCCCTTTGTGTTTGTGTGCAATGAATGAGTGGAAGTGCTGGTCAGACAGGGGTATCCTGTCCCTGGTCATTCAAGGTTGTTCAATGTTGGAGACTAGTTGAAGATGACTTCATTTTTGTTTAAAACTTGATCATCTTGTCTTGACTTAACCCTTTCTTCTACCAACTCTGGACTTGAAACTTGGAGTAAAAATCATATGTGTAAAAAATCCCAAGGAACCCGGTGGCAATGGGGGATATGATAAACACCCAACTGCCAGGCTGACCCTTGGGAGTAACATCACTTGGAAGAAAAAAGTAGAAAAGTCACCCGTGAAAAATCTTCCATCTTTATACTTTATATTTAGAATCTTCCATCTTTATGGGCTATTGTATTCTCTACTTTTGCTGATTCTTCCTATTTGTCAAATTTCATTAAAGTCCTGCAACATCAACGAAGAAGCTGTTGAAGCTGCTATTTCCCAGTGTAACATGCTCGAGACTCTGGATGTACGCTTTTGCCCAAAGGTGAGGAGATCGTGGTGAATAGATTTACTGTCGTATTGCATTGCCAACTGAATGCTCATTGCGGGGTATTATTTTGTGTCGAGATTCCAGGTATTCTCAATAAGCATGGGCCGGTTGCGAGGAGCGTGCCCAAGTCTAAAGCGGGTATTCAGCAGCCTACTGTCATCTTCTTGATGTGAGCGAAGAAATAATTGCCCTCCTTGTATAATGTTGCAGCAGCATGTTGCAGGTGTCTGCATGCACAACTTGTATAACAAATCTCTAACCATGGATGTCATCTATGGTTGTAAATGTAGTATTTCTCCTCTGTGCTATGCTTGTGGTATTGTACTTTAGCCTTATTGTATTTGTAGTCCTAGGTCTTGACCCCTGTAATACTTATACAAATACACCGTGTGGCTTGGTGTTTTAATCATGTGTTCCTTACTTGGCCGATTTTCCTTATCGCCTGCAGCTGCTGTAAAAAGATGGTTTTCTTTTCTGGTTTCATATCCATGCGACTGTGTTATTGCCTGCAATATGCATGGTCTTACTTTCTATTCCATGCGGAATCATGGTTCGGCAGACTTGAACTTCAAGCAGTAATTGACAGAGAAAGGGCTAGATAAAATTAAAACGCGGCATTAGAACGAGGGAATTGAAGTATCCTCTACATTCTTGTGAGCATTGTTGTGCAACTCGGAAGTATAGGGTACTGCATTGAGTTGGAAGCTGCCATGAGAAGTTTTGAACTAAACTGTTACAAAATTGATTCGAGCTGTTTGAGCTCGGGGTCTACGATCTCTGGTTGTGTATCTGCTTCTCCTTCTGGTGCATTGTAGGCATCTGCAATAGCTCTCCCCTTATCCAGTACCTCTGGAGGAACAGTGTTCAGGAGGCTGCAAAAGGCAGGAGGAAGCACCGGTAAGCATCTGAATAGTAGGCAATATTACATTTGCTGCAGTGACATGGGCACAAAGCCATGGAGCCTTGAACTCTTTTTTTTTTTTTTTCACGAAAGAAAGCCGAAGGTTGTTGAGGGCAATCGATCACCTGTCCAACGCTCTAAGAGCATCAACTATCTTTGCTTTCATCAATTTGACTGAGGCATCTGGATTGTTTCTTGATGCTCGAAGGAACAAGGAATCAAGATCCTCCAATGCTCTACAAGAAACACGAGACAAACGGCTTCTAAGCGCCAAAACATTGGCCCGGTGATGGAGCTCTGTTGGTGGGGACTATTACCTACCTGAGACACTGATCTACGTCGTTGAATGCTGCTTTCCCATTTCCTGCATCGGATGCATATTGCGCTACCTGAAATTCGGTTTTCCAACATCGGGTTGCAGAGAAAAGGGAATCATAGGTCAAACAATGGTGCAAGAAACGCACTTTCCTGATGTCATACAGGCAAAAGAAAGTGACCAAATCTGGCTTTCACCATTTCGATCGGCAAGCAAGCGAAGTGAGAACATCAAGTCTTTGAACTTACTGCTCGAATGTTTACTCGAAGTGATCCTGCTGGACCGGACCGCAGTAGGGTCCGGCAACTGGCAAATTCAGGCTTATCGACCTGCAGAGTTTTCTCTATATACATGCGAATTCTTCGTCAAGATTGATTAACTTTCAAGGCTCAAATGAAGACAGAATGTAGGATGATACAAACTGTTTTCCCCATTCTCACAGGGTAAGATTTTCATAACATTCCTCTAATTGGAAGGAAAGTATCTAGCATTTACCCAAATCCTTGATCTGCATCTCAGTCAATATCACTGCTGGGACGTATACCTCCAGAGGGTCAAGCTTCTTCCTACAAAAAGAAAAGGAAACCAGAAGATGCAACCCATTTCGCCATTGGAGCAAAAAAAAACTGCAGGAAAAAAGGGAGGAACGAAGAGTCCTGTATTTTTTTTTTTTTTACCTTTTAACATACTTATCCAACAAGCTGCCTGCAAATGCATCTGCAAAAAAGTTGAAACGAAACAACCCAATGATTGATGTTTTTCCAGGGCCCTAACTTTTCAATGTCACTGTGATGTGTAGCGATGCCGCTTACTGTTCGGAGGAAGTAGAAATTGCAGCTGAGAGGCGAGAAGGGAAATGGATAGCAATCGCCGGCGGCTGCCTTCCGATTCTGGACTGCCGATCAAGCTACACCTTACCGCTTCAAATTTCTTGCGGTGTTTTCCGGAGGAGAAATTTGGTAGAGCTGTGGTGCTGAACCGATTCGCTGTCGCTCTAGCATTGGTCTGAAGCGCGGCAGCCATTGTTGCAGAACCGAAGCATCCGTCGACGCCCTTTCTTTCTCCCACTTCACGGAGCTGACTAGGTGGCCGCTCTAAGCTCTTCGAAAGGAGAAGGCAGTGCCACGTACATCTTATCTGTTTTCTTCTCCCCTGATTTATAATTAAAATTTCATCTAATTTTTTAATAATTCAGTTGAAATAGAATAATCTAAAAAATAATTCGGGTACGATTACCTTTTAAGTTTTGTTCGGTATCTAAAATTTATGTTATACGTCTGTTTAACTTATACATAAAGAATCAATATCCCTTTTATAAGTTTTATGTAATGTATTTGTAATTTACTTAATTGTTATAAAATAATGTTACGTAAATTATTTTTTATGTGTGATCTAACAATGAAATTAGCTTATAAAAAATTATCACATTTGATTTAACTATTGCATAAAAGTTAGCTTATCTTATGAAAACTTCTACGTAATATAAATTGATGAAATGATGAATATTTGAGGCAATCATAATGGAATTTTATTAAAGAATAATGTAATTAATTTAGAAAAGGTATTTAAAATCTAAATGATCCAACATAACATTTGTAATGTGAATTAATGAGATGGTGAATATTGTTGTCACTAATGAATGAGTTAATTTCTACCAAAAAAAATTGAATGAGTTAATTCATGAATACTGTCACATTTGATTAAATTGTTAGGTAAAAAATAACTGACCATACAAAAAATTTGTGTAATGCATATGTATAAGATGGTCAAATGTTAAGTTGATAATATATGAATTTTTGTTCAAACTTAAATATATGAAACACTTAATTAATATGCTTAATTCACTATTCATCTATATGTTTTGCATAGTGTCTTAATTATAAAAGAAAAACTACGTAGTACATTTTTTTAACTAATATATAAGAAATAAATAAAAAATCTTCATAAGTTTTACATAATATATTTATAATTAAGTTAATATATTTGTAAATCTTTCGTAATATGAAATAAATATCTTTACAAGGAGTAAGGTTTGCCGTAAAATAGGGTGTAGGGAATGAGAACAAAAAATTACAAAAGACAAATGACTATTGAAGAAAAAAAATACTTTCAATAAAATTGGTATAAGGGTTGAAAAAAAGTCTTATAACCAAATTTATTGTAAACCATAAATTTCACTATAATCTCAAAATTAGTGCTGACCTTATAGCAAGTTTGGAAGGAATAGTCACAAATTTCTGTTGAAGTAGTAAATATAAGAGCTAATTATTAGTTAGCGAAGGCAACTAAATCCGTAAATTGAAGAGAAGGAGATTGACCCCATAGGCCAACCGACAGGGTCTTCCCACGGAATTACGCTACAAAGGACCACAGGGAATTAAACCGTTCAATAATCCGGTGATGAATAGTGTTTCCCAACGAAAGTGTCATTCTTTTCTGTAAAAGTGTGTCTTACGACGCCGTAGGGGTTAGATTTTCCGATTAAAGAGTGGTTACCGCTATTTTGTCGTAATGAACAATAACTTTATTGTTTTGGTAATTTTGATAACTTGTGTTTTAATAATTCTAATAATAATATTACATTCATATCTCCAACTATATGAGTTTGTGATATTTGTATCCTGACGTTCCGGATTCCATGACTAAGGGGGTGCTTAGTCACTTGACTAAGTCCCTTCTAGTCCTTAGATCTTGACACACCAATCTGACGGTTAAAAAGTGGGAAGAGCTTTTTAATTAATGGCAAGGTAGTTTGGGTATTATGAAAAATTACAAAGTATACAAGCCAGACTTACAAACATACAAACATTACAAATTGAAACGATAAAATATACAAACAGATTTACAAAAAATACAAAACATACGAACAATACAAACTAGACAGACAAACATACAAACCATATAAAATGAAAAAAAGCAGCGGGTTGACTTTGTAGGCTCCATCCCTATACAGAGGGTTCCGTCTCAAAGTCAACCCGGTTGTTTTTTTGACATACAAACATTACAAACATGGTGAAAAAATGACAAACTAGACCGACAAACCATACAAAATGGAAAAACACCCGGGTTGACTTTGAAAGCTCCTTCTCTTTATTGAGGAGTTCCATCCAAAAGTCAACCAAGTTGTTTTTTAGACATAGTTAACATTACAAATATGGGTGACAAAAATGACAAACATGGTGGGCAAAAATAACAAAGGTTACAAACATTACAAAAGAAACCGACAAACATTACAAAAAACAAAACTTACAAACATTACAAAAGAAACAAACAAATAGTACAACTTCATTAAAAAAAATAGTACAAAGCATACTAACCGTACAAAATACCACTACTTACAATACAAATCTGTAAACTTGTATTACAAACCGATGAATATAAAGTATACAAACTATACAAACAAACATTACAAATTATACAAAATAGTCATATAAACATTATAAATATAATAGACAAAAATGACAAACAAGAATAATAAACAATACAAACCGAATTGATAGAAACATTACAAACTGAACTTATAAACATTACAATATAGGTCGACAAATATCACGAATCCAGCACTGTCGACGATTTTACGAATATTTTTCCAAAGAGATAGAGTACTTTCTGAGCACTCTTCGAAAATCCTCCTCCACCGTCTTTGATCGCCGGAAAGCCTCCTCGCCCTCGTCGGAAAAGCCGACCGGAAAACCCTCTCTCTCTCTAACGCAAAGCAAATTGGGTGAAGAGGAGGAAATTGGCGGCCGAAAACCCACCAAGGGTGAAAATTCCTCCCCGCGGTGGCGCGGCGTCCCAGCACCTGCGCTGGGTCCGAAAATCCAGCACGGAAAAAAGGAATGTATATTTTTAATTTATATAATAATTAAAAATCATGCAATTACCACATTACCCTTTACTAAATGAGATCAATCCGAATCATTGGATTTTAATGAGGTGGAAGAGCTGAGATTTACTTAGTCATGTGACTAAGGGACCCCCCCTTAGTCACCTGATCTTAGCCTAGGAGTGGGCATTCGGTCGGTTCGGTTTCGACCGAACCGAAATTATGAATAGCGGGTCCCCGAATTCTCCAAAATCTCAAACCGAATTATAATTCGGTTCGGTCGGTTTAAACCGAACTATAATTCGGTTCGGTTTTTCACACAAAACCGAATTTGTGAAGCTACTTGTATTTTCTCACTTTTAAATTATTTTTCACCCCTAATATAAACAATAAATATCAATATATGCATCATCAATGATAAAATCAAACTTTTCAACACATAAGTCATAAAACATTTCAAATATTTAAGTCTAAAAACAACTACAAACATAAAAATCCACCATTTGGAGCTTGCAATTATAGTATTTTGGTTTTTCGATCGGAAATTCGGTTCGGTTGAAAAAACCCTGATTTTCTAACTATCCATATTTTCCTTCCGAATTCCGAACCGATTAGCATTAATTCGCTTTCGGTTTTGGTTTCGGTTCGGGTTTACCGAACCGTTTGCCCACCCCTATCTTAGCCCGTATTGTGACATCTTATATTGACCGTTAAAATAATTGTTGACCGGATGGGGTCAAAATATTGTTGACTTTCGCTGATGTGTCGTCCATTTAGATGCCACATCATTCACATATCATTATTTAGTTTAAAATCAAATTAAATTATAATAAGAAAAATAATAATGTTATACATATTTATTACCAACAACAAATTTTCTACCACGACATTGTTAATTTGTTAAAAATAACATTATTTCAACTACCGGTGGGGATGGCAATCAAACCCATGACCGCGGACACCCGACTGCCTCCGACGCAGTCAACGCGGGGAATCCCCGTATACCCGCCCCATACCTATCAAAAATTTTGCGGGTTTTACCGGCTCATACCCACTCCATATCCATACCCGCCCCACCAAAAACATTTCTTCACACATAAAAATACATTGATCAAATTGTAACATATCAATGATAGTGAAGGTAACTCAAGACAATATATGACCACCCAAATCCAAATCCAATTCCTTTCCTTCAATTCTCCTTTCATTCTTTCACTTTTCCCTCTTGTTAACAAGATAATTATGTTAGTTAATTATTACTTAATAGATACTAGCATTTTCCCCGACCCGTTGGTCGGGTTTGATTATTCGATTCAACCTCAATTTGATCTTCCATGTGAAACTTGGATTATTTAAAAAGCGTTAAAAAATCAAACCTTAATTGTATTGTTCGATAAATATTTCATTTGAATTAGTAGTGAAGAATTATAGGGAGGGTAAAGCAAGACTATGAAATTAAGACAATCCAAACCTAAATCCTTAAATGTAAGCAAGATTACAATAACTCACTAAAATTCCAACAACGTAACGTAAATGAAATATGTCAAACTTGGTGCATAGTTTAGGCTAGAATGAAAATTTCATGAACGATGGGGCAAAGTAGTAAGTTTGTGTACATTTTATGGATTGGTGGATTGATCCATGAATCCAAATGACATGTAAGCCTTGGAACAATATGTAAATTTTGAAAAGGTTAGGTACTAAAAAATCATATTGAAAATTTTTAATTACCAAAATGTAATTTTTCAATGACATTTTTCTTATAAAAATAAAATTCAGGTACCAAAATATAAAAAATATATAAGTACAGGTACTGAACCCTAATTTGTCATTTGGATCCATGTATTAATCCATGAATCCACCAATCTAATTGGATTTGGATAAAATGGATTGGATTTAAAAATATTAGATTCACCTCTACTAATAAATCATCTCTCAATTCCTTAAACGATTAACAGAATTTGCCTGAACTATATGCCAGTATGAGTATGTTGTTTTGTTATCTATTTTATTTTTATCAATTTAAGGCATTGCCAACACATGTAAGTGACGATTGTCACATATTTAACACATAAAAACGTTAACATAGGACCATTCAGCTATTCATTTGGCGCACTTGAATCTTGATAAACATTCTTGGCCAAATTCTATTTAGCACCCAGTTAGAGCCCGTTTGCGTACTAAATACTTCTAAAGCACTCAGTCCTTTATTATTGTAAAGTTGTCTCATTTTATAGAACATTTAAGACTTATTTTAAGAATTAAGTTTATAAATTAATGATTTCTTATACTCATGTTCACTTTGAAATTTTCAAAATTCGGGAAAATTATAACTAATGAAAGACTATATCAAAGTTTGATGGCAAATTGATTGAGCAGTAGGGAATAATTCAAACTTCATATGTGTTCATTGACACTAATACCCTTTCGAAAATTACGTATTGCTTTGGAACAGCTGATGTGGCAAACTTCATATATGCACTTTGATTCGCACCGTTGGGGAAGCGAAGCGGGACTCTGGTATGCGATAATCACATTCAAAAATTGGGGGGAAATTTGTTGGACTCCATGGATGAGTTTGTACTAAGACGGTCTGCCGGAGGATTGGAATGGCCTGCGGCGATTGGGATCGTATCGCTGCAGGAGATTGGAAGCTGGGCCTCTTCTACGGAGAAACCGTGTCCAGAAATTGGGGAGAATTGTTTAGGAGAAAGGGAGGGTAGAGAGAAGCAACGAAGGACTTTAAGGTTTAAGCAAGATAGATGTAATGTATAGATACGGGCCCAAATTTATTTCGGTTGCATTTTTGTTTCAGTGTGAACTCAATCGGCCCAAATTGACACGCCCAAATTTTTATTAATATATAGCTATGAGTCTATCTTTGGGCGCTAGCAGGAACAATTTTTGTTAGCCCATTTTCACTTTTTTGTCTCTGAACTGACATTGCGGTTTGACAAAAACACCCCTCCGTAAATCCCTCAATGTTTTGCACTGGCTGACGTGGCAGTTTCCACATATATGCTCCTCTATATATATATGGGTTGATATCAGAGTTCGAAACTAATGATTTGAAAAATATTATACTCTATCTTATTGATTAATAGATGTTTTAGGATCATATGATTTGAACCGTATTAAGAATGATTGTATATTTATTGACTTCATGATATTGTAGGTCTATTTAGCGTTATAATTGATAATTTACATGTAAAGTCTTAGGTATAATGATGTTGGATGTACAGGGCGGGTATTACCCATGGGTACCCGAAATCCACGGGTATGGGGATGAGTTTGCAAAATCTTCCCCCGCATGGGTATGTGGCGAGTACATGTTTGGATATTTGAAAGCGGGGATGGTGATGGTTTAGACAAACCCGCCCCATTGTCATCCCTACAGGTGAAGGTATGTAACATGATGGTCTTTCGGAGGAAAATAAGTAAATTAAATATAATATTTAATTAAGAATTAATATTAGGATTTGTGCAAACTTCAAGCCAATATAAGTTGGCTTCCATTTGATGTTACATGTTAGTAAATTATATAATATTCATGATCGAACCTTAGGAGTTGTTGATACTAAATGGTTCTTGACAAAATATATTATTCAAAAGCGAATGACTAACTGGCTCATGAATAATTGTTTGTTTGTATTCAACGAAAAAAATAATTGTTTGATACACAGAAAGTGATATTCTTGACAATTTCAAATGCCCATTTATTTTAATTTACCAAAAAATTTCAACTATAAAATTTGTAAGCTATCAAACCGATTTTATCATATGCATTTTCCCTCTAATGAACAACGTTAAACGAATTCAAGAGTCGAGTTGGTCAGACCGAGAACGGGCAAACCCGCGAACCCGTTTGGTGCGCTGCCGCTCCCAACTAGCTTTTCGCTGGCATGTCGGCAACCGAAAGCCGAAACAAGCAGTTGAGGAGGTGCGAGGCAGAGAAGTCGACTTGCTACTGACTCCATCTCCCTCTGTCCTGTTTCCATTCCCTCACCTCTTTACTCATCTTCTCCTCATCTCGCTGCGCCTGAGGGCTGAGACCATCTCCCTCCCTCTCTCTCTCTCTCTCTCTCTCTCTCTCTCTCTGCTACTGCTGCTTCTGAAGCCCAGAACAATCGAAGTACAGAGGAAATGGAGGCATTGTTTCTTTTTCTTGTTGTACTACTGGCTCTCGTCTTCTCCTCCGCCTCCGCAAATGTTCACGGTAAGTAGTTTCAAAGTCCCCGCTTGCTTGCTTTCCCATTCTATCCACTGATAATGTAATTTGGTAATATTCACTAATGGGGGAATGTGCCCCACATCTCTACAGATTTGTGATTCATCAAAACACTCTATTTAACTGTTTCTGGGGCTCCACTGTGTGGCATTGAATGAATGGAGCCAATGGTAGACTGAAAAGGGTAGTGCTGAGATTGGAGTTGCAGATCTCTGATCTGCTGTTAGTAGAAATTGCTCGAGTTCGGATCTGGGATTCTTTCGTTTTCTTCCCTACCAGAGTCCAGTTCATTTTAGTAGTAAAATTGAACTCCAAGGGCTTACTTCGCTTGGATATTCTGGAATCAAATTCTACTTGATGCTACGGAGATGGCACTTGAAGGATAGACTAGAATAGGAAAATGCCCAGAAATAGATAGGATAGGATGATGATCTTGCTTCGATTCCAGAACTTATTTTTGGGACGCCCATTGACTATAATGAGGCTTTTCAGACATCTATGCTGATAACAACAGAGATATGATCTGGCTTAGTTATGGTGAAATTTGTGTAAATCTGCCTTTCTGCAGCTTATGTTTGTCCCTTTTGCTGGCTTTTTAGATTGGGTATAGAAGCCTGCCACTAGGCTCTTGGTCTGTGTTGCTACATATATCTTCTAACGTAGATTGTTGGATGTCTTTTCTGCTTCATTCATTCATTCATTCATTCATTCGTCACAGTGTAGTAGTCAGACACCAATGAAGCTTTTCCTGTTTCATACAGTTACCGCCGCGCAGAAGCTAACCAATAACCCAGCAGATCAACTGGTTGCCGCGCTTAACAGCAACCGGACAGCTCACAAGGGATCGTCCCTCTATGATAATCCAGGCCTAGCTTGTATCGCGTTGCAGTACATTAAAGCGTACGAAGGGGAATGCAGCGCAGTAGGTGGCGGCGGTAATGCAAAGAAGCCTGCTGATACTGAATTTGCTGAGACTTTTGCACCCAACTGTGGGGTTTCTGCCTCAAGCCTCACTCCCATCACTGGTCGATTGCTGGGCTGCGAGACAAAATATGTGCCTCCATCTGAGGCCTTCTCAAGCATTCTCATGAAGAACAGCAAGAGTCTGGAGATTCTGTATGACAAGAACCACACTGAAGTTGGGGCTGCCGTGAGTGGCAGCGATGGAGGCTCACCTTACTTCTGGTGTGTACTGTTCAGCAGCGGGAAGACCAACAGCAGCTTTGCAATAGAGGGTGGTGTTGCAAAGATCATGAGGCCCGGGTGCTTCAGCGGTGCCAATGATGAGTGCAGCAGTGCTAGTGATTTGATCCGTCGGCTTAGGGTTTGGCCTTCAGCAGCTATTAGTCTGGCTGTTGCAGCCTTCGTGTTTGGTGTATAAGATTTTTTTATGTGTATCAAAAGAACTTTTACACTCAATTCCACTTGATTTTTCTAGGATGATTTGTTGTTTGTTTGTTAATCAGCTTGGCTTTTATGGTTCATTTTCTGGGTTGCTATTTGTAATACAATTATTTTCGTTTGTAAGAACGAATTGTGTGAGACACGCTTTAGGCTATCCACAATCGAAGGACTAAAAATTGAAGTCATTTGGAAATATGACATTTTAGCCTCATTGAAAATTGAAACAACTTCAATCCTAATTTATTCAATTTTATACTTTTTTGTTTATTGTTGAATAAATATAGCTTATGAATAATTATACTTATATTTTGGAATTTTCTTTATTCATGATGATTCGATATTTTGGAATTTAAACGATTTATGAAATATTTTTTTAGTTGAAATCAATTTCTTTCATCACTTTCATTGACTGTTCACATTTTCTAGTGGTTGGAATTCATTTAAAAATTTTAATATAATTTTTGTGTTTTGAATAGCAATTAGTGAAATTGCTTTGAAATGGATTCGTTGAATTTAAAAACACTAAAAATTTGAATAAATAGATAATCTAAAAATAGCAGTAAGCTACATCGAGGTGCTTTGCACGCGTGCGAGCTTGCTGCCCTATATAGACACTACATGCATGATGAGTTTTAAATTTGTACGATGCACACTCACTTCTATCCTAACATTGTCAAGTATAACAATGTTAGGGATGAAGTAAAGCGGCTCGGTCGTATTCCATGAGGCCATGGATCTACTACTACTTCATGACTAATTTACTATTTAACCTAAATGATAATTTGGGGTGTTTTAAACTACTAGAGCAACTACCGGGTGTTTTGGTTTGAGTATAGGAGAGGTACTTGGGGCTAGCTTCCCCCTAACCCTAGAAAGACTCGAGCTTGATTACAAACGTGATGTTATTTCCATTTATGATGTCAAATTCATCTTATATCGTTACAGGGGCAATGGTCATGTCTCCTAAAGCCCTCCTAGTAGGCTTCTCGGCTCAATGGTCATGCAACCAACACTAGGATGGTAAGACTTTATTCCTACGAGGGTAAACCCAAGGACAAACACAACTTCAACTCAATGGTCAAGTTCAAATCGTGTATCGATTGATAAATGTTTGTGGCTTGACCTAAGGGGATGGTCACCTCAACCTAGGCCAAGAGCTAGCACTATCCATCTCCAGTGAAGCAAAATAATGGCATAATAAAATATCAATTTGACCATTAATAGTGGGAGAGAATTCATACATTCATATCAAAACCCTAACATCATATAAAGGTTAAGGGTTCTTACCCCAAGCCCAAAGGGGATTACCCCATAGAAGAAGAGGAGGGAACCATTGTCTTCGTGAACACTAGCTGGTGGCTAGCCTTCAATCTTCAAGATGACTCCCCTTCTTCTTCTTCTTCTTCTTCTTCTTCTTCTTCTTCTTCTTCTTCTTCTTTCCTTCCTCTTTTCAAGGGAACCCTAGGTTCCTCTCTCTAACCCATAGCTATTTCTCTCTCTTCAAGAGTCAAAACCACCAAAAACCCTAAGCTCCTTGAAATATGAGGCAGTCACATCTATTTATAGACAAACAGGAATCTCGGGCAAAATTGCAACCTCTTAACAGAGATCGCGGCCACGATCTGGAAGAATTGCACACTATCATTCGACGTAGTCGTTTTGGTCTGAGATGGACGAAGGAGGGGATAGAAACTCATAATACTTTCATATGATTACACGTGTTAGAATGCATCAAAACTAAATTGAAGGGTTGTTAAATGCAGACAGAAGATGGGTCACAAGGTATGAGGAGATGACTAAAATAACATAGGAGTTCTTTATGAAGTTGTTCTCAATTGAATGTGTACTGGAGCAGGTGGAGAGAAGTGTTGCCAAACTTCCAATTCAATTCAAAATTACTGTGGACATGAACACAAAGTTGGTGACTGCGATCCTCCCAGTCGAGGTCATGAGAACTGTCTTTTCCATAGGAGCAACACAAGCACTTGACTACGATTGTTTCATAGTAGTATTCTTTAGAAGTTTTTGGCATATAGTCGGCGAGGACGTAACGAAGGTGGTTCAATTGTTCTTTCCTATCAGGCAAACTGCTGCATAACTTTAATCATGCATGGTCATCATTGATCCCAAAGGTTGACTTGGTAGAGAATATGAAGCAGCTGAGACCAATCAACTTGTGTCAATTTGTATACAAAATCATATCTAAACTTATGGAAGAGATGATGGCTTCACTACATTGGGAGGTGATGTCACATTATCAAAATGGATTCATTAGGGAACTACAAATATTCGAAAATGTACTTGTGGGGCATGAGGTGATGCACCATTTAAATTGAAAACGAAAAATGAAAAAGTGGCTGATGGGAGTGAAACTCGATATGAAAAAAGGCATACAACATAATAGAGTTGCCTTTCTTGGCAGCTATGATGGAAAAGCTTGGTTTCTACTCTCCATGATTTCATTGAATGAGACCATGTATTATGACACCATCCTTTTCTCTCATCCTCAGTTGCAAGTCATGAGATTTCTTTTGTCCAACACATGGGTTGAGACAAGGGAATCCACTATCCCCCTTGCTCTTTGCCCTCTATATTGAAGGATTTACTGCTCTAATTGAGAATGAGGAGGCAGATGGGTTGAAACATGGAATCAAATTAGGAAGGCAATTCCCCCAATTTTACACATGTTGTTTGTTGATGACTCCTATATGTTCTCAACGGCCATAAAGTACACCTATCAAAATTCGCAGTTTTCTTTAGCAAGAATGTGGATGCAAAAGGAGGCGGTCTATATGGAAAAATGACGAGTGTGGGAGAAATTGGAGTGAAAGACAAGTACTTGGGGCTCCCATCGCTGGTTAGTAGATCGAAGAAGGAGAAGTTTTGTTTTTGCAGGAAAATCTTATGAGTCGACTCTAAGGTTGGAAAATTCATTGTCTGTCACAAGCAGTAAAAGAGATGTTGCTGAAATATGTGGTTTTGGCTTGCCATCCACATATTTCTGTGTCGTAAACTCCTTAAGGGCCTATGACAAACTTTAAATATAATCATCTCACGTTTTGGTGGGGGTGAAATAAGGGAGATTTCATATGCATTGGGTTTCATGGAGACTAATTGGCGAAATTAAGGTCGGCGGAGGAATGTAATTAAGAGATTTTGAAACTTTTAATAAAACTTTGTTGGCGAAGATTGGGTGTAAAATTTTGGACCACCCTTTCGTTGTTGCTAGCTAGAATTTATAAGGGTACGCAATATAATCAGGGGAGTTTTTTGACAACAAAGTTCGGATCAACGCCTTCCTGGGGATGACATAACATCTTATACAAAAAGGGATCATTGCAAGAAGGTCTGAGATGGTAGGTACGATCAGGTGAGACGATCCTTATTGAAGATAATTCATGGATGCCACATGTGGAACAACTTAGAAAATATCCTCAGGTATTGCAAGGGCGGACTATCTCATCCCTCGTACAATAAGGTATTGGAGTCTGGAATATGGCAGTTATGCAACAACATATTCCTCAAGGCACAACAACTATGATCCGTTATTTTTTTTTCCTGTCGACGTTTCATATAGGTTAGTTTGTAATTTTACTCCCTCAATTAAAATTACTGTTAAATCATGCTACTTTGTTGCTTTTAAAAATCACGATGCAGGTCATTCTTGGAGGAGTTTAGTGAACATATAAGATTTGAGTTTATGGAAGAAGCTCTGGGCTCTGCACTGTACACCAAAGCGACACTGTTTCCTATGGAAACTTATAAGAGGTATCTTACCTATTGGTGTGACACTGTAGAGCCGTGGGGTAGCCACATCAGTGACATGCATTTATTGTCTCGTAGAAGATGAAACCCCGAGATAACTTGTTCTTCTATTTTCCTATAGCTTAGAGACCGTGGGAGGAAACTCATCTCTCAGAGGTAATAAGTTCTTTTGAATGTAGTAATGTGGTGATGTTTGGCGAAGGCTCTTGAAAGTTGAGGCGATTGAGCCATGAGAAGAATCAAAATCCTTTGTGGCTTCTGGAGGATTGGAAGTATCAAAATGTGGTATTTTTTGATGGTTTACACTACATGCCACATGTTTTGGTGATCCAATTGTAGGTACAGTTCTCTGAACTACAGGGCTTGGGAGCAGCTAGGAACACAAGGGAGAATCAGGAGGGATGAGATGCTTGCTGTTGGGGGGAGATGTTACCCATTTATGCCAATGGAGCATGATGGATGAGATGCTTGCTACTGGGGGAGATGTTACCCATTTATTCACAATCACTGTAGTCAAAATCGAATTTTAAAACTTTAAAACTTACACTTTTACTCTTCTAGGTCACCAAAACGCTTCTATGCATGATCACCATATTTATAACTAATGTAGTTAAAAACTGTGCTTTAAAACTTAAAAACTTACGATTTTATGCTTATAGATCACCAAAACGCTTTTATGTCGAAACACGCTTTTCACTATATTGTTCACAATCCCTACATTGTAGTGTTCTTCATGTTAATGGATGCTTTGATTTGGTGCCAAGGTTGGTGCTTAGGCTATGTTGTGATTGAAGGGGATGCTCAGGTAATTATAAACAAAGTTTTGGACAAGGTGAATTCGGATGGATACTAGGAGCCATTTTGCTGGAGGTTCACCCTCTTTTGCAGGATTACTCTAGTTGTAAGCTTTGTGTTGTGCTTCGGTGTGAGAATCTAGCAGCTCATCCAATACCAAAGAAGGCTCTCAGTTTATATCCAACATGTTGTTTTTGTTTTGACTTTAGTGCATAGTTGCGCTCACTGATGACACATGAAAGTATTTATTATAGACCCTCGTATTGTGACCCAAAGTGGATACATTTCCCATAATTATCATCTTAATATATTGAATTATTGCTATGATTGTTTCAAGTGTGTACTAGTAACCCTATGATTGCTTTTATATGATTGATATGCTTTTGGTAGCGTTTTTTGCATTTTAAGGGCAAAGCAACCTAGTGGGCCACTTGGAAGCCGTAGGGGACATCGAGCCCAAGTTATTGGAGCTAGGATTCGAAGACCGGACGTCAAGGAAAAAAGGCGTATGGAGCACCATTTAGGGAAGAGAAAAGGCCGTCACGACACCGTTTTGTGAGAGTCGTCCACTTCGCTAGGAATTTATTCCGAAACATCTTGATTCGCTGGCCACGTGTTTGGAGCACTCTGATTGGCCGAATGACGCATAAGTCAACCTTCCTCCTCAGAAAGCCTAATCGAAGATCTATAAATAGGGTATAGAGGTAGAGTTCGAGAGGAGGAGATGAGAGGTCAATGAAGGGTTGTTACTCTGCCGACACAGAAACCCTCCTAACTTAGAAGAGTCCACCTTAAGTGGGAGAATCAATGGGAAAAATGACGCCCTATGCCGATTTTCTCTGTTCCAGCTGCCGATTCTTGTGGCCTCATGGAGTCTTCGTTGTGAACACTTTATGGTTTGGTTTTCATATCTATGAAATCTTGTGGAAAATGAGTATCTTTTGTAAAATTAAAAGAATTATCTAAATAAAGTAATGAAATAAACACTTAATTAATTTCGTCAAAAATCCTTTTTTACTCTTTTCTCGTTTTCTCTTTTCATATATTGATCAAGGTAGTCAACCTGCGAGTTGATAAACCTCATAAAGCACACCGCAAAATTCTTAAAACATACCAGAAAACTCATGACACGCCTCTACCGTCACACTAGAAAGTGGCCAAGTGCAACCACCTACTAATGCTTAGTATAACGGGTTCAGTTCTAAATGTCAACCCGGGTCCTATGTGTGATGACTACTCTGTGAAAATCTTATTATTTAGCAGTTCTAGTTTAGTGAAGGTTTAGTTAAACTAGCAAGCAAAGCAGTGAAAGTTGTGTTCAAGTTGAGAGAGGTCACCCATATATGGTTCCCCCTAGACTGTAGTTAAGCCAGGTTGTAATTTACCAAGTTCAAGTTCAATGATAGTTATACTGCGGGAGGTTCTTAAACAGTCTGCAATCTCGACTAAAGGTCTCCAGACCTTCTCAATCTGAATTCCCAGCGGGCGACTAACCTCCACCGGAGTAAACAGATTGAGGCCCTAACGAACCAAACCTCATCTACCGAAGTAAATCCGGTACAGAATAGTGAATTGACTTCTCGACTAGAGTCGTCAATTCACTACCTTCAACACAAGGGTGCTCTATCAACCTAGACAGATACTCTCTTTCTAGGTCAAAGCAGAAACAACAGGAATTTGATCAAGATTCATGTCATTCAAGAAATCAAACCTCAATTGAATATAATCATATAACTGAATTCGTACTTGCGTTCATACAATCAGACCTAACATACAAATCTAGGGTTCTTCATAGTTCATACCCAGGTGAATGAGAAAATTTACTCCATAGAGAGAGAAGGGAAATCTCGCTCAGATGCGGAAACCATACTGTGAAGGATGAGATTCTGCTTCTGGCAATCAATCGGCACTTCTCCAAGCTCAAGTCGGGCTCCAATGGTGGTGAAGATCGATCTAGGGCACTTGGAGAATCAGATTCGTCACTCTCTCTAGGTATCAGCTTTTTCTCTCTAAAACTCAGAACACTTCAAAAGTTGGCCTTCTTTTCCTTATGAGCTAGCAAATCGTGATCCCCGGCCATAATACCCTGTCGGGTATTTTAGGTGTCCGGCCGGGGATTTCAAAACGCACAGTTTTGCGTAGGGGATTAATACCCGGTCATAGCCCCGAATACCCGATCGGGTATTTTTGCTCTCTAGTCGGGACCCCTTCTGCTTCTTGGCGTCCAAAAACGTGAATCCCGGCCTCCCTCAGCAATTTACCCGGCCGGGTATTTTTAACTCCTGGCCGGGTATTTTCCTCTTCCAGCGCCCTTCACACCAATGTCCTCCTTTTTTACTCGAAACTCGTTTCCTCGCCTTCACGTCAACGCCAAGTCCTGAAATATGACATAAACATACAACCTAGCGTGAAATCGGCTTAAAACACGAGAATCGACTCTCAAACGGCTTAAGAATAGAGGTATAAACATGTGTAATTATTGGTCTATCACCTCATATAGTATATCAAAAGTTTATTAAAGCATACTAGATCTCTCATAAATCATACCACGAGTTACACAGACCAGAAACCTTATAAACTTGAACCAATTTGTTTTTATGATATAGTAGGGTTTCACAAATTAGGATGAAAACCAAATATAGGGTAGCGAAGTTTGCCTGTTATAGGACTCAGCGAGACCCTGCCACAACCGATCAACCTGAAGGGGATTTCACCTCTTGTCCGTTTCTTTGTTAGTGGGATGGGGCTATCAAGCAAGCGTCCCACTCGACGGGAGGAATGGTTTTTATGAATCAGGCAGGGGTGGTTCTTCTGGCTAAAGGAGTCCAATTTGCTGGGATTGAAGATCCTTTGGTTGTTGAGGTCCTTTCGCTCGGGGAGACAATTCTTTGATGTGTCGTGTCTGGGTTTACGTAAATGCGATTTGAAGGGGTCGTAAAGGTGATTATTGACAAAAGCAACCAGGTCGATTCTAGTGACAGCCGGATTGGAGCCCTTCTTGACGAAGTTCTGCATTGCTTATCAAACCATAGTGGGTTCAGTGTGCGGTTTGTAGTTCGGCATACATAGTAATAAGGTAGCCCATTTGGTGGCTAAGAAAGCCTTTCATTTGTAGAGAATGCGAGTCGCTTTTTTAAATTTATAGTCTGGTTAAATTCCATGACGTAATTATCTTCTTCTAATCAATATATTAAAAAAAATTGAGTGAGTAGATAGGTACTATAATACTCTCTCGCGCTAGTTGTCCGTCGCGACTTCCTTCGTCCCCAGCAAACGACCTCAAAAAGCTTTTCCTCTGCGTATTGAATCCCAATCACCGATGATCCTCTACAATAGTTGGAAATCCATTTTTCATGTTAGGCAAAAAGCCAGAAACATGCGACTTTAGGAGAGGATTATTTCACTCTTGTGCAGCTTCGATGCTGTCCTGTCAGAGACTTCTTCAGGAGAGGATTATCTCACTCTTGCAGTCATGCAAGACCATCAAGCATCTCCGGCAGGTCCAGTCTCAGGTAACGGCCAATGGGTTTAGCCGGAGCGAACATATTGTCCAGAAAGTTATCGTGGCGTGCGGGTTGCTGAAGGAAACGGAGTGTGCCCGTAAGTTGTTCGATGAAATTCCTGTACCAAGCGTCTCTTGCTGGAATACAATGTTCAAATGCCATTACCTCAATGCTGAGCACCGGGAGGTTATTATTTTGTTCTGTCTGATGAGGAGTTTTGATATAGTGCCAAACGGTTACAGTTTTCCTGTTGTCCTGAAATCTTGTATAAAGATCAACGCTTTGAGAGAAGGTAAAGAGTTGCATTGCCTTGTGACAAAGAGTGGATTTGCTTCGAACTCATTTGTTGGCACTACTTTGGTTGAGCTGTACTCGAATCGGAATCTAATTGAAGCAGCTTACAAGATTTTCTGTGAGATGCCGGAAAGGAATGTGGTTGCTTGGACTGTGATGATCAATGGCTACATTTCCTGCCATGACATCATTGCTGCAAGGAGGCTCTTTGACCTGGCTCCGGAGCATGATGTTGTGATGTCGAATACAATGATCTTGGGTTACTTCGAAGTAGGAGACATGATAAGAGCACGGGAACTTTTCGATAAGATGAGTAGAAAGGATCTCATGTCCTGGAATACCGTACTCAATGGGTATGCAAACAATGGCGATGTTGAGGCTTGTGAGGCATTGTTCGAGAAAATGCCGGAGAAAAATATTTTTTCATGGAATGGACTAATTGGTGGTTATGCACATAATGGGCGTTTCCCTCAAGTGTTGACGACATTCAATAGAATGCTTGCAGAGAACAAAGTCAAACCGAACGAAGCGACATTGGTGATGGTGTTATCTGCGTGTGCACGATTAGGTGCTCTAGTTCTAGGCAAGTGGGTGCATATTCAAGCCAAGGCTAATGGATATAGTGGAAATTGTCGTGTTGGGAATGCTCTTATTGACATGTACGCCAAATCTGGAGCCATGGAAAGTGCAATTGATGTATTCAGAAGCATGAAAAGGAAGGATTTGATTAGCTGGAACACCATGATTTGTGGTTTAGCAACGCATGGTCATGGAGCTGATGCCTTGAATATGTTTAGTGAAATGAAAAATGCTGGAGAAAAACCAGATTCAATCACCTTTATAGGAATCCTGTCTGGCTGTGCACATATGGGTTTCGTAGAGGATGGATTCTCATATCTCAAATCAATGATTGATGATTACTCAATAGAACCTCAAATTGAGCATTACGGGTGCATTGTAGATTTGCTAGCAAGAGCCGGTCTTCTAGCTCAGGCTGTGGATTTCATTGTCAAGATGCCTAAAGAAGCCGATGCTGTCATGTGGGCTACTCTGCTTGCGTCTTGTAGGGTATACAAAAATGTTGAATTTGCTGAATTGGCCCTTGAAAAGCTTGTTGAATTTGACCCCAAGAACCCAACAAACTACGTGATGCTATCAAACGTCTATGGTGATATTGGTAGATGGAAAGATTTGGCCAGACTGAAGGTTGCAACAAGAGATACTGGATTCAGGAAGTTACCAGGATGTAGCTTGATTGAGGTCAATGATGTTGTCTCAGAGTTTTATTCGCTTGACGAGAGACACCCTGACAAAGAGCAGATCTATGAGTCCTTAAAGGGATTGACCATGCTCTCGAGGCTGTATGGTAATATTCCAGAAGGGGATACTGATATTGACTAGTATATGCGGGGAGAATAGTGGTGATATATTTGAAACATTGCAAGTATGTTTTCCAGACTACTGAGGTAAGAAAAGTGTACTATGTCTTGGGATCTTCCTGAATGTGCCATTTGCTTCCCTCTTACTGCGAAAATGATTAAATCAACGATGACTTGGCTTCTTCCTAAAAATGAGTACAGCTGTTGCAAGTATAAAGAGACCAAGCGCTAGATTCTGTGATCGATTGTCATCATGAAGTCAAGAATCATGTTGGGACAATTTTGACGAAGTTTTGTTGCAAAGTGGTGGGCCGTATAGTTTTCAGGACTAGTGGATTGGGAGATAAGAAGCCTGATAAGAGGATGCAACGTCATGAGAAGTATACAACGTGGAATTACGTCGTCTGAGAGAAAAGGAGAATGCTATTGTTAGGGAAATGTCCCTTTAAGAGTGGCACAAAAAGAGGGGTAGCTCAGGGGTGACGGGGTAAGAGGAAACCCAAAGCAGATCCGATTTTCAAAAGGGGATTGGAGAACGAGCAAATGGTCCGATTCAAAAAGGGGACTGGAAAAGGAGTAGTGGTCCGATTCAAAAGGCGGAATGGTGAAGCAGATCTGATTTTTCTTGGGTCGCAAGATTAATTTATGTTGCTTTGTTAATTAAAGGTTCACGAACCAAGAGAATTGAGTGATGGTACTGTTAATTGTTGCTGATGCTTCTTCCGTAGCCTCACCATAATCATGTCCAAGTTTAAATCCTGCCCCTAGTGGTACTGTGAATGCTGCAACAACACCTCCTGACAATCGCCCTCCTGTGACACCTGCTACCAAAATGAAGAGAAGAACAATGAAGCTAAGGTAAGACGTTTAGACCCAGTTTACCAAATTTAAAGAGGGTGATGACGTGATGTCTAAGTGTAATTTGTGTGTTAAGGTTTAATTTGGTGATACAACAACCAATCGAACCAGTGCTTTAAGATTTCATAGGCTTTCCTGCAATGAACAACTATTTTATCAGAAATAGCAGTTGCTGAATCTGAAACCTGGTCAAGATGGGGATGGAAAACTTGGTAGGAGTTTTAAGAGAAAATTAGAAAGGTTGTAGTGTGCATGATTATTATCAATTAGGAGCCTTTTAGAGTAGTTAGCAGTGAAGGGCTTAGGCATTTGATGGCAACTGCATGTCCTAGGTTTCGGATACCTTCTAGAACTACTATTACGAGGGATTATTTTAAGTTTATTTTTATATGAAAAAGGATCTACTGAGACAATCCCGTAGGAAATTTGATGGAAGGGTTTCCTTAACTGCAGACACTTGGACATCATTACAAAACATCGACTACGCGAGTCTTACTGGCCGTTGCATAAAATGTTGACTGGAAATTGAAGATCTTGAATGTATGCACAGTTTCTTCTCATAAGGGTAAGGATATAGGAGAAAGTTTTGAAATTTGCTTACGTCATTGGGATACTGGCGGTGGATAATATCCTTCAGCACATGATGTGGCAGTAGAGTATTTAAGAGAGAAACTTCTATTTCATACGGAAAACATATAATCAATTTAATTTTCGGTGATGGTTTGGAGGAGCATCATCCTTCATTAAGAGGAGTTCAAGAGGCTGTCAAGTAACTCAGGTCATCTCTTTCTAGTATGGAAATGTGATTCTAATTTAAGGGCCGATGATATAGAGTTGAATTGTGAATCATGACCTAGCTAATAGTTTTTTTTTATATATAATGGCGATATGACCTAGCTAATAGTTTCTGCTGTAGTAGAAGTTATAGCAGTTTATGATTTGAGGTTAGTAGTTTATGTTCTGTTAGAATGCTTATATTCAAAGTCAGGCAAATGAGTTTTGTTTCACACTAAATCATGGCAGCTGAATCTGTTTGATGTTGGTTTCCTTTTGACCGTATTATGTATGTTTTTCATGGCAGTTGGACTCTTCCCTTGTGTGATAAATTCAGTTGGATGTACAATGGAAATGGTAATTTTCATCTCCTCGTTTCTAGAGTTTGCGTCTTGAATGAATGGTGGTTCTCCTTGGGTCTAACTATGCCACTTGATTTTTTCTATGTAGATGGAAACATTGCATCTGAATGAGTATTCTTTTGTTCCTTGTCCCCTTCTTTTATCTGACTGAAGCAACCTTGGTCACCTGTCTTTACTCGTAATATTTTTATGTTCAATATCAATCCGAAAGCTGAGATTGATCTTCGTAGGTTATGTAGATGAATGTAGTTTCAGCCACATTCTCCGAGTTTCCAGGTAGAGGCGCTGTGCACTGTTTTTGGGCTCTTCTGTTATGATGTATTCTTATTATGAAACTATTTTGCTTCCAGAATTTGCAGGGTGCACTTGCTTTAGAAGAAACACTTTATCAAGGTATCCCGATTGCCGAGTGAAAAAATATGTTTTTTCAAGTCGAAACTATTTTTTATGGATGTGAGGGACCATTTCTGCACATACCAGACCTTGAGTTAAGCATGTTGATCGTTGCTCTGGAGTTAAGAACCAAATAATTTGATCAAGGGTGTTATTTTTAATGATCCGGTGATTAACTTGAAGCAAAATTTATATGCTGAAAGTTTACTGGGTTAATGACATCCAATGATTTGTTCTTATGAAACTGTGATGATGTTATTCCTGAACTTGTACACTGCCTTTTCTCCTTACTGCTTCAATCCAATGATCACTGATTAAATTTTCTGAAATGTTGTCATAATTTGTTGCTTACTTATGAATCCGACCAGGTTTTGTTTTGTCTCTTCAGTTGAGACAGAAGGCTCTCTATATTAATGTGGTTGTGACTTGCAAAGCATCTCGACCATGTCTATTACAGCAGGACAGAAGTACCTAAGAGCGCGAGAGTAGACCCTGACTTAGTAAGCCGCTCCCTTTCCTGTCACTGAACCTCTTATTATTGCTAAGCTTGCGTTTGGCGAGTGATTTGCTTGTTGGTTCTTGGGTCTGTTATGATTTTGGGATCAAATCTGTACGTGTGCCAATGTTAGAGTAGGATGCACTTTAGGTGGGGATGCCAAAATGAGAGGCTTTAATTATGGAGTGGGGAGGGGGGTTCAATTTCGAACTGGGTTGAAAGTGATAGTCATCATGGGCATGGCTGAGTTGAAAGTAGTTTATGTGAACTAGAATAAGGGTTGAAATTTTTTGGCTGTGCTCTTGCAGTCTCAGTATGCATATTATACACTAGTATTTGCATGTCAAACACTCTCTTGTTGTTCCTAGAGTACAGTTTAGCTAAGACTTCTATGGAGACTGATTTGGTTCATGATGTTCTGATCTCGGGGAAGATATGTTTCAGTTCATGATTTGTTAATTATTTAGGAGCAAAATTCAGAGTGAATTCTTTGCTTTAATTACTATTTGTGATGTCTTAGCTTTCACTATTGTCAATTTAGTTTAACTGTCTAAGATTGAAAGTGAAGTTTCTGTTTGAACGTAGCCTTCACAGCATTTCTGTTAGGCTTGATATGTGTCATTACGATTTACGATGGCTTAATTTGATCAAGGGTGTTGTATTTAAAGCTCTAGTGAAATAACTTTCGGTTGAATTTATATGCTGCAACTTTACGGGGTTCTTGAGGTTTAGTGATATGTTTTATGTGTATGGAAATTGTCACATATACTACATTTCTTCCAACAAATAAATATATAAGATCATGAAGTACATGCAATTTCTTAAGGAATTTTATTTCTCTCTAGTATTCAAAATTATCGATGAATTCCTCACAAGATTAAAATGACATACTTTTTCCTGTGTTGTGATACCTTAAACTTGGAAAACAACAAACTTAATGAATCGGCAAGAATCACTAACACAATTTTGTTTTGGAAAGAATACAAAAAACAAGTTTTGATTTTGGCAGAGTTCCGATACCTCTAAAATTTGTTGAAAATTTCTCACATCATCTACATAAAACAAGAGAGGGTTGGTGCTATTTATAGAAAATGAAGAAGTTTTGGTGGTTAAGTTTAAATCGTTGCTCCGTTAAAAAATGTCCAACCATTGCATCAGTTTGTGCCATGATAGTTGAACTAGTGGTTCATTTCAACTGCCACATTTGTTTGGTTTGGTTATGGCTGGTTACACAAACAAACTGGATTGATTACCAAAATTGTTAATCAAAACAAATCGATCGAATCTTAGGCCTTCTTCCCACGTCTCACCAATATAGTCTTTCCAAAGTTTCTATTGGCTCCTTCACTTTTTATATTAAATAATATAATTTTATAATTTATTTTTTATTTTTAAAATGATATAAATGAAGGAAAACTATATTTTCTGAAATAAAATTAAAATATGGTAAGGATAATTTTGTATTTTCAAAACAGCTTTTCGCAGAAGTTCCAAATCGGAGCTTCTGCTTTTATGTTATATAAAAGCGCTTTTCGGCTTTTCAAAAGCCGAGCTTTTAGAGGTGTTTGGCCCTGCTTTAGCTTTTGAAGCCGAAAAGCACTTCTAAAAGCCAGGCCAAACATAGGCATAGTATTTCCAAAGTTTCTATTGGCTCCTTCTCTTTTCATTCCTATTCATAACATTCAAAATCCCAACAATCCCCCACATGGATAATTATGGGTGTTCAAATGGTTAGCATGGTAATTACCAAACCAAACAAGCCAAAATTCTATTAACCATGGAATACAATATCATAACCAAATCGTCCAAACTAATGCAACAACCAAATTAACCGAACTAAAGTTTAATTGGTTTGGTTAACCGGATTAACCAATATAACATCACATTATCATTAAGTGGAATTTTTTAGTTAATGCATCAATTCACAATTTATATGACGAATAAAACATTACAATGAACACATAGTTATAGTTAACCCTTACAGAAATACATGCAACTAGTACAATAATCTTACAGTCAATAGAAGTATTCACCTAACAAAAATATATGTTAATAGTATGGAGTTAATGAAATGTTGTGATTGTGTGAATTGAATTAGTCTCTTAGTAATTATCATAGGGTGAAAAGACCTTCTTTTTAAGTTTTCATCTAATATATTGTATGAGTTTTTATCTAAATTGGGTGTTCATCGATCAATGATCTACACTCTACAAATACAGATATTCACTATAGGAACAATATTGAGCTTTATTGTTGATGAGCCTAAAAGGAAAAAAAATGTTTGGCTCTTGAGTGGTTATGTCAAGTAATAAGTATGTGTATATAATGTATATTAGATATATGAATAATTACTTAATTGGTTGATTTTGTTGATGGTTATGAGTGCCTGAAACCAAACCACCTAAACCAAACAAGCTAATTTTTTTAACCAAATCAAATCAATTATGCAAATTAACCAAACCAAATTAATCAAATACTACCAGTTAAAATGATTACCACGGTAACCACACCGTTTGAACACCCCTATGGATAATGCTCAATTTGAAAACTATGCCCAAAATTGTGTGATTTTCACCTAAGAATTTTAGTTGCATTGGGATTGGAGGGTTTCCCTTTGAATCTTGCCTTGTGAAAATATATCGAGTATACTCACCAATTGGTAGATGTGATATCTTTGAATCGTCGTTTTGTTTATATACTACAAAAACATATGTCACATAGTCAACTCTTGTATATTCAATGGTTCTCGTTGTTGTGTTCATTTTACCCATGAACAACGCATGATTTAATGAGTGCTTAGAGAACTAGCATTCTTTTATTTCCCTTGAAAAGACTCTACTTCACACTCATATAGGTGACTTCCAAATGTGTATTCCAAAAATTCACTATTTGATCACACCACGTAAATTTGTAAACCATTATGTTGAAAATTTTCTCATTATGAGAATGAACTTTTGAATAATTTGATAATTTCGAACCATCATTCACAACTTTTTTTTTTCCGAACCTAGAGATTGGGTATGTTAATCCTACTTCGATAGATTTATCGCCATAATCATTTATTGTAGGCTAAATTTTCATTCTCTTCATGTGTTTGTCATGCTATGAAATAAAGTGTGGGGTAAGCCCAACGCGTGAGACCTATATTCATTGCATAAAAATGAGTTTTGGAAGATATACCAGTTGAGTTTCGAAGCCCCGGTTCGATACTTGATCCTCGCTAGTACAAGTAAATTTTACACCTGTCGAATGGTTGTCAATTTGAGGATGTGCTTTGAGGGCACATATAAAGCTTCCGACACCCCTTAATTTCATTGACCATCCACACGAATTGAGGAAAAAGAGTTAAATAAATACTCTGACTAATGCAGAGATACAAAAATTACTCTTGCTCAACTAATAAGAGTGTAATGCTCTAGCAAGCAAGCTCTTCACACACGAAAAATTGATTAGAGAATCAAGAAAAATAAAAAGAGTGATTGTTGGAAGGCAAAAAGTGCTAAACCGGTGTGTCGAAAGATTGGTTGAAGCATTCTAAAGATAGAAGTCGTTTTTCAAAAGCCTGTATGTGTTTTGAGACTCTGTTGCATGATGCGTAGTTTGTGATTGCATTGAATTTCCAATTATTCGTGCATGTTGATGTAAATATAATTCTAATGTGTTATTGTATGATTATGGATAGTGTTTGCTTGAGGACAAACAAAGTTCAAGTGTGGAATTTTTTTTTATAAACCTAAATTATTGTGTTTTCAAGTCTCTATATTTGATATATTTCTCCTTATATATGCATTTTTAGCAGCTTTTATTATATTTCATATAAATATCGTAAATATTTACACAAAATGCATAAGTTAGAACTTGAGTGTCTTTTTGTATTATTTTACGCCTTTTTGGTTATTTTGTGCATTTCAAGGATACAATTATACTCAATCTATCTCAACCACCTTATATTTCTAGATATACATGTGTGACTTCCTTAACAATCTGGTAGTGATGAGTGTTTTCATAGTAAGACCTCAAATAAAATCAAAGAGGCAACCCTAAGACACAAAAGAACCTCGTGAGTAGAGTTGGTGACGAGCAATAAAGATCCAAAGCACAAGCTTAGTGGGTCTTATCAACAAATCAAGTACACGATACTAAACCCATATATCTTTCATACTATATGTCTTTGAAGTTTGAATGTTGTTTTACTCTATTCTTATACGAGTAAACCTTGTCAGTATCCAGAGTAGTTTCACCTAGAACTGGTAGTGATCTTGATTCTAGGATGTTTAAACAATAGAATAGATGGATTACCCTCTTTGATTAATAACTTAGATAAGCTTTCTAATAATTTGGAAGAACTCACTCTAAGATTGATTAAAATTGAAGACTTGATCTTAAGGATAGAGCTGTCAAAATTGAACCCGACTCGACTAACCCACCCGACCCACCACCCGTCCGTCACCCGATTTGACAAAAAATCAATCACCCGAAGCCCGCCCGTAACCCGAAACCAATTGACCCTAATCCGATCAACCCATAACTCGATGAACTCGTTATCCGATCTAACCCATAACCCGACCCATCTATAACCCGAATGATTCATAACCCAAATAACCCGTAACCGAACCCAACTCGAATAACCCATTTGACCCGAATGCCTGTACAATGATTACATTATTATATTTTTAAATTTATCAAGAAAGTATTGTTGTTCTCATAATAATTGAAAATTATTTGAAGTATTGATGGTATAAATTGAGATTTTTTCTTAAATATTTAATTTTCAAAATAATAATATGTGAAATATCTTTTCATTCATTTTTTTATTTTATGAAATTCAAAGGATAAATTTTTGAAGATAATAGGAAGAGTTAGACACAAATTCGTATCTCCTCCACCCAAAACTATATTAAAAAAATCAACTCTTGAAAATCAATGAAATTCCCAAAATCAATGAAATCAATGATCCCTATCAAGATATACAAGTGGATAGTTTACCCTTTTTACTTCATTCTCAACTTTTTACTGACTTTATTTATTTTTTATAAATTAATAAATCGACGATTCGAACTAGACGATAATATCATATTTGAGCGAACCATTGTTCGACTCATGAGTTTTAGGATGAGATGTTACCGTGAATATATAAAAAATTGTGAAGATATATAAGTGGGTGATTCGGAATGATGTTCATAAGTATTCGTGAAATAAAGAGACATACATCTAGTTCATACTATATTTAATTAAGACGATTCATTTCAAGATGTATAAACATATAATCTACCTTTTTTACTTCATTCTCAAATTTTTACTAATTCAATTTTTTTATAAATTAATAAAATAAGTGAATTTACAATCTCTCACCATAAACAAATAAATTATAACCAACAACAAAGCTTTTATATACGCTATTTTATTTATATTTAGTTTTATAATAACATAATGGATATTTAATTTTTATGTGTAAAGTATTATCATATTATCATTTTCTTAAATTTTGTATCATTACCTACAATTTATATTCATATATTGATAGTTTGTAAAACATTATTTTCTGTTAAGAAGCAAATGATCCAATGGGTTGACCCGGCCGAACCCGAATTAACCCGCAATCCAATAAACCCGTAATTTGATGCACCCATAACCTGACTCGATCCGTAACCCAATTGACTAGTGACCTGATTGACTCGTAACCCAATTGACCTGCAACCCAATTAAACCCGATTCAAATTGAAACCAACCCGATTGAACTCGCAACCCGATTGAACCCAACCCAGTTGGACTCAATCCGAACCTGACCCAACCCACCCAATTGACATCTCCACTTAAGGAGATGACAGATCTAAATTCATATCACAAGAGGATAAAGTTAAGCCATAATCGCAAAGGAGAAGGATGTGAGTGATCTTCGACCTCGTCTAGAGACCTTCTTCAACATTGACACAAGAGGTGGTTTATCACTTTTGCTAGACTTTGGGGGAATGGATCCGGGGAAAGAAGAGTGATGGTGGTGAGTGGTGACTATGTTTTATCACAGAAACGATTTTTTTTTGGTGGGATTATCGCAGAAGACGATGGAGCAACGCTGTGATGTTTTAATTAGATTTTACACTTTGTTTATTGTTTTAATGACATGAAAAGGAGTCACAAAAAATGGGATGAAATTTTGGATGTGAGTCACCACATCAATATTACTAGGCTTTGTGTAAACAGTTAACACTAAATGTTGAAAATTTGGTTGAACCGGACTAACCAAGTCAAACCGGTTTTGGGTTGGACCGACCAATCGGTTTGGTATTAGACCAACCGAACTGATATTCTAATTCCGTGAAGGGACACATCCCTTTGGCCTAGTGGGGGTTGCATTATTTTATGGATAAGGATAACCTTATGGATAGAGGCAACCCTTCATATGGATAAGGATAACCTTTCATATGGATAGAGGCAACCTTTCATATGGATAAAGGCAACCTTTCGTATGGATAAAGACAACCTTTCATGAAACAATGCATGGATTCGGCCCCTATAAATATGTGTGGGGTGGATGATGCCACATACCATCAAACATATTCTTCTTCTTTCTTCCAAAAATTTCTAAGTATGCTTTAGTGTTCTTGAGCCTGGAACCTAAAGTGGTGATAGTTTTATCCTCGGGAGAAATTTCCTGTAACCCTAGGCTTGTTGAGGGTGGAAATATTCTTTTCGGAAAATGAACATTGTTCACGACTCTATCACAATCATGGTCACCCGATCTCGGGCAATCGTACGTGTACCCTCCTCCCTAAAAGTCCCAACAATCGAAAAGAATACTTTCCGGTACGATGGCTCAAACCGCTCTTTACAAGAAACCGGTTCCGGTCTATGGAATTATGAGAATGTTCGATGATGGGTTTTTCATCGATGGCAGTAGAAGATGGGTTTTCTTCGTACTTATCTCATGATGTATTCCATATCCGGAAGGTAACTTGGAAGAGGGATGATTCAAAGATGAGGAAGAAGGAGAATGATTCGTAAAATGGAGAAATAGAAGAATGAAAATTGCCTTTGGGTAGGTCACATACTCAATGGTTAATTAGTCTAATTCTCTATTCGACATTTACGAAGTTCTAGATAAATTTGGATTTGTCTAGTGGTTTGGTGGTGTGATTTTGTCTAGTGGTTTATGTTATTTTAAACCAAGAAGACAAAATTGTATATACAATGTTTGATGATTCTGGTAATAGAGTCGTTGTGTTTGTATGTAGATGACATATTTATCTTTGGGACCAATCAGGGATAAGTAATTTTGTCAAGTGGTTTATGTTATTTTAAACCAAAGAGACAAAATGTGTATATAATTTATGATGATTTTGGTAATGAAGTCATCGTACATTTGTATGTATAAGATATGCTTATCTTTGGAACCAATAAAAGATAAGTGAACTTTGATAAAAAGTTGTTATTTCAATTCTCCATGAAGGACATGGGGGAGGCAAATGTGATTCTGTGTATTGAATCAAGCGGAACGACAAGAAAAAGTCCTTCTCTCAATTTTTCTGCATGAGAAGGTACTTGCATAAAATCCATAGTAGGAATTATAGTGAGTTAAAGACCCCAATGGATCCAAGTATGGAACTTATGGTTAATACTGGAAATCAGTTTTACAACTGGAGTATTTCATGTCAAATTGGGGGGTTCAATGTATGCATGACTTGCATGATATCGCATATGCTAGATATCGGTACATGATGAATCATAGTGCTCATCATTTGAAATGAAGTGAGGTATGTACTAAGATATGTCAAAGGCACACTGTATTGAGTTATAGTGGCTTTCCATAAATTTTGGAAGGATTTATTGATGTTAGTTGGATTTCTCATGTTAAAGGTGATACTTCAACATTGAGATGAGTCCTCTTGTTTGGGAGAGGTGCCATATTTTGGGCCTCTAGAAAGCAAACTTGCATTACTAAGTTTCACTATGGAATCAAAGTTTGTGGTCTTGGTTTCTCTTAGAGAAGAGACATAATTGTTGAGAGGTTTGGTTTATGACATATATTTATGGCCTAACCAATCTCATCTATTACTATGTTTTGTGATAGTAATGCTAATTTGGCTAAGACATATAGTCAAGTGAAAATGACAAGTACAGTCATGTAGGAGTGAGGCACGGTAAAATCTGTGAACTGATCATTCATAGAGTTGTGTCTAGACAGTATGACCAGACTCGAAATAATTTGGTTGGTCATTTGACGAAGTGGTTAACTAGTGACTTGGTGATCAAGTATGTGAAAGGGATGGGTTAAAGTCCATATAATTTCTGGTAATGGGACACCCAATTCCCCTCTAATACAACGTTAGAGGCTGAATTCAATGTGGAAAGCTTATTATCAGAAATTGAAGCACACAATTTTTCATCACGAGGTATGTGCTTGTTATCCTGCATGAGAGAAGAGGATGAAGTTCAAAACTTCTTAATTGAATCTTTGAAAAAGTGTATTATGCGGGTACACGAATAAGAGATTCAACCTACGTAAGCATGAAGTGTAGCCGCTTCAAGAAACCCGGACTTTGGTTTCGTGTGCGCTTATGAGAAGGATTGGACACATGGAGGATAATAGTGTCAAGGCGCTTAGAAGTTTTGAAACCTTAAGTGTATATTATCTTCGAATATTCATATGAGTCAATGGGTTCAATCGTTACCGACACCCTTTGTATTCGAGTATTCGTCAAGTGTAATATACTAAGGTGAAAATTCAATCGTCACGACATTTTCATTTATGCTTAAGTTTTGTTGGAAGAATGTTGTGATTTTAGTGAATTCTATGAATACACTAAAATGAGGGAGGAATGTTGGAAATTTGGTTGAACCGGACTAACCAAGTCAAACCGGTTTTGGGTTGGACCGACCAATCGGTTTGATATTAGACCGACCGAACCGATATTCTAATTCCGTGAAGGGACACATCCCTTTGGCCTAGTGGCGGTTGCATTATTTTATGGATAAGGATAACCTTATGGATAGAGGCAACCCTTCATATGGATAAGGATAACCTTTCATATGGATAGAGGCAACCTTTCATATGGATAAAGGCAACCTTTCATGAAACAATGCATGGATTCGGCCCCTATAAATATGTGTGGGGTGGATGATGCCACATACCATCAAACATATTCTTCTTCTTTCTTCCAAAAATTTCTAAGTATGCTTTAGTGTTCTTGAGCCTGGAACCTAAAGTGGTGATAGTTTTATCCTCGGGAGAAATTTCCTGTAACCCTAGGCTTGTTGAGGGTGGAAATATTCTTTTCGGAAAGTGAACATTGTTCACGACTCTATCACAATCCTGATCACCCGATCTCGGACAATCGTACGTATACCCTCCTCCCTAAAGTCCCAACACTAAATGCTCAATAAACAGAGTCCAAAATGTTGTCCTATTATTATTTTCTCTAAAATTGACATTATTTGCAAAGTTAGGATATTAATAATGGTTTGCTGTAACTTTTTAACACGTGTAAGTCTGTGAAAATAGATGAGTGATGAGCAACCTAAATCAAATAAGTTTGGAAAAAAAAAAAAAAACCTTCTCTCTATCGTGGCGAGTGGGAGAGTAACCGTCGCCGTCGTGCGCTCGCCGTATCCGGCCACTACACCATCGTTTCCCGCCGGCAACGGGTGTGGAACGATGGGGGTTATAAAGCCACTAAGGTGGGCTACGCGTTCTCTATCGCCAATTCGAAAAGCCTTGATCAATTGCTTACGATTTTGTAGAAATCCCTTTCTCTCATCTTCGCGTTCTGGTGAAATGGCAGGTGCTCATGCAGTGGTTTTTGGGGATGCAGATGTCGTTGCTGGAGTCGATCGCAACGATCTATCTCTACTGGGTAAGGTGATTGGCGCCACTCCACCGATTCGCCATCTCCAAACTACGGTTGGGCGGTTATGGGGGTGCCGCGGTGGCGTGTCAGTTCTGCCGGCTGCGGAAGGCCTATTTCAATTTGTCTTTCCTTCGGTGACCGATATGGACGCAGTGCTGAAGCAATCGCCGTGGTTCCTGCCCAAATACCTGGTCAACCTGGCACCTTGGGTGGAGGTTACTCCGACGGTGGCTGACCAGCTCTGGAAAGTCCCCCTCGACTTGCAATTCTGGGACGTTCCACCCCAGTGCTGCACTAGAAAGATGGCTTCTCTCCTGGGAATGGCTTTGGGGAAGAGCGACTCGGCGGAAGTGCACCGCATCCTTGGCTCCGGAGAACTATACCTCCGCGCGAGGGTTTGGCTGGATGGTCGGCTCCCCTTGCCGGTTTCGGTCCCTGCAGCTCATGACAAGGGGGGAATAGGGCCATTCACGGCGGCTATTACCTACAAGAGACTTCCCCAATTCTGCTACTTGTGTGGTGTTCTAGGCCACATTGGGCAACAATGTCCCAGACGTGATGAGCTTGCTGGCGCAGAGACACCTTATGGCAAACACTTGATCGCGACCAAATCTGGCCCCAAGGTGAATGAGCGATCTTTGCTCACCCGGAAGCAGTACACATGGGTACGCCAGGACACTGCTGCGGCATCGACACAGGGGAAGCGACCTGCTCAACGTCCGGGGCTGCTGAACAAGACAACACAGGGACGGCTGACCTGGTCTGCTGATGGGGATTCAAGGCCTCTCTTGCTTACTGGGGATGTCCCTAATCATGAGCCAGCACTCCTCATGGACAGGGAGGTGGAGAAACAGACCACTCCTCCCGTGATCAGGCACAGGGAGATTCTGACCGAGCCTGACGATGCGGCCAAGCAAAAGAAAGCTCGTTTTGAGCCGATGGACACTTCAATTGCCAATGTTGATCGTGATGGGGTGGAGGCGACCAGCCCGAACTGGTCCCACCCGGCGCCATGAGTATAATTGCTTGGAATTGTCGGGGGCTCGGCTCGCCCTTGACGATTCCTTCTTTGTTTGGAGCCGTGTGTCGATTCTCACCCTCTGCCATTTTCCTTTCTGAAACAAAGCATGATGATGACTATGTAAATAAAAGACTCCTGCGTCTCGGGTTTCCGTTTGTCCATTGCGTGTCCCCTGTTGGCTTAGCCGGCGGATTGGTAGTAGCCTGTTCTCCTAGTATTCAGTGTCGGGTAGTAGGTCAGGCTGAGTTCTTCTTGTTTGTGGAACTTCAGCATGTAGTTTGGGGTTTGGTTGCAGTCCTCTTTGTTCACCTTAACAATGATGTACATATCCGCCAGCATCAGTTTAATGAACTTTCTGTTTTGCTTTCGTCTTGTGCATTGCCTAAAGTCGTCATAGGCGACTTTAATTGTCTCCTTCATTCAGCCGAGAAGATGGGAGGACGGCCCCCCTCCTTCCAAGCGATGGAGTCCTTCCGTGCCTTTCTGGATATTGCTGGTTTGCTTGATGTAGGGTTCAAAGGCTCGCCATTCACATGGTCTAACCGGCAGGGCCTCTCCACTCACATTTTAGAGCGGCTAGATAGAGCATTAGTCACTGACAATCTCATGTCTCTGTGGCCTCTTATGCAGGTTTCCCATCTCTCAGATCTTGGCTCGGATCACAGGATCATTCTGCTGCAACTAATACCTGGAGCAGGGAAAGGGAAGCCTAGGTTCCATTTTGATCGCAGATGGTGTTCTAACTCGGATGCTCGTGATATTATCTTTGGTGAATGGCAGGTACCAGTCCAAGGAACCCCTCAATTCCAACTGTTCTCGCGATTTAAGGCAGTGAGGCACCGTCTTGTCGAATGGGCAAGGCTGGGCACTACAAATTCTGCCCGTCTAATCAGGGAGCTTAGGTCTGCCATTGAAGCTGAACGGGACGCACCAGCAGTGCAATGGGATGTGATCCAAGGCCTCGAAACTCAACTTGCAGCAGCATATCTTCAAGAGGAAGCATATTGGAAGCAAAAATCCAGAAACACTTGGCTACAACTCGGTGATGCAAACACAAACCATTTTCACCTATCCACTACTCAACGACGACGGCACAATCACATTGAAGTGCTGCAAGATGAAGATGGGACTCGGCATTTTGAGGAGGCTGGAAAAGGCAATATCTCAGTGGGGTTCTTTCAACACTTATTTACGTCTAATGGACTCCAGCCAAATTTCCTGGTTAATGCGTTGGGGATCCAGCCGAAGATTGACCACGCCCATAACTCCTTCTTGACTGCCCCTGTATCAAGAGATGAGATTAGAGTGGCCGCGTTCAGCATAGGACCCGGGCAAGCCCCGGGTTCGGATGGGTTGACCGGTGCATTTTTTCAGGCGTACTGGGACATTATTGGAGATTCAGTCTGCAGGGCAGCTCTTTCCTTCTTCCGAACAGGTCGTCTACTGCAGAGTTTCAACCACACGATTATTACATTAATCCCCAAGGTCATTAATGCTGAGTTGATGAAGCAAATGCGCCCGATCAGCCTGTGCCAGGTCTTCTACAAGATCATCTCCAAGATCCTCACCTCCAGACTGAGTGTTATCCTGCCTGGTGTGATCTCCGACTCTCAGAATGGGTTTATCAAGGGCCGAGATATTTCTGATAACATCCTTATTGCGCAGGAAGTTATGCAATTCTTAAAGACGAAGAGTTCTGGAAGGGATAGGTGGATGGCGCTCAAATTGGACATGGAGAAAGCATACGACCGGGTCGAGTGGGAGTTTCTCTTCGCAGTAATGGAGGCACTGGGTTTTGGTTCACAGTGGATGAAATGGATAAAAGCATGCGTCACTACAGTCTCGTTCACTGTTCTGCTCAACGGCAATGAACATGGATACTTCAGACCGCAACGGGGCATTCGGCAAGGTGACCCCCTTTCACCTCTGCTTTTCGCCATTTATACTGAGGCATTCTCCACTCTGCTTCGTAATGCGATAGAGCTGCAGCAACTACATGGATTGAAGGTCCACAGGCTAGCACCAACTATCTCCCATCTGTTCTTCGCAGACGATACCTATCTGTTTTTGCGAGCAACAACGTCTGAGTGTGATAATCTGATCCAGTTGTTGCGGCCTTTTGAGGAGGCTAGTGGGCAGCGCATAAACCTCCAAAAATCCTCAGTCTGCTTTAGCTCTAATGTCAATGATCAGGAGAAGAACCTATTGGCGAATATACTTGGCATCTCCTCCGTTGGGCCCCTCGACAAATATTTGGGACTTCCGGCTCAAATACAGCGTTCCAAAGTACAGACATTCCAATATGTTGAGGATAACCTTGCTGCCCGTATTCAAAGTTGGCGATCCAAGTCCCTATCCCTAGCTGGTAAAGAAGTGCTTCTCAAGGCTGTTGGTTCTGCAATGCCGGTGTACACTATGTTCTCATTCCGCCTCCCTTCAACAACCTGCCGCAGACTTAACAGCCAGCTTGCTAGGTTTTGGTGGGCTGGGCAAGACAAGGAGAGGGGAATGCATTGGATCTCCTGGCCAGCCATCTGTGTTAGCAAATTCCACGGGGGGCTTGGTTTTAGGGACTTCGATCTTTTCAACGTAGCTATGCTTGGAAAACAGGCGTGGAAGTTATTGATGTGCCCGGATTCTCTACTCGCAAGAATCTACAAAGCTCGGTATCATCCGCACTGTGACTTCCTCTCTGCTCCAACTGGTTCCCGGCCATCTTGGGCCTGGCAAGGAGTGCTTGAAGGGCGGAACCTACTAAAGCAAGGATTGAGATGGCAAGTAGGCTGTGGGTCATCAATTCGCATCCTCGAAGACCGCTGGCTGCCCACGACTCCTCCATCCTCTCCATCCCTGCTGCCCGGTACCTCTCTTCCCAATCCTTATGTGGCTGGACTTATCCATCCAATTACTAGAACTTGGAATGGAGAACTCATCCGTGCATTATTCACACCGGAGAGTGTATCGTGGATCCTAGCTATTCCACTGCCATCAGCACCCCAACCTGATAAATTAATCTGGCATTATGCGACCTCGGGGCAATACACTGTCAAAACGGGCTACCAACTACAAGCATCCAGCCGGCAGCTACAGTTCGATCAGTTCCCTCCTCATCTCAACACCAAATTCTGGAAGACACTATGGAGCCTACCAATTCCCCCCAAACTCCGGTTCTTCCTTTGGAGGACTGTGAGAGGATTCCTCCCAATGCAAGCTATTCTTAAAGGGAAACACTTAAGTGAATCGGATGAATGTTTGGTTTGCTCAGAGAGTGTAGAAACCATTTCACACTGCTTTTTTGAATGCAGGATCGCGCGGGAAATATGGCAACTTGCTGGGAAAGAACCGATGCGATTAGGCCTGGCTGGTTTACCTCATGACCTTGCGTGGCATGAGCTGTTTTTTTCCATGCAGCTTACGAAGACGGAAATTGCAGAAGTTGTCTTCCTCACCTGGCGTATATGGAAGGGGCGATGCTGGTCGGTATATGATAAACTTCAATACTTACCAACACCTCTGTTTAGGCAGTTCACTCGGCAGCTGGAGGAATGGCGAGAGGCAACTGAGGCGGCAAGGGAGCAGCCTGCTAGAGGGCGGCAGAATTCTGAGATAGCAGCAGGACCAGCGTGCCCTCCGGGCGGCCTTCTCGTCCGCTTCGATGGTGCAACGAGGCGGGGAGTAGGAGGCAGCATCGGGTTCGTCGGATTTGATAGCCACCACTCATTGGTCTGCGCGTACGGTAAGTTTTACGAGGGCATCTCGGACCCTTTTTTGTTGGAATTGATAGCTTTGCGCGATGCCATGGTATGGAGCCTTAATCGTGGTTTCTCTTCTGTTTGTTTCTGTGGTGACTCGCAATTGGTCATCCGCCGTGCATTGGAGAATGATGTCAACCATGATCGCGGAGGAGCGGTGCTGGAGGAAGTGCGGAAGCTGAAGACTTCTTTTGCTTTTATCTCTTTTGTTTTTGCTCCTCGTAGAACTAACAGGGCTGCCCATCGCGTGGCACAAACGGCCCTTGCATCGGTAGCGACCCATATGGTTGACTACCGCGTTTTTATTTCCACTGCACTGTAATATCCTATCTATTACGATCTATCTATGGCAAAAAAAAAAAACTTTTTAACACGTGATAAATGGATTTATGGATTTAAAATCTGAGCTGTCAAGTACGACTGGTTTCAACCACGTCCTCATAAAATAAACGAACGCCTCAAATTAATATTTGGCTTTGGCTCAAAATCTCGTCTTCTACCTACCTTCCCTCTGTCCTCTTCCCCATTCTCCATCCTTCTCCTCACAAGATGTCCATCTGCACACACTCCGACTAAAAAAAGTTTCTCTTCCAAGAACTGCATTCCCCCACCGTCAGCCATGGTGGCGACTGAGCTGCTGAGACTTTCCGTGACGCCTTTCCCTAAATTCTGCCACGGCCAAAGTCAGAGGCTCCTTTTTTACCACGTTGACCACAATGCTCAGCTGACCAAGCGCCGCCGCTTCCTCCTCCTCCGGCGGCAGCGCGTCCTTCCCAATCTCTCCATTTCCAGCTCCCTCCAGACCAAGCCTGAACTTCAGGACTCCCGAATCGAGCCTCGCGAGCGTCCCAAGGACTCCCCGATTCTCCTCGATGTGAGCGGGATGATGTGCGGCGCCTGTGTCTCGCGCGTCAAATCGGTGCTCTCGTCCGACGATCGAGTCGAATCCGCTGTGGTCAACATGCTGACCGAGACGGCTGCAGTTAAGTTGAGGCCGGAGGCTGTGGAGAGCGATACGCCGACGAATCTAGCTGACAGTTTGGCTCGGAGGCTGACCGATTGCGGATTCGAGTCGAAGAGGAGGGTCTCGGGGATGGGAGTCGCGGGAAATGTGAAGAAGTGGAGAGAGATGGTGGAGAGGAAAGAGCAGATGCTGGTTAACAGTCGAAACCGTGTGCTTTTTGCTTGGACTTTGGTGGCGTTGTGTTGTGGATCGCACGGTTCGCATATCTTGCATTCCTTTGGCATCCATCTCGCTCACGGTAATGGCAGAAGCTAAGTTCATCCCTGCGAAGCTGTAGCAAGGGAGAATTATTTTAGATTTCAGTAGGGAATTGCATTTTGCTTTGGCTTGCGCCTTTGAGGTGGGCGCTTCATTTGTGAATGGGGCTTGATATTGTATCTACTGAACTCTTGCTACTCTGCCATTTGGTGTAGGCTCATTCTTTGACGTGCTTCACAATTCATATGTGAAGGGTGGTTTCGCTGCGGGGGCTCTCTTAGGACCAGGGAGAGGTTTGTTCTCGAGCCTTTACAGTGTTGGCATTAGTTAGTCTCTACTTGATTATTCTCGCTAAAGTCGAGCGGAGTGTACTGTTGCAGACCTACTTTTTGATGGGTTAGTGGCCTTCAAGAAAGGATCACCAAACATGAATTCTCTCGTGGGATTTGGATCAATCGCTGCATTCCTAATCAGTGCGGTAAGAAACTCGCCAGTTGTTGGATAACTTTCTGCTCCATATGCACTGTAGTTTCATGTTATGGAATGTTCTGCTAAGGGGATATCTTTTCTTGCAGGTCTCCCTTCTTAACCCTGGTCTTCAATGGGATGCATCCTTCTTTGATGAACCGGTGACTTAATTGAATCTTTTTCTTTTTCTTTTTTGCCAATTCAAGAATGAATGTGGGTTCCTGGGTTACATGGCTACTAATGTCAGCATAATGATATATCAGTACAAACAGCTCCATTTTTTTCTGAGCTTGATAGAAATCTTCTTTCAATTGATGAAGCCTTCCTCTACACAGATTCAAAATACTTCATGCACAGTCAATGATTTTTGCTGTTATCGCAGTTTCTCATGGATGGTATTTCTATTAGTATGCAGGTCATGCTTCTTGGTTTTGTCCTTCTTGGGCGTTCTCTTGAGGAAAGAGCCAGGATCAGGGCATCTAGTGATATGAACGAACTTCTTGTAAGTAAAAAATTCATGTAATGTAATGACTTCCTATCAAATTCTATCAATGCATAGATAGAACTTGATAAATCATCCTCATTCGTCACTTTATATCTTTTAATTCTTCAGTGTTAATAGGATCATCAGTCCACAATTTTAATCCATCTCCATGACACATGTTTTCAGTTGTTCCGAAATTGTTTGTTATTTCTTAGATATAATCTATAATTACCTGTTAAACAAAAAATTCCGGTGCTTTATTAACTTGACCCGTCTTTTTTTGCAGTCACTCGTATCCACTCAGTCACGGCTTGTAGTTACATCATCAGATAACAGCACACGTGCTGATACTGTTCTTGGCTCTGATGCAATATGTGCCGAGGTTCCGACGGATGATGTTCGTGTTGGAGATGCATTGCTAGTCCTTCCTGGCGAAACGATTCCAGTAGATGTATGCATTTCAATTATAAGCAACTTTCTCTTAACTATGGTCACTTGTCAATAGTTTCTGCTGGATATGCTAAAATTTATTCTAGTATAGAGAAATTTGTTGGATAACAATTGCATGGAAAATATATCGACTAGGAGTAATGCTCAATTGTTATATTGGACTTACATATTGGTTTAATTGTTGCAAAACAAAATATAGATGCTATAGTTTATAAAGCTTGTTATATTGGACTTACATATTGGTTAGTTGTTGCAAAACACAATATAGATGCTATAGCCTACGACCAGTAAAGTTCCATTTCTTGTCCTTGAATTGAAAACTAAAATTAATATTTATTTGGCAGGGCAAAGTAGTTGCAGGGAGAAGTGTGGTAGATGAATCCATGCTTACAGGTGAATCACTGCCTGTGTATAAGGAAGAAGGCCTCAAAGTCTCTGCCGGAACAATAAATTGGGTAGGATTGCTCGTACTTTGTTGCGTTGAATTGTGAAAATGTTGCAATTTTGTTGTGATGGATCTTTCAGTCATATTAGCTCTCCTGAAATGATAATAAAGATTCGACGTGGCATCATAATTCTTCTTTTTATGCAGGTAGGTTTGGTTAAAATTGATTTTACATTGCAGTAAAATTGCCAAATTATAATGGGTAATATGCAAACCATTTCAGGATGGCCCTTTGAGGATTGAGGCCTCTTCTACTGGCTCAAACTCCACTATATCAAGGATTGTAAGCATGGTAAGAGCATGCATTGAGCGGCCACTGTTAGTAACTGAAGCACAATTTGAAGTAGTTTCAAACCAGTCAGTTTATAGGACGTCACTTGGACGTATGAATTAAGTCATAGATCATATAATCTTTTCACCAGGTTGAGGATGCTCAAGGCCGTGAAGCACCTGTACAAAGGCTTGCAGATGCAATTGCGGGGCCATTTGTGTACAGCATAATGACAATATCAGCAGCAACTTTTGCTTTTTGGTAGGCTTTGTTTCTTTCCATGCCTTGTTCTTAAGGTTGCAAAACATAATACATGCATATTGTTTTTTTTTAGCCAGTTAATACTAACTTCTATCCTAAATTCTTGTTTATGATTTCTCGTCAACATTCAGGTACTATATTGGAGCACGTATTTTTCCTGACGTGTTGCTCAATGATATTGCCGGACCAGATGGCGATCCATTACTTTTGAGCCTTAAACTTGCTGTGGACGTATTGGTGAGTGATGATGTTTTACTACTTGGTACTAGTTTATCCTTCCTACTTCCTATCGTGCTCATTTGTTTTGTAGCATACCTTTTCAGCTTTATGCTTAACTTCAATCATAATGACATGAATAGAATGTTTTGTTGGAGATGATCAAGTGCATTGATTCTGAAAGTAAATATTGACTTCTTGTTTAAGTGATACGATGGGTAGTTGGAAATCCTGAATTGGTGCATCATAACTTTAATCATTATTCAATACAAAAATAATCGGCATATCAATGTATTGAAGCTAAGAATTAATTCAAAAATGGTATTTTCAGGTTGGTAGCATAGAGTGGATAAGAGAGTTCAATAAGAGTTCCATCACTCCTGCTTACAACAATGCTTTTCTTGTCTCAGGTAGTTTCCTGCCCATGTGCACTTGGACTAGCTACACCAACTGCAATCCTGGTTGGAACTTCCCTTGGTACAGTTTCTCACTTATTGTCATCTCACAAAGGAATGCTTTTTACCAGGCAGATCAGAAATGATATGGCATGCTACAAAATATGTAGCATCTAATTAGTTGTTGGTAGCAAAGAAGAGTAAAAAGTAAAATCTAGAGAATGTTATCTCTGTAGCAATTGATACAGCCAAAGCTAATTTCTGCTTTTGGAAACTTAAAGGAGCAAAGCAAGGACTAATTATAAGGGGAGGGGATGTATTGGAACGCTTGGCAAGCATAAATTACATTGCTTTAGACAAGGTAGCTCCTCTAAATCGATAACCCATCTTTCTTACATGTGTTTTCCTTGATGCATACAACTTGCATTCTTGATGGTGGTGGAATTTGGTATGTTGGGTTAACCGTTGAATCAATTTTTGGACTAACTCTCTACTCTCTATTCCCCAACATTCAGACAGGCACTCTCACCGAAGGAAAACCAACTGTCTCGGCAGTGGCTTCATTTAGCCATGAAGAATGGGAAATTCTTCAAATGGCTGCTGCCGTTGAAAAGACGGCACACCATCCAATTGCAAAAGCTATAATAGCTAAGGCAGAATCACTGGAGTTGAGTATCCCAGAAACAAGAGGGCAAATTACAGAACCAGGTTTTGGAACTTTGGCAGAAGTGGAGGGACGTTTGGTTGCAGTTGGCTCTTTGGATTGGGTCCATGAACGCTTTCATCGGAGGACTGCATTAATTGATATACAAAACCTTGAGGCTGCAGTGGTAAATCGATCGTCAAAAGAGATGCTCGAGTCTAACTATTCTAAAACACTGGTGTTTGTTGGCCGGGAAGGGGAAGGCATCATCGGTGCTATTGCAATATCAGACTGTCTGCGTCATGATGCTGGATCTACTGTTAGTAGGTAATATGCTATCTGTCAAGTATGATTGGGGCCTACCCTAGGCTACTTAATTGAGTGAAACTGACTTAGATTAGGTTATGTGAACGACAACCTCTCATAATTTTTTAGTTTATATCTTTCTTGTTAATTCTTTCTGTCCTTTGTTTTTTGTTATCAGAAGCCTTGCCATTATTGTACTTGGAATTTTCATGTCATGTAGTGTCTTTTTTCCTGCTTTTAATGCTGATTTTCTTACCTCTTGGTTGGCTAGCCTCCAACAGAAGGGTATCACAGCAGTCCTCTTATCCGGAGACAGGGAAGAAGCAGTAGCAACAGTAGCCAGAAATGTTGGCATAGGAAGCGAACACATAAATGCAGCCCTGACTCCGCAGCAGAAATCTGAGGTTATCTCAACCCTTCAAGCAGCAGGACACTGTGTTGCAATGGTAACTACAATCATTTCCTCTCAAATTTCTTGTTCAACACTAGAGGTGATAAGCAACGAGTTATGGTAGCCTTTTGAATAAGATAGTTGTAACATGTAATTCAGTGAAATTTAAACAAAAATCACAGCAGTGAACTGCTTCCGCCACGGAAAACGCTGTCCTGGTACTGGGATTATAGATATTGTTAAAACTTTGCAACTAACTTGCTAGATTGTCAATGTGATGGATGCCTTTGACACAAATAATTACTCCTGACACAATGGGTGATTAAAGGTAGGTGATGGGATAAATGATGCACCCTCCTTGGCTCTTGCTGATGTGGGAATCGCCCTCCAAAACGAAGCGCAGGAGAATGCAGCATCTGATGCTGCATCCATTATCCTCCTCGGCAACAAGCTCTCACAGGTATGTATTCAGTCTTTTATCCTGTACTTGGGTCGTTTTTATTTTGCGGAAGGTTGCAGTCCATGGAGAGTAGAGTGCACAGGATGATAGGAACGGACTTTGGACATTGCATCATTTTGGATCCATTTGATCTGTAAGGTGGAAAGTGGCCCTTCACTTTTCTTTTCTATGGGGTTGATGGAATTTAACTACCTGGCAAAAATCATTATTACCATTGTTATCAACTAATAAATTTAATAGAAGAGCTGCAATCATGGAACCGAACCATGGACCATGCAATTTTAGAATCTTACCCCTCCCCCCTTGGAATTTAGACTCCCATTTCCGCATGGAAAGTTGATTTCATCCCTCACACATTCCTGCCCCCTTGAAAGACCAAACAAGCAAAGGATTTATTTTCACTTTTGACCACAAAATGGGATTTAATTTGACTCTTTCCCTTGTACCTAAGATGTGTTGATTGTGTCAGGTCGAAGATGCCGTGGAGCTGGCTCAAGCAACCATGGCTAAAGTGTATCAGAATTTATCTTGGGCAGTCGCATATAACGTGGTCGCTGTCCCTATCGCAGCTGGGGTATTGCTTCCCCAATATGACTTTGCCATGACCCCATCACTATCAGGTGATTTTGCCATCACAAGCTGAAACTGAAGGCTGTCCCAGATATAGTTAGTAGTAGTGGTTCTGATTCTTTTCCAGTTTTGTTTGACCAGTGCGTGTCATTTTCCATAACGCAGGTGGCCTTATGGCATTGAGCTCCATATTTGTTGTCACCAACTCATTACTTCTGCAGCTCCATCGATCACCGAATGCCCGATGAAGCTCTCTGTTCCTCATATCGCAGTCTGAATATCCATTCTATACACGAGCCTTCTGCAGCTCCGCCATCACTGAGATTTGCCTTATTTATTTTGTGCGTAGCAGTGGGATTTGGATGAAGATATATGATTACATTAACTATTAATACAGGGTAGCTGTTGTGTGTTCAGGGAAAATTATAGCGTTAATTGAAATGAAGATGAGAATAAGCTCCACTTATTAGGCTTCTAGCAGCAGTAAAAAAGAGCGACCTGAATACAGACCGAGCACGAACCAGCACCGAAGGAGTGTGCCGTGTGCATTCTCAGCTGTCTTGCTACAAGCATGTTGCCCTGATTAACGATATTTTGTATGTATAGTGTTTCCAGGAGCGGGTGTAGCAGCTGTTGTCCCTTTTGTGTCATACTTTTTTTTTTTTTTTTGTCAAAAGATAAGATATATTGATCGAAACAAAGATAGAGTTACATCCTGGATAACAGCCAGGTCCTGAAATCAAAAGAACGATTTACAGACGGGCACAAAGAGAGGGCCTTTCTAGCTACCGAATGAGCTACCCTATTGTTCTCCCGACCTACAAACCGTACACTAAACCCTGGATGAGCCCGAATATACTGGCAAATCTCCTCTAGTATAGCCCCCAGATGACTGTCGCAAGTATCAGCCTGATTAATCTTGTCAACAATGACCTTCGCATCCCCCTCAAACCGAACACCAGACAAGCCATACTCCAGACACCAGAGGATAGCCTCACGAAGCACAAGCAACTCCACTACCAGAGGTTCATCAATAAGCGCAAACTGCACACCCTTAGCCCGAAGGAGCGACCCCCCTTGATCAAACAGCACCATCCCCCCAGCCGAATGGGATCCCCGCCTAGTGGCCCCATCCCACTTGCACACCAACCGAGAATCCTCCACTTGGGACTCTTGTTGAACGGCCGAGCAGGCCACCCTTGGCGGTCTATTGACAGGCAACCCCACCCATTCCTCATACTGCTGGTGAAATTGGCGCATTAAAGCCGGAATCCCAAACTGCTTGCCTTCAAAGACAACCCAGTTTCGCGACCGCCAGATCCGCCAAAGGATGGCAACCACAGCCATAAACATCGTCGGGTGATGGACAAGGGCGAGCAGCCGCTTGAGAAACAATGGAAACGTGTGCCGAGGCAAACCTTCCCCCAAATAGTCCAACCCTGCGTAGTCCCAGAGAGCCCTCGCTACCGGACATTCCAAAAACATATGTTCCATCGTTTCGGGCCCATCCCAGCAAACCGGACAGCGGGGCAACACCGGAACCTTCTTTTCGATAAGAGCCTCAGTGGTTGGCAAAGCCCGATGAAGAATTTGCCAGACAAAGACCTTCAGCTTAGGAGGAATCTTTGCTTCCCACAGCCGGATCCAGCTTTGCCTATCCATCCAACTGACCGAGGCCCTCCACTCACCTTTCCTCCGGTCAAGCTCAACCGCCAAGTGATAGGCCGTCTTTACCGAGAACGCACCGTCAGGGGTACTATGCCAAATCAGCTTATCCTCAACATTCCCCCGCGGCAGGGGAATAGCCATAATGGCCCGACAGGTAGGCGGATCAAACCATTGACTAAGTTTTTCTTCGGCCCACCTCCCTTCTCCTTGCCTAATCACCTCTGCTACCAAGGGATCGTGCCCATCAGCAAGGACCCTAGGATTGTAGCAAGGGGGATCCAGCTGAAGCCCAGGGATCCAGCTCGAATGGAGAAGGGAGGCTGATCGGCCATTGCCGATTTGCCATCTTAACCCCATCTCCAACAACTGGCGCCCAAACAGGATGCTCTGCCAACCCCAAGACGGGCGGGAACGAGCTGTTGCCTTCATGAAGGTTCCCTGGGGAAAGTACTTGCCTTTGTATACCTGCGCCAGGAGGGACTGAGGTTCATTGAGAATCCGCCAGCCTATCTTCGCCAATAAGGCCTGATTAAAATGTTCAAAACGACGAAACCCCATTCCTCCATCATGCTTACTTCGGCAAAGATTACGCCAGGACACCCAGCGAATCCTAGGATGGCCCTCCTCAGCTCCCCACCAGAACCGAGCCACGTGTTTATCCAGCAAACGACACAGAGAGAGGGGCAACCGGAAGCATGACATGACATGCAGGGGCAAGGCCAAAGCTATCGACTTAATTAATGTCTCCTTTGCCGCCCAAGACAATGTCTTCTGCTTCCACCCCTGCAGACGCGCCAGAAGTTTTTCTTCTAAATATCGGAAAGTGGCCATCTTTGAGCGGGCAATCAAAGTGGGTAAACCCAGATACTTATCATGGACCCCTACTGCACCAACCCCTAGGATTGCTGCCAAAAACTCTTGATCAGGTACGGCAACATTCTTACTAAAACAGACTGCCGACTTTTCCAGATTAACCCGCTGCCCACTCAGCTCTTCATACTCATTCAGTACCACAATCAAATTTTCGCACTCCTGGAGAGATCCTCGCAGGAATAAATAGGAATCATCCGCGAAAAACAAATGCGAGATCCTAGGAGCACGCGGCGCCACCTTCACCCCCTCCAACTTCTTCTCATTAATCGCCTTCCGAAGAAGTGCCGCAAACCCCTCCGTGCAAAGCACAAACAACAGGGGAGAGAGCGGGTCCCCCTGCCTGAGTCCCCGAGAGGAGCTGAAAAAGCCAGAGGGAGTACCGTTCATTAGCACCGAAAACGAAGCGGACGTGAGACATTCCTGTATCCATCCCCGCCAGACCGAGTTAAAACCCATTTTATCCAACACTGCCAGAAGAAAGGGCCATTCGACTCTATCATAGGCCTTTTCCATGTCAACCTTAAGAGCCATGTACCCCTTCTTCCCCTGCTTCTTTATCTTTAGATAATGCATTAACTCATGTCCGAGAAGGATGTTGTCAATGATTTGCCGGTCTCTTATAAACGCATTCTGGCCCTCAGAAACGATCTGAGGAAGCAGACCAGCAAGCCGTTCAGCCATGATCTTGGTTATTATTTTGTAAACGAATTGACATAAGCTGATCGGTCGCAGCTGGCGAACCGTTTCCACAGATTCCACTTTAGGAATCAACGTAAGCCAAGTGTGGTTAAAACTCCGCAGCATTCGACTTGTTGAAAAGAATGAACATATTGCATCAACCACTGAAGGGCCCACAATATCCCAGAATGCTTTGAAGAATTTGCCAGTAAACCCGTCCGAGCCCGGAGCCTGCTTTGACCCCATTGCAAAAACCGTTCGGCGAACCTCATCAGGTAAAACCTCCGCCGTCAGCCTCTCATTCATTTGAGGTGTAACGGTACGAGAAATAGGGAGACTCGCCACCCTCTCAGCCATATTTGGCACCTGGGACTCCGAAGTGAACAGGGTTTGGTAAAAATTAGTAGCTATCTCAGCCTTCCCACTTTCCTCAGTAACCCACTCGCCCTCATCATTCCGGAGACCAGAGACGAAATTCCTCTTCCGCCGAGTGCGGGCAACGGTATGGAAATAAGCAGAATTCTGGTCCCCTCTTTTTAACCATCGGACTCTGGACTTTTGCTGCCAGTATAACTCCTCTGCATCCCATTGACGAGTCAGCTCTGTCTCCAGTGACTTGATCTCATCCCAATTGACCGGATGAATAGACTTGACCCGGTCAATCTCAGCCTGGAGAGTCTTTATATTCCGCAGAGAATTCGTAGTGCCTGCTCTACTCCAATCATATAGCAAGTGGCGGAGTTTCTTGAGGCGCTCCCAAAGTCGAAACATGGGGGTACCTTGTATATCCTCTTGCCAGACATAATGGACCATAGCCCTAACCTCCGGGTTATCCGCCCAGCGAGCATCAAATCGAAAGAGAGGTCGACTATTCCGGGTATACGGCTTGTCGGCAAGGAGGAGGGCACGATGATCCGACCCCTGATCCGTGAAATGTTTGACCAAAGTCTCAGGATAAATATCTATCCAGGATTGGGAACAGAGAGCCCTGTCCAGACGTTCACGAATGCACGCTGCCCCCATACGTTTATTGGTCCAAGTAAATTGATCCCCCTGGTAACCAGGGTCATGGAGCCCCAAATCATGAACAAAATCCCGAAGGCTAATGGCCTGAGCCGCATTCCAAGCACGACCCCCATCCTTTTCTCCCTCGTGGAGGGTAGAGTTAAAATCCCCAAGGACAACAAATGGGTGGTGAACAGACGCGCAAACCTCACGCAAATGAGCCAGTTGGAGTGCTCGAACAGCAACATTACAACTAATATAAACAAAAAACACCAAATAAGAAAGATTTCCTTCATTAATTTGCGAACAAATGTAGAAATTGGAATGACAAAACACCGAAGTGTCAACCCCGGGGGCCCAAGCTACCACTAACCCACCCGATGCATCGACTGCATCAACAAAAAAACAATGAGAATTATCAAACCCTAACCCCCGCATACGACGGGAAACTACACGCCGGCACGATCGTGTTTCCGAAAAGAACACTACATCCGGTTTATTAGAATGAACAAGCCCTAAAGCAGTTTGGAAGGTGAGGGATGGCCCAATTCCTCTCACATTCCAGGCCAGAAGCCTCATTTATCAGCTTGGGGCCATTCGAGGCTGGCTTCCTCCACCTTCTCACGAACATCTGCCACTTCTACAAACTGCTTCTTAGGAGTAGGGGGGTCACCCACATCTCCTTCCACCTCCTCAAGCCCTCGTTTACGATTTTCCATGAGTGGGTCCTCCAGATTGGACCCATACTCGTTCAGCCCCAAACCCACCCCTTGACGGGGAATAATCTCCACCTGTCCAATGGTAAGTCCTGCTTCAAAAGCCTCCACCACTTGGTGGACCCGTCCTTTCAAGACCTTGGAAGTGTGCATGGACGCTCCAGTAGGTGAACGACGCTTGATTTCAAAAGCATACTCCTCCTCCGGCGATTGATCCACCTCAGAATCAGACCCATGTGGTTGAAGCATCGAGTCTGGTTCCTCAAGAGGATCTCCAGACTTCTTCCCCACCGGATTCTTCAAATCATCAGGTGTAGTCATGTCAGCAGCCTGGCCAGTCCTCTCCATATGGACTCTAACACCTCCTTTCCTCAATCGTGGGCGAACCCGAGGGACCGCATCCCCTGACTGGGCCATGGTCATAGGAGCATCCTTCCCATTCTCTTCCTCCTCAGATTCATCCTGTAAAATCAGCCGCCGCCTTCTGGTTTCCTCGAGCACCATCTCCATAGGATCTGCCTCCACCCTTGGGCGGGGGGCCTGCTTCATGCGCCTAATCGGCTGTTTACGCCCCTGCGATTCCTTCTTAGGTAGAGTAGCATGCTTTTTAGGCGACTGCTTCCTCTGGGGTTGCCGAACCCCTCCACCAATCTTCACACAAGGGGACTTCTTCAGGTTGAACCTTTTTGGGCTTGTACGATCTCCGGCCAGCTGATTGGCTGATTCTCGCAGCCTAGGCTGAGTCCTTCTGGTGACGGGCTCTTCTGGTTCATTAGCTCGAGCTTGGGCCACCCCTAGCGCCTGAGTAGACGCAGAACGCACTCGTGGACCCTCTTCCACACGGCCCCGAGTATTTCTAGCATTGCCAGCATTCTGCACTTGGATACTCCTGTTCACCCACACAGACTTGCTTGTATCTCGAAATTTAGGAAAGCTATCCTCCTCCATGTAAAGCTTCCGCCCGAGCTTCCTTGTGCTCATATGCGGGCCAAAGCGCTCCTTCCTTGACGGGGGGTCAAACACACAGTCCCGCTTGGAGTGACCCACACGACCACAATGGTAACAAACCGTCGGTAGGAACTCGTACTTGAGATTGACCCAGAATTGTCCCAGCTCCGCGCTAACTGCCATGATTTGGGAGCGCAGAGGCTTTGTAAAATCAATAAGGGCGAGCACTTTTACAAAGCACTCATCAGTTTCCTTCGATGCAAAGACATCCGCCTCCAGAACCTGGCCGATAGTTCCTGCTGCCATTTTCTGGCCAAACTGCTTAGTGCAGCAGTCATCTTTCACGTTCCAGAGTTGAACACGAAAAGGAGCCAAGGCCAACTCATCAAAGGTGCGTCTGGAAATGGATGGTGTCCAAGACCGGAGATGGAAGATCCTGTCTTTGACTATCCAGGGTGTTCTTTTCAGGATCCACACCCTTGTTTCATCGCTAGGAAGCACCACCTCAAACAAGCCAAAATGCGTGACTGAAACCCTAAGGTTTCCTTTCACCCGCCATGCCTCAACTAGTCCCTCTTTCAGCTCAGCGATAGTGAATTTATTTTCCGAAAAGAGCCTGCCCAGGAGGGTCCTAGAGGTGCGAAACCTCACAGATTGGACCTCCTCCAGCGAGAACTCGACCACTTGATCCTCAGCAATGTGCGACATCTTACTCACCTGACAAGCATTGATAGATAAGTCATTAGCAACAGTCGGTAAGTTTGTATCAATCGTTGGAATTGGTGAACTCAAGCTAAATGAATTAAACTTGGTGTTATTAATAACAAGAAACTGAAATTCCCCAAAGGTCATAACAGCCTCGGCCTGCTTCCCAAAAGGCATCCGCTGGGCTTGACTTGGCCCGAAGGCAGCAGCAGTGCAAGCCCTAGATACGGGCTGGGAGGCTCTCAACAGGCCCGCCGAAGCATCAGGCCATGGTGGCAAGGAGGGCCCAAGGGCAAACAAGTGGGCTGGGCTGAATTGGGGATGGAGGAGCCCCCTCTCTGCCCCTATCTGAACACCGTCATTCTGAGAAAGAAAGGGACGAATCCCTGTACCTGAAACGATCGCGACGGCCGGCCACTGCTGCAGGGAAAGTCTCGACGGAATCGTCTCTGGCAACCGCTCTGTTTTTCGCTCGCGGCACACCTCGTCGGTCGAGCCCTGAAGCCTGGGGGGAGTCAAGGGATTTTTCGATTGCAAAATCTCTCTATTTCGCTCACTGCACACAGGCAGGCTTATGCTCGGCAAGGCTGCTTTATAGGGCCAAGCCTTGTAGTCTCCCAGTAGAGAACGTCTATCCCCACAAAGAATCACAATAGGATTCGGAGATTGCTGACGCGGGATGATTTTTTGAAATTGATATTTTGAGCGGATATTCTTCCCGAGAATCCCGCTCAACAGAACAGGGGTTTCCAAAGCAGAACCGATTCGAAAATCCCTGCTTTTCCGCGGCCATCCTAGTCGACGCTGGAAGTCGGCGATGACCATCCCGCCGTCCCTCGGTGTCACGGCCGCCGCCTTGGCTTGGACGGGACTTTCTGGGTTGGCCCTCCTCCTCCTCTCCAGCGACACGCAGGGGTTCACATCCTTCAGCGGGACGGCGCAAACTTCTGCGATGTCCCCTTTTGGTTTCACGGGGGAATTCATCCCCAACCTTCCTCCCCCGAAGGGGCTTGATTGAGCTAGCTTTATCAGAGAGGCAGGGCGCTCATACCCATCCTCTGTTTCTTGCATCCTTCTCCCCGCGAACAGGGTAAAGCCACATTCTTCTTCATCTATTTCTGACGATGCTGGGAGCCAAAAACGCCAAAGCATCTTTGACTGCATCCTTTGCCTCTTCGGTGGGCGAACCTCCAGGAGTTCATGTTCTTCGAAAATCGACCTCCCCGATCGTTTTATCGAGTATCTCCGCCGGATCCGGCGCCCTTCCACCTGTCGTGGGTGCTGTTTCGAACTAGGTGTCGCGATGGCAATCCCCAGTTCGCTGATGATTGGTGCACCGAATCTCTTCTGGGTCGATGCCGGCTTCCCATCCTTGTTCATTTGATTCCTCCAGCTTGACTCAAAGACTGCGACGGCAGCCTGAGAAAGCCATCGCCCGACCAGCGAGCACAGGACGAAGAGAGAGGAGAGAGCTCCTCTCATTCTTCTTAGTAGAAATTGTTTCTTCTTTTGTGTCATACTTTTTTGTTATAGTAAATATCGAAAATAAGGAACCAGCACCTAAATTATTGTATTATTGCTTAATAGAGCCATGTCTACTAATGGAGCCATTTGGCCATGTCTATTACTTTTTGTTATAGTAATATCGAAAATAAGGAACCAGCACCTAAATTACTGTATTATTTGTATTATTGCTTAATAGAGCCATGTCTATTAAGACTTTCTTTCCATAGATAAAATCGTCAATCCAACATTGAATATGTCACATACATCAGCTTCAAACTAAAATCTAGACCTAGGATTCATCAATCTAAGAGAAAGAGGTTTAGTTCATAGAGAGAAGAAAGATTACAAAAATAGCTCAAGATCTTCATCTTCTAGGCTTGAATCCTTAACTCCAAGATCAACCCAAGCTTCCAATTAAACTCCAAGATCACTCAAGGTCATTCTCTCTCTCTCTCTCTCTCTAAAAACTCCTCTTTGGTGTTTTGGCTCAAAACACTATAGAGAGAACTAAGTTATTCTCTAAAACCAGCTCTCCTTTCTCTCTCCCAAGTGTTGTCTTTTTATATAGCCTGACAGCCAATGTCACGGTCAGATATCACGGGGGTGGCATCGGCAGCCTGGTCGTGATCTCCGATGAAGGTGCAGAAGTATGTTGTCGTTTTTGTCCAATGTCACGGCCTTTTCACAATTGTCACTGCCTGATGACCGTGACAATTGATCTGCCCGTGAGGCGTACACATCTTCTGATCCTTGCAATTGCCTTGGGCTTAGTTGTCACTTGTCACGGCCTCATGGCAGTGAGAACTACCCGCAAATCGTGACATTGGCATTTTCTTCACTTTTTGGCACTTTTCGAACTCTAATCGTCCCGAAACTCGTCATTGACCTTCCCACGCGTACTAGGAACTGAAATGTAGCAAAAATAACACAACCTAGCATAAAATAGGTTGAGGGATGTCATTTATCAAGTCAAACAATCAAGAAATGAGGGGTAAAATATGTGTAATTATGCCTGAATCAAACTCCCCCACACTTGAACGTTTGCTTGTCCCCAAGCAAATCAATCTCACACAAGGTAATCTTTCAACCTAAACACAACAACTCGGGGACAAATCAAAGGGGCACAAAGTGGATGGATCTCAATGTTTATTTGGAACCATGACGGTAGCCTCTAAATCAAGGACCAGGATACCGTACCGGACCGGCCGGTCGGACCGGAAAAACCGGAAACCGGACCTGGCCCGGCACAACAGGGGCTGTGTACCATCCAAGAGCCTGCCGGGCGGTTTTTACGGTTGGACCGTAATGGGCCGAAATTTCGGCTGGTTTTATTAAAACCGGCGGTCCCCTTAATTTAATCCAAACGGCGGCGTTTTTGAGCAAGCTAAAAAAAAAAAAAATTTGGAAGAGAAGCAGAGACTACACTAAACCCTACCTTCGGCTGCTGCGCTCTTCCTTCTCTCTACACTCTCCTCTCGTCTCCCCCGCGCCGCTCTGCCTCTCAAACTCGCTTCCATTTTCTCACCACCGGCGACAGTGGCGTCCCCAGCATCCAAACACCACCGGCGACAACGTCCTCCCCAGCATCCAAACACCACCGGCGACTCGTCCTCCCCAGCAACCGAAGACATCGTCGTTCACAGCCGCGCCGCGTCGGAGGAGAAAAACGGTTCGGTTGTTAATCAAGTATCTGGTTACCAAGCTCAGTTTGGATAGCGATTCAGAGGTTTGTTCAATCCTCCATTAGATCTTTCATTATGGTTACCAAGCTCCCTTGTGCTTGAACGATTTCAAGCTTGGGCCTGTGCTCTGGCTGTTGAAAGTATGCTGGATCCACCTCTCCCATGGTTTATTATGTTGTTTTTTTCTTTTCTTTTCTTTCTTTCTTTCTTTCCTGAAGTCTGATTAGTGTACTATTTTGTTTTGGTGGGAGGGCGTGGAGGGTTTGTGGGGTTTGTTATATAGTTGGAGAGTTGGGTATCTTATGGGAAGAGTGAATATGGACGGAATTTGGGGTGAAATTAGTGGGGAAAGGAGTAGACGTAGACAAATTTGTGTGTGTCAAATGTGTGTCACCCTTTTTTCAACTTAATGGAAAGCGGAGGTTGATAATCTTTTACCACAATCTGTTGTGAATGTGGTTCGGTGTGTTGATGTTGTTGAGTTAATTTTTTCTACATTTGGAGTTGCTTGAAGATATGGATTTGATTTCAAACAAAAGATCTAATTAGTAGTTTCTACTTTCTAGTTTGAGACATTGAACTCGTGGTTTGTGAACATTAAAGCTTAAACTTGTGGTTTGTGGAACATTAAGCTTGTGGTTTGTGAACATTAAGCTTGTGGTTTTGTACTAGTTTCTAAAAATGTATTTGGATGATTATGAGGTTTATTAGGTATTGAAATCTCGCACTTTGTTGAATGTTCCATAAGCTTATTTACTCTTTTACAGTTTCTTAGGCGGTATAATCCGGTATTATTCCGGTATTTTCCCGGTATGGTACCCTAATTATGTCGGTACGGTTTTTTAACAGAAAAATAATTTTTTAATCCAAAAACGGTATTTGCCGGTAGGAAAAGGTTGAACCATGGTTGTACCACGATTTACCATGCCAAAAACGATTCCGGTTTGATGTCCGGTACGGTTTCGTAATCCATGCTCTAAATGCTAGAGTTCACAAGGATGAGTGTCATCACTAGCTTGTCTGGAGGTCTTAGACACGGGTTCGAATGACTGGCTAGGGTCTAGGACATGGGGAAAATGATTTTTGGGTGGTGGCAAACATAGCATGAGATTCCACATCTTTAGCCTAAAATCAACACAAGGTTCTATGGTTTCGACTAAAACCTTCTTCTACAAGCAATGACCACTAGCATCAGCCAAAAACCACACTTCTCTCAATTCCAAACCACAACCAATCACCAAACCATTCACAACAAAAATTATTTGCTACACTTGATATCAAACCTTTCAAGCACAAAAGTGAAAGAGGTAAACAATCATGTACGTGTTCCTATGCTTGACTTCTAAGAAACACATTTTTAGAGCATACACGACTTTTGTGGTGGCTCCCCTTTCTTCTTAGCCCTCTTTATGTCTTTCCTTTTGTTTTCTTTTATTTACCACTTGTTGAGGGCTAGTAGAGAACTACAAACACATGCCACATTCTTGAACTTAATGAACAATGCTCACTTTTAAGAACTTCCTTCGACACTCACTTTTTCATCCTTAGCAAACCATGCATAAATCACTCATGTGGAACCTCAATTAAGCTCAAATGATATGATGGGAGCTTCAAAACACAACGGTGACTCGAAAATGGTGTTGACTTGAAAAAAGTAGGCACGCTCCATTTATCTCAATCAAGCTCAAGTAACAAGAGTTACCTAACACGAGAGCGACCCTTAGACACACGGCTGGAAAGGGTTGACTAAGGGATGATTCAATCGGGACTAGTCAATATTGGGTCGTGGACTAATCCTATGCCTCCATACTCCTTACTAGTGACAACGTGAATGCTACACATCATGATAAGAGGGATCTATCACACAAGAACAAAACGAGCTGCCAAATCTCACGTGACCACCTAGATGCTCAACCATTAATTCCAACTTCCAAATTTCTATGCATAACAATTGTGATCAATGAGTAATCAATCCAAAACATCCATTGGTTTGCAACCACATGAGAACTGAACATTTACAAAACCCTAATGCATATCTCAGTCATCATCATAGGTTGTTCTCAATCACAAACAAGTCATCCATACATCAGACTAATAGCCACGAGATTTAAAATAAAATACCAAAGGTGCCACTATGATCATGCAGATGTAAAAGTTGTTATGCTTGTAGCCCTCAAATTTTAAAATTTTGGGCATACAACTAGGCTTCAAGCACTCGAATATCACACTAAACATTCACACACACAAGCATAATAAACTACCCCCCCCCCCACCTTAAGCTCGATATTTCCCTCAATGGCGTAAAATAATGAGGTAGAACGATGTTACCAGATAGGGTGTGAATGTCGGTGGACGGGAGTGGAGGACGAGTCAGATCCGGAAGAGCAAGGCAACACCCAAACACCAAAAACTTCCCAAAGGTTTTCTTATTGAGGAGAAAAGAAAACAAACCGATGGAGTAGGTTGCCTCCCCACCAAGCGCTTCTTTAGCGTTGTCAGTCGGACGGTGATGCTGAAGTTTAGGTCCATCCCATTACCTCCTTCAAGTTGAGGTTCTCGTCGGTGATGTGGAGTCGCAAGTCATGAGCATTGGATGCTTCAAATGATGTAGATGGCTCGTGAACTTGGGAACAACCAAAATCTTCCTCCTATTCAATGCTCACTTCCTTCATTTCAACCTCTTCCTTCTACTTCCCATCCTTTTCTTCAAAGTTGTTCTCGGAAGGGGGAAAGTTATGAGAGTCGCCAATGAGACACTCTTATCATCCTCACCACGGGAGCTCTTCGGGGTGAGTTCCTCTTGCTCTACATAGTCTTCATTGCTCACCCTTTTGACCTGCACTTCTTCTTCCAATGGTGAGAGACGATGGCGTGCACAAGCTCGCGCAAACTTCTCTTCAAGTGTCAAACCAGGTGGAGGGAGGGGTTGGAAATCCATGTCGGAGCTCGTTCTTCTAAAGTACTCATGGCTTGCCTCTTCGGCTTCCTTTGCTTCTTCAAATGGTAGGAGACGATTGTGAGCAAGTTTTTCACATGCTTGTTCAACAATCCCTCCTAACCTCTCAGTGCTTCGAAGGATCTCCTCTGATGTCTGTAGGAAGGACGAGTTGATAGGATCAGTTGTTGGAAGATCCACATTTGAGCATCCTTCGTCGGTGCACCGGGAAAATTGCTCCACCATTAGCTCCAATTTGCTCTTGGGCTCCGATTGTGGAGTGGCACTTGGTTGTGAGGGATTCCCCACAAAAGCCTCCATGGCCAATTCCAACTTGGATTTCTCTTCAGTTTGTGGAGGGAAATTTTCTTGATATGGGGAAGCCTCTTTAGATCCCCATTGGTATGGTTTTTCTTCTCAGAAGGGAGGTTGATCATAGAACCCGGTTCCTTGGCTTCCATCCTCTTGGTTACTCCATGAAGCTCTGGGGTACCCCCATTTGGGTTGTTGTGGATACCCCACATGTTGTAGAAGCCATTGGGATCCATGATTCAACCTACACAAACAAAAACACTAAAAAGAAAATCAAACACACACAAACCACCCTTCAAAACAAAGAGTGGGTGAACAAAACACAAACGAAACACAAAAGCACAAATGGCTAAAGTAACAAACACAAGTCCTTTTCTGATAACCTAGAAGATGTTTCCCCGCAACGGCGCCAAAAACTTTGCTCGACTCTAGCTACACATCCCAATTATCGCCCAAGCATAACCGACGGTCGGGTGTAGCAGAGGGTAAGCAAGCAATAAGAATATCAAACCACGGGTCTCCTAGGTGTACCTTACTTCGTCTTGAGGGTTCGTTATCTAGCCAACCTAGAATAGTGATTAAGAAACTAACCTAACTACACTACCCTAACCACTACCCTAGCTAATTACAAGTGGTGGAGCTCTCTTAGCTTGAATCCCCCTAGTTCTATCATTTGGATTGATGTTGAGTACTATCCTAGCTCGATCGACTCACTACCCTACTATAATGAGATCAACTCACTCGGATTGACCTGGAATGACAAAGTGATGGATTGGTAGTGCTCTATCCAACCTAGGGATTCATATGTCGTTAGGAGGTCGATCAAATCAACTCCCTCAGGGATTACCCAGACAACATATGATAGGAGTGACCCAAATACAATGGGCTATAAGGGGATTATCTCCCTCGTAGGTCAAAATCTCAATTGACATGAAGTGGAATCCAAAATCATGCAACTCATGAAAACCATCCATCAAATAGATAAAATCATCAATCAAACATAGAATATGTCACATACATCAACTTCAAACCAAAATCTAGATCTACTGTTCATCAACCTAAGAGAAAGAGGTATAGTTCATATAGGCTTGAATCCTTAACTCCAAGATCAACCCAAGCTTCCATTTAAACTCCAAGATCACACACACACACACACTCTCTCTCTCTCTCTCTCTCTCTCTAAAAGCTCCTCTTTGGTGTTTTGAGTCGAAACACTAGAGAGAGAACTAAGTTATTCTCCAAAAACCAGCTCTCATTTGTCTCTCCTAGCTGCTGTCTTTTTATATGGCCCGACAGTCATTGACATGGTCAGATGTCACGGAGGTGGCCTCGGCAGCCTGGCAGTGATCACGGAAAAAAGTTTGGCACTTTTTGGACTCCAATCGTCCTGAAACTCATATTTGACCTTCCCACACTTACTAGGACCTGAAATATACCAAAAAATAGCACAACCTATTAAGTGGCAACCGTTGCAATTAACCCTCATTTGTGCGCTCATAGGTTGTTCTCTCTAGCAAGTACATCTTCTAGTATGGAACTTCTCATGAGCGGTGAGAGATGAGTACTTCAACTCCAAAGACCTTTTTAATGATTATTTTGGTTTTTGGGATTCTTCGCAAACAAGGCAGACACTTGGTAATTATCTGGTTCGTAGGTTTAATTGATTAGTTTGTTCCAACAATGGAAAAGAGTTGTGGTGGCGTGATGAGAGAAGGGGAAGGAGTAGTAGAAGATGAGTGAGGGGGAAAGGGGTAATTATTCAAAAATGCTTACAAAGTTTAACATTTGTGCAAAATGATACCCGTTGTTAAGTATGTGAAAGGTAATTATGATGATGAAACCATAATAAAATTTATATGATTTGGTTGCAACTAAAATTCGACTTGTGTGATTTAATTATAGTAAAAATAAATTAGATGGTTAGTCCACAATACCACCCTATACTTAAGTGGCACACCGTGCATTGAACCCTCTCATGGATGATCACAATGTTTGAATATGTGGTGGGGTGGATTAATTTGGATTCTCATGTACACTTAATTAATAACAAGCAATCTAAAAGGATAGAGGCGTTTCATTGACATGTAATTGAGTCATTATTGTCCTTTAACTAAACAATTTATCGATTGTGTGATGACGCCAAACCAAGGTTTGTTTTGATTCAATTTTCTCGTCCAACCCATTTATAAGTTATGGTTGAACCAAAGTTGAAAATCAGGTTGTTGCAAATCACACCAGGTAAAGAAAAAACTTTGATCCTCTCGGTTTTGTTGGTCTATTTCAACAATCAAAAATAGGTTCGTCAAGAAACTTAATTCATTTCAGGTTTTTTATCTTACCTTAGGGGGGAAAGAGGAAGGCCAATGGCAGGAGCGATAAACAAGTTCTTTGTTACCTCAATGTTCATGTGGATGGCTCCGATTGGGGTCCTTTTCGCCTTTAACCATGATTGGCTTCCTGGTAACTACGCTTCTCTCTCTCTCTCTCTCTCTCTCTCTCTCTCTCTCTCTCTTTTGTGATGAAAGTTCATTATTTATGATCAACATATTGCTACTTTATCGGCGACCCAAGTTCCATCCCGGAGGGTGCCATGAAATGATTAGAAGAAGATATTTAACTATCACTAGGAAAGTTGGTGTTATTTGAAATGGATCTTTCGCGATCCCATCTGGTTGGTTTCGTTTTTGAACAATGAGATTGGAAATGTTTTTTAATGAATAATTTATTTGTATTAACAAAGTAATTAAGATAGCTCGTGAATTACGAATTGCACAATAGTTCCAAAGTAGTAGCAACATGGTACAAAGTACCTATTAAATCAATATGAAAGAAAGTTACAACAAAGTTGCAGACAAGATTCAGATTGAGGAGTGAGATGAGGAAATTTTTATTTGAACACAACAGTAGGTAGAGATAGTCACTTGAATTCAATTCATTTGATTAACATATGTAATGAATGTTGATTGAGTGAGAGGTGAGGTGTGTGTCGGTTTAATTGTTTAAGGGTAAAATAGGTGGTTGGTCTAGAAATTAGGTTCATGTAGCTACTTAAATACTTCCTATCATCTACTCATGATGATGATACATAAAATCACCACTTTTCTGCTTAATAGTTTATACATCTTGATTTGTTTCATCTTTTACTTTACATGGAAAAAGGAACGCATGCTTGTATTAATCTACTTGCCTTTTCCTCTATTGAAAGAAATTGTTCACTATGATTCTAATAATAATGTGACTTATGGTAATTCATTTTGTTTCTTGTATGAATTTAGGACAAAAATTAATCGTGTATCTCATCCCCTGATATATTTTTGGGTATATAATATTAAGTATGTTTACAATCTTGGAGGGTTATCCAAAGATTTGAACAATATATGCAATTTTGTGGATCCACCATTACATTAGAGTCCACACTATATTTTCTTTTTCCTTTTGAAAGTATCTCACATATTGTGTGTTGGTACTTGACTTATTGTCATATAAGGGGAGACATGAATATATAAGGAAGCTGTGATATAATCTACTCATCTTGTGACTTGATTTCATTATTGAATACTCAATTTAAAATATCTTATCAACAAACCCTTTATTCTAAAAGCCAGATTGGAAGTTGGAATGTACATAATCCTTTGGCTAAATTTGTGGATTCTGTACAGGTTTGAGTCAATTATCACCACACACTCTAACATTGTTGAGTGGATTGGTGGCTGTCGTGTCAGTCAATATAGTTATGGGATTCTATATCTATATTGCAATGAAGGAACCAGTAGACAAGCATGAACCACACCCTGGATTTGTTGCTGAGGCCAGAGCTAGCCTCAACAAACTTAATAAAGGTAAAGCAACTTCAATGGTGTCCAAGAAAGATTAGCAGATAGATATTTAGCACTCTAGCTAATTAAAAACAATATTGGGTATTGTTGAATGTTCCTTTTAATAGTATAGTCAGTTTTGAGCTTTGGTATTTATGTATCTATACAGTGCTCCAAGGTGACACACAATTTGTTGTAACTTATCTTTTATCTTAGTACTTATCATTTATTTGAGAACTACATCGACAAATGATTATCTTGACATAGCATAATTATTTTATGGTCTAGGATGCACATAGACATATCCAAGCCTTCATTGAGTTTATTGACAGGATCTAGGTTGTTGGGGTGCCTCAATAAGATATTCGTTTGAGGTTGTTCCCATTTTCTTTGAGTGGAATACCCAAGAGAAGGTTGACAAAACAGCAACCCCACTCCATTTTGTCTTGTAAGGACCTTTATTAGAAGTTCTTAAACTAATATTCCCACCTTCGAAGATGGCCCAACGAAGCATTGGGATTTTCAACTTGATTTAGGAAGATGAGAACCTTTATTCAAAGCTTAAGATCTCTACAATTCCCTCCTCCTAAATATCATCATCAATGGTTTCCAAGATTCAGAACTCGTAGGATCACCGAGAGATATGAAACTTGCTCCATTATATGCATAAATTGTATCCAACTTGTAGATGTCACTCACAAACCTGTATGAGTTGGTAACAGTGTGTTCCAAAAATTCATGACATGAGATCAATGAATTTTGATTCCATGAAACTTTCTACAAGTACATCTTCTAACACGCTCATTATTGTTGAATTTCACCTCTGCCACATTCCTATATGTCATTGTACGATTGTTCGATGGAATCTTGATCTCGAACTTCCCTTCATATTGATTATACACATTCAGATTATGTCCAATTGCCTTGTCCGACTATTCTTCATGAACTCTTCACATTTTTTTAGTGGGACTTGTCGACTCTAATTTGTGTTTCAATCTCTAACCGTGGTCATCAAAATTCTTCAATACCCATCAAAAGGTGCGTTGCACTATGACAATGATAGGCAATGCACGAATTCCTTTGAAAACCACATTGATGCTCTCACCATATTGGATATCCTAAGGACCAACAACGTCCTCCCTCGACATTATCATGTGCAATGCTCCAAAAATATGATGCTTCTCAGCCCACTTGCTACATTATATTCCTCTTTCATTCGCCATTTTCACAAATTTACTACATTGACGATTGAACTTGAGAATACATTTTCCTAAACCTTTCGTTGAACAAAGTCAAATTAATTGCCAACAATAGAACACATTTTGTTGGCATAATGTCGCAGACACCACTTTCATACCCAACCTATTCCAATATCTCTAAGCAAGGTTCTAAAAGGCGCTAGGCGTAAGGCAGGCGCTCGGCTGCTGACTTGCGCCTTGCCTGATTAGGCGTAGCCTAGGCGCGCCTAGGCGTTCAGAGCATAAATGGAAAAAGTTCTCAAATATTTCCTGTTTTTTGGAATAATTCATATAATCCAAGTGCATATAAAATTATCAATGCCTAGTTCTTAACAGTAAACACTTAGCATAACAAATAACAAGCAAATAGTGACCACTTCCTAGAATCACAAATTCATAAAATGTCGAAATACTAAACAATAGCAATAAGTTCATAGGAAAATGTTCATTCTTCATCATCCAAGTAGGTCCGTCCAGCCACCACTTCATCTTCATCATCCTCAAAAGCAATCTCCTCACGATCCTCCTCCTCTTCCTCCTCTTCAGACTCTAATTCTTCATCATGGAGCTCTCTCACTCATGCACTCCTGCGAAGCTCACTCTGTTCACCCGCCATTGCATCCGTAACAGTACTCGAGGGTGCACAATATGATTCATCATCCTCATCTACGAATACATACATAGCATGGTCATCCCCTTCCCGTGTTTCTGATTTTCTAGGGCAAGAGGCAATTTTCTGATTTTCTAGGACAAAACGAAGAGTATTGGGTTTAACCGCCTAAGCTTGCCCAGGAACGCCCAGGCACGCCTTCTCTCCACTAGGCGCAAACTTAGCGATATTCCTACCTACTAAGCGCTACCAGCGCCTTTTACAACGCCTATGTCCAAGTCAAGGCGATCCCCACCGCCTAGCGCCTAATTGAGCCTAGGTGTGCGCCTAGGCGCGCCTTCTTGAACCCTGTCTCTAAGTGTTTCACTTAGCCATGCATGTCGGTCAGATATGATACATATGTCATTATGGTCAGTCAAGCTCTGAAGATGTCTAATGAACCATTACCAACTATGAGTGTTCTCGCTCTCCACTAACGTAATCAGGAATATTTTTTGTTTACCATCAAAGGAGTTTGCAATGAGAACCGTGTCATTTATATTTCCCAATGAGAAATGGTCCATCTACGAGGATGAATCCTAGAAAACTCTTGAAGCCTTGTATGCAAGGTCCAAATTCTCAAAACAATCGTTGAAAGATCTTGCAGCCTGGCATAGCATACCATGCCTTTTGTAACAAATATTAATTTGATACCTATATTTACACTCGTCTTGCAGAGCTTTGGCATGTATTAATCACGTTGTAGTACGTAGCCAAAGTTTCTGGTCTAAAGGCCATGATCTTATTTCCCTAGGATCTCTCACAAGTCACAACCACTTACTAATGTGGTGAGGGACGAGTTCTATGATTTTAAAGGCGACGGTGGAGGTTGAGGTGCATCCAGGAGGGGGGCGAAGTTCCTCTTGGTTTTATAAAATCGAAAAGGAAAAAAATATAAAACTAAATCCATAGCTATTGTCGAGTGGAGGAAAGCAAGAGGACGAGGCGTTGCACATGCAAGCTCCCCCTATAGTTCCTTAGACTCATGGCGTTCATCCCAACAACATATGAGTTGCTTGATCCTTGTGATATCTCACATACCTTGTGTCACGACATTTGCCAGAACTAGTATGCAACAAGGACCCTATGGATTTCTCCCTAGAGGTGTCACGCAGTTCGATCGATAGAAGATCGATCATGCATGATGGTTGTGTTTAGTTTTCACCCTACGCAATTGGGGTTTTGAGGCATACATCTTGAAGGGATGTATGCTTCATGAAGGTTTCAATCAATCAACAATAGATAACACTAAAGAAACAAGCAAGAAGATAGGAATTAACTCATCATATATACGCTAAAAGCCTAAAATCAAACCGACTAAGGGAACTAGCCGACCATGGGGATGAGATCCATGGGATACATAAGCCGAAATGAGAATCCCAAGGAGTTTTACAAATTGGCGCCCATAGGCCATAACAAAGATTTTTGGGACTAGGGCACTGATTTTGTGGCCTATTTGCCTCTGGTAGGCGGTTTTGCTCTAAGTCGGGTTAGTCAATCTGTAAGCAGAGTAACTACCCTATAATGCCCCCTATCACTGACTACCAAACTCCTCCCTCTAGAAGTCTATTTATAGACTTTCTATTAGGGTTTTGGAAAGAGAGGACATTCATCTAATTTGTCTTCGAGTCCCAATCAACCTTCTCTAGCTTGGCCACCACGAAAGGTATATTTTTGAAGATTCTAGAGATTCTTGACAAACCTTAAAATAGGTCCAAATGCCATTTTGGTGATATGGCTATTGAATCTTATGTCCTTTATGTCCTCTCTTCATTTCCTGCTTCTGGCTCCTAGTAGTCGAGTCTTGATGCCCCCCAACATATTCGAAGGGGTCCATCATGTTGTCATGCCCAAAAAACACACGAAAGACTACCAAGAGTCCATCCAATTGATAAAAGCAAGTCTAGTGCTACTAGAACTTACTTTGAGTGTTCACATTCAAATTCTAGATATTATGATAAATAAAAGTCAAAATCATGAAGTAATGGTCATAATATGAGTGAGGGGTCTACAAAGGTACTTTTCACGTGTCATCATGTACACTCGGCGATGACTAGAGGTGGCAAATGGATTGGATTCACGGATTGGGGGATTGGATTAGTGTATCCATGGATTGAGTGGATTGAATCAATTGGATTGGTGGATTCATGGATTTGATCAAGTGGATTGGTGGATTGATCCATGGTTCCAAATGACATTCAAGCCTTAGAATACCATGTAAAGTTTGAAAAGATTAAGCACTAAAATGTCATAATGAAAATTTGTAGGTACCAAACATAATTTTCCAATCATATTTTTTGTCTACAAAAATAAATTTTCGGTATCAAAATTTAAAATATAGGTACTAAATTATAATTTGCGATTTTGATACATGAATCCATCAATCCATTTGGATTTGGATTAAATGGATATTTAAGTGGATGAATTGGATCACCAATTGTCACCTCTAGCGATGACCATTCAGTTGAGTCATGTTGCTACAAGAATGCACCAAATCCGCCTTTTTAATTATCCAATCACCACAAGAAACTTTGGAGGAAAATAATCCATCCATGTAAAGTTGTTCTCCTTGTAGTTGTATCATTTCACCTTCCAAAGTTTTAGTGTTAACTCCACCACTCTAAATTGGAATTAATGTCCCCTCACGTAAAGTTTCATGGTCTTTTGTGCAACTTCTTTTGAACGAAATATTTGAAAAATGTAGAACTCTTGTTCTAGATGACTTCCTAGTTCATATTTCATATATCCATAAGAGTCAATTCTCATATCATTGTCATAATCTTCGGGGAGCACAATAAATCTGTTACAGGAACATATGTCTCTAAGTTTGATGTAGCAGCTCATTCGATAACAACTCGATGCTCGTCTTCATCAACCTCATCACCATCAGCCTCGTCCCCATTCGTCTATATGATCATCTGGATCACTAGGAACACTACTTGAACGCATATTGGGTAGGGCTTTCAGTCGGTTGGTTTCGGTTAAACCGAAAACCAAAAATTTGGTTATCGGTTAAACCGAACCACACCTGACTGTCGCCGGGCACCGACCGTGAGGAAGCCACGGCTAGCCGACCACCGATGGGTCGGCTTTCGGTTTTGGCCTCGGTTAGCCGTAAAAACGAAATTTTGATGGCTCTTTATTAAAAAAGGAAAGAAAGAGAGAGAAGAAAAGAAAGAATAAAAAAAGAACAAGAAAAAAAAGAAGAAGAAAAGCACACACACGTCTCTATCTCTCTCCTTATCTTCTTCTTCTCTCCTCTTCACACGTTTTCCTTATCTTTTTCTCCTTCTCTCCTCTCTTCTCCCACCTTTTACGAAAAATCTGCTCTTCTTCTTCTCTCTTTCTCGACGCCTCTGCTACCCTTGAAATCTCCTCCACAAAGCCGGCGGAGAAAGAGATGAGATCGATGAAGTCACCGATGCCCAGTGCGAAGGAGGAGGAGCAGCGGTGGTCGGCGGTGAAGAGCAAGGCCAGAGGCGGAGCTTCGAAGATGGAAGAATCGAGGCCGGAGGCGCGGCGCGACGGGAGGCTAAGAAAGAGGTCGGATATTTAGGGTTTGAGAATGATTGGGGAGATTTTTTCTCGTTTTGAATTGGGGAGGGGGAAGTCAGATCGATGGATTTTCGGTGGTGGTCGGTTACGCGGTTAGCCGTCTTCGGTTTTGCGGTCAACCAACCACCCCAAAGCATTCGCCGACCACCGACCGCAGCTCTTCTTCCGTCGGTCGGTTAGCCATTAACCACGGTTTTCGGTCATAACCGCCGGTTAGCAGCTAACCGAAAACCGAATTGCCAGCCCTAATATTGGGTGTATGGTCCTCCTCTTCTAGATCACTAGCGAACTCGACACATATATTAGCAAACTCGAGATTTGAATTTCACATCGTAAAATATGTTATCATATAATCTCCAACATCATCCAGATGGGAATACCATAGTGATAAAAAAGTTATGATTTATTGTCGTAGATTGGTGTTGATCACCTCATATAATTGCTCATATTTCAATCGACCATAAACTTGTAGTATGAAATTAAAACCACTAATAAGCCTCAACCCCAACTTTCTATCTTCATTCTGGATTCCCCCCACAAAATAACAAGCTTAAAGGCTAAAAAATCACTACACACAAGAAGAAAAAAATAAATATAGAACTATTGAATTAACTATCTAGCTAATTCACACATATCATAATTTACTAATAATATATTCACTTAAGTAAATATCAAAAGTTAGGACTTTGCTACGGTGACATGCATGTCACGGTGACATGCACTTTTCGGTCGACCTCATATATGATCAGATCGACCTAATCTGTTGTTTCAGTGTAAAAACAGTTTTATGGTGCCTACTTTGGAGATTCATATCTTCCAATTGGCTAGGTGGAAATTGGAGATTAAAGGCTTGTTTTGAAGCTGAAGTGTCCCTCTACACATTAAAGTACTTGGGAGCTCAATAGAAAGTCCAGAAGACCATTTTTGAACCTGACCAAAAGGCTATGCCAAAACTGGGAAACTGCCTGAAAATGGCTAAGTCTCGCAACGTGTTTGTCAAGCCTACTTTGGAGCTCAATTTGAGAAGCATGGATGCGAGTCAAGTCCAGGGGCCTCTGCCACGTTAAATTACGTATTTTTTTATACAAAGGCAAGGCATTGGATGAAAGATTGAATATCTTTAAGGCTTCAAACAAAAGGCTTGAAGTTGCTACGAAGGTTGTTTTTCTGGCAGCTTGCTTGTGCTCGAAGTCTGCCAGAAAAACAGCCTTCGTAGCAACTTCGACCCTTTTGTTTGAAGCCTTACAGATATCCAATCTTTCATCCAATGCCTTGAATTTGTATAAAAACATACCTAATTTAACGTGGTAGAGGCTCCTGGACTCGACTCGCATTCATGCTTCTCGAATTGAGCTCCAAAATAGGCTTCACAAACACGTTTCCAGACTTAGCCATTTCCAGGCAGTTTCCCAGTTTTGGCATAGCCTTTTGATGAGGTTCAAAAATGGTCTTCTGGACTTCCTATCGAGCTCTAAATCACTTCAATATGTAGAGGGACACTCCAGCTTCAAAACAAGTCATTAGTCTTCAATTTCCATCTAGCCAATTGTATGATATGAATATTCAAAGTAGGCACCATGAACTATTTTTACACTGAAACAACAGATTAGGTCGACCTGATCCTATATGAGGTCGACCGAATCCTAAATGAGGTCGACCTGATCCTATATGAGGTCGACCTAATCCTAACCGAGGTCGACCGGAAAGTGCAAGTCACCGTGACATGCATGTCACCGTAGGCACACCCCAAAAGTTAATCAACATAATTCGTATTAGCTATAATCTCTCAAGTGGTTGAGTAATTAAAATGCATGAATTATGCTTAATGTGATGGGTAGTGTTTGTAGGAGATGAAAGTTAAGAATGGTGGAACTTGAAAGAAGGTGTGACAATTCATTAGAAAATGACACCCTATTTATAGGTACTCTAACATGTCCGTTAGTAATTTTTTCCGTTGGTTGTATAGGAGCGTTGGTAATTGTGGATGTCGAAACGCGAATCTGAGAGACAACACGCCAAATTGAAGCTCGCCCCCCCCCCCCCCAATTGAGTTTGTTGCCGCCCCAACTAACTTTTTAGCGTATATACTATCGAATTGGGCGTGCACGCCTATTTATGTCTTAATAATGACTTACAACTTGTGCGCCCCAATAAGCTTATACGAACAATAGATTTGAAAATATATTCATAACTGCGACATCTTGAGTAATATTTTTTAAAAGAGAATACTTTAAGAAAAAGCCGAAAGAAACACAACAATTATTTATTTGAAGACATTTATTTAACTTCATTTCCTCTATCATTCACCAAATAAAATTTATGATATACAATATAATAATCAAACTGATCATGCTAAACAAAATAATAGTCAAACCCTTAAAAATAATAATTGAATAGCCAAATCATTAACTCTCCGCCCGGTCAACTATTAGTTGACTCCGATGTGACAAAATGACTATGTACTCGATGATTTTTTCCTGATGTGGCAAGTAATAAAATTTAATTTCTTATTTTTTAAATTAGAAAACTAAACTAGAAAAATGTAGTTTAGAACGGGGTTCGACTCTCTCTCTCTCTCTCGTTCTAATCCATCCTTTCAATTCTCTCTCAGCATATTACTCTGTATCGGCGCCACCTCTCAACACGGCATTCTCGATCTCAAGACACAATCCATCTTCATGAAAGCTTGGGCTCATACTTGCAGGCAGATCAGAGATGGTGTCGATGACCGCTCGCTCGAGTTTCCACCGTCGTACCAGAATAGTTGACTTCGGTCTTCGATTGAACAAGTATTGTGGACTCGCAATAAATTGCGGTGGAATACTTGGATTACTTGAAATTCTTTGGCAATTACATCTTCCCATACGAGATTTCTCTAAGAGGGGACGATGATTTCAAATCTCAGTTGGGGTTGTAGCCTTGCAAGTTGCAAGACACAAAATCCTGTCCACTTCGCACATGAGTGAGTGTTTGTTTGGCTAATGAATGGGTATGGGAGGAGCTTTCGCCGGCGGCAAATCTGGCCTTGGAAAGGAATTGGGAATCACCATTGCAGTTGTTGAATTCAACCTCAAACTGCAACTGAGCGATAGGAGGCTAAGCGATGGCCAACAAAGAAGGTTTCTCCACCTCTGGGATTCGGAGCTACAGGTATTGCCCTGCCAGCGCGTGGGATGCGGATTCTGAAGATGAATCTATGGAAGAATAATCAGGTGTTTAATGATTTTAGATTTGAAATGAGGGCGGAGACGGTTTTCTAGAAGGATATCCCCGTCGGGAGAGGAGACTCGTTTGGACGGGGGTTTTAGAGTCGACGAAGAAGGGAACGGGAAGAATTTTTTTGTGCCATTGTTACTCCAATATTTAGATTCCAGAGGATGGAGGAGAAGAAGAAGAAGTTGAGAATCAGGGTGAAAATAAAATAGATCCGGAGAAGGAGAAGTAGCCGGAGGGAAAGTGACTCTTGTCATTTGGTCGATGGAGGAGATGGAGGAAGGGAAGTGACAAGGATTAAAAGAATTTGTGGTTGTATTTTTTCAACAATAATATATGATTTTTTCTATGATGATGTGACAAAATCAAATAGTTGATTTTTTGACACATCAACACTTTTCATCTACTATGTCAGAGTCAACTAACAGTTGGCCGGACGAAAAGTTGAAGGTTTGACTATTAAAATTGTTTTCGAAAAGATTTGGCTATTATTTTATTTAAAATAAAAAGTTTGTTTGGAAGTTGTGATTTCAAATGATGTATTTAGCTAATTCATATATTTGTGAGATTAAGTCGTTTTTTTTTTGTGTCTTATTTTGAACTAGAATACATGCCCCACCACAATCATTCAAAATTGAGGCATTATCAATCTCTACTTTTTGTTGAGATTATTCACAATCACTCAAAACTAACATTTGTAGCTTTACAACAAAAATACAATCTAAAACTCTAAACAAGGTATTTGTCTAATACATCAATTGATTCAATACATCAATTGATAATACACTAATTGACTCAATACATCAATTTGAAGAATCACAACTTCCAAACAACCTATATTGTAGAGCACTTCTACTATGCTATATAGTATTGGTGCTTTAATGTACAGTTTAGAGTTGTATCATAACATTAAATGTATAAGTTTAGGTTGTACCATAAAACAATTTGTACCATTATGTTATAGTACAACTTTACAACTTGAAGTTGTACCATCACATAAAGGTACAAGTTCAAGTTGTACCATAAAAGAATTTGTACAAAAAGTATAGGTACAATCTGAAGTTATACCATAACATAAATGTACAATTTTAAGTTGTACCATAAAGGCAAAACCTTATAGCACCAATACTATATAGCATTGTAAAATTTCTCTATATTGTAACTGTTTAGCCCTAGAATGTACCCAAGGCTAACATAGTAATTATGGGGCTCCGATTTGGACTCCCTCGTTCGATCTCTTCGAGAGGCGAGGAATCTGTGAGGAGGAGGGGGGCGGCCCCCGGGATCTAGGCTCCGACGCCCAAGTTAGTACGATACATGATAGAGCGTATGGTATGTAGAGAGATAAAGTAGAGAGAGAGACCTTAGGGGTAAGTGAGAAGGAGAAGTAGGGCTGGGAAAACGATTGCGGTTTCACGGTTAAACTGATAACCGCACCGAAACCGCGCGGTTATTGGTTAACCGCAAACCGCATATTTTGCCTATTTTGCGGTCGCGGTTGGAGATATGGGTTGTTTTGTGGTTTGCGGTTTAACCGCAACCGAAACCGCAAATCCATATAATCGCAAGGCTAACCGCGACTTAGATCCAACCCATAGTTGACCCCTAGCCCAGCCCAAAATTGACCCCCAGCTCAGCAGCCCAAACCCGACCCAGCCCCTCCCCCACTTCTCCCTGCCGTCGTTTTGATTTGACGAAACGAAAGTCTCGTCGTCCCTTCCCATCTTCCCGCGCCGTCGTCTGATTCTGAAAACCCTAAGCCAAGCCAGCAACTGAAAACCCTTCGTGCTTCGACCCTTCCCATCTTCCCGTTGCGGCGCTACGCCGCTGCCATCCGCCCGCCACCGTCCCTGGCCGTCCGCCGTCCCCGGCTTCCTCAAGGCTGCGCCTCTGTTGATGGAAGTGAAATAGACAAAGCAGTAGTTGCTATGTTTTTTTCATGTATTTTTTGCGGTTAGTTCGCGGTTAATTCGCGGTTAGATTGCTTAACCGCGGTTTCGTATACTGTTTCGGTTGTTGCAGTTTTTACCCACAAAAACCGCGGTTCACCGCTAACCGCGTTCTGCGGTTTTTGGTTAACCGCTAACCGTGAGAGACGCGGTCGCGGTTGGCTAATATGAGTGTTTTGCGGTTGCAGTTAACCGCAAATTGCGGTGCAGTTAACCGCAACCGCACCGTTTCCCACCCCTAAGGAGAAGGAGAGGATCCTCTGGTTTGGAGGCATGAGTCTCCTTTTATAGGAGTCTTGGACTTCCTTTCGTGGGCTTGGGCCCGATAAGATGTGTGGGTGATAGGTTTGGGCCCGTTGATGACGTAGTTGTTTGTCGTATTAGGCGGATTAATACCACACCCAACAGTAACCCTAAAATTTATAAAAATTTTAGTGCTTAACATCATAGTGGTCGAAATGCCGGTATAGAAAACCGATCAACTTTCTAATCTCCCATGATGCATTATTTAATAATTTGTAATCATACCTGTGATCTACATCCCCTCGATTGTTTTTGGCCGAAAACATGATCGCACATGAAAATCCATAACCCTGAAATCAAAGCTGCAAGTAGAAACAAGTTTAGGGTCAAATAAATAAAATATATTTGATTCACCAAACAAATTAATTAATAAAATAATAACGATCAATGAATAGATCCTCCCCTACGTAGATTAGACGACGACAGACGGATCCCAACTTACAAGCAACAGATTTTTTGTGCGTGTACTGAAGGAAATTCCGACCACAAAAAAAAAAAAAAGAAAGAACTCCGGTCGAATTCAAACTCAAAATTCCAAATCTGACGCTCCTCATAGTCACTGAACCGATGCACAAGAAACGGCGCCGTTTTGGGGCTAACGTTACAAATGTCAAGGCAAACGAGTCCAAAAAAGACCCACAGTCTGACGTGTCCGCCACGCCACCCTCTGCAGCACATAGTTAGTAAAATACGGTACGGGAAAGTTACGTAAAAGATACGTACGGGCATTATACTTCATCTTTAAGCTAAAATTACGTTTAATAGTACGTTAATAGTCATAAATATATAAAATTAATCATTTTAAAAATAAATAAATATATAAATAATAATAAAGTTAACAATTTAATTCGTAAAATACGGATAATAAACGTGTTATACGGGTTTTATACGTGTTTAGTACGGGAACCATGAAATGAACGGGGGGAAATGAAACGGCTTGACAATAATACGGATACGAAAGTTTTAAACGGATAAAGTACGTACGGGTACATATACGTGTATTAAACGGAGTATTTACTAACTATGCTGCAGCACCTGTACTCTCCACCCTCCTTTACACATATCCTGAAGGCGAGGTGCCTTTTTTTCCTCTTCTCTCTCTCTCTCTCTCTCTGTTTTCGCCATTTTTGAGTCTCCACTCACTACCACCTGTTAGGGCGGGAACCCAAAATCATTTCTCTCCCACCCTCACAAAATACAAAAAGGATAAAAGAAATTACAGCAGCTCCACCAAACAAACAGACATGGCCGTAGCAGTAACTCCTCCTCCTCCTCCCCCGTCCCCTTCCTCTCTTGTCCTTTCTCCGACTCTAGGGTTTCCATCTCTCTGATTTTAGGGTTCCCAGCCAGCATCCCCAATCCTCCTCCTTTCTTTTGCTTCTTCGAATCGCTCTCCTTACGATGCTTAGTCTGCGCGTCGGCGCTAAGGTTTGGACCGAGGATCGGAATCTCGCTTGGGTTGCCGCTGAAGTCACTGATGTCGTCGGCAAGCAAGTTCACCTCCTCACTTCCACTGGCAATAAGGTAGTTCACTATTTTTCCCGTGCTCTTTCCGTTGGATTTTGCTTTCCTTGAATGTTGAGCTCGTTTGACTCGTAAGCTCTCTCATTCTTCAGGTTTCGGCTTCTCCCGAGAAGCTGTTGCCTAGGGATGCTGATGAGGAGGAAGAACACGGCGGAGTGGACGATATGACCAAGCTTACTTACTTGAACGAGCCTGGAGTTCTTTACAATCTCGAGCGGAGATATGCACTCAACGATATTTATGTAATGCTCTCGCTCCCTCTCTCTCTTTCCTCCTCAAACACGTGTTTAGCTCAATTTCCACGTCTCTCCGTTCGTTCTTTCTCGGTTAAGTTGAGATGGTTTCTGCTTATGGAGTTTCTGCACTTAATTATGGTGCTTGATGGCTGTTGTCAGAGGATACCATTCATTTTAACCTTTTTTTTGGATAATCCAAGCAGTATTTAAAGCTGCTCGTAACAGTCTATGATCTGGATAACTAACTTATTAGACTTGCATTCCTACTACTCATTGGTAAAGCCTGAACATAGGTTTTGCCCCTTTTAGTAATGTGTAATGCTAGGCTGGCCTGCTTTAAATAGGTGTAAATGGTAGTTGGAGTCAAGTTTTGCTACACTTTGACAGATTTGAAAGTCCAGTCAATGCTGATCTTCGGTCTGCTCATGTTTGTGACCTCTGTCTTCGGTGACTGTTACTTAGCGAGCGTTCCAAACTATGTTACAGATGAGAAAGTGAGACGAAGGAATGGAAACATTCTTACTGGGTGTACTGGCATGATAAATGCACCATTTGGTAGTTCACTACGCTACCATTCAACTTATTCTGTGTGTTTCTTTCCTTGTTAAACAGACATACACAGGAAGCATTCTGATTGCTGTCAATCCTTTCACCAAGCTTCCCCACCTTTACAATGTGCATATGATGGAGCAGTACAAAGGAGCCCCATTTGGTGAGCTAAGTCCACATGTTTTTGCGGTGGCTGATGCATCATACAGGTAAACTTACGTCTGAAGCAATTAATTGTAGTTTGCAATGTGATGAGTGTTTCTTGCTACAAATTGATCCATCTGGTCATCTCCATTAAAAAAAACTATATGCTTCAATTGGGTTTTAAATCCAGAGCTATGATGAGTGAACGTCGAAGCCAATCTATACTCGTCAGTGGAGAAAGTGGGGCTGGAAAAACAGAGACAACAAAACTTATTATGCAGTACCTTACTTATGTTGGTGGTCGAGCTGCTGGTGACGACCGTACAGTTGAGCAGCAAGTTCTTGAAGTAAGATTTTTTAACCTCTTCCATGCACCATTATATTTCATAGAAACGCAATAGGCTAGTGGCTCATATTAGTTTTTCGGTTGGCAATATGATTGGTCAATATTTCCATGAATATGTGCCCCCATCTCGTCTTTCCGTATAATCCTGCTCTTTTTTGCTGGGAAGCATTTCTCAAGTATTAATTGACATTGTACTTTATAGCTATGTGTTTAGTTGAGTTGAAGTTTATTAGACATAAGCTAATGTGATGTTGAATAAAATTCTGCTATTCATATATGCACACATACTCATATTCATTTATTTTGCATAATCCAGTCAAATCCACTCTTGGAGGCATTTGGTAATGCAAGGACGGTGAGAAATGACAACTCAAGGTATGTCGACTTCCTTTTCCAAGTTTCTTCCGTCTTTGTTATTTCATACTTGAGCGGGTTTCCATTAAAAAAACTTATTTCACCTTTCCTTTCCATCTTTGTTTATTGAGTCACTCATTAAAGCACTGAAAATGCTGAATGCATAGAGATCGCAGTATTATTTCACCTGTCTCCCCCCACCCCTTTCCGATGGTAAAAATCATGTCTTCGTGGATTTTTTAAACTGGTCATAGAAATGAAATAATCTGAATTACTTGCGACTTAGATCTAGGTTATATGACAAATGCCATTACTTTGTTGTTGTGTCCTGAAATATGAGTTTTCTGTTTACCTGGTGAAATCGTTGCTTGATTTGCTCGTGCTGGTCAATACTTGTTATTGCAGTCGTTTTGGAAAGTTCGTTGAGATCCAGTTTGATTCAAATGGTAGAATATCTGGTGCTGCAATCAGAACATATCTTCTCGAGCGGTCTCGTGTAGTCCAAATAACAGATCCTGAGAGGAATTATCACTGTTTCTATCAATTGTGTGCATCTGGCAGGGTAATTTTCTCCCTAATACTTATGCTTTGTTGGCTTTACATGTTACTAATGGGTGATATTTTATTCAGATTTGTTACAAGTGTGTGTGTGTAGATCAACTGTTTTTGGTGCACTTATCTTGTTTTGCTGTTTAAAGGATGCAGAAAGGTACAATCTAGATCATCCAAGCCATTTCCACTACTTGAATCAAAGTAAGACTTATGAATTAGATGGAGTGAGCAATGCAGAAGAATACTTGAGGACAAGAAGGGCAATGGATGTTGTTGGTATAAGCCATGAAGACCAGGTTAATGAAGGGTCATGTTGATGCCTGCCCTTTCGAAGACTGTATTTCTTCTCTTTGTTTATCTGATGTTCTTTACCTGCTCGCTATTCATATCAGGAGGCAATATTCCGCACCTTGGCTGCAATTTTACATCTTGGAAATGTTGAATTTTCTTCTGGGAAAGAGCATGATTCCTCCTGCATAAGAGATAAGAAGTCCAATTTTCATATGCAGATGGCATCTGATCTTCTTATGTATGCGTCGTCTATTGTGCTTCTTCAAATTTGAATTCTGCACTCCAGAAAGCTTGCTTGCATATGTACTGACAACTGCATCAAATATATAAATGGACATCTGGTTATGCCAGATGCAATTCCTCGGTGCATAAGACCACTCTCGATAATTGAGCTTTAGTTTATTGATCATTTCACTGTACTTCAATTAGGTGTGATGTCAATCTTTTGGTGGCAATATTATGTACACGTACAATTCAAACCCGTGAAGGACTGATTATAAAAGCTCTGGACTGCAATGCTGCTGTTGCTAGCCGTGATGCATTGGCAAAGACTATATATGCTAAGCTGTTTGATTGGTATCGTTGTACTTCCACTTTCAGTTGAAGATCCCTTTTGTTATATGAACGGCTTCAGTGACTGTCTAAATTTTTCTTGTATTTTTTTTTCTTCCCCATGAAGGCTGGTCGAAAAGATCAATAGATCTGTTGGTCAAGACTTGACCTCTCAGATACAAATTGGAGTGCTGGACATATATGGCTTTGAATGCTTCAAAAACAATAGGTGTTACCCCGTTACATGTTATGTATTATACTATTTCTTCTGTGTTCTTTCCGTTCATAGGATGCTAGGTGAGTTAAAATATAATTTATTAAGCTTCCTAAGTTTTGATAAAGCTTTTATGTTCCATTGTTTTTATATATGCTTAGATACTACAAGAATGTTGTCTCTCTGTGCTGTATATCATGGTGTATCTATTGTTGATCTCAAGAGGATTTGTTCCATTGTGTTTCTAACAGATTGATTGTTTTTGAAGCTGTAATAATGTAGTACCTTTATTCACATAATAACAGTGGTTGGTTTATTCTAAATCACAACTCATCATTCCCATATTGCTTTTTACTATAGTTGATAGATGCTTGATGCTTTTCTTTTGCATTCCCTAGGCTATTAGTTTTGATTGATAGAGCTTAGCTGTATTTATGTGTTTATATATTTATTTATTTTCGTTAAATAAATTTAGCTGAATGAATAAGTGATTTATGTCTCTGTTCCACAGTTTTGAGCAATTCTGCATTAATTTTGCGAATGAAAAGCTTCAGCAGCATTTCAATGAGGTAAGTACATTCCTTTTGAAATTATAAATGTAAATTGTAATAGCTGTTTTCAGATTCTTGGCTTATCTGCTTCTTTATGTGTTCAGCATGTCTTTAAGATGGAACAGGAGGAATACAGAAAAGAAGAAATTAATTGGAGCTATATTGAGTTCATAGACAACCAGGACGTCTTGGACCTCATTGAAAAGGTCTCTTTCTTGTCAGAGTATCAAATATTGAGTTGTTGTTTGTACTGTGCTTCTTTTGGATTGTTAAGTGTTATTTTGGACCTCAGGTATTTGTTGTCCTGGTAATGGCTTCATTGTATGAGCTGGGGTTTTGACAGTTAAGTGACTGTAGGAAAAAAGGAAGTCCATACAAATTGTTATGAAGGATTGTGTTGTGTACTTTTTCTTTGTTAATTGATGGTAGATCCTTTATTTTGCCTAACAAGATGGGCATTATAGTATTAAGAGATGCTCAGTGGGACTAATCTGGCCTCCAACCATTTATCTATCTTCAATGCCTCAGATATGTATCTACTATGTGATAGGAATAAAATTGAAACATATCAGTTTAGGAGGCATGATGCTCTATTTCCATTGTCTATGTGTGAATCTGGCAGATTGATTTTCTCCGTAAATGTGATCAATGGCTATCTTGAGCTAATGTTGGGTTTACTGGTTTTCAGAAGCCAATTGGGATAGTTGCTCTCCTTGACGAAGCTTGGTACAGTATGAGTTCACTATTATTGGTGCTCTTTGATCATTAACCTGCTTCTATGCTGGTTATTCTTATCCTGATTTTCATTATTATGCAGTATGTTCCCAAGATCAACACATGAGACATTTTCCATGAAATTGTTTCAGCATTTCCGCTCTCACCCCAGGTTGGAGAAGGCAAAATTTTCAGAAACAGATTTTACCTTATCGCACTATGCTGGCAAGGCATGTTTACTTGTCAATTATTACTCTTGGAGAACTTAGTTACAGTCAGACCCAAAACCTTTCAAATGAATGGATCATTTCATTATTTAGGTTACTTATCAAACAGACACATTCTTGGAGAAAAACCGCGATTATGTAGTGGTGGAGCATTGCAGTTTGTTATCATCTTCAAAGTGTGCCTTTGTTGCTGGTCTTTACTCTTCAGCTCCGGAGGAATCTTCTAGATCATCATACAAGTTCTCTTCCGTGGCCACTAGGTTTAAGGTAAAAATCTTGGTGGATGTATGATAGGTTGTGTTTGTAATCTTCTCCAGAAAATTAGTGTTTGAATTTGAGTACACACTTTTGGATTTCACATATCAAATGTTAATTGCCATCTTTTACGTAATGGTAGATTTTCATGTAACTTTTTTGTTTGTTATGATGGGTAGTGAGCAAACTCATAATTTCTCCTACAGCTTGCTAATTCTTTTTACCTGTAGCAACAACTGCAAGCACTTATGGAGACCCTTAACTCAACTGAACCTCATTACATACGGTGTGTGAAGCCAAATTCTCTGAACCGGCCTCAGAAATTTGAAAACCAGAGCATATTACATCAGTTACGGTGTGGGGTTAGTCATGCAAAACTTTGTTACTTGTTAAAATTTTTCCATTAGTAATTTCTCATTGTCATATTCCACGTTTAACAATTTGATTCAGTTGGTTGTTTCTTGAATGGCCTCTTGTTTTACCGTCTACTTAGGCATGGCTTTTGTCTTTATGGTCTTATTGCTTCGTACAAACTTCGAACATAAGTTAATAAATGGTGCGCTTTTTATCCTGCTTAGCAAATTATGACCTATGAGTTTGGTGCTTGGAAAGTCCTCAATTTCAAACTTCATGATAGGAGATTTGAAGAAGGATTTCAGTTAATAGCCATATATCAGGACTGCATATTCATCTAGAATTTTAATGAATTCATGGTAACAAAGGTCCACTTGATAGAGATATGCCTTTAAGCTGGCGTACCAATTTCTGCAAGAATGACGAAGGCGATAGTGTTAAGGTCTGTGTTAGGAGGACGGAAAAGGGAAGGAAGTTGGTAAATAAAGTCGTAAGAGGTTGTCCAGGTAGGTGTATTTTAGGGAGGCAATGTTATTTGTAATTGCACATAATTAAACAAATATACCTTTCCATGATAACATTTGGTGCTTTTAGTTAACTGAAGTGGAATAGCTAATCTACAATGCACTAAAGTGTAATAATCTCAAATGCACAATGGCATGATATATCTGCTACCTCCAATCTGGAGGAGGTTCCCACATATTTTTTTTTTCAATTTTATTTTCTGGCATAGTTCTTGGTGCAAACGCATTGAACTAAGATAATACATTATGAATATCACACCAATAGTATGGAACATAAATAGTTTGCATCACAGAGAAGTAACTCCCATTTCCAGAGAACACTAAATCAAATATAGCCTAGCTAGTTGTTGACTAGTAAGGAATATTATTAGTATTATTATTATTATTATTATCATCATCATCCTTTGCTTACATGGCATTAAAGCACAACAATGATGACATCTTTTGTTCAGAAGACTATTTTGGTGTGTGAGAAGGTGTGTTATTTTAGACTTATATAGATCTTATAGGTTTAGTCCAATAAGTTGTTGAAGGAGTGTTTTGTGCATCCATGTTTGGGCTTTAGGCCAGTTAATTTCTTTTTGGCCTTTAACGTTTGCTTCAACTAATATGAACATTTTTTTATGTATCTCTTTCATTTTGGTGTAGAGAAGCAAAGTCTGACGACTTTTTAGGCAATAGTGGTCATATTAATAGGGTGGACTCTTTGTTACTGTTTTACATAATTACAGTTCAGGAAGTAGGTCCTCTCCCGAAATCTACTATGGATGAGCAAAAGTATGGTTAGAAAGATGTGTGGCCTTGTGTCCAGAATAATACTGGTAGGATACTGATATTAGGGAACATATATAGCTGGCAGCTTTGGTGATGGGATGTTTTATGGTGACGTCACATGTGATTCCCTTAATTGATGTAAAAAATGCTTCATGTAGGTGTGCTTATATTATCATGTTTTAATGCAATTTTATGGTTGTATCGTGTTTCGAGTGTGCATTTTCCTTCACGCCATGTGCTGTGTTTCTGATTTTACTATTATAATGAGATTGACACATTTACTTCTGACTGGATGAAGGGTGTTCTAGAGGCTGTTCGGATTAGTCTTGCAGGTTATCCTACACGAAGAACCTATTCAGAGTTTGTTGATCGGTTTGGGATCCTAACTCCGGAATATCTTGATGGAAGGTGCTAATTTTAAATTGCATGGCTAGCCTTGGATTACGATCAGTCTTCTTGTTTCTTGTCTGTAGCATTTTGTGGAGTGACTCTTAAATGACAGAAATGACATTTTCGTACTGATGCCTCCATTTCGTTATTTTCCATGTGGGAAATAGTAGGGGCATTTACACATGTAGTAGGGGCAATTGTTAAGAAAGGGTTCGATATCTTTTCTTGTGCTATTGAATTGACACATTACATTTACTAGATTGGAGGTTCGCGAGTGAGCTTGTTTGTCCATGATTGTGTTTCCTCTCTGTTGTAAATAAACTTCTGTTTTCGTATGTATGAAAAACCTGTCCTTCACTATTGACTGTCATGCTGTATCTAAGACTCAGTTGCTCATCGAGAAATGCTGATTGTTTTCTCCCACTTTTGGACAGCTGTGACGAAAGAGGTTGGACAGAGAAAATAGTGCAGAAGATGAAGCTTCAAAATTTTCAGGTACTCTTCCATTTCAATGGCTGGATTTTCTTTTCCTTTTGGAAATTGAGAAGAAAGAAAGAGATGCATGGGGGATGTGGGTTTTGGTGTATTGTTTGACAACGAAGGCTATGCACCAGGGATTCTTTAGACTTTGATGTGATCCTTAACTCTCCAAACTGTGTAAATTCTTTGTGCAGTTGGGTAGAACCAAGGTATTCCTTAGAGCTGGACAGATTGGTATTTTGGACTCTCGGAGGGCAGAAGTTCTGGATACTTCTGCAAAGTGCATCCAAAGACGAGTACAGACGTTCCTTACACGCAGGAGTTTCCTGTTAAAGAGGGCCGCTGCATTTTCATTCCAAGCATATATTAGAGGTTTACTTTTATTTTTTCTTGGCTTCCTGATTTTCAAAGTTTTACTATTGCTTTCATCTGAATGCCAACAATATCTTTCCATGTGATCACTAACTTACTGGTCAAAAGCATTCTAATTGGTGCTGCCCATTTCTCTTAATGATTCGTCTATAAGCTTAATTTTTACTGCTATATGTTTAGGATGTATTGCTCGAAAGACTTACTCTCAGAAGCGGAAGACAGCAGCTGCTATTACTATACAGAAATGGGTTCGCAAGTGGCAAATGCAGCATGCCTATTTGAAACTGTTTTCATCTGCCGTAATAATACAGTCAAGCATACATGGGTTCTTGTCCCGCCAAAGATTCAGAAATGGAATGAGGAGTAGAGCTGCCACCCTAATTCAGGTATTGTGGAGAGTGTCATGTCTAATAGTCTATTTTTATGCAAATACCTCTACTCTTAAGTGTTTTCAAAGAAACTGATTATTGACTACTCCAGTTGGCGCCTTGTGATATTATTACTTTCTGTATTCGTTGGACAAGTTCAATTTTACTGCAAAAGATACTAATGATTTGACTGCTTTTGAGCTGTCGATACTTGTCTCAGTGTTTGTCTGACTAAGTTTTGTTAATCTCTGTTGGATTCAATAAAATTAACAAGGGGTGTTGGAGAACGTACAAGTTCCGCTCTGCTTTGAGGCATCGCCAGGGTTCCATAATAGCTATACAGTGTTGTTGGAGACAAAAATTAGCAAGACGAGAGTTCCGGAAGCGGAAACAAGTAGGAGATTTCAGACCTTCTCTTTGCTTTACACCAAGAGTTTATGGCATACTCTAATTGATTTGTGTAACTTTGCAGGCTGCTAATGAGACAGGTGCCTTGCGTTTAGCTAAGGGTAAACTTGAGAAGCAGTTGGAAGATCTTACATGGCGGTTGCATCTGGAGAAAAGACTGCGGGTATCTTAATTCATTGGATGGGTCCAGATTGTTGAGGGCTGTTTAGTCTGCATACTGTCTTTTTGTTCCTGTGTTCATATCTCTGCTCTTTCCTGTCTGTAATCCTCGTGCGTTATCTGGAATGCAGGTTTCTAGTGAAGAGGCAAAGTCTCTGGAACTTTCTAAGCTTCAGAAATCAATGGAATCTTTGACCCTTGAATTAGATGCGGCCAAGTTGGCTACAGTTAGTGAATGCAACAGAAATGCAGTGCTGATAAATCAGTTAGAATTATCACAGAAGGAAAAGTCAGCTTTGGAAAGAGAACTGATTTCGATGGCTGATCTGAGAAAGGAGAACAAAATTTTAAAGGTTAATGTTTGTTCATTGTTGGTCAATTTGAACTAAATGGTTTGAGGTCAATGTTAGAACCAATTGTCATTAATGACTCCATTTCCATTTGGTTCCACAGTTGTTTTTAACGACATAGTAACAATTTTTCTGGAGGTTTGGTCAATAAGGGTTTAGTTTTTGGCCTACTTGATAGGACAAATACACAATTGCAAAATTTAGTTGAAACTTTGTTATCTCTGGGGTCATTGGATTTTCTTCATAGGTTTATGTACTTACATTCAATTGATGTTGGTTTCTTCCTCTGTAATCAGTAAAGCCATTGACTTTCTCCGGAGGCTGAACTCTGTACATGTTTGTTTTTTTGTCAGGGTTCTGTGGACAGCATGGAAAAAAAGAACTCTGCTTTGGAACTTGAGCTTGTCCAAGCTCAGAAGAACACAATTGATAATATTGGGAAAATGAAGGAGCTTGAGGGGAAATGTTCCATGCTTCAGCAGAATGTTCAAAGGTATTTATCTTTTGGAAGTTTCTCTGCATCATCTTTGATTATTGTGGCTGGTAAGCTGTATCTAGTCTTCGTGACTGTCATTTGCTGGTCATGCACTTTGCTCTGTTGGAAGTTCATGTAAGAATGCTGATTGTTTTAATAGAAGTCATTAGGATTGAGATGAGCCCTTGGAGAATGTTGCGTGCTTACTATATCATTAGCAAATGACTTGAAGACAAAGCTATTCAGTCTTTTTTTTATTATCAGAAGAAGCTATCATTAATAGATGAAGAATTGTGATTTAACCTGCATGGCTCTAATCTATCTGAGATAGTGCTGGATTTTCAGTCGGAATTAAGTGTAAAATCATCAATACCAACCTGTATTAAGATCTGTTACACAATGTTGGTTTTGGACATTTGTATAAACTCTCTACTTATCTCTTGCTTTTCCAAATAACTTGTAGTCTTGAGAAGAAGCTTGCTCTGTTGGAGGATGAGAATCATGTTCTCAGACAAAAAGCATTGAGCGCTTCACCAAAGGGACACAATGCGGGTCTGGTGAAATCATTTTCGGAAGTAAGTTGTGTGCTTGATTGCGTAGTGCTATGTCGTTGTTTGTTGTGGTAAACTTTAAGATTGCTTCCTGAACTCCTTTCTTTCCCAAAATGACATGTAATGGAACAGAAATACCCTGGCGCAATTGTTCTTACCTCCGAGAGGAAGCCAAACTTTGTAAGATATTCCCTCTCTAGGGTTTTCTGTTGTTTTCCAATTATTGTAGCGGTTTCTTTTATACACAAATCTTGATGCAGGAGTCGCCAACACCTTCAAAACTTGTACCGTCCTTTTCACGTGGTTTGTCTGAATCACGCCGAACTAAGTTGACAGCGGAAAGGTCCCAGGTTTGATTTATTTTTCCTCTGTAGATGCTGTGTAGCTAAACAGCTTTAAGTATGTATTGGGTTCCCAATTGTGGTGGAATCAAATACCTAATTCTTGTGTTTGACCTTATTTTGCTGTGCAGGAAAACTATGAATTCTTATCGAGGTGCATCAAAGAAGATTTAGGATTTATAGAAGGCAAACCACTGGCTGCTTGTATAATCTACAGATGTCTTCATCAGTGGCGTGCTTTTGAGACTGAGCGGACGGCTATATTTGACTATATAATTGAGGGAATTAATGAAGTTTTGAAGGTTAGCCAACAATCAGTTAGGAAAATGAAAATCTGTTCTAGTTGAACACTTTGTCTACGTAATTGTTCCTGTTTGTGATTAATTTTCAATCAACTTGATTTTTTACTTCTTCCTCTGACCGTAGTTTGTTTATCGAACTACTTCAATGAATGTAAGGCCAGGTCTGAAAAGTTTAGATTTATGTGTCCAGTTGATTAAACAAGGCTTTGATGGGAGGAGTAAGTTTTATGTTTTATGATTTCACAATTGTTTCAGGCTGGAGATGAAAACATTACTTTACCATACTGGTTGGCCAATGCGTCAGCGCTTCTGTGTCTCCTACAGAGAAACCTGCAGGCAAATGGGTTTATGACCAAAGGGACACCACGTTCTACATCTGCAGGATTACCTGGAAAGGTTGTATGTGAATTCTATACTTTTAACCTTTTCTACACCCAAACCTCCTCTTTATTATGTGGTCACAGTGGGGCATGTGGAGTTTCACTTTAAACTGCAAGTCTCTGTGATGCTACTTTCCTGAATGCGTAGGTTTACATGCATGCCAATGTGTTGAAGAGACAATTACAATTTCGCAGCCCAGTTGGTGCCAATTATACTTCTTTTTCATGTTTGTGCACACCCTTTAATCTCTAAAGGTTTGCAAGCAGCAATGAAATCTAAATTGGTGTGTTCTTTCCGGAAGGGGAGTGATGTTCTACAGATAGTTTATGGGCTCCGTATTGCAGAATTGATTGATTTAGTAAATTGCTAAATATATATGTGGAACAACAAGCGAACAAGGGCTTGGTCTAGCGGTTAAACCGTTAGTCTTCAACCTGTAGGTCCCAGATTCGATTCCCGTCGGTAGCACTTAATATAACCTCTTCTGTTAACTGAGTACAGAAGTACCAATCTTGTCTCTGTGGAACCTCTTCAATTAACTCTGCTGGGATATTGTAGACCTGAATCAATTAATTCTGCTTTGGTCCATAATTGAATCTTACCAACGACGTCCAAGGAATTAATTTTTGACTGTGGTCTCTTTCATATGCTTTTGTGTTAATTTTGCAAAAGTGATGATTCTGGTTGGACTGGTTTGACGACAATTAGGCTATTCTCAACAGGCTCTGAAATCTGCTTTCAAGTATATTGGTTTTGACGATGGTGTTTCACACGTGGAAGCTAGATATCCAGCGATTCTGTTCAAGCAACAGCTAACTGCTTGTGTAGAGAAGATTTTTGGTCTGATTAGAGATAACTTGAAGAAGGAACTGTCACCACTTTTGGCGTTCTGTATCCAGGTGACTTTCTTTTGTTATCTTTTGTTAGAGCTGCATTTTGAATCCCTCTTTGGCCATTTGTTTCTTTTTCCTCAGAATCTTTAATTGCTTATTGGTAATTTGATGGGCAGACTGACCATGTTTTATATAATTGAACTTATTGTTGTCGGATAATAGGAAAGCCATGACCTTATTCATCTCTTGTCTTGGTCAGCTTTAGTTGTTAGAGGAAAAAAGTACAGCATCGTCTAGTATACAAATAACCAAGTGCCGAAGACAGAAGTTTGCCACAGAATACCGATTGACATTTAATCCGTTGGATGTGTTTAGTGTAATATCCTGTCATCATTAATACAATTTATCTTATTCGACAATTGGATTCAGAGTCTTTTGAAACTCAGGATTTGGTACTAAGTTTCTGTTGCTAATGTTTTCATTTGAGTTAAATCCCCACAAATATAACGTTAGGTATTTTCTTTACAATCTACCTTTGCATCCAGTAATGTATGTGGTTCTATGCTCATTTGCAAGGCCCCCAAAAATGTACGAAATGCTGGGAAGTCTTCTAGATCACCAGCAGGCATTCCCCAGCAGTCACCGGGTAGTCAGTGGGAGAGCATCATCAAATTTTTGGATTCGCTCATGGACCGGTTGCGTGGTAATCATGTATGTACACTGAGGTTCAAGTGCTGCAGTTGGCTCGTTCAAATTTTAATCTATATATATCTCGTTGAACTGGTATGCCAACACAGTTTAGGAATTGCTAAGAGTTTTCTCTATGTGCTCCGTGGTCAAGTTTTGAACCTGTGGGACAATCTTTTAGGAATTCCTCTAGATTCTGTATATTGTCTTTCATCGATTTTGTGGCATGGTTATAGCATACACCTGCATTCCCTGGACTCTATTTATTTTTTCATTTCCCTTATGATCTCTTCACTAATGTCGCAAGTGTTTCTAGTTTCCTAGTGGGTATAATTGCGAGGTATCTGTTCCACTCTCCAATTTACACATATTTCTGCATCTATATAATGGAACCTTGCTAGATAACCATTAATGAAGATGTGCATTTTCCCCCTTAGTGTTGCAGAGGTGCTACTTGAGAATTCTTGCTCTTCTGTTTCGTTAGAAAATGGATAAATGTTCTCCTTGATTTTATTTTTTGGAAGTTGGGTACAGTTTTTTTTTATGTTAGAACTGACCAAATCCTATATGGGCATTTATTCAAATGCGTGCAGTTTGGGTTGTGCATTTCTTCTTTACTGACTCTGGAGTTGCATTCAGGTGCCATCGTTTTTCATCCAGAAGCTCATCACTCAAGTGTTTTCTTTCATCAATATTCAGCTTTTTAACAGGTAGACTATCGATGAACATATGTTTCTCATAGCATGTTTTATTGATGTTATAATGAGCTTCCTAATGTAGTGATTCTGTCCCAGTCTCTTGTTGCGGCGAGAATGTTGCACATTTTCAAATGGTGAGTATGTGAAATCTGGTCTGGCGGAGCTTGAAAAGTGGATCACTAAAGTGACACAGCAGGTAACTATCTACTTGCTACTAGTTTTTCCTTTTATTTTCCTTTTGTTGTGGGATTTTATTTGCTAAAATATGATGCAATAGTGAAAATAGAGCTTGTTCAGAATTTTTGTAAAATGCAGTATGCAGGAACCTCGTGGCATGAGCTTAGTTATATCCGACAAGCTGTTGGGTTTCTGGTAATCAACTTTACCTCTATGTTATTTGTCGCAGCTTGTTTTTCTAAGTCTTCCATTTTTCTTCCTTTTTTCTCAAGTGTGATGTGATTTCTGTAGGTGATACACCAGAAACGGAAAAAGTCTCTGGAGGAGATAATGCAGGAAATGTGTCCAGTACGATCTATTTTCTTTCTCATTATTAGTTTATTACTATTGACATTCTATGCTTTATACTCGTCAAAAGAACCCTGATTGGTGCACTTGAATGCAGGTATTGACTGTCAGGCAAATATACCGTATTAGTACCATGTATTGGGATGATAAATATGGCACTCAGAGCGTATCAAATGAGGTACTTTTCAATTTTCTTTTGGGTGCTAGTTCATACAAAATTATGCCCTTCATGCTTGTAAACAAAATGGTATTTTGGCCACAGGTGGTTGCCCAAATGAGGGAAATGTTGAACAAAGACGGCCAGAATCTGACGTCCAACTCATTCTTGTTGGATGATGATCTGAGGTACTGAGTTTGTTACCTGAAATGTATAAACTTGCATGAAAACCGTAGCTCCCAAAATGACTTGTCGACAAAACCCTTTATGGTTGTTTAGCTTTTAGACCTGTAGAATTTATGGGGTTAACGTAGGATTTGATCTGTTCCAGTAATCATGTTCGAATCAGTGGAGAATTCATTCTCTCTTTTTTTTCCCCGGCACCATTTTGGGTCTTTTGCCATGTACAGTTTGAAGACTGTTATCCTGATCATTGGTCACCATGTTGTTGCATGTAGCATTCCCTTCTCAACCGAGGATATAGACAAGGCAATTCCTGCTATTGATCCTTCAGATATTGATCTTCCGAAGTACTTGCTGGAATCTCCGTGTGCACAGTTCCTACGGCGGTAGAAATGTCCATTCTTTACGTTGAAGCGTGAGATTTCATGAAGTCAGGGTCTGGATATGTAGAAGTTATGAGTTGGATGATGCTATTTCCCGGGAAATTTGGGTGTAGATTGAAAGGAAGATGTAGCAATTAGTGTGGGGTAAATGTTAGTAGAGGCTAAAGTTGGCTGCAATTCCACAGCTCATTCTTTCCTTAATTGCATTTGAAAAAAATGAAAAAAGAAGCTTGCTTGTAACTGTGTTACAGCGTTTCCAGCCTTTGATGTCAGTATGTACATATCCGAACTCTAGTCCCTAGTGTACAAGTAAGCTAGTAATGAGATACTCGATCTTGCTTCCAGAGCATATTTGCTAACTTTCCATATCCTATGTATATTCATTTTTCATTGTATTCAGATTGACAATGTGATGTGGTAAGTCTGCTTATCTATTTCTCTCTGTTATTATCTGAAGAATCAAATAAGTATAGTTGTATCCTATCGTCATACTTCGTTCTAGGGGTGAGCTTGACCCGAAAGACTCACTTACCCGAGTCAGTTTATCTACAGGGTCAAATTAGGAACGAGTCAATTGTTAACCTTGAAAGGGTCGGGACGTGTAGGGACAACTTAGGGACGGATCATTTTGTGGTCTTGTGACCATTAGCAACAACAAATATCTCATACCAAATTGGATCTCTTTGTAAAGTTTTAAAAATTTGGATACTAACTTGTAAAAATTAAACATGCGAGTATCAAAACATAATTTTACCATCAAAATTTACGGACCAATTTGTAAAAAACTAAATTTAGGTACTAAATTGTAAGAAAAAATAATTTTAAGTACCAAAACATAATTTGTAAAAAAGTAGTGTGTTGATTGACCCACTGGCCAGTCTCGCGTCCCGACCCGTTCCACTTCCAATCCTTAAAAGTCAGACAGGATCAAGAAGTAGATAAGAACCAGACGAATCAATTTTCAATTATACACCTTGACACTTCAGGAAGGTTCACAAATTTTCAGCCTATTTCGTTTCTTGCTATTACTTGCACCAGGAATGACTGCGATTGAAGTTGGTAACAGAACAGGGTGGAGCAACGTTAAATTTGACAAAGCAAATTGAACTCATGAACCAGAGATTGGTCTGTGATTAGGTCGAGAACAGGGCGCAACATGACAGTAAAAGCAAGATACGAAAGGGGGGATTAGCTTGTTAGTGGGAGTTTGTAGTAGGAGCAGGGGCGAAGTAATGTAGATCAGCCATCGAGAAGGATCGCATCGGAGAAGAGCGCTGCTGCTGCTGCTGCTTCGGAGACTGCAGGGCTTCAACAACCATATGCGAAGATGATCCGCCAGGGTGGAGCGGCGGAAGATGTTTAGGGTGGTGGTGGTGGTGGTGGTGGTGGAGACGATGATTGCGAAAATTATGAGACCGGTTCTCACCCACGGCGCCGCCGCAGCCTTCTCCCATGGCGGCGGCCATAGTCAGAGTCAGAGATATCGCACTTGCGCTGGATGTGATGCTCCGCTTGGAAATCGTCGCGCCGCCGCTCCGGTCCCAAACGTGTGCAAGAGCAATCTCGCTCCTCCGCCTCTTGTTGACAGCATGCTCCGTTTTCTCGAGCTCGCTGATATCAGTAATCGATTCCGCCTCGCCCAGATCTGAAAACGACTTGGCTTTCCCTACGTAGCACCTGGACAGTCCTTTCCGCCTGCAGCCAAATTTTATCAAATCTATCTCAGAGTTTGATCCAGCAGAGCCAGAGTCCAGCTATCCAATTGATTCTTCGTAAAAAGAAAGTGAAGTTTTGAATGGTAAAAAAGAAAAGATCCCTACCAATCAGAACCAGTGAGGCTTCGTTCCAAAGCACCCAGATCAAGAATCGTCGGTCCTCTAAACGAGCTCTCTACCTCGTTCTCCGCTTCCTCCTCCCTGCCCTCGCAGTCATCGCTATCATTCCCGATTGATGAGGACGACGACGTTGAAGACGACGATGGAGACGGACTATGTTCTCGATCACTCCCTTCCTCTGCAGCCACATCCTTGTTTCGCGGTAGCATCGCGGAAGCAGGGACGAAGGCGGCACCGCCGATCCCCAGCTCGGTCGCGCGACGGCGTTGGATCTCCGGCATACTCCCTTGTCTCTGTAATGCTATCGGCATGGTAAGTCAAAAATCCCACCGCCACTACTCTCACTGCCTTTATTATCAAGTCGAATAATGACGGCAGCTGAAGCTTAGGGCGTCTTCTATATTTTGATTGATCCTCTCCGGATATGGAAGGGGTGCGAACACAGTTACTTCCTCAATCGAGTTTCTGTTTCCTGTTAATTCAGATTTCAGAGAGATGAGATCGTCGCTCACATTTGGGAAAGAAAAAGCAGACGGAGGTTTCTTACGTTTATTGATTTCTCATATAAATACCACAGTTGTTGCCACCCAGCGAGCAGCGACAGAAAGAAAAGGGGAGAAAAGGGTAAGAAATATAAAATTGAAAGGATATTGTTGCGAAGTAAATTAATTAATTAATGTAATAATACGGGGAAAAAAAAAAGCAATAAAGTCTTTCAAAGTCGGCCTTATCAGTTATCCTCATCCACTGCGTATGGGATGGGGCGGTGGGAAGGGAAATGACCAATGCATATTCTAGGTTATTTTATTGTGTGCATTTTTAATTTAGATACTAGATCTCATTATCCGTGAGATTAAAATTGGTTATATAATTTCTATTCTCGAGGTGTTGAAGTGCTAAATTATCCGTGTTCAGGTCACATTGCAAGCTAATTTAGACTAAACTAATTTGGGTTTCTTTACATTGATAATGAGGTTTTGGGTTTCGTTGCAATGAAGGTTTTTGGTGGGATATCACCCTACTTCATATTTTATGCTTGTTTGTTTTCAATGAGTTCTTATTGTTGAAACCAGATAGCTCCATTAATACGATATTGTCTGCTTTGAGTCACACTTATACAGATTTATTTGTGGGTATCCTCCTAAAAGGTCTTGTACTAATGAGCTAGGTAAACACTTATATACATGGTTCCTTCACCTTTATTTCTGAGGTGGTTGAATGGTCTCATAACAATCCTCCACTCAAGACAAGGACCACGAACTACGTGTCCTCTATCAATGATTATCTTGATTTGCCAGACACCTTGTATCAACAAGTTTTCGACACAACAATTACCAGACATAGAATATCGTTGATATGCCAAACAGACACGGATCTCCTTTGATCTGTCAAACATATGCAAATCTCAAATCTCGAGGTCAATGAATGAGGGTCCCACCAAACTGATGTTCACTGTCCCGGGTCGAATCCGAACCAGGCTATGATATCACTTGCTGAGATAGGGTGACTCAATTAGTACGATATTATCCGCTTTGGGCCAAAGCCCGCACGAATTTACTTTTTGATTCCTTCCCAAGATGCCTCGTACTAATGAGCTTCACTTGTATTTTTGATGTGACGCATTCATTGCACTTATACCTGTCTATAATCGACCGAAGATCTATTTGGGTTTCATCTGAGCATAATTTTTTTTTTTTGAGTAGAAATCATCTGAGCATATTTGCATCGCATAAGGGGCAAGAAAGGTGGAAATTGCACAGGTCACGGTCACAGTGGTGACCAAGCTCACCGTCATGAACTTCAGGCCATGATGCGAACTCTAAGAGGCAACCAACGAAATAGGAAAAAATGTCTCACGACCTACGAGGATCACGGCCGTAAAAAAGATCACGTACATATCACTACCGTAATCTCAAGATCAAGATTGTGACCTTGGTGGTCGTGAACGAAGTTAAGACACTGAGTTTTCAATGATTCGGCAGCGTTTTACACTTTATAGACAAGGTCACAGTAGGGATGTAAGGCATGAAATACCTTAATGCATGATATGATATGTTGCATGAATTAACCCTTGGTTAGTTCTTGTTGATGTCTGTTGAATGTATCATACATTGATCATATGACCTAGAGGCCTTATTAGAGGAATGCATATTCTAGGTTATTTTATTGGGTTTAATTTTAATTTAGGTAATAGATCTAATTATCAGCATTACTGATACCACCTAAATTTGTGTGATATAATGTCTATTGTTGAGGGGTTTGTGTGCTAAAAAAAGCAGTCAAAATTCCGATTTAAATTCTAAAATTCTATGATTTTATTTACTTGTTCCGATCTTGATTTCACTATAAAATTTATGGATCTTAAAATCCTACACTATCCACGATTTAAATCATTAGAATCTTTAAAATCTTACGATTTTACGATTCAAATCTTTGGGTCAATTTTACTTATTTTTCCTAGAATTTGCAAAATTACACCTTTTTCCTTCTCATTCACGAACATCATCTAGTTCTCTCATGCTAACCACCATCGATTCACATTAACGTATTAATCATTATCGATTCAACACTTCCCAATATTAATTTTGATATATTGGAACATTAACTTTGAGAAATTATCATTGTAAGTGTCATGTATTTTATATTATTCATGATTTTCCTTATGAATATTATTCCGTCTTTGTTTTTAATTGGACCTAAAAATCCTACAATTTTACGATTCCGATTTTACCACCATTTTTTGGTTTTACGTAAAATCAAGATTTTGACTACTATGGTGCTAAATTATTACATTTAGGTTACCGTACAAGCTAATTTATGCTAATATGTGTTTCTATACGTTGATCATGAGTTTTGGCATGAGTTAGGTTGAGATGAAGGTTTTTTGTAGGGAAACCACCCTACTTCGTCATATTTTATAATTGCTTGGTGTTTGTGATGATATTTCAGGTCGATGGTGATCGATTTGGGTTCATCTTAGCATATTCGCATCGCATAAGGAGCAAGAAAGGAGGGAATAATAACACGATATTTTCACATGTTTTATCCTTCACGTTTGGACCATTTGGGGTAGGTTTGTTGCAACTAAAGGCGGATTTTACGCTAGGTTGTGCTTGTTTGTGATATTTCAGGGCCTAGTTCGTGGAAGAAGTCTTTGGGGCAACTTGTGGACCAAATGTTGCAGATACAGATCAAGAGTTGCTGAGTGAATGATGAAGGATGGCTAAGGAGGAGAAGTCACGGACACAGTCACTGTCGTGACTTCTTGATCACAACCGTGACATATTCAACCAACCCGTGACTCGACAACGGGGAGATAGAAGCCCCAAGATCAACTCACGGTCATGATCGTGAGTCGCTGCCGACGACACGGTCATGACTTGAAGTCCCCAGCCGTGACTCTTGGTTCACGGTTTGAAGAAACGCCTTATTGTGAAAGTCATGGGCAGAATGGCTAAGTCACGGCCGTGACATGGCACGTGACTTGCAAAACTTCAGGGAAACAAAAGGCAGACTTGGGCAATTGACTCCACATCCAATTTTCACTTGAAGAAACACCTAAGTGGGCCCTAGAGAGATAAAGTGACAAAGAACAAGTCCATGGGTCTAATTTGAGCTAAGATTCAACGATTGAAGCTTGGATTTAACCACTCGGAGTGCTGATTGACATCCCGGAGCTGATTAAATACATCGTTACGAGTATGAACTTCTTTGGCTGAGTTTTTATCTCTCTCTCTCTATGCAGTAAACCTCCTCTTTACTTGTATGAACCTTTAGATGTTAAACTGATTGATTATATTCAATTGAAGTATGGGTATTTGGATCTTGATCACGGTCTCTTGATTTCTACTTTGACCTAAGATAGATAGAATCTGATTGGGTTAACAGAGCTTCTTCGATTGGAAGTAGTGAATCAATCGTACTTTATTGATTCATTACTCTGTAATGGGATTCATTCCAGTGGAAGAGATCTTCATTTATTGCCTTAGCATTTTAATCTAGTGGAGGTTAGTCACATGCCAAGTACTGTGTCTAAGAGGGTTTGGTCGGCTTAAAATATTCCTAGTTATTTTTGGATCTTCCGCGGTTTAATGGGCAGTAAAAAACTAAAGGGAACTACAACTCAGACCTAATTGAGGATCTAGGGGGACACATATCTGAGTGACCCTTCTTACATTTGAAAATTGAACAATTTACTTGTTTTCTCTGCTAGTTTTTTCCCCCCACAATTTCACCATAAATCGACAGCTAGACAATAAACATTCACGGAGTAGGCAGTACACCTAGGACCCGGATTGAAAAATAGATGAATCCACTTTCCTGCACCCTTTCAGTGGTTATACTCGACCACGGATTTCAAGCTTGCACACGATTTGCTCATGATTGCATTTTAGCTACTACAAAAGAGGAGGAGGACGAAGAGGCAAGCCACGATGACAAAATGTAGCAAAATGCATAAATCTTTAAAGAGGCAAACACGAATGGGGAGATGCAAGAGGATGGAAGGCTGAGAGACGAAGTTGTGGTGGAAAAGCAGAGTGTAGTTAAGAGGGAGCTCTTGATTTATCCCAAGGTGAGGAGCTTAATGTTGAATAAGGAAGGCAAGTTAAAGAAGCAATTAAGGTCCAAGCAAAGGTTGAGGTCAAGGTAGTTGAGGCTTCTACAAGTCCAGAGTCATATAAGAGATCTCCACTTAAACTTGAGGAGGTTCTATAAGAGGACTCTTTTGAGGCTTATCTTTGCCAAAACCAGGCCACACTGTCATGGATCCCACTTGGTGGACGCTATTGTGGTCAATCGATGTTGACCTACATGGTTTGGGGCAATGTTGACCTACATATTTACACATGTTTTACCCCTAATTTCTTGATTATTTAGATTGGTGTTTATCATAATTTGGACTATTTTACATTAAGTTATATTAATTGGTCACATTTCAGGTCCTAGCACGTAAAGTGAAGCATAGGCGCAAGTTTCAAGTCAATTGGCGACTCGGGGAAGAAACTCAGGCATGACCCGAGGAAGAATGGATTTATACTTAATTTTATGGAAAAATCATCATGTAAACTTGTCATAAAAAGAAAAACGACGAGACTACGAGCGTGTGGGATAAAACGACAACTAATTCGGAGTCCGGATGAGGGAGGAACGAGACATCCAAGACAAGGGAATAGGAACGACAACTAATCCACGGGTAGGAGATCCAATTCCATGACCGTGGAATAGAAGGGGTGGCCGTGGAACGTGTCAGCAACGAGTCTAAATGCCCGTTTTATGCATTTTTGGAAGGAGAGTGTTGGGTTTTGGATCCCAAACACCCAAGGGACGAACCGTAGAGAGAGAGGACCTTGGGATTATTTTTGGAGCTAGTTTGGAGGATTTCTTCACCATTGAAGCTCGGGAATCAAGCTTGGAGATGGAGATTGGATATCTAGATCAGATTTTTGCATTCTCTGTCTTCTCTATGGAGTAACTTCCCTTCACTTAGGTTTTGAGGAACCCTAGATTTGTATGCGAGGAAGAGTTATATGAACCCATTTCTTAAAAGATTGATTATGTTATATCCAATTGAGGCATTATTCAGAATTGCATGAGTCCTGATCAAATTCTTGTGATTTATGCTTTAACTTAGAACGACAGTCTCTACATAGGTTAAAAGAGCAACCTTAATTGGAAGTAGTGAATCGATTACTTTAGTCAAGAAGTCTATTCACTGCTATGTACTAGTCTAAACCCAGCAGAGAAAGTTTGAATCTTATTGCCTTGGTTAGGTTGTTCTAGTGGAGGTTAGTCGCCTGCTAGGTAATCTATTCAAGAGGGTCTGGAACACTTTAGTCGAGACTCGAGACGGTTTGAGAACTATCCGTAGTGTAAATGTCAGCTGAGTTGAATTGGGTGAATTACAACATGGCCTAACTGCAATCTAGGAGGAATCATACCTAAGTGAGTTCCCAACATGTAATTAGTAGTCTAACCTAGTTTAGCTTGTAGAGTAGTTTAGTTAATCAAACCTCAATCTGATTTGCTAGATAATGAACCGAAGATGAGTAATAGTACATCTAAAGAACCGATGATTCGATATTTATTACTTGTGCCACTATACTGTAGTCCCTTTTATTGGTTACACTTGGCCATTGTCAGGAGTTGTGTTTTAGTGAGTCAAGTTTTTGGCGCCATTGCCAGTGACTTTCTAGATTATTAGGAAACGCAGAAGTTTGTTAATTTAGATTTTCTTTTCCACCCTTGCTTTTCACTTGGGTGTTTTGTTTTTGTTGGTGCGGATTTGAAATATGGATCCATCCTCATGGCTTCTCCAACCATTGGGGGTATCCACCACCATCTGAGTGGTATTACCCCGAGAATTCCTGGAGCAATCAAGGAGGAGAAGCCTATGGATTCAGGTTTCAATACAAACCCCCAACTACGAAGAACAATCAGACCCCTGGGCATTTCAAGAACAATCTCCTTATCAAGAAAAAATCCTCCCACAAGTAGAGGGGGTATCAGAGTTAGAGTTAGCCATGGTGGCCTTCACGAGCCATTTTACAGAGCCATGCTACACTCAACGGTTAGATCCGAACAGTTAATTGAAGCTTCTCGTGGAGCAGATTGCTCGGGACGCCGAGAGATCCTTCTCCAAGATGGATCTCCTAATCCAATCCATTGCTCCTCAGGACCCTTCCTTTCTCCGTGAAATGGAGGAGGCTGGTCAGCGCTCAGCGAAGCAAATAGAGTGGGTTAAGCAAGTTCGTGCACAGCTTGCTAAAGATTGCCTTTTTGCTACCATAAAAGAAGAAGAGGAGGATGAAGAGGCTATAAGGACATTGTGGAGCAGATAGAAGTTGTCACGGAGAGCTCCCATGATGATCATGATCAAGAATGTCCTATTGTAGCTGACCAAACCTTCCCACATCCCACATTGAGCATCGAAGCGGCGGGCATGAGTAAGAGATGCAAGCTGATCTTATTGAGAATCTTGCATGCCAGTTTTCTCTCCAATATGTTCTAGAAGAAGAAGAGCAAGAAAGGATGATGGAAGAAGTTGTGGAGGACGATAGAAGTGAAGCAGAAGGAGCTCTTGATCTTTTACAAGTGGAGATACTACATTTTGAAGAAGGAAGGGGGGTTGAGGAAGCAATTGGCATCCAGGCTGAGGACGAAGTTGAGGTGGAAGAGGCTAGCCCCGACCACGAGTTACATGTGATATCTTCACCAAACTTCAGTGTTCAAGAAGACGCGCCTAGGCGTGCGCCTAGGCGCGATTAGGCGCTGGGCAAGGGGAAATCGTGGAGTCTAGCCCTGGGCGAAGTGGCTGGGCGTGCAAAACGCAGAATCGCGTTGAAAAACGCCGAGACGGCGACTAGTAGCTCGAAGTCGCGATTCCTTGCCGTTGGGCGGCGCCCCTGAACAGGAGAAGGGGGAGGAGATGCTGCTGCGTTTGGCCCCAAAAAACCCTAATCCCTTTCATTTCCAATCGGGTAGCAGACGAGCAACTCTCCCTTCTTCACAGCAGCTGTCGTAGCTTTCCCTCCTCTCTAGCCAACGGCCGCCATCGTCTCTCCTCTCCAGCAAACCGCCGCTGCCGGCGAAGTATGAGTCTGTGAAGTTTGAATTGAAGAGAAGAAGTATAGAATCTGAGAATAGGAAGAAGACTAGAGAGGAAGAATCAGAGGGAAGGAGGGAATTCAGAAAGAGAGTTGATGTGGAAGACGAACAGAAGAAGGGAAGAAGAAGAGGAAACAGAAGAGATTGGGAAAATGTTCTTTTATTTCTTACTCTTTCTTACAGTTCCGTAGAGAAGCTTTTATAGTTCTTTACACAATATCCATAGTAGTCCCCATACTTATCCTACTTACAACTAACCCCTTTTCATATCCCGGTTTATTATAGTGACTCACTCGTCCTTACCGCTCTCGTTTGGTGGGTTGATGAAAGATAAATAATGGATTAATGATAAAGGGTAGTAGGATATGCTGCTGATTTATGTGGAAAAGGGGTAATGGTATGTTGGATTGAGATTTGTAGGCATGAGTATGGTGGATTAAGGGCTTCTTAGGTCAAATTTTTTTCCACGTTTAATCTCGCCTAGGCGACGATTAATCGCCCTGGGCGCTGGGCGGTGCCTCCCCGCCTAGTTGACGCCCAGCGTCTTCTTGAACATTGCCAAACTTAGAGGAGCTTCTTGATAAGAACCCGTTTGCAGTGTCTCTTTGCCAGACCAAGGCCACATCGACATCGATCGCTCTTAGCAGATGCGATGGTGGTCAATCGATGCTATCATATCGTGTTTGGGGAAATGAGATGAGATAAGAAGAGAAGAAGAGGTCTCGAGGGTGGAGAGTTCATCTGCATCAAGTATACAGGCCCACATCACGTGCTACGCCACATGCTCGTAACTTGAGACTCCACCTCATCAACGAGAACCTCACCTTCAAGGAGGTTCTAGGGCTGACCAAAAATTAGGAGCCACCATCCAGCTCATGACGTGAAAGAAGCGGTTGTTGGAAGGAAACTCAACCAATCGGTTTACATTTCTTTCCCTATTTCTCTTCGGTTGAGTCAGTTTTGTTCTTTGATTTTAGAGTCAATAACTCAACTTTTGTGAGATTTTGTGTGGTGTTTTTGCTTCGAATGCTCTCTCTACTTCCCTGGAATGCACCGCCCACCCCATCCACCATATTCACACTTGATCTGGTAACTTCATTCTACCATCCTTATCTTTCTTCCATTGTTGACAATGTAGTGCTTAGTGTGTGTGGTGGTGGTGGTGGTGGTTGGGGGGGGGGGGGGTTCCGATTATGTATGCGTGTGAATGTTTGGTTGTATGTGTGCACTTGGAGCCTAGTCCACTGTCCAAAATTTGAAATTTAAGAGCTTCAAGTATTTGTCTCCTTTCAAATTGCCTGCTCACTGCTCAGTTGCTTTGAATCACTAGTCTTTACTATTTAACGTGATATGCAACCTAGAGAGGTTAGTGTAGCAATATGGAGGATGTTGATGCATTGAGAAGTTTCCTTTCTTATTCATATTGTGTTGGTTGATTGTGTGAATCAGTGATCTTATTCCACCTTAATCGTGTGGTATCGATGACTCTCTCGTTGTATTTAGACTCGTGTGTTGTTGTGGGTGCTCTATATGTGCTTAATAAGAATCAGTTGGTTCTCCATGCTCAGAATTTGAAGCGCGGATAGAGCTTTCGACCCCCCTTAACTTCACTGATCCTCCACGTGAATTGAAGAAAAAGAGTTAAAAGAAGTACTCTGGCGAGCGACAGATGTACAAAAATTGCTCTTGCTCAACCAATAAGGATCAACCTTGAAAATGCAGGTAGGAACCTCGCTAGAAAAAAAAATGAATGGAAAAGAACATAAGAGAACATAAAAAAGGGGTTCCAACAAATCAAATGAAAGGTAAAGATCACCCAAAAGAGGAGTCCATGGTTAAGTGTAAGTCGAGAGTCTCTTTGTCCATGAATCGTTTGTCCTACGTTCACTTCTTGGCATGATCCCGACTCGGAACTAGAGTTCTCGCCAAAGGGGCTAGGGGAGTCTCGTGCATTGGTTGACCTCATAAACTGCTAAATGACTTAGGACGTCCTCTACCAATGATCAGGGTTGCATGTTGCTATGAAGGTCTGCGGAGTTGCATTGGTTTGAGTCAAGTTTGCTTGGGGACAAGCAAACAGTTAAGTGTGGGGGAATTTGACGAATACATAATTACAAAAGTGTGGTTGACCTCATAAACTGCTAAATGACTTAGGACGTCCTCTACAAATGATCAGGGTTGCATGTTGCTATGAAGGTCTGCGGAGTTGCATTGGTTTGAGTCAAGTTTGCTTGGGGACAAGCAAACAGTTAAGTGTGGGGGAATTTGACGAATACATAATTACAAAAGTTTTTACCCCTCATTTTTTGATTTTTTAGCTTGGTGTTTATCATACTTTGGACTATTTTACGCTAGGTTATGTTCCTTTGTCACATTTCAGATCCTAGCACGTAAGTGTGACATAGGCACAAGTTTCAAGGCATGACCTGAGGAAGAATGGATTTATACCTCATTTTATGGAAAAATAATCTTGTAAGATTTTCATGTAAAGAAATAGGATGACACTACGAGCGTCTGGGATCAAACGGAGACAAATTCGAAGTCGGGACGAGGGAGAAACGAGACATCCAAGACAGGGGAATAGGAACAATGATTTCCACGGGATGGAAGAGAATTCCACTACCATGGATTAGGAGTTCAGACCGTGGTTTTTTATAAGGATAAATTCACGAGTAGGAGAGCCAATTCCACGAACGCGGAATAGAATGGGTGACCGTTGAACGTGTTAGTAGCCAGTGGCGGACATAGAAATTACGTCAAGGGTATTCAACGATAAAACAAAATTACGAAGGGTTGTCAATTAGTCTTTAGTTCAAATACTATCATCACTAAAATAAAAATTTTACCAAGAATTTGTGTTCCAAAATTAGAACAAGGTGTGTCAATTGACAAACCTGTCATACATGTAGGTCCGTCCCTATCAGTAGCGAGTATAAAGGCTCGTTTTATGCATTTTTGGTAGGAGAGAGTTGGGTTTTGGATCCCAAACACCGAAGGGACGAACCCTAGAGAGAGAGAACCTTGGGATCATTCTTGGAGCTAGTTTGGAAGATTTCTTCACCATTGAAGCTCGGGAATCAAGCTTGGAGATGGAGATTGAAGATCAAGATAAGATTTCTGCATTCTCTGTCTTCTCTATGGAGTAACTTCCCTTCACTTAGGTTTTGAGAAACCCTAGATTTGTATGATATGAAGAGTTATATAAACCCACTTTCATGGATGATTGATTATCTTATAAGTTATATCCAATTGAGGCATTATGCAGAATTGCATGAGTCATGATCAAATTCTTGTGATTTATGCTTTAACCTAGAATGATAGTCTCTGCATAGGTTAAAATATCAACCTTAATTGGAAGTAGTGAATCGATTATTTTTAAATATCTTTTCCTTTTTTTCTTCTTTTGTTCAAAATAAAAAAGATAAATGATATTAGGTGGAAAAACCTAAATTTCTTGAGTGGGGTGTGTTGACTTGGCAGTGACATGGTGCGTTGACCATTAGTCAACGTGTTTGACCGTCCAAGATAACAGTCAAATCTCGGGTTTAGACAATTTCGTAACTTTGATGCATAGGTGAGGCCAGGAAGTTATAGATCGAAAAGATTGGTCAGGATGTTTAATTTGTGAAAAGTTCGGGTCATACAAATATATTAACCTATAGAAGTACCTAAAAAAGTTTAAAAACTTGTCAAAGTGCTAAATTAATTTTGTATTCGTTTAGATGATTGAGTTATAAAAATCGTATGACTTATCAGACCAAGTTTAACTCTCATTTTGAAACCAAAATGCATCTTGTGCACAACTTAAATGTCTCATCTTTACTTCAATGTTGTAAAATGAGATCATGTAGTGCAGAAGTTGCAACAAATGCAGAAGTATAGAAAAGAAATTAAGTAAACTTTTAGAACACAAATGGGTGTTGAAACTAATTGTTAATTTTGTTATTAAAGCCATAAAACAATGCTATATACATCTAAAATTCAAATTATACAACTTCGTCCCCTAAAATTAGTCAAGTTAGTTCATATAATTATATAAAGTACGTTGTTTTTTTAAAAACTATTAAATTAGTTCATATAACGGGTGTTATGTCTTGTCATGTATACTATAACAAAAACAATTGATTATAATGATAAGATGACTCATGATATGTTACCAATTAGTCATGCACTATACAGCTATAACAAGGTTTACTATAGACAATGTTTTAGTTATTACTAAATGCTAAACTTTTAACTCATAATCGATAAAGATTGTGATAATTACATTGATAAATAATTAAGTATATGAACTACAATGTAAAATAGTCTGCATTTGAGATAGTTTGAGTGATGTTATTGAGATATGATAACTTAATGATATGCTCCCAAATCTACTATATCCAATTAGTCATGCATATAAGTCTATGGGACCTCCTACAGTACCTTGGGTATAATTTCAAGCGCATTTGTTCTGGAGAGACTGATTACGGACAACATTTTGGTGGCTTTCGAGTTTTTCCACACTATGCATCAAAAGAAGAAAGGAAAGAGTGGGCTGATGGCAGCTAAATTGGATATTACTAATGCCTACGATATAGTAGACTGGAGCTTTTTGGAGGCAATCATGGTTAAGCTGAGATATAATGATCGTTGGGTTCATTTGATAATGCCATATGTCTCAACAGTTTCCTTTAACCTATTAGTGAATGGTCATCAAACAGATTAGTTCAAATCAACCAGAGGGCTGAGACAAGGGGATCCAATATCCCCCTATCTCTTTCTCCTAGTGGTGGAAGGACTTTCCGGATTAATTACTACGACAGAATGGAAAAGGAAAATTACAGGGATGAAAATTAAACGTGGAGCCCCGGTATCTCCAGCTTACTTTTCGCGGATGATAGCATCCTATTTACCAGAGCAACCAGACAAGAGAGTGAACAACTGAAGAGAATTCTAAGTCTCTATGAGAATGAGTCGGGACAACATGTCAATCTAGTCAAATCGGAGCTCTCATTCAGTACAAACATTAAATCAGAGAAGAGAGAGGAATTAGCAGGGATTCTAGGGATGAAGAGTGTGGATTCCATGAGAAATATCTTGGTCTCCCCATGAAAGTGGGAAGGGAGAAAAACTGTTTTTGGGTATCTGGTGGACAGCGTGCGAAGCAAGGTGAAACATTGGAAGAACAGTTACTATCCATAGCTGGTAAGGAGGTCATGATTAAGCCGGTGACCCAATCTCAAATGGCATATGCAATTTCAATTTTCTCGATTCCTATTGGGGTTTTACAAGAGATTCAAAAGCTAAGCACCAACCTCTGGTGGGGGCAACAGCAGGATGAAAAATGGACCCATTGGTTGCAGTGCAAAAAAGTAAGTAGACCAAAGAAGCAGGGGGTTTGGGTTTTGGATACCCTAAGTGTTTTAACATGGCTCTACTTGGGAAACAATTATGGAGGTTAATGAAGGAACCAAACTCCCTGGAATCCCGTGTTCTGGAAGCAAAGTACTACCCTCAACGGGATGTGTTGGAAGAAGAAAGAGGATGGAACTCCAGTTTTGTGTGGAAAGGTTTGATGGAAGCAAAATACCTAATCAAGAAGGGATATCGATGGAGAGTGGGAAATGGAGACAGTATTGATATTTGGCAAGACCGCTGGATTCCAAATAGTGAAGGTTTAAAAGTGACATCCCCATTATCAAGAATTGGGAATACTACTTCGGTAGCAGAACTAATGGAACTAGAAACCAGAACATGGAGATCGGATCTATTGCAGGCATTCTTTAACCCTGAAGACCGGAAACAGATTCTAAAGATCCCACGCCAACCTTGTAGGGATGAGAGGGTTTGGAGTCTTAAAAATTCAGGGACTATTCTGTGAAGTCTGCATATAGACTCTGGAAGAACAAGGATGAGGAGATGCTAGGGGAGTTATACACACCAGTCAATTGGGAGCGGTTATGGAAGCTTAATATACCTCTCAAAGTAAGGTTTTTTTGCGTGGAGATGAATTAGGGATATCTTTCCTACGGGTGTTAAAATCTATGAGAGGACACAATGAGGTCATGTGGGGTGCCCCTTCTGTGACCTACTACAGAATCAAAAACATATATTCCAAGATTGTGTGTGGGTTCGGAGGGTGACTTGGCCTACTGACATGCGTCTACTATTCGAGAAGGGGGGGGGGGGGACCTTACTTGTGAGGAGTGGTATTGCAGCTTGCAGGAGACGGAAAATGATGAACATCTGGGGAAGTTCATGGTTTCCCTTTGGTTCATCTGGGAACATAGAAACAACCAGTTGTGGAATAAGCAAAAATTGGAATAATGGAAATTATTTCACGAGCGAGGGATTGTTTGCATGAGTACCCGGAAATGCATGAGAGGTCAGTAGAGTCGAATCGCAGAAATGAGGCAAATTGGCAACCTTCTCAATCGGCAAAGTATACGATCTAGGTGGATGCGAGCTGCTTACCAGAACAAGGGAATGGGATGAGGGTGGTATTAGAAGAAAGGATGGTGGTTTTGTAGCAGTGGCAGTGAGAAGAATCCGACGACAGTGGGAAGCACCGGAGGTGGAGGCCATGGCGGTGATGTTTGGCTTGGAAATGACAACCCTTCTTCAGTTGCATTCCATAGCACTTCAGACGAATTGCCAACGAGTTAAGAGGTTGATCTCGGGGCCAGGCTGTGCCCAATCTTGAGGTGGGCCATATAACAAATGAAATTCAAGAGATGGGCCGGGTCTTCAACATAATTGAATGGATCTACATTCCGAGGGCCCAAAACAGATTAGCACATTGTATGGCTCATTGCTTGCAATTGGGAAGAAGATGAATGTTGGGTCGATAGACCACCAGTTTTTTACTTTCTCTTCTTAGAGAAGAGTCACTATGTCTAAACATTATTAATTAATAGGGTTAATAACTTATTTAGCTCAAACTATACCCCAATAATCAATTTTCGCCCATGGTTTTAGAAATTAATATATTGGCCTCAACTATACACTATATAGACTAGTTTAGCCGGACGCGTGAATTTCCATCAAATTAGACGGTCAACATGCGTGGATGCCATGTAGATAATATAAATTAATAAAATAATTGTTTAATAAAATAAACAAAATCCCCCTCTCACTGTGCTGAACTCGGGGTTTCGATCTTTGTATTGCCAACACTCCATCCCACATTAAACTCTTCTGGTACTTTCGGATCTCACGGAGGGCGATGGTTCCGGGTCTTGCTGTCGGTGGACTTGCGAGCGATTTGCTTGTTGCCATTGATTTTTTCACTTATTTTTCTATGTCTGTTTTTTTAGAAATAACTCTTGCTTGTATTATTAATTAGGGTTAATACCTTTTGGCCCGAATTAGGGTAAACTGTCATTACGAAAGCCTTACGTAATTAGGGTTAATCAATTTTTGCCCTTACCTTCCATTACGTAAGGCTTTCGTAATGACAGTTTACCACTGTTACGTAAAATACACATTCATTACAGAATGATAGTTATTTCTTACGTAACATATAAATCGAAAGCGTTACGTAAGACTTTCATAATGACTTAGCACTTTACGCAACACCAAGTTAATACTCATTATGTAAAAAGTCCTTCTATTACGTAAATGTTACCGAACGACATTTATTTCTTACGTAACAGTTAAATCAGTAGCGTTACGTAAGGATTTCGTAATGACTTAACATTTTACGTAACGAGAGGTTAATACTCATTACGTAAAGACACATTCTATTACGTAAGGCTTCCGTAATGATCTTTTACAAATGTTACTTAAGATTACCATATGTTACGTAAGCATTATATAATGACTATTGTATTTTACATAATGCGACCTATGAAATCTGCTATAGCATGTAAAAAAACTCAAGTTACCGTAGGAAATCCCTAAAACTATAATAAGGTTAACTATAGACACTATTTAGTCACTAAATGTTAACCTCATAAACCATCCTATGTAAATATTATGATAATCAAATTGATAAGTTATTAAGTATATGATATACAATGTAAAATAACCTGCATTTGAGATAGTTCGAGCGATATTATATTGAAGATGAAATAACTCGTGATAGGTTCTCAAATCTTATATAGTCAAATAGTCATTCTATATAAGGCTATAATATAGTGAACTAGTAATGTCTTCCTCATAAAAATTCACGATTCATATTTGAAAGGTTAAAACAACAACAACAAAAAATTCTTCTTTCATTTCACAAAAAATTGAAAACACCAAAATTTCTCTCATTCTTTCTCTTCCCATAAAGCATTCAACTTTCCCTCTTATTTCTCTTCCAAAAAGTTGAAATTACAAAACTTTCTCTTATTTATTTTTTCATAAATCAAACACACCAAAGTTTCTCACTTTTTCTCTTCCTATAAACCAAAAGGCATCAAAGTTTCCTTTTTTCCTAAAAATTGAAGCACCAAATTTCCCTTTTCTTTTTCTTTTCAAAAAGTTGAAAACACTAAAATATCTTATTTCTTAAAAAATAATCAAATTACCAAATAAACTACTATACTCTATTTATACTTAATTGATAACTTTGTTAATTAGTGAAATTACCAAATAAACTACTATACTCTATTTACTATATTGATGTTATACATTTTCTCAATTATTAATTATTCAGTATTAGCATTATGCTGATTATGTATTTTATATTCACTTTTTCTTTTAATTTTGTTAAAGAACTTAATATTCACGTGAATTTCATGTTTACATTTTTGTAATTTTATTAAAAATATATAATTTTAAGTGAATTTCTTATTTTTGAACTTTCCTTTACAAAATGAAAAATGATTTTACTTAGGTTTAGAACAAAAAAACTTCATTTTGAAAGAACATATTATATAATATAGTAATAATTCATCTCAATCGGGCGGGTCACATGTTAGTAGGGTTACGAGTTTAATCTAGCTGCGTGTCAATCGAGTTCGGTTCGTCCAGTCGAATAACGAATTAGCCGGATTGCAGATCAATCGTGTTGTGGACCGGACCCTGTCGTGGGTCATTGACTTTTAGTCAATTCATATTGTGATCGAGTTGCAGATCAACTGTATGTAGAAACCCACCATAGTGAGGTTTCTTTATTTTTTTTAAGTAGGATAATTATTATTAAGGTTAGTAGAGGTTTAGTTGAATTAGGTTATCTTTTAGGGTTTTCTCGTATAGTCGTATTTTCCCTATAAATATGTAACCCGGGTTTACGTCATAATCAATTAAGAAAAGTATTAAGCAAAGTATCCCTCCTAAACCTAATCTCTCTCAACTCCTAATTTCTATTCTCTCCTAATCCGAGGCATCGACCGATTCTTGATTCTATTCTATTATATTCTTCTCATCTAAATCTCTAATTCTTTCTCTCAATCCTTATTCGTTACGAGTAACTGCGGGTGCCAAAGATCAATCCCTAAAACAACTAAAAAGAACGGTCCTTTCAGTACATCGGACCGATCACTCATATCGAATTTTGTTTTGACACCTAAGCATTCTTTCTAACAGTTGTATTAGTCTGAGTATGGTGTGTGAAAGCGATGTTTCCAAAGGCCAAAAAGAAGGCTATCCAATCAAAACCTCCATCCTCTCGCAAAAGTGTTTAACGTACACGTCAAAACGCAGGCGGAGTACTCTGTACTCTCCCTCCCGCAATTTCTTGTACTACTCCCACCCGCAACCAACTCCTAAGAAATGACGAAAACCCCCCTTCCCTGAAATACCTTCCTCCTCCGCCTCCTCTTCCCACCAAACAAACGCTTACGCCTCCCTTGGGTCTGCCGTAATCAGTCAATCAATCCTCTCTTCCCTCCGCTCGCTCGCCTGCGACTCGCAAAGATGATGCACATGACTTTCTACTGGGGGCGGGAGGTAACAATCCTCTTCGACTCCTGGCGCACAAAGTCCTGGGTCGACTACTCCCTCTCCCTCGTCGCCTGCCTCCTCGCCGCCGCCTTTTACCAGTACCTCGAGAACCACCGCATGCGCGTCAAGATCGCGGCCGCTGCGGGATCGGCGGGGAAGGGCGCCGGCGGAGGAGGAGTTGAATCGGGCGCCGATGTACCCTTGATCCAGCGGAAATTCGGCTCGTCGGGGAAGTGGTCGGCGGCGAGGGTGGTCGGGGCGGCGCTGTTCGGGCTGAATTCGGCGATCGGGTACATGCTGATGCTGGCGGTGATGTCGTTCAACGGCGGGGTGTTTGTGGCCGTGGTGGTTGGGTTGGGGATCGGGTATTTGTTGTTTAGGGGTGTTGATGATGAGAGCGTGTTGGTGGCGGACGAGACTTCTTGTGCCTGTGCCTGATTCATCCATCGATCAAGCAAAAGCAAGGGGTTTTCTGTTTTCACTTCTCCCCCCCTGCTCCAACTTTATGCCTCCTCTTTTTTTTTCTCTCTTTACTTTTCCATGTGTGTATATTTTGTGTAAGAGTGAGGATTTGGGATCTGATGCAATGGATTGGCTCTTTTCTTGCTTCTTTGTAGTTTACCTTCAAAAAATTAGAGGTGGCTCTTGAGCTTGTCTGGACTTGTTCTGTGAGACTGTGATGTGTTTGTTCTTCGCGCGCCAGATACAGCTGATCTTGTAGACATCAGGAGGTTCTGGAGATACATTTTGGGTGGCAGAGGAAATCTAATATGTCAGGCGAAAATTTGGTGCGCCAAACGAATCCATTCAACTCAATCGACTGAAGCTTTTAACTTGATTTATGATCAACTTAATCCACCTCTCTTTGAACCCCATTCGCCCCATTACTGCATCCAGAAAATGCAATGCCACTCTGCTCTTTCTTTGCTGCAAAGTATTCAATTCCGTCTCTCTCTCTTTTTTTTTTTTTCAATAGTGAAAGCATTCGAAACCTGACATGATATTGTCCATTATAAGCCGGCTTGGAACAAATATACTACTTTGCTCAGGCGAGATTACAAAATGAAGTAGTGGCTTTCGACGGTTAGCTAATTTTTGTGCCACCAATCTATATAATACATTACACAAACTTAAAAGGTTGATATTCCTTTGGTGACAGTGGAGATTCCACCTTCGGAATCAGGACTTTAAGAATTAATAAGAGTATGGTTCGGCTCCGTGAGCAAGGATCCACCTTCCAAGCTTTCCAGGACTATAGATGGAAAAAATTGGAATCAAAGAAACCACAAAGCAAGCAAGCAAAGTAGTATGTCTCCTTAAGAGATGGTCAGATTTTTTAATATTTATTAGCCTATCTTTAGTTTGATTCTTTTAGTTTAGCCAAATCTATTGAAATACTATTTGTTAACTAAACGTTTTGTTACTGATAATTATTTCGTAATGAAGCTCTACATAAGTGTCTACGTCAGAAATTAATTACTCAATGTATTTTATTATTATGATTTTATTTATTTATTTATTGTACTAATAGGGTTATACTTCCCCACTCTTCGTTTGAAAACTCAAAAAGGAGCTCAAATAGGGTTTGTTGGAAACCCTCGTGTAGAGAGAGAAACAAGTCTCTGCCTCCATCGTCGATGTTCGAAGCTTCCTCGCTGCCGTTCGAAGCCTCACCACAGTTGGTCTCTTCCCTGCGACATCCGTCTCACGTAAGGTAAGGTGTAGTAACCCTTCGACACAGAGGTTTGACGGGTGCTCTGAAATATGATGTGGATGTTGGAATTGATTGTTTCCTCTGTTTTCATTGATAGCAAAAAGAATCATGTATGCTAGGAAGGGCTCTGCTAGCTCTACCAACACAAATAACGATTTAGTGTCTCGGTGCGACCACAAAGTTCTGTGCATGTGAACAAGTCTGGTACCTCTAGGAATCCAGGAAGGCAGTTTTATTGTTGCCCATATTGAAAGGTAATGTAGTTTGGTTACTTTTGTTGTTCGTTGACCTAAATTCCAAATTGTCATTGTCATTGCCATTACTAACTTTTGATTTTGTAGACCGAAGACTGCAGGTTCTTCATATGGGTGGATGTATATGAAATGTGGATAAGGAATGGGATCATAGGGTGACTTGTTAGCAAAACTTTTTTTTTTTGTAGAACTAGCAAAAATTATTGAATGGGAAGAAATGAATAGTAGGAAGTTGTTAGAAGATTAAATTAAAACATAGAATATCATGCAAGGATGATATCTGAGTTGAGCTGATTGAGCAATGTGATTTCTAGTCTTGACAGTAAGATAAGAAGCTTTATGTTCTCTGTAATTTGTGTCATGGCTTTTGCTGCATTTTGTAGATTTCAGGGATTTTGATTGTTGTGTGCAGAATCTATTACCTATTATGAAAGTTTACTGCATTTGACAACTAATGTATTATCTGTTATGTACCAAAAGGGACCATTCTCTACTAATGTAACCCTTGTTATGTACCTATGTAATTGATCATTCCCAGTTAGACACTACCCCTGTCATTGATAAGAGTTCCATTGTACCATTCACAGCTGAATTGACCAATTCACGTCTAAATTGGTGAAAAAGGGTACAAGATGAATCAAGCTTTTACAAAATACAAAATAGGGTGAACTAAGTCACCACAAAAGCTCATTTAGTTCGATCATCTAATTCCCAACTAACACACTGTGCTACCTAAGTTATATATCAATTCACAACTAATGTGGTGACACTGTGGCAGATGTTGCAAGATGAATCAAGCTTTTACAAAATACAAAAGAGGGTGACAAGTCACCACAAAAGCTCATTCAGTTTTATCATCTCATGCCCTACTATCAAACTGTGCTACCTAAGTTATCTACCAATTACATATATATTATTCCTGCGACTGAGATGGTGGTTGAGTAGAAGGCCCTTGAGTGACATCAACCTCAGTTGGTTGGGATCCCAATCCTACCGTAGACGTACCAGCAAGTACTTAAAGATTGATATATGATCGTCCTCGTACGAGTCATTGTCAGGTGTTTGCACGGTCTAAATAAGTAACCATTATGAGGAAAATTTAACTCGCGATGACGTTGATATATAGTGGTGACCAATGTCGTATTCCACGAGTTTCGGTACCCTAGCTTACTTCCTGCTCTATTGTTATCAAATCGGTCAATTTTTGGGTTTGTTTTGGAGGTTTTAATTGAACTACTAGTAGAGGAAGAAATAGAGATAAAAGAAAGTACTTCCGGGTAACTCCCTCTCTCTATCTTAGGTCTAACATGCAAATGACTAACTATGTTGGGTTTATCGATATGGTGCGTGAGCTCTCTAATCTTGTGGGCCTTTATCGTTATCCCACGCCTCCTAGTGCGTCCTCCCAAGACCCATTATCACCTCGGTCAAGGCTCACATATCTGTGACATTACAAATTTAGCTCATTTCAATAGGTTCTACGTATCGTGCACACAAAAGAGACGGATCGATACACGCTTGCGTTCCCCTAAAGCTTTGTCTAGGAAGGCGTTGTTGTAGCAGGAGTATGGTCGACTCGTCCACTACAAGACTCTAAGACCATTCATATACCGTTAATCTACCAGTTGGCGCTACCTAGTCTAACCCTAAAACTCCGGCCTAGCGTTGACTAAGTTGCAGGCTAATAGTGAAGAGTAGGGTGACTTAACCAAGTATAACCAAGCATAAATGATGCAATAAAATCACTAGACAAACGTATCCATTCATAAACCCTAACATAGTTCATACATCTACATTATAAACTTAATCTAGGTTTTGGTGATTTTAACCCCTAGTACCTTAGAGGACTACTCCATAAAGGAGGGAAGAAGAAACAATGAAGAAAATTAAGAATAATTGATGGGGGAGTTGGCTCATTCCTTCTAGCTCCTCCTTCTCTTGTTTTTCTTCCTTCAGCTTCTCTCTCTCTCTCTCCCAAAGAACTAGAAATTTCAATAAAAAACAACTCTCTTGAATGGGGGAAAGCATCCCTTATTTATAGAATTTTAGGTATCAGACAAGTTCGCTGTCATGCTGGGAAAGTTCGCGGGCGCGAGCTTGAGCAGGGAGGCCGCGATCTTAAGCGTTGTCGTTTTGTTCTTCGTCCAAGGGGGAAATCGTGGACCGACTTCACCGTCGCGATCTTTCTAGCGGACTGGGAAGTCGAGGGCTGCGATTCGACTAGCTAAACTCTCTACTTCTCCTAGGCTGGCTCCTCCTGAAGTTCAGGACTAGAGCCTCCAACATCGCTATCGTGATCTTCGCTCTACAAGCCGCGATCTTTGCTCTCACTTCGCGTGCTCCTTTCTCGACCGTGATCTTCCTTGTCTAGACTGGGATCTTCAACTTTTGCCCCATTTTTGCTACACTTGTATCCTTTTGGTACCTAACTCACATATATTGCCTAATACACCCTAATATAACAATTTAATCTTTGAGGAATGAAATACGGCTATATTTGACAATGTATCAATCATTATGCACATAAAATGACTCAAAATGATCCTAGATATGAGAGATAAATAACACCAATTTAGGAGTTATCAGTACATATAGGTTCTCGACCAAGAGCCTCCCTCACTTCTCTATCTAAAACCAAATTCATGTGCCGATGCTGACCTTCTACATCCTACACCAATCAACACAAGTATGAAGTGATGATAATGCATTTTAACAAGGTGAGTATAGAGGGATAAACTGAAATCAAACATGCTTACTTGTTCGCTTATATTTCCTGGACAACTCCTAGCATTATAGGTTGTGGACTGGCATATAAAACAATGTTGAACCCTCTGTTGAAATTAAAGAAGCAAATAAGTGAAAAGTAAAGAAGGAGAAGATTGGTTTATTGAGGAACAATATTGTACCTTAGGTAGGTTTGAGCCTCCATGTTGTTGCCCTCTCCCACGTAGTCCTCTCCCTCTCCCTCTTGTGGAACCCGTCCCTCTGCCTCGTGTGGAATCACTCCCGTGGTCAAACATTACACGAGTTTTGGGGCATTTTCTACCATTGTGCCCATCAGCCCCACATTTGGTTCAGTGAGTCACCATTCCCACCATTTTGGCTGATGTACCAGTAGGCCTTCCATTCTCGTTCATTCTCATATCCAATTCCCCTGCCTCCTTTCTTCTTTTCTTTTTTGGGTGACCCGATATTTTCTTATACATGGGATGGGAGAGTGAACTGGATAACCATCACTCTTAGGCTACGCATGTTGCCCTACCACAACATGAATGATACCATCATATGCCTTCTGAATTAGGGGTGTTCAAATGGTTACCATGGTTATTACCAAACCAAATAAGGCTAAATTTCATTAACCATGGAATACAATATCATAACCAAACCGTCCAAACTAATACAACAACCAAATTAACCAAACTAAAGTTTAATCGGTTTGGTTAATTGGTTAACCAGATTAACCAATATAAAATCACATTATCATTAAGTGAGAAAGTTTACGGTTAATTTATCAATTCACAATTTATATAATGAATAAAACATAACAATCAACACATAGTTATAGTTGACCCTTAACATAAAAACATGCAACTAAGACAATTATCTTACGGTTAGTATAGAAGTATTCACCTAACAAAAATTTATCACAATGGTATGGGTTAATGAATTGTTTAGCAATTTTCATAGGCTGAAAAGGACCTTACTTTCAAGTTTTCATCCAACATAATGTATGAGATTTATCTAAACTAGGCGTTCATATGTTGTGGTCTACACTCTACATGTACAAATATACATTATAGGAACAATATCAAGCTTTACATTTTATGAGTCTAAAAGGGATGAATATTTATCTCTTGAGTGATTATTCAAAGTATTAAGTATGTGTATATATTAGATATATGGCTAATTATTTATCTGGTTAATTTGGTTTGGCTGGTTAGGAGTGTCTGAAACCAAACCAAACCACCTAAACCAAACAAGCTAAGAACTTTAACCAAACCAAACCAATTATCCAAATTAACCAAACCAAATTATCCAAATAGCACTGGTTAAAACGGTTACCATGGTAACCACACCGTTTGAACACCCCTATTCTGAATGGTGGAAACGAAGAAGGAAAGATACACAAATTCCTCCAACTGTTGCCTCATCAACCCTATGGCAGACAGTGCATGGGAACATGGAATGCCACTCAAATCCCATGCCCCACAAGTGCAACTACGAGCCTACAAAATTATTGTTATTGACGTGAAAGTAATAATCAATAATAGCTAGAGTCGTTATTAACGTTTCACATTTTCATGTCAAGTTTATTAACATATCATAAAAAATATTATCACTCTTTATAGTGTTTTCAACATTTAGAAAGGAATTATCAATGGTTATCTGCCAATATTATTAACGTTTTGATTGTAATTATCAATTATTCACGCTGACGGTGTTAACATTTAAAAAAATCATTGTCAATGCTTTACGGCTTCATTATTAGCAATAACGTTTTCATCCTTACAGTTTATCACCCTCAAAATAATTATTATCGGTTTCATATATTCATGAAGACATTTTCACATTTTCACAACGTTTCCATTATGAAAAACATGGTCATTTACAACGATTAGCAATTACATTATTAATCTATGTAGAACAATTGATAACAAATTATCACATTAGTATCAAAGTTTTGCGAGGTAGTTAACGATATACAACATCGTATTCGTCCCGATAATCATTATCTTTTACAATTGCTAGTAATATTACTTCGAGGTATTATCAATGTTTATGGAGAATTTATTGATTTGTGGTATCATTATCAATGCCAACGCATGATATTATTAATGATAGGGATATCATTATTATCCTTTTCAAAATAATACTTGTTGCTTTGTGATACATTATTAATGATTTCTTGTCATTTTTTAATGAATATCATAATGTAAACATCATTATCAATGTTTCGTTATCAACGTCGGGATGGCGGACAACCTTCGCGACGCCGCCTTCGTGAGAAGTGTCACGGGAAAATTCTAGAATGCCCTAGAAAGATGTAGGTGCATGCATGCATCTCTAGATTCATGCACTCATGCACATGCATCCTCCCTATTTATTATGATTCATGTATAGGTGAACATACAATCACCTTATTAATTATTGTTCATGTATTGGGCTAGTTCATGTATGGAGGGACTATCTAGTTTCATTCATTAATGATGGCCTACATACATACATTGCATCCTCCCTCTCCCTCATTTTTCATTCATCCAGAAATTGAGAGTTTCCATCTCTAGAGCTTTTCTTCATACTTGTGAGTTTGAGTGAATACGAGCAAGGCTGACTTAGCATTCTAACGAGACTTGAGTGCTAAGTGCCGCACGGCCAAGAGTTGGTCCGTGACAAGTGGTATCAGATCCAAGGTAGTAGCTCATCAAGTGAGGAAGAAATTCTATGACATGGCTTCTGGATCCGTTCGTGGTGACGAGCGTATGAGCAAGGCCAAGAGGGACACGTCTCTATTTGATGACCTTGTGGAAAGATGGGCCGAGTCATTGAAGGAGAGACTAGTGGCCAAGTTTGAGAGCATGCAAAAGGAGGTTGCGAAGCTCAAGGGAGAGGTGATTCTCCCAACAAGGGATATACAGAAGAGTTTGGTGCGTCCGTAGCACAACCTAACATGTTTGGTGTGTTTAAGACCGATGTTTTTCAGCCTAAGGAGCAAGAGGCATCCGAAAGCGATGTTGCGTCTGTAACACCCAACTGTTCTTCTCCATTTAAAACCCATAAAAATGTATGCACATCGTCAACGATTTACTAAAACTTCAAACTCTTGGTTCATTTTTTTTTTTTTGGTCACCAGAAGTAAGGAAGACCACGTGTAGTTTTTAGGGTGAAAATTGTTAATAGAGGAAGCGGCAAGAAGTCAAGAGGAGTAATTGCCTCATCTTTTGACTCAGTTAGTGGGAAACATATATATGAGTAACAATGTAGTAACTACTCCATTTATTTTGTATAAGTGGTAATTTTGTTTAGCGATTTATAGTTTTAGACGCCATAACCCTAATGAACACCACGATCAATTTATCATATCATACATATTTGAACTCCTTCACATGAAACCTATGCGTTAGGAAACTTGAACATGATAGGGTGTGACAATTCCTCCCCTCAAAAAGAAATTTCGTCCTCGAAATTTTCCTAAAAACGAGTCCGGATACTGAGCTTTCATGTTCTCCTTTGTTTCCCACGTAGATTACTCTCTCGAGTGGTTTCTCCAAATTACTTTTACGATCTACATATAACGATTTCGGAGTAGCTTGAGTTTTCGATCTAAAGCCTCCACCGGCTCCTCTTTACAGCTTAAATCTTCTTGTATCTCAACCTGTTCAGGTTCTATCACATGGGAGGGGTTTGATCGGTACCTACGGAGTACACTTACATGAAAGTCATTGTGTACTTGAACCAATTATGTGGGTAATGCTAATTTATAAGCTACTAGACCTATCTTCTACAAAATTTCAGAGGGCCCAATGTACCTAGAAGTTAGCTTGTCCTTCTCTCGAAATCGAAAGATCCCGCTCCATGGTGCTAATTTATATTAAGAGAACCATGTCTCTAGGATGCCTCAAGCTTTACCACATATGTACTAATTAACCATAAATTTAAAGCCCATTTGGGTTGTCACTTGAATTCTATATTCCTTTTCATGCACAAGAATCACATATTGCTATTTTTGGGTACTCGTACAGATTATAACCTAAATTCTACATGGTAAGGATTGGATATTAAGGCTTATCAATTGTCACGCAGGGCCTTAACATAGTTGTCCTCTTGATATAAAATATTAGATTATATTGTCCATTATTTCTTAAGAGAAAGATCAATAATGAAATCTCGTTCATCACTCAAATTTTCCTAATAACTTTTCAAACTCGTGGAGGTGAATCTTGAACCCCTTTTCTTTTAAACCTACTTCACCTGTGTTAGAAGATAATTTCATTCGATATACAAAATCTCACTCCATTAGTTAGTGTCCGTAAGTCAAACTACATAGTTCTTCATTTAACTTCTTTGTATACATAAATTCACATTATTCTTGCCTGACTTCTGTGCACAACTCCTCAACATCAATATCACATCTTTTCCATTTATGTTATGAACTTTATCAATAAAGCTACTCTCGTCTGCTGCTTAGGATCCTCTTTCTAATAGAATAATGGTTTCCACTTTCAATAATTTGACTTGTAAAGTTCATACGCTACTTCGTAATAAATAGATAATCAAGCTATGCCGACATAGAACTCCATTTCAAAGCAAAATCCCATGATTTTGCTTTCTTACTTCAGGCTTAAGTGCTCTAACTTTTCAATCAACATTTTTGACATCCCTTAACATTATCTGGAGATATTCAATGATACAATTATAATTTCATGAATGCCTTTATCTCATGATCAACATTTTCAGTTAGTAAGACCTTTAACAATTCTATGCTTCATAAAACATTGTAACTCTTGTCAAAACTGGTTTGGCCCAAAGCTTTGTCAAGATAATCACCATACAATTTTTCATGTTATGACTAGGGTCGGACTTCTTACATGATTGAGGTTACCTAAAGGTAAGAGAATAAACAAAAATCATCACAAATCGTAAAGATTTTCTTATCCCTGACGAGATGTATCACTCACCATTGATTTATTCCTGACAATCTCTTTATAGCGCCGAGACAACATATCGTGCTAATTTATTCCATGCCTTAATTGATTAGATTCTACAATATCTTTTCTTTCTTTCCTTCTTCTTGTTATTCATTACGCGTGCGTCACTTGACGGCTTGCTGCTCCACTCTCATTCTCTATGTTTTGTCTTTCTCTACCCAATGAGTTTTATTTCTATACATTACTCTTCTTTTCATCGCTCAACTTCTAGCTCAGAGATCCCAAACTCTATTCATCTTGTTTCCTATATTTTCTTAGCTTGATCATAAACCCCAACCATTATCAATTATTTAACTACCCATCTTCCAAAAACTTGGCTTCCACATCTCTCACTCTTTCCCAGTTCGCATTCGAAGCAGTAATCCTTTCATCCTAATTTTGCTTCTTTGACTTACATTTAAGATTTTACTATCACGCATTTCCTTCCTAACCCCATGGATGACCCTAACTCCATCATTCGAGAAGTTAAGTTCAAAATTCACATGATTGTGTTACTTTTGTGTGGTTTATGGAACTTTATCCGTTTGAAAAGACATATTCAGAAGGTAGAACACGAGCGTCAACTTTTTCTGGAGCATCTACATCGTCAATACAACCCAGATCGTAACTAATCTACTCATATTCTCTCGTGGTGATGTAGTTCTTATAATCCTAGTAATTGCATGTTAATAAGAGTGCCTACTACTTTAGTTGTATGTTCTGTATCTTGTGTAAACGTCTCAATGTTATCACTTATGTAATTTCTCTTTACTATTGTATTTAGGGGTGTCCATTCGGGTTCGGTTTTTCAGGTTTACCCGAAACCGACCTGATTATATACATTTTCGAGTTTTCGGGTTCGGGTTCATTTTGGGTTTCGGGTTTTTCGGTTTCGGGTTCGGTTTTGCTTATCGGTTTTTCGGGTTTTGTCTAAAAACCTCCAATGAATAAAACTCAGCCCGTATTCTTAGGCATTCGGGTTTTCGGGTTTCGGTTTTGCTTTAACCGAACCCAAACCCGATAAGGAATTTTCGGGTTTCGGGTAACCGGAACCCGCAAGTCCTTATCGGGTTCGGGTTCAGTTTTAGTGATTTTCGGTTTTGGATTTTCGGGTTTTTTCGGGTAACCCAACCCGACCCGAACTGACACCCCTAATTGTATTGTCATCTTATAAGTGAAGTGAACAAAGATACATGTTTGAGAATTTCGTCCAAGTATCACTATCTCTAATTTCGTTCTCAACTTTTGTGAAATGCACATTTTTCTCTCCCTTCAATCAACCTAAACATACCTACGCTTAATGGTTCTCTTTAATCACCCAACCACCATCCACTCGTTCCCTTATCATATATCATACATAGAATCACACTATCATAAATTCATTCCACAGTATCACGTCACAAACCACTATATAATCAATCATCACACTATGCCATCACGTCGATTTAACATCATCCTCCCACTATAATGTCTTATACATACACAAACATCTTGTTATTCTTCTTCTTCGCTTAATCACGATACCATATAAATATATAAGTATACGAGTATAATCCTATATTCACTCTTCATACTTAATACTATCATGCCCATACTTAGACCTGGGACGCAGCTTGACATAACCCGAGATCTTTGTAATTCTTCGGGTTGAGGTGGTGGGAAGACTTCTCTTGCTTCTCCTTGACTGAACTCCACATGGACTCAATAACAAACTTGATTTGGATCCGGATCCATTCAGACTCATAATGAAAAACTTGATTTAAAACCATGAAAATCTTTTTAAAACTATGCAAGACTCCTTTATAAAACCCGCTAGTATCCCGTGGGATCATATCCCAGCTCTGATACCAAAAATGTAACACCCAACTGCTCTTCTCCATTTAAAACCCATAAAAATGTATGCACATCGCCAACGATTTAATAAAACTTCAAACTCTTGGTTCATTTTTTTTTGGGAAAACCCCATCTTCAAATTTCCCGTAGAAAACATTATGGAGAGTTCAGCCTTCCTCCCACCTCATCGATGTCAAACTAACTTGCTTCGTCCCATGGCCTTCACCCATTTTAGTTATTCATCTGGGGAAAATATTGACGGGTGAGACGTCACTCAATGAGTAAATAATAACCTAATATAAATATTAATACAAAAATGATATCAGGCTATGTTGTGACTCGGAGTATCTTCCGTCCATTATACTCAATGTATATCTAATCACTTAATAACTTTACTTAGATCCCACCTATGTAGATTCATACGAAATTTCTTCCCTTGTTCACTCGATCTATCACGTATACGTTATGGGTCATTCCTATATGTCATATATCCTTCGTTTAAGGTTTCTCCTTTTCTTTACCATACCTAGTGTTGCATATGGTTTGTATTTATTCTTATATCCCATACAGAATTTTCCTTCATATTTTACACTTCTATCAACACGTACCACATCAAGGAATGAATTGTAGATTCATAACATTATACACGTCGATATCTCATGGCACTACCATAATGAAATTAGTAAATCATTACTACTTATGTCACAGTTTCCTGATCAATCGTTGTACTACTCATCATAGGAGATCATCATAACATGTACCTTATATCACTTAATATGACATATAAAACACATCAACCTTCACATACCACACGTAAGGGTTCACATTCTCTACCTCAAATATGGAAAATACTAATATTGCCATCTCAATCATATATCACACAAAGATGACAAATATCGAGCTTGGTTTTCACATACTCATCTTGTATCCAAAATCAAAAATGAATCAGCATCCAATCATACACATACATATAGTTAGCTGGATTCAATAGCTTTTATTCTTTAATTTGCCAAGTCATGCACTCCCCGGGATCTCGTGAACTCGTAATCTCGTGATCTCGTAATCTCATAGGCACAAAGAGCCAAATCTCATAAACTCGTGGGCACAGAGTGCCTTATCTCATGAACTCGTTAAAAGGAGTTCTCGTATAGCTCTTTTATCTCTTAGGCTTGAAGCCTCTTTTCACTTATACTGAGTGCATGACAGGGCTCCATTACGTTTGCTTTAGGTGACCATGTAATTCTTATAGTTAGTCACAACTCAGCATATCACTTGTGTGACCCAAGGGCCATTTCATATCACATTCACTTGCATGACTCATAGGCCATTTTATCTCATCTCGTATAATTGACAAAAGGCAACCTTTCTTGCCATTATTTTCACTTGACCGTCTCAAATGAAATTTCACATATCATATACTCATCACATAATATCATTTAGCACACACATAACAACATGTATTATGACCTTCTGGTCATTTCATCATATCGTCGCATTATCATACAATTACCACTATATGGTAACATCATCCAATTATAGGATCATTCAATCATTCAATCATGTAACCATGCCACATAGCAACCTTCAATCACTATCGGTTTAAGTCTTACCAAGCTATCATATACCTTATACTCGGGTCGCTTCATGACCCGAATACCATAATCATATTAAGATAAACATTAGGTTAGAATTTACTCACTACTTGTGATGTTACACTGCAATTTACCTGCCTCGTGAGTATTCGCCTGCTTGCTCCTTTCCTTTTAAGTCATATAGACATATTTAATACGCTAGCAAATAAGTAACCAACCGCTGAATCAAAACATCGAAATTTTCACACTCAATCTCCCAAATCAACTACCCATGCTAGCCTTCCCTGTGTTTATATTCATAGAAATTAAATTCGTTTAATATTAATCAAACCACTGTAACCCCTTTAAAACTTGGAATCATTCATTTATATATGTCTAGGAAATCATACACACCTAATCCACCCAATCTTAAGTGTAAATAATAAGTGATTAAATTACTTAAGATTTCCCAACTCCCCCATTCACGTGCATGTCTTTCTCAAATTCAAGGGTGACTTTTACTCTCATTACTTCCAGCCATCTTTAATTTATATATTACACCTCTCCCTACACTAATTATACATGCAGCTCTCACTACAAGCATATTTAAACACATACGCATGCATCCCTCGACTCCTATATGTAAACGCTCCCCAGCAAACAACTTAATTAAATGTATAATTACCCCTATGAAATTCTAATATTCTAATTGATCGTTGCATCTAAGTAACTCTTTCCTCCTGCTATCTACAATAGCTAGAAATCAAAAAGAAATACCTTGAATGGTTGAATCCCCTTTTCCCCTTGTCATTCAAACCTCCAAGCTCTCTCTCTCTCTCTCCCCTCTCTATGTATCTATTTCGCTCGCTAGTATGGAGTGGAAACAAGAAGACGAACTACACATTCAGCTCCTACCATCTTCACTTAATAAAGCCCACCTCAATAGCCTTGTTGATAATTAAGATCCCAAAGCTAGAAGTGACCACGTGTTCTAGCTTGCTATAAGTTGGAAATGGCTCCAAACACTTGTCATGAGAAAAGAATGGGAGGAAGTACAGTCAAGCCAAGTGGGTTGTGCTTCTGCCTCCTCATTAATCCTCCCTCTCCTTATTTTTTTTTTTTGGTCACCAGAAGCAAGGAAGACCACGTGTAGTTTTTAGGGTGAAAATTGTTAATAGAGGAAGCGGCAAGAAGTCAAGAGGAGTAATTGCCTCCTCTTTTGACTCAGTTAGTGGGAAACATATATATGAGTAACAATGTAGTAACTACTCTATTTCTTTTGTATAAGTGGTAATTTTGTTTAGCGATTTATAGTTTTAGACGCCATAACCCTAATGAACACCACGATCAATTTATCATATCATACATATTTGAACTCCTTCACATGAAACCTATGCGTTAGGAAACTTGAACATGATAGGGCGTGACAGCGTCTGACAACAACAATGTTGGGAGCTATGAGCAACACTCTGTTATGGATGAGAGGACATGTGGTTACAGAGTCGAGCACTCGACAAGCGAAGAGGAGGAGGCTCAAGTTGGGGAGAGCCATCCTTCTAACGTGGTCGACCAAGGGGATTCGAAAACAACAAAGGAGATAGAAGACCCTCCTCATGTAGATGGTGGTCGATGCTTCGATGGAGCGAGGTTCGATGAAGGGACAACAAAAGCCTTGATATGGGGTAAGGCTTGTGAAGACCTTCTCGTTGCGGGCAAAGTGTGGAGGCTAGGCATTCCGCACGTGAAGAGGAGAGCGAAACAGGACAAGGTGTCACTAGTGAGAACGACACCGAAGGCTTTGAAAGCTTGCTTGAACAAGCAAGCCAAGGTGACAAGGACAACGACCAAGATGACGCAGATGTGGATGAAATGCTCAATATCTCAGTGCAAGAGAGCGAGGGCAAGGAGAGCACGAAATCTTGGAGGAGTGGAACTTGTGCAAGGGCCAGGGCCACCCTTGCTCGCCATGAAACGCATAATCACCACACCAACAATGACGCTAATGCGAAGAAGGTGCCACGACGAGGACTTCGTGAATTTGGTGGGGGAGAATGTCACGGGAAAATTCTAGAATGCCCTAGAAAGATGTAGGTGCATGCATGTTTCTCTAGATTCATGCACTCGTGCACATGCATCCTCCCTATTTATTATGATTCATGTATAGGTGAACATACATTCACCTTATTAATTATTGTTCATGTATTGGGCTAGTTCATGTATGGAGGGACTATCTAGGTTCATTCATTAATGATGGCCTACATACATTGTACTAAGTGGAGAGGATGCCTATATAAGCATCCCTCTCCCTCATTTTTCATTCATCCAGAAATTGAAAGTTTCCATCTCTAGAGCTTTTCTTCATACTTGTGAGTTTGAGTGAATACGAGCAAGGCTGACTTAGCGCTCTAACGAGACTTGAGTGCTAAGTGCCGCACGGCCAAGAATTGGTCCGTGACAGGAGTGAGAGAGAGGACTGGAGAGTTTTCGGACTAGTCGACATTGGTGCGGTCACCGATCGGGGGACTGGTACTGGACGTCGATGGGAGGATGGCGGCGGGATGATGGAACGGGGGACTGAAGGATAGATGACGTACAGTAAATGGTCTAGGGTTTTATTATTACCTTTTCCCAATTAACTATTTAATAAACATAATATTGATGATGATTATACAATATCAATTCTACTTTTAACTATCTATTACCTAAACTCCTTCCATCCAATAAAAAGGCTTTAAGAAACCCTTTAAACTTATAGGCTTCAAGACCAGATCTGAAACAGTTGTAGGCTGTCGCTTGAAACTGCAGAATCTGTAGGGCTACCTTTGGATTGGATTGATTCGGAGATCTTGTCAAGTGAAGCTGGAGGTGTTTTGATGGGGTCTAAAGGTATTGCTGGTTTGGTCCGATGTTTGCTGCTTTGTTTATGTTCGGCTCTGTTTCTGCAGGAAGGAGTGATGATCCAAAATATCTGTATGCTATTTTGTTGGAATCACTTTCAGCCTAGAGCCTTCGTATCCATTATTTGTATTCTGCTGCTGTTCGGACTTGTGCATCCTTTTTTGTTTCTTGTTTTGTCGTCTGTTTGCTTTGTTTTTTTGCTTAAACTCTTTGTTGTCTTTTCTTTCATTAATATTATTTCACCATTATAAAAAAAAGACCAGATTTAAAATATTTTTCCTTTCGCTAATACTTATCTTAAATGAGATTTTTCTTCTTCTCTCATGTATGGTTTTTTTTCTTCTCCTTAACCCACGTGTATAATGTTTAACTTTTTTGTATTGCTCGATATCTTAACAAATTTTTCGTAGCCCACAGTTTTTAGTCGTTAAATAGACAAGCTTTCCCTTTTTCTAGGACTTTTGTAAATGAAGTTTTTTTTTCTTCACTCACATATGGGTTTTTTCTCGTTAACCCACGTGTATCATGTTAATTTTTTTGAATTGCTCGATATCTTGGTATATATCAATTCCAACCACATATCTCAAATATCGAATATTACTAAAAAAATCTCAATCACAAATCCAAAAAATTATTTCAGTAATCGTTAATACCAAATATTGATAAATTTAGTGTGTATTTGGTGTATCCCAGTTCTCAAATACTGATACCAAACTTCCATCCCTAGCTACGAACAATTTTTAGAGATTGCAATCCTTGGGGCTATGTCATTGACTTTCCAAGTTATGGTTCATTACTAATCAACTTAAATCACTACTCATTAGCTAGGATAAAACTAATACGCACTTGAACATGGTACCATGGAATAACTATATATTCTCATTCCTTAATGAGATTTACTATGTCGAGTAACTTTCTATTACCCCTAACTAACCACTGCACAAGTAACATTCATTATTAATGAATTAAAGAACTAAATTAGCTTGACCACTATTCACACGACCTCACACGAGAACTTCATATTCTACTTAATTAGTAGTCGTTGTTCTGGCCAAATCAGTTATGGTTTGTTCACTGTCAAAGTTTAAAGATCATTACATATAGAAGCTTATACACGCACATTAACTTGCACCTAACTGTATTTTAAGTATCATTAGCTTCGTTTAAATAGGGATAGGATGACCACCAATGTTTAATTTCATTATTATAGATTTTGGAATGTGTGTCAAGAAGTTTGAAAAAAAATTCAATCGAAGAACTATATTGGTATCACAAAGGTTAATGATTCTTGAAAAGTTCGTTCCATTCTCTAATAACACCATCATTTAAAACATTCTCTTCACTTCTAATTAACATATACATTTTTAGGTAAACCGACGCGAAGCACAGGTCAATTATTATTTTTATTTTTTTGGGTAGAAACGGGTCAATTATTTGGTAATAATAAAATGACCAATTTCCGAAACTAAGGAGGAAGCCTCTAAAGCTGGGAACAGGAAACCGGATCATACCGGCCGGTTCAACCGGTAAAACCAAAAACCGGACCAGAAATTATACGATAGGCTGGTGGAGGGCATTTTACCGTTTCGGCCGATTTTTGCGATTTAACCGGCACAACCTGGCATACCGCCCGGTTTCTTTCCAACCGGCGGTAGACTAGAATTGAAGGAAACGCCGCCGTTTCATCACTTAAAATTAAAAAAAAATCACTATTTACGGAAAACCCTAATCTCTAATCGAAGCAAATCGGGAGGGAGCCTTCATCGTTTTTTCTTCCCCAACCCTGCCTCGCCGCTTCTCCTCTCCTCTAGCGACCCGCACCGCGACCAACGACCTGCGGTGCTGCAACCCCTTACCGGCGAAACAAACGAGGCAAGTCGGTAACCCGAGACCGGCGAAAGGTTGAGTCGACCCTGCTCCGCCGCTCTGTTGTTCCTCTTCTCTTCTCTTCTCTGGCGAGTGGCGACTGGGGACCCGCGACCGGCGATAGGTCGAGCCGCTCGCTCCGCCGTGCTGATCCCTGCTCAAGTCTCCCTCCCCCTGCTCAAGAGCATCGACATCGCAGATAGATGCAGATCTCTTTTCCTGAACAAACGGTTAAAACCCAACAACCAATTAATCATTCTCAAAAGGCAAATTAGGTAAGGAAAAAAGCTCTTAGACTGCTCTGTGTTACTGCTTTATCAGGAAACCGTGCTTGTTGTATACTGCAACAAGGGATAAGGATCAAGAAACCTCCATTGCTAAGGTAGTCAAAGAAGAAGACTTAGAGAAGGAACGCTTGCTTATTTTTCCAGTTTGTTAGAGTGGAAAATTAGGGACAACGATCGGGGGTTTATTGGAATCATTCGAATGAAATGGTATCTTGAATCTAGTATATTCCTATTTAGTTTATTCTGGTTTGTTATCCGGTATATTCCGGTTTTATTCCGATATTATTTCGAAACGGTATTCTGAATATGCCGGTACCATTTTTTAACAAAATAATATTTTTTAATTATAAAAACGGTATTTTACCGGTACACAATGATTGAACAACGGTCATACCACAAAATACCCTACCACTGACGGATCCGGTATGACTTCCGGTATGGTTTCTTTTACCATGCTCTAAAGCTTACTGGACAGGGCTTGTTTCCGAAAGATGCCACTTCCAATGCCTAAAATGACCAAATCTATGAAGTCTATGTTTCGCCTAGGTTTTGAAGTAATTCTTTTTTTCAAAAATTTAAATGAACTCACACATTTCTACCAATTGACTTTGAAAAATGTGAAAGTAATTTTTACCAAATGTTATAGTTTTTTTTTTCAAAAAAAAAACATATTTTCTCACTTATATTTTTTTTATGTATAATATAATCCAACATCCATTTGACAATTTGGTCTTTTATAATCATTTCGATAATTTCATAAGTTGATATATTCAAAACTATTTATTATAGTTTACAGACCAAACATTTTATAAAAAATATTTGAAGACGCACTTCTCTAGAAACTCCAATCACATGCGCAGCAACTGCATAACAACAATCACAAGTCCATTCTTGTAATTGTCGAGCGTGAAAGTCCACCTCATTAGGTAGCCCATAACAACCTAACAGACCGAGGTATCACTTCTACCCCTACATCAAAGAGTAAGTGAAAGAACTAGTTGGAAGTCTTTTTTCATTTTTTTTTTTTATGTGAGTGTCATTTTTTTCTTTCATTTTGACAAATCCATTCCTCATACAATATAATATTGTAAATATATATACAATTCAACAAGAGAGCTAAGTTTTGATCTATTATAAGAAGAAAAAAAATGGAAATGGAGAAATTTGAAAAAAGTTGTGCCAAACCAGCTCTACATATAGACTAAAGTTGCTCTTTGGGTTTCCTGAAACTGGTTGGGGTAGAAACGGGAGAGTCGCCACCGTTCGAAAACGTGTCGTAAAGTGCCGGGTCCGAATACGTAACCAGGTGCGACAACGGCAGCTTGATTCGATGTCTCAACCCCCGATTTCCGTGCTGCCGCGGGTTCCGGCGCCGGCGACCGTCACCCGACCTTTTCCCTTCTCCTTCCTCATCGGCGCCACTCCCAGATCCCTTCCCGTCGTCGGAAACCGGCCTCACGGCCGCATTTTCGTTCGGAACGATGTAGACGAATGTGCCGGACGCAAATGCGTCTTCGTCTTGGAACCCCTGAAGGGAATCAAGGAGGGCGACCACGTTGGTCATAGTGGGCCTGGGCTTGGGATGATGGCTGAGGCATTTGTAGGCCAGCAATGCGGCCTTATGGGCCCCGCTACGAGAGTACTGGCCTTCCAGCCTGGGGTCCATTACCCGATCCAGCTTGTTTGGGTCCTTCAGCATCGGCCTGGCCCATTCCACTAGACTCTGCTCCCTGTACGGCCTCGCGTCGTCCATGGACCGCTTCCCCGTCAGCAGTTCCAGCAGCACGACCCCGAAGCTGTACACGTCGCTCATCGTCGTGAGGTGACCTGTCATGACGTACTCAGGTGCTGCGTAGCCCTGTGTGCCCATCACTCTGGTGATGACGTGCGTCTCTTCTCCTTCCGGGCCATCTTTTGCCAATCCGAAGTCGGATAGTTTTGCCGTGTAGTCCTGCAAAAATAATGTAGCGATTTGTTAGCGAACTAATCATTTGTTCCCAATAATTTGAGTGGTTGAAAAATGGATAGTTACGATTTTTATTCTCTTACATGCCCCTCAAACGAAAACCTATCTTTTTTTTGGGATTTTCTTATACGGTTTGCACAGGTTGAATGTATTATTCCTTGTGCTGCCAAACAATGTAGTCAAAATTGCGTTTTGAAACTTAAAAACTTAGGATTTTACGTTTTTAGGTCACAAACGCTTCTACACAAAATTTCGGTCTTTATAACTTATGTAGTTAATAAAAACTCCGCTTTAAAACTTAAAAACTTACGATTTTACGTTTTTAGATCACCAAAACGTTTTCACGTAGAAACTCGCTTTTGACTACATTGCTGCCAAACTCATTCGGTTTTCAGTTTGTACAGGTTGGACATACCATTTTTTGTACTAAACCATTGTTTTAAATCAGAGTCGTAATGAGGATTCGTAACCATGACTTTTCGATTCTAGCCTCTGATACTATGTTAACAAACTAACCACTTAGTAATAGTTAAACCTTTTAATCTCTTAAATGATCGGCAAATATCGGAACTTTTGAAATCGTGGACACCGTACAGCTTGGATGCAAAGTGTAGAACTAACTTACGGAGTCCAAGAGTATGTTGGAAGTTTTGAAATCGCGGTAGATGACAGGTTTCTCTGTTTCGTGGAGGAAAGCCAGACCTCTGGCTGCTCCAATGGCAATCTTCATCCTTGTTGACCATGGCAGCGTAGCAGTGTATCCTGCGGAGTTAAGAACATCAAGACTCCCAAAAACCTGGTTGAAATTGAGGAAAAGTAAACCCCAAAAAGAAAGAGAAAAAAAAGAATCCGTACTTCTGAAGAGCTGATTCTCCAGACTTCCCCGTGGCATGTACTCGTAAATCAGCACCCTCTGTTCTTCCTCGTAACAGTACCCAATCAACTTCACCAGGTGCGGATGCTGCAGTTGTCCCAGAAAGATGATCTCCGCCTGCTCGCCCGCACACCAAATTCATAATTACTACTATTTCTACTAGAATCGAATCGAATTTCATGAATTTGCAGAAATCGCTTACCATCCACTCCTTGTGGCCCTGCAGCCCCTCCAAATCCAACGACTTGACAGCGACCGGCTGGGCCTTCAACCCAGGCTTGAGCTTGTCGTCGACGAACCCTTTGTAAACGGGGCCGAACCCGCCTTCGCCCAGCAGATTAATCCGGGCGAAGTTCTGGGTCATCACTCTCAGCTCCGCGAACGAGAAAACGTACAGCTTCGAACCCCCGACCAAGGAATTCGAGATGTCCTCCATACACAGCGCCACTTTCGGGTTGCTGAAATCGGACAGGGACAGTCTCGTGAAGGAAGCCGTCTGTTTCAGAACCTTCTCCTTCTTCTCCTTTTCCTTGTCCTCCTCTTCCTCTTCAGCTTCTTCGTTCATCATCATCTCCTCGAATTCCGGCAGCGGGCTCGTCTCTCTGTTCGTGGAGCACCCGCAGATCATCGATTTCCATGTGTACTTCATTTCCAATTTCTGGGTTCTCTGTCTTTTCTTCCTCTAGTTTCGATGATTGCTTTCCAACATAGGAATAAAGAAGGCGCAGAATGACGAAAATGAAACAAAGGGTTTGTTGGTTTTTTCAGAGCTGCCTGTAGTTGGAGCTCTGTTTCGGTGGAATTCTACAGAGGAAAAGCAGTAATGGAAACAGAGGCAGGGCAGGGCAGGATTGAAGCTGATGCAGAGGTAAGAGCAGCCAAGGAAATCCAGGCAGGCTTCAATGGAGAACAACTGCAAACAGAGAAGAACAAGGAGAAAGGAAAGAAAAAGAAGATCGGAGAGAAATTATTAATACTTCCCTCCCTTCTCTCATCGTCGTCATCACCATGATCATATATATATATATATATAGACACATTAAAGTTTCGAGCTTTGCGTATTCTACTAGGTATTCCTGTGTCAACAAAACGATTAAAATTGGGGGGAAGGAGAAAGAAATATATTCCTGTGTCAAAATTCTCTTGACCGTAAAATTTCATTAACTCTGAAACATGGGTCGTGGGATGAATTCGCATATTTACTTGAAAAGATCGAAAGATGCGGGTTTTTGGGTAGGTTCGGATGTCAATTACCAAGTTTTGGGGGGAGTTGGTGGGCATTATTTCGTCATGGGGATGCTACTGGCTGCCTCTAACTCTTTGACTTTTTCTACCACCAAAAGGAAAAAAATTTAGCTTTCTTTTCCTTCCCCAACCTTTCATTTGTCTTCTATTGTACGTTTACAGGTGGACTGAACCTAACAACCAGTTGCGTGAACAGGTAAGACATAAGCTTAGTATTGTGCATTCTTATTCTCATTCACACAATCCATGCGAGGAATTTTTTTTTTTATAACAAAACTGTTACTATAAATCATTTGTTTTCATGAGTTTGACAATATTTGTAGGAATCCTACTATGGCGGTGGGTTTGACTCGGATTGTCCTAAAATTCATTTTCGTCTTCATTTTTATGTTCTCAATTTTCGTGAAAATGGAGTTTTTTTTTAATTTCTTTCTCTACGATTTTTCTGATATAAGCGGATAATCTCCACCTCGAACATTATATCAAAGATCGATTTAATGTTTAGTGTAATTAAGTTAAGAACATATATGGACTTAACATGGAGAGTGGGTTTAATGACACCCCTTGTTTGTGTTCCGAAGAAAAATTAAATAAATTTGAAAGTGGAACGCAGCTAGATCATAAATAGATAGTTGATTACACCAAAAATACTAATATTTTTAGAACTTAAAATTGGAACTAATATTTGATTGGGTCTTCACCTCTGACTGGGATGACTGATTTTGTGCCCGGTCGAGTTGTTGCTGACGCTGCTCAACGAAAGTATGTCAAGTATCGAGACTTGTGCATGGCAGCTGGTTACGGTTTTCTACCATTTTCTTTTTTTTCGCTGGGAGAGTTGGATACGTATGTCGTGGCTTTGCTCAAGCGGATCCAGAAATTCTTCATGTCTCAGGATGCGGGGGCTCGGGCGGCCGCATAAAAGGAAATATTTTTATTAAAAATGAGCAAAAACTTATTAATAATAAATCAACACCCCCTTTCTTCGTCTACCTTTATTGTTGGAAAAAAATCTTATTGTTTGAAGTTGAATGAGTGACAACATTATAATTTCTTAATGCTACCATCATCCATAGTAGGAATAGCTTAATGAAATAAGTCTCAAGTATTTTCCACCCGTAAAGCTTGTATGTAAAAACCTTTGATAATTTCCATGACTTGTAGGGTGTCGTTATGCCATATCATTGATATTGTATTTCACATAATTGACGAAATTTCATCTTCCTAGGAGTTGTGAATTGTATACTTTTACCACTAAGGAAATCCATGGCCACATTGTAAAAAAAAAAAAAAAATCCATGGCCAAGTCATTCTAGATTTTTTGTGATTTCCATCGAACCACAAGTTCAAAATATCTAAAATCACTACATATTCAGTTTTCCATTTCAAATCTAAATCTCGTTTCTCCACCCACTGCCCATGTTCATCCTATAAATATCTTATTTCTTTATTGTTATTTTTGAGGGGACATGTAATGGATGCTGATGCAATCAAGTACAAAAGACTGTACAAAGGTGATAAAAAAAAATCCCAACTAAATAACTAAAAATTAATGTTCTTTCAATACTTAAGATATTCATAGAGAAAATACTCATAATTAGGACTATGTCAACATGCTCAATCGTTAACTTAGAAAATAAATAACATGTACTTAATTAAGAAGCTAACAGCCTAACACAAGTACTTTTTTTTTATGAAACTAGCTGCTATATACATATCATATTACCTCGTATTAGCCATCTTCACTAAATGTCTCAAGTGACGAGCAATGAAATCATGTTAGACGACCCGAGGAGAGTCTGTAGCTGTTTTAAAGGAGATGATATGAGTGATGAGCAAAATTAGGGACTAAACTTGCTAGTGATGGATGAGCTATTATGGATAAAGATTGAGGAAACATTGCGAATTTTGATTTAATTATGCAAAGTTTAGCTTAAAATTCACAGGGCCGTGCATCTAATTAAGCACTGTTCATAGAAATTGTTAGGCAAGAAATAAGAGCATTTTAAGTGCACACTCACATTTTGTACTTGTACCACATTATATTTATTTGTTTAATTAATTTTGAAACCACCATCCTGTCAGTAACTATATGTATATATATGTAAATTGGCAATGGAACTTAACCTCTTAAATTGTTAGGCAAAGGAATATAGATCTCCCCTTTGCATAGTAGCTAATTGTCAACAACAACCAAAAAACACTGGAGCAGAGTTAGAACCTGTAAGACAAACAGTAACATTGTGGAATATCTCTAATTTAGTGAATGTTACTTTGCTAAAAACATCTGAAACAATTACATTAAAAAAAACTGAGCGATTCCCAGTTGTTGTGTATATGAAAGGCCGTGATTACCACCATGCTAAATATCTCTCTATTATAAACTGAACCCACAAAAGTCTACTGTTTCCCGAGGATGGATAAATAATCCCGTCCGGAGTGGAATTAGTAGCTAGCTAGATCGGGTCTCATAATCAAAAAAAAAAAAAAAAAAAAAAAAAAAAAAAATGAGGGATGCTCTCGCCTCTCTCCTCAGTTTCTGTTGCGCGGCGGGGCGCCTCCTCCTCGTCGTGATGGTGGCGTTCTTCAAGGCCAGCGCAAATAATCAACACTCAAGGTGGCAAGGAGGTAACCCTCGTGCTACAGGGACAGAGGCGATCCTGGAATTCTTCAGATCTCGATCCGCAGCGGAGCGTCGGGTTTCTTCCTCGGATCGAAAAGAGGAAAATACTCCTCGGATTCACAAGGCACAAAAGCCGATTGGCAGGGTTCGATGCAACACTAGGAAACGCTCTAATGACGACTTTCCTCGGATGGATGGGTACAAACGCCGTAAGAAAAACCCCAAAGTGGGCTGGCGATTCCAGTTACCTTCCTCGTATGAGCTGGAGGAGACGACTCCCCCCAGCTTGGCGGAGCGGGCTCCGATGGGGTCTCGCTCCGGTATTACTCCGGCGGACCTGGTGGCCCAAACAGAGGGACAACCGGTGAAATTCCCGGAACACAAATCCTCGCCTGATACAGAGGCTTTCCAAGTTTGGCGTAAAGCCATAGGGTCCAACGGACTCCGATCGCCAAATTGCTGGCCCATTCCCGCCGGCCATCGGCGGCTGCGGCGGCGACGTGATACCCTGGAAAAAAATAAAAAACATAATTTAATTCCAGATAATTCTCCCTGGTTTTTAGGGATACAGGAGGTTTTCTCCAAGATTCTAAATGGTTACGGAAACAGACTCAACTTCCCCAATCCCACTTGGACTCTGCCTCTGGTGGCCGGTAGGAGTCAGCCTTGCAGTGGGAATCAAGGGGTTGCTAGTCTTGTTATAAACCCGCCTCCCCAATTACTGCTCAGTGCTTCAAAATCTTGCACGGTTAAACTTGCGGTGGACTGGGTGATACTTTCCCTCCAAAGAAGGCGACGAGTGGCTGTTGGAGCTCTTCCAGGTAAACCTTCTTTGAGGTGCCCTGCTCTACACCCTGCTCGTAACCCGCTGCCCCGGCTGACTCCTGTCTCCATCCCGTCTTTGTCCATTGATCCTGTTTTATTGCTAGCCCCGTCTAGTGGCTTGCCTCCCCCTAAATTGTCATCATTCGTGGTGGACTTGCAGGTTCGGGAAATGGCGCGTATCAATGAGGATCAGGTTGTGCAATTCTCTCTCGAAGAGGTGCAATCCACGAGGTTCAGGACGTCGCGTACCTTATTGGGGAGGGTATTCTCGAATGCCAGAGTCACCCCGATGGAATTGAGGGAAGGAGTGAACACACCATGGCTGGGCAGGGGCCAGATTCGTGTGATGCAAACTAAGCACGGGCTCTTCGAGTTTATATTGCCCACTGAAGAAGCCAAAATATGGGTTTTGAAACGCTCCCCTTGGGTAGTGAATGACAAGCTCCTCGTTCTGAGATCGTGGCTTCCTAATATCACGAGGAACATCTTCGACGATCTGGCCGTGGCACCATTCCGCGTCCAGATATGGGGAGTTAATGACGATTGCTGTACCAAGCAATTTGGCCAGAAGATGATCTCCACTGCCATTGGCCAGGTGCTGGAATCTGAAGTCTTTGCCTGCAAAGAGACGGGTGAGCGCTTTCTTAAAGTAAGGACGATGATTGACTTCACCAAATCACTTCGTTCCCAGCTCCTGGCAATCTGTGCGGAAACCGGAAAATTCTGGGTCAATCTGAAATATGAACATCTCCCCAGTTTCTGCTTCCATTGTGGCCGGGTGGGGCATCTACAGAGTGACTGCAACTTTGAGCCACCGGCTAGGAAGGAACGTTATGGAATCCACATGATTACCAAGAAACAGGGGCAGAAAGTCTATGACCAAGAAGATAATCACCATCCACAAGGAGGGGCAAGGAAAACAGTCTGGGTTAATCAAGAGATCCGAAAGAAATCAGGGAATGCTGATTTGAGGGGGAGGATGCAGCCCCCGCCGTCGGAGAATGTTAATCGGGTCGTGCAGCAGCCTCTGGGTCGACGCAATAAGGGTGAATCTGCTCGCCGTACTCACCCGGGGTCTACACTCCAAGTGCCCTGGGTGCGCCCGACCCCTTCGCCCCACCGCGGCAGTCCTCGGGGTATCAGATTGTCGAAATCTCCCAGAGTTAAGATGAGTCAAGGGCTGCGCAAGAGGGCTGGGCAAATTGCAAGGAAAGAGAAGCTGCGGGTTCCCGCCAGGGAAGAGATGTCGAGCGGAGGGATCGCAGGGGTGGATGTTGAAAATAGGAGGGTCGCGGCTGATGTCCCGGCGAACCCTGGTATCCCTATGGCGACAGTTGAAGTAGGTCGGCGGCGGAGGATCATCCTCCTGGAGGATAGTGATGATGATTTTGTTTTTCAGGGAGAAGTTTCCCATCCGAAGGCTGTTCCTTCGAGCCCACCTGATGAGCAGCCCATAAAGGCAGTGAGTCCGGCTCCTCTGGATCTTCCTGAAGCAGGTGGGCTGAAAGGGCCATCTGGGCCTACTGGTGCTACTAAAGACGGGCTGGCAAACAAGCAGGGGCCTACTGGAAGTAGGGCCGGGCCAGGCAAACCCGGCCTGCGGGCTTCAAAGCCGCGTCGAGCGGCCAAGGAGAGGGCCCCGTCCGCTTCCAATCAGTCGGGCCGAGTTGGGCCGAGTGAGGGGCCTAAGCCCATTAAGCGGCTGTCTCACTTGAGGAAGGCGGCCCGGGGATCTCAGGCGGAGGGGGCGCATGCTTCCAGGCCGGTTGAAGGGGATTCAGGCCCGCTAAGGAAAGTCGGAAAGGTGCTTCCCAATCCAATGTCTGCGGGACCTTCTGGTGCGACTCCTACACGCCCAGCTGATGGGAGTCCGGGACTGGATGACGCCGCCCTAATGGACTCATTTTCGGATGATGATGCTCACTTATTTGAGTTGAAGCAGAGGTCGCCTGTGCCAAATGGGGCAGGATCTCGTGGTGCGGGGACGGGCCAGGTTCGCCAAGTTGTTGCTGCTTTTGAGTCCGGCCTAATTTTGGGTGATGGGGCAATGGCAGTGAAGGCACAGGGTGCCAAGGGGAAGGGTGTTTTGTTGGAATCAGAGATTGATGAGTATGGCTCTAACCTTCCAGTGAATTCGTTGGAGGGGCGCAAGCGACCTCTGGAGGAGGTGGAGGGTGAGGTGGGGGAAATACCCACGCCTAAGAAACAATTTGTGGAAGTTGCTGATGATAAGGTGGAGGAAGCCAGCCTGGAGTGGCCCCAACCAGATAAATGAGGCTATTGGCCTGGAATGTGAGGGGAATTGGACCATCACTCACATTCCAAACTGCTGTAGGGTTAGTTTATTCGAATAAACCGGACCTTGTTTTCTTTTCGGAGACAAGATCGCGCCGGAGAGTTGTTTCCCGTCGTATGCGGGGTTTAGGTTTCCATTTGTCGCATTGTTTTTTTGTGGATGCGGTTGATGCATCAGGAGGTCTTGTAGTTGGTTGGGTCCCCGGGGTTGATGCCTCGGTTATTTTTCACTCAAACTTTTGCATTTGTACTCGGATTAATGAAAGGGATTTTTCCTATGTGGTAGTGTTTGTTTACTTTAGCTGTGTTGACGCAATTCGTACTAGCCAATTGGCTCAGCTTCGGGATGTTTGTGATAATTTTGCGATACCATTTGTGGTTATGGGGGACTTTAATGTGACTCTCCAGGCGAGTGAGAAAGACGGGGGGAACGCCTGGAATGCTAATCAAGCGACCGGTCTCCGGAATTTTATCTATGACCTAGGTCTTCATGATCTAGGGTTTCAGGGAGACCCGTTCACTTGGACTAATAAACGGATGGGGAATGCCTGCATTAGAGAACGTTTGGATAGAGCTCTCTGCTCACATTCGTGGACGTCGACCTTCCCAGAAACTCTTGTTAAGCACTTTACGGACCAGGGGTCGGATCACCGCGCCTTGCTTCTCTCTGACAAGCCGTATGAGCGTCGTAACAGGCCTCTTTTCCGTTTTGACGCTCGATGGGCGCACAATCCGGAGGTTCGAGCTATGGTGGTTTATGCTTGGAAGGAGGTAGTCCCGGGTACCCCTATGTTCCAGCTTTGGGAGAAACTTAAGAAGGTACGGCATTTGCTGTATGACTGGAGTAGAGCGGGCACGACTAATTCTCTCCGCATTATTCGAACTCTTCAGAAGGAGATTGATCGAATCAAATCAAGCTCCCCTATAGACTGGGATTCGGTGAGGGATCTAGAATCGGAATTGAGTAGGCAATGGGATGCCGAAGAAGTTTATTGGCAGCAGAAATCGAGGGTTCGTTGGCTCAAACGAGGAGACCAGAACTCTTCGTATTTCCATACGGTTACGCGAACCCGCAGAAAACACAACTTTGTGGCTGGGCTTCGCAATGATGAGGGAGATTGGATCACGGATGAGGAAGGGAAGGCTGATATTGCTACTGACTTTTACCAGACCCTCTTCACTTCTGAGAGCCAAGTGGATAATATGTCAGAGCGGGTGGGCCAGCTCCCTATTGATTGTCGTGTTACTGGGGCTATGAATGCGCAACTTACGGCGGCAGTCGGGTCGGAGGAAGTGAGGGCCACTGTCTTTAAAATGGGATCCAAACAGGCGCCTGGGTCTGATGGATTCACAGGGAAATTCTTTAAGACTTTCTGGGATATCGTCGGGCCGTTGGTGATTGAAGCTGTGTGCTCATTTTTTGCCACGAGCAAGATGCTACGCAGCTTCAACCACACCTGGTTGACTCTGATCCCGAAAGTGGACAATGTGGAATCTATGCGACAACTGAGGCCTATAAGTCTTTGCCAGTTCGTTTACAAAATTATTACGAAGATAATGGCAGAAAGACTGGCGAATCTGCTCCCAGAGCTAATCACGGAAGGGCAGAATGCCTTCATTCGAGAACGCCAAATTGTGGATAATGTCTTGCTTGGACATGAACTAATGCACTATCTGAAAATCAAATCGCGAGGAAAGAAAGGGTATATGGCTCTTAAGGTTGACATGGAAAAGGCCTATGATAGAGTTGAATGGCCCTTTCTACTCGCAGTAATGGCTAAGATGGGCTTTAGTTCTGTTTGGTGCGAGTGGGTCCACGAGTGTCTTAAATCGACTTCGTTCTCTGTTATGATGAATGGGACCCCGAAGGGTTATTTCTCGCCTTCCCGCGGCCTTCGGCAGGGCGACCCCCTTTCCCCCCTGTTGTTCGTGCTGTGTACGGAGGGGTTTGCGGCCCTTTTGAGGAAAGCTATTACCGATAAGAAGCTGCAAGGAGTCAAAGTGGCGCCGCGGGCTCCGCGAATCTCCCATTTGTTCTTTGCCGATGACTCCTACTTGTTTCTCCGCGGGTCTCTCCAGGAGTGCGAGAATCTGATCACGGTCTTGAATGAATATGAGGAGCTAAGTGGTCAGAAGGTCAACCTGGCCAAGTCAGCAGTGTGTTTTAGCAAAAACATTTCTGTTCCTGATCAGGAGTTCTTAGGGCAGATTCTGGGGGTGGGGGCTATTGGAGTCCATGATAAGTACTTGGGACTACCTACCCTTATAACCCGATCCAAAATGGAGACGTTTCGCTATTTGGAAGAGAAGCTCCTTGCTCGTTTGCAGGGTTGGAAGCAGCGTACTCTGTCTTGGGCGGCGAAGGAAACTTTGATCAAGTCGGTGGCCTTGGCCCTTCCCCTTCATGTTATGTCTTGTTTCAAGCTTCCCCTCTCATTGTGCCGGCTCTTGGATAGACACGTGGCTCGATTCTGGTGGGGGGTGGAGAATGGGCATGACAAAGTGAGATGGATGTCTTGGCGGAATATGTGTCGCAGTAAACATGAGGGAGGGATGGGATTTCGGCGATTTGAGCATTTTAATCAGGCGTTGTTGGCCAAAGTTTGTTGGCGTATCTTAAATGAACCTGATTCGCTTTTAGCTCAAGTTTACAAGGGGAAATATTTCCCAAGAGGCGGTTTCCTTGAGGCACAGGCGCGGTCGCGCCCCTCCTGGGGGTGGCAGAGCATTCTTTTTGGGCGCCAGTTATTGAGCCAGGGCCTTCGCTGGCAAATTGGTAATGGCCAAACAGCCCCTCTTCTGGAGAGTAGGTGGATCCCCAGCCTGCATCCTACAGTCCCCGCGTTTAATCCCTGTGTAGTGCCGGATCAGGGGGTCCTACGGGTGGCTTCTGTTATTAATAGGGAGGAGGGTTCCTGGTGCGATGAGGGCTTGGCTCGATGGTTTGATCCCCGTACGTGTCGACTCATCAAGGAGATTCCTCTCCCTCGTAGTAATGTTATGGATCGACTTATTTGGCATGGTACGCAGGATGGCATTTTCACGGTAAAATCAGCTTACCACTTGGCGGGCCAGTTGGAGAGGATGGAGAACCGGTGCCGGTCTTCGGCCAGTTGGATGGATAGGTCTAGTTGGATTCGCGTTTGGCAGGCCCCCATCCCCCCGAAGTTACGGGTCTTTCTATGGCAAATTCTTAACCGGCTCCTTCCTACCACTGAAGCGTTGATTGAGAAAGGGGTCCATGTGCACCCTCGTTGCCCTGTCTGCTGGGCGGATTCCGAAACCTTAGAACATTTGTTCCTGGAGTGCCCTGTGGCCCGAGCCATCTGGGATTACGCTGGGTTGGAGTATATCGGGCAGGGGTTACCTAGGCACACTTTTCCCTTGTTCCTGAAAAGATTGTTGAATATCCTCCATCAAGACCAGTTGGTTATGGCGGTTACGGCTGTCCTTTGGCGAATCTGGAGGTCCCGGAACTGGGTTGTGTTTGAAGGGAAGCAGTTTGGGCTGCCAGCGTTGATGAGGCAATACAATCAGCAGTACCAGGAATGGATCAGTTTGCCGAAGGAGACAGTTCAGGGGGGTCCAGTTACCCCGGAGGTGGAGGTTCACCACTGTCCGCTGATCTGCTCATGGGATGGGGCTACAAAGGCAGCTTCGCATTCAGCAGGGGGGATGGTGGTGAAGGATCACTTGGGGGTCGTTCTGATAGCTCGGGGCTTCCAGTTTGCATGCGTGGATGACCCATTGGTTGCTGAAGCCCTTGCTCTTCGTGAAGCGGTTCTCTGGTGCCGGGACTCGGGGTTTGTGGAAGTGCGCTTTGAGGGAGACGCCAAGGTACTTATTCAGAAGGTTGCTCAGGCGAATACTAGGGATAATAGAGTGGGGGCACTTCTTGAGGAGATTGTAGGAGTGCTTGGTTCAATAGAGGGTTTCTCGGTCCGGTTTGTAGGTCGGCGTAGTAATAGGGCAGCCCATTTGGTGGCTAGAAAGGCTCTGTCGTTATACCCGACTACAAGTCGTTGTATTAATCTGCTGGCCTGGCTGAATGCCAGGTTGTAACTACCTTTGTTTTCTGATCAATATATCGATTATCTTTTGACAAAAAAAAAAAAAAAAAGTAGCTAGCTAGATCGGGTAACAACAATTTTTTTTTTTAAAGTAAACAACAATTATTGATGCCACGTCATGAGGCTGCTTTCGTTAGGAAAAAATCCCAAAGTACACTAGTTTTTAAAAAAATTTCCCAAAATACATAAGTTATAAAAAAAATTCCAAAAGTACACATGTTTGAGCATCACCGTTTTAGACAAAAACGGTGAAGGTCATCACCGCTTTTGACCAAGACGGTGAATACTTCACCGTTTCAAACTAAAACGGTGAAGGGTTCACCGCGTTTGTTAAGAACGGTGAATACTTCACCGTTTTAAACAAAAACGGTGAAGCCTTCATTTGAATTCCAAGTATTTTGATAACTCTAAATGGTTCTCCTCATCGATACGATCGCGCTGCCGAAAACGGCTCGTCATTTCGACCTCAAACGAATAAGATACGCGCGTTTTAGTTTTTAGTACGCAAAAGTTACTTTAACGACATGTGCAGCTTTGAACTCACTTATCTCACTCGTTTGGACTAGGAATTGAGATCTGTAAAATTCTATGTGATCGTGGTTGATTTTCCCAACCTTTTTGTGTTGAGGGAAGATAATGATTCTTGATAAAATGATCCAGAATATTCATTCGACAACTTAAGTGCGTAGGATAGTTTTTAGACAATGCAAACTCAAATAACAACACCTAAAAATCACAAAAACAACATTGATAGTTCACTACAATGATAAAACGATAAATTCACTCATTTGCTTCATTTTGGCCCCCATCTCCACCTCTTCCTCCTCGTCCTCCACGAGTTTGTTGTTGCGGATGTTGGAATTGAGAGAACCATATGTAACAACATCATGGGTTCTCTCAATTCCAACATCCGCAACAACAAACTCCGAACCCCCCGATCATTCGTCAAGCTACCGGTCCAACTCAGCCACCACCACCACCATATGTAACCCCAGTTGGGGCTCGGGTCAAGAGAAATCCGCGACCAGCCGTTGAGCGAGCCCGCCAAGAAGCAGTGGCGGAGGGGGGAAGAAGGGGTCGAGGACGTCGTGGAGGACGAGGAGGAAGAGGTGGAGATAGGGGCCAAAATGAAGCAAATGAGTGAATTTATCATTTTATCATTGTAGTGAACTATCAATGTTGTTTTTGTGATTTTTAGGTGTTGTTATTTGAGTTTGCATTGTCTAAAAACTATCCTACGCACTTAAGTTGTCGAATGAATATTCTGGATCATTTTATCAAGAATCATTATCTTCTCTCAACACAAAAAGGTTGGGAAAATCAACCACGATCACATAGAATTTTACAGATCTCAATTCCGAGTCCAAACGAGTGAGATAAGTGAGTTCAAAGCTGCACATGTCGTTAAAGTAACTTTTGCGTACTAAAAACTAAAACGCGCGTATCTTATTCGTTTGAGGTCGAAATGACGAGCCGTTTTCGGCAGCGCGATCGTATCGACGAGGAGAACCATTTAGAGTTATCAAAATACTTGGAATTAAAATGAAGGCTTCACCGTTTTTGTTTAAAACGGTGAAGTATTCACCGTTCTTAACAAACGCGGTGAACCCTTCACCGTTTTAGTTTGAAACGGTGAAGTATTCACCGTCTTGGTCAAAAGCGGTGATGACCTTCACCGTTTTTGTCTAAAACGGTGATGCTCAAACATGTGTACTTTTGGAATTTTTTTCATAACTTATGTATTTTGGGAATTTTTTTTAAAAACTAGTGTACTTTGGGATTTTTTCCCTTTCGTTAGTGGTTTATGAGGATGCACAACTACTTATGAATAAAGTTTGTCCATGGCTTGTTATTTATTTTAAAAAAAATGTGGACTGGTATTGGCAGAAATTGGTTCTCTAGCGGGTTATTTACCTTAATATTATCCGTTTTGTTTTACGATATGGAAATGCGTTTAGCTTATACATTTTGAATTTATCGCGTATAGGTTTTTATTTCCTAGAAATTTCTTCTTATATCTTGTAAGATCTCGTATAATACGAACTATAAGAAAAGGGGAAAAAGGTAACCAATCGGCCGGGTATTTTTCTATGATTGATCTTTGTACATGGGGGCAGGCAAGACGCACGTTTTTTCAGCAGCAGCTGCTTGCTCGTATGGATTTCCCAATTCATTCATAGTTTGATTTCACATATACCTAAAAATACCTGTTTTTTTTCCAAAATCCCAGAAACGTAAGGCAAAAAGAAAAGGAGTGGTTTCTTCCATGCCAGGAGTGTGTAGACGTTGAAAAGTCGCAATCAGATAATCAACAACCGGACAAACCCCACGACGTCGTTTTCAAAGAGAGTCTGCAGCTGGATCTATATTCAACCACAAACATATATATATATATATTAGTGTAGAATAATTAACTAGTGGGGGGTTGATGATGGTAGAGGAAATCCGAGCTTCTAGAACACCCTTGACCTTCCCACCAATCCATGATTTAACTAACCCTTTCAAAAAATAATAATACTAATAATAATAATAATTATGTTTAAGGTGCACCCAAATGGCATGTATAGGTGATGGAGCATGTTGACATGGAATGGAACCTTCCTGGGTTTTAATTTTGTTTCTTTTAAGAAAAATCATTTAATTTGCAGTCCTTATCCATCAACATATGTATATGTATCTACCGATCTATGGGATTTGGGAGTTCAATTTCAATATAGATAATATGTATTGCCGGTCTGCTGTTGAACCATATATTCAGTTGCTGGCTGGTTATAATAATATATGGACATAGTTAAATAAATGGTATATTACTACTACTTAAACTCATAAATGAATTCTGAAGCAGGCCAAGGCAGGTTGCAACCTTCTAGAGAGCTAGCTGATTAATTATAACACAAGAATATAACAACACTTCACTTTTCAAAAAGAATATTTGCAACTTCAAATTACAGAAAATTTCTTTCGTGCGAGAATTTCATCGAATTAATACATATAAACGCAGTTTGTTGGAAAATAATATGGGAGCCAAGTGGTTAAGTAATTGAACCGGTTTAGGTTGATTAAACTTGGCCAATGTTTCATTTTAAACCAACGTTCCCTTAGGTTTGAAATTATCAAACCTTCCCCTTCCCACAAATTTACCCATGTGGTGCCATGGTTTCATTTGGATAAATTCGAACCAAGTAATGCAAAGATCCATGCATTAGGGCACGTGGTGCCATGTTGTTGTTTTGTCCAATTTTGAATGAAGTAATGTAATGCTTCATGAATGGTGGTAATTATATGTTTATAGTGAATCCATGCATGTATTTATCCATTTTGAAAATTATGCACGTGGCTCTTTGTCCAAGCAATGCAACGCTGATAAAGTTGCTTATTTGAATGGGATAAATGGATAGCAATGTTTGCGTGTAAGGATTCATGAAACGATACCATGTTTCAGAAATAGGCGGTTGATGATGAACCGTTATATTATTTCAGAATGGACACTATAAATATGGGTGGTCGGGTTGTGGGTAAGATAACATCAAAATATTCATTCTTCTTCCTACTAAAAGTTCTAAGTATGCTTTAGGTACTTAAGCCTGGAACCTAAAGTGGTGATAGTTTTATCCTACGAAGAAATTTCCTGTAACCCTAGGCTTGTTGAGGGTGGAAATATTCTTTACGGAAAGTGAACGTAGTTCACGACTCTATCATAATCCTAGTCACCCAGTCTCGGGCTATCGTACGTGTACCCTCGTCCCTAAAAGTCCCAACAATCGTAAAGAATATTTTTCCGGTACGATTGCTCGAACCGCTCTTTACAAGAAACCGGTTCCGGTCTATGGAATTATGAGAATTTTCGATGATGGGTATTTCATCGATGGCAGTAGAAGATGAGTTTTCTTCGTACTAGTCTCATGGTGTATTCCATATCCGGAAGGTAACTTGGAAGAGGGATGATTCGAAGATGAGGAAGAAGGAGAATGATTCGTAAAATGGAGAAATAGAAGAATGAAAATTGCCTTTGGGTAGGTCACATACTCAATGGTTAATTTGTCTAATTCTCTATTCGATGTTTACGAAGTGCTAGACAAATATGGATTTGTCTAGTGGTTTGATGGTGTGGTTTTGTCTAAGTGGTTTAAGTTAAACCAAGGAGACAAAATTGTATATACAATGTTTGATGATTCTGGTAATAGAGTCGTTGTGTTTGTATGTAGATTACATATTTATCTTTGGGACCAATCAAAGATAAGTGATTTTGTCTAGTGGTTTATGTTATTTTAAACCAAGGAGACAAAATGTGTACACAATTTATGATGATTCTGGTATGAAGACATCGTACATTCGTATATATAAGACATGCTTATCTTAGGAACCAATAAAAGATAAGTAAACTTTGATAAAAAGTTGTTATTTAAATTCTCCATGTGGGACATGGGGGAGGCAAATGTGATTCTGTGTATTGAGTCAAGCGGAACGACAAGAAAGAGTCATTTTCTCAATTTTTCTGCATGAGAAGGTACTTGCATAAATTCCATAGTAAGAATTGTAGTGAGTTAAAGACCCCAATGGATCCAAGTATGGAACTTATGGTTAATACTGGAAATCAGTTTTACAACTGGAGTATTACATGTCAAATTGGGGGCTCGATGTATGCATGATTTACATGATGCTAGATATCGCATATGCGATAGAACAATTAAGTTGGTACGTGATGAATCCTAGTTCTCATCATTTGAAATGAAATGAGGCGTATACTAGGATATGTCAAAGGCACACTGTATTGACTTATAGTGGTTTTCCATCAATTTTGGAAAGAATTTGTTGATGTTAGTTGGATTTCTCATGTTAAAGGTGATACTTCAACATTGAGATGAGTCCTCTTGCTTGGGAGAGGTGCCATAATTTGGGCCTCTAAAAAGCAAACTTGCATCACTAAGTTTCACTATGGAATCAAAGTTTGTGTGGCCTTGATTTCTCTTGGAGAAGAGACATAATTGTTGAGAGGTTTGGTTTATGACATATATTTATGGCATAAACTAATCTCTCCTATTACTATCTTTTGTGATAGTAATGCTAATTTGGCTAAGTTATATAGTCAAGTGAAAATGATAAGTACGGTCATGTGGGAGTATGACACGGTAAAAGCTGTGAACTGATCATTCATAGTGTTGTGTCTAGACAGTATGACCAGACTCGAAATAATTTGGTTGATCATTTGACGAAGTGGTTAACTAGTGACTTGGTGATCAAGTCTGTGAAAGGGATGGTTAAAAGTCCATATAATTTCTGGTAATGGGACACCCAATTCCCCTCTAATACAACGTTAGAGGCTGAATTCAATGTGGAAAGCTTATTATTAGAAATTGAAGCACAAAATTTGTCATCCCGAGGTATGTGCTTGTTATCCTGCATGAGAGAAGAGGATGAAGTTTAAAACTTCTTAATTGAATCTTTGAAAAAGTGTATTATGCGGGTACACGAATAAGAGCTTCAACCTATGTAAGCATGAAGTGCAGCCGCTTCAAGAAACCCGGACTTTGGTTTCGTGTGCGCTTACGAGAAGGATTGGACACATGGCGGGTAATAGTGTCAAGGCGCTTAGAAGTTTTGAAAACTTAAGTGTATATTATCTTCGAATATTCATATGAGTCAATGGGTTCAATCGTTACCGACACCCTTTGTATTCGAATATTTGTCAAGTGTAATATACTAAGGTGAAAATTCAATCGTCACGACATTTTCATTTATGCTTAAGTTTTGTTGGAAGAATGTTGTAATTTTAGTGAATTCTTGGAATACACTAAAATGGGGGAGGATTGTTGGAAAATAATATGGGAGCCAAGTGGTTAAGTAATTGAACCGGTTTAGGTTGATTAAACTTGGCCAATGTTTCATTTTAAACCAACGTTCCCTTAGGTTTGAAATTATCAAACCTTCCCCTTCCCACAAATTTACCCATGTGGTGCCATGGTTTCATTTGGATAAATTCGAACCAAGTAATGCAAAGATCCATGCATTAGGGCACGTGGTGCCATGGTGTTGTTTTGTCCAATTTTGGATGAAGTAATGTAATGCTTCATGAATGGTGGTAATTATATGTTTATAGTGAATCCATGCATGTATTTATCCATTTTGAAAATTATGCATGTGGCTCTTTGTCCAAGCAATGCAACGCTTGATAAAGTTGCTTATTTGAATGGGATAAATGGATAGCAATGTTTGCGTGTAAGGATTCATGAAACGATACCATGTTTCAGAAATAGGCGGTTGATGATGAACCGTTATATTGTTTCAGAATGGACACTATAAATATGGGTGGTCGGGTTGTGGGTAAGATAACATCAAAATATTCATTCTTCTTCCTACTAAAAGTTCTAAGTATGCTTTAGGTACTTAAACCTGGAACCTAAAGTGGTGATAGTTTTATCCTACGAAGAAATTTCCTGTAACCCTAGGCTTGTTGAGGGTGGAAATATTCTTTTCGGAAAGTGAACGTAGTTCACGACTCTATCATAATCCTAGTCACCCAATCTTGGGCTATCGTACGTGTACCCTCGTCCCTAAAAGTCCCAACACAGTTTGTTACCGAGAAGCGCAGGGGGCACAGACGCACAGTCACATGATCGGGCAAGAAGAGAAAAAATGACGCAACTGTTGGTTATTAGGTGAATGCCCCTGGTTGTGGACCAACAACACAAGTCTTTGTTTATAATGATGATAATTTTCATTAAGTTCTTCATATTGTAGATTTCCGGCTTTTTTTGTAATTATTCTCCTTCATCTCTAGTGTATATACAAGGTGTATATAATGACAATAAACTTTATGGGACGAAGATGTGACAAAGAGTATAATGACAAAAATAAAAAACTATTATGAAAAATTTGTACATCACAATTTAACAACTTGCATAATAACATACTAAAAATGGGTGCTACTGGGACAAGAAAACATATCTTACTATCACAAATCATTTTCTTTTGTGGCAGGTAATTTTTTCACGATAAATATTGTATTTTGACAAAAAAATTGTATTTTGTCTCCTTAACAATTTAGTTGTGTCTCCACTAACGGCGCCGAAAACTTGACTGGCTCTAACTACTCCTAATCTATGGTCAAGTATAACCAAAGACCAAGTGTAGTATAGTGGAATCAAAGCTTTAATTGCCAATCTGATGCTCTAAGTCTACTATTACTTCGTGAACTTATCTATTATCTAACTAGTAGATTGTGATGTCGGTCAACTAATGCTAATGAAACAAACAAAGTAAATTGTTTTGAATTCAAGTATGAGATAAACACCCGTGTAATGATTCCCCCTAGTTCCTCGTTAAACCAATGTTATGTACTTCCCTAGATTGATTGTCTTAATACTTCTACTACGGAGAATCCTAGAGCAGCTTGGAATCTCAACTACACCATACCAAACTCTCCCGACATACACTACCCAGAGATAGACTATCCTCAAACTAAATAGGCTACCAAGGCTAATGCGTAGTAAACATACAAGTGATAAAATCCTAGGAGGCCCTAGGGTTGTATTCCTCAAGGTATTCTATTGCACAAGTACTCACACCAACCATCATGACATACGAGAAACATAAAGACACTTAGGGGGTTTCTTCAACAAACATAAAGACATTTAGTGGTTTTCTTTAACAAACAAACAAGCAAAACAAGAAAAGTAATGTTGTTTAGGGGTTTTCAATTTCTAGATGCATAAAAGTAAAGATACGTTATTGTAAGAGGTAGTGAACTCAAAAAATATCATGCACACTAGGGCTCATTCATATCATACATTGATTATTCATATATTGTAGCACTGTATCCCTTCCTCTAAGGCCACTCTCTACCCGTGCATGCACCTCTAGCGATAAAGATTTAACTAGCTAATGTGTGCTTTCACTTCATGCCATTACCTAATCAATGAGGAACAAGGGAGTTATGATATCATATAGTTAAATGTGGGCTTATATGAATCATAACTATATCCTATTGCATCGATGATCTAAAAATCAAGCATTGATACTACTCGAAGTATAGATGGTTGATAAGCCTCCTATACTCGTGTAGCATCAATGAGGTATCCCTAGATGTCAATTTCTTTAAAACCTAGGCAATACTAAGCACAATGCATATAATGACATACAATAGAATCATAAGCATCAGTTATACAAGATCATTCATACTATATAAACATAAATGACCATCACATAGGCATCGAATACAAGAAGCATCCATACATAGTAATAGGCATCGAAAATCTCATAGATAAACACAAGCATGAGATGAAATCATAGCATTCATTCAAATAAGAATAAACACAGATCCTAATACAATCAATTTTGGCTAGCTACATAGATGAGAAGGAAAGTACCACCATTGATGATAATATCATCTCCTTAGCTGCAGACCCCATACTTCGACTAGGCTAAGCACTGTGTTATAGAGAATTTGTTTGTTTGTGTAGCCTTATTAAGCTAATGGGGTTATGCCCTCTATTTACGGGGGAGAATCCCAACCTAAAACATCCTAAATCGATTAGGAAAGAGTCTTCCAAACTTTGCAGACTAAGTAAACTTCGTCAACAAGGCAAGGAAAGGCAGCGGTAAGGTGCGGATTGGACCCGCCAATCTGTTTCTTCTTGGGTTGGGATTCCTTGTCCATGGATTTTTGTTCCTAACTATTTGGCTACAACTTGATGGAGTGGCGGCAAGACCTGTTGTTTGGGCCGCCGCTCATTATTTCATCAGATTGGGCAGAGTTTTCCTCCTATGGGCTTGTCTTGATAGAATGTAGAAACTTCTAATTGACTTCCCCGTCATTGGACTTTACCCTTATTAGTCGAGCAAGAACTTGGAAGTTTCTTTTCCTTAACTAGTATGGAGGGTCCATGAAATTAAGGGATGTTGGAAGCTTTTTCTGTGACCTTAAGAACACATCCTCAAGTTGGCAATCAATTCGACGGGTGGATCTTTTACTTGTACTAGAGAGGAATTATCATCACCTTGCAAGACTACCCCGCCAAAGCTCAACTAGCATCTCTTCCAATACCCGATTTTAAATCAATGAAAAGATGCCTTACATGTTGGGCTTACCTCACCTTTATTTCTCAACATACCATGACAAATTTTTGAATAATGTCTTAATGGTAGAATTTTTTAGCATTTTTCTAAAGATACGGTTCGCCCATTTGAAAACCTGAGACTATTTTTGGATAATTAGAAATATTTGCATAAATCACACAATATGTCACTCAAACATATCAAATGGTTATTTCATCCCATTGTCTATTACATCCTTCATAGTCGCTACACTAGCCTCTCTAGATCAAGTGATGATAACTAGACTCAATGATTCAAAGTAAGATGAGAAGTGATCATGTTTGTAGGGGATGACTGGACTCATTAAATGGATAAACATCCTTAGTTCTTTCAAAAAGTTTTAAGCACATATCACAACCGTTTTAGCATTGATTTTTTTAAATTTCTATCGACTAAAGATGTAACACGTAGTAAGCACAACAAGGCAAAACATATAAATTATTCCCACCCCACACTTTAAAATGGACATTGTCCTCATGGACTAAAATATAGTGAGATCTGGTAAAGTTGAAAGGAATTACCTCGAATGTCGATAAAAATGCGAAATCACTCCCCATTGTAGCTAGTCTCCATAATAGTTTTGAAAAAAGGGTACAAAAGGCTTTCTTAAACTCCTTCTCCTATATGCTTGGTCCTCCTTGTGGTGTTGAATCTCCTCGGTATAGGCCTCTGAATGATTTAGTCATATCCTCCATCCACGAACGACTCCATTGATGTGCCTTCTTTTGTTGTCTGCGCCAAGCTAGAGTCTCCTCTCGCTCCACCTGACTCTTGTGTTCCAAGGCACCTAATGTTGCTTGATGCAAGATCAGGCTATAAATTCCTAGAGGTGTCTAGGATTGTATTCCTCGAGGTCTTCTAATGCATAAATACTCACACCAACCATCAACACATACATGAAATCATAGACATTTAGGGGGTTTTCATTAGACAAACAAACTAAACAAGAAGAGTAAATATGTTTGGGGTTTTTCAATTTGAAGATGCATAAAACTAAAGATACGTTATTGCATTAGATCATGAGCTCGAAGCTGATCATGCTAACTAGAGCTCATTCATATCATGAATCGATGATTCATCTAATGTAATGCCCTATCCCTTCCCCTAAGGACACTCTCTACCCGTGCATGCGCCTCTTACAATAGAGATTTAAAATAACTAATGCGTGCTTTCGTTTTATGCCACTACCTAATCAATGAAGAACATGGAAGTTAGGATAACTTATAGTTAATTGTGGGCTTATACAAACCATAACTGTATTCTATAACATCAATGATCTAGTAGTCAAACATTTATACTACTCGAAGCATAGATGGGTTATCAATCCTCCCATATTAATCTAGCATCAATAGGGTATCTGTAGAATGTAATTTCTTGAACATCTAGGCAATACTAAGCACAATGCACATAGTAACATACAATAGAATCATAAGCATCAATGGCTTCCAAAGCATTCATACTATAGAAACATCAATAACCATCACATGCATCGAAAACCATAAAGCATCAATGATCACCATAGGCATTGAAAATTTTTATAGACAAACAAAAGCACGAGATGAAATCATAGCATTCATTGACATAACAGTAAACAAGATCACATCCTAATACAATAAATGTTGACTAACTAGTTGATTTCTCCGTCATTGGACCACTCCTTTGTGAAAACCCCTTAAACTTCTCTTGATAACTCATTTGGTCGTTCAGATTTCTCCAATGCTTGATCCAATATTCCTTGGTTACTTTGTACCTTCAAAACCATCAAAATTATACCGATGCATCAAATAGTACAAGAACATTAGCTAGGTCTATTAAAAGCTCATTGATTAACAAGTTGTGATTTGGACAAAAAATACCATGGAAATGACTAAAGATGCTTCAATCGAAGGGGAAAATGTATTAAATAGGGGAATGACGAACACTATAAATAAAGTGTCACCAGAAATATCCCACACTGGAACTTTTCTTGTCCCCAAGCGAACACTACTCATAATCAACAATAGCACAAGAGACTTTTAACTACATCAATATTCAAGGACATCTTATCATATAACTCACACATCAATCAACCAAGTCATGTATCAGAGTCTCAAAACGTAAGGGTAAAGGTTTTGATAACATTTGAAGCTTTGAATGATTTCTACCATCTCTTTGAAGTTCTTTAAAGCACTTTGCCTTTCTACAACTCACACTCTTTTTAGGGGTTTACTAATTTTCTTCTCCTTCAGCCTACTATTTTTTCCTTTTTCTTATTTTTTCATGGTATAGAGCTCTTTTTAAATTTACCCTTATTAGTCGAGCATGAACTTAAAAGATCCTTATCCTCAACTTGTGTGGAGGGTCAATTAAATTAAGCGGTGTCGGAAGCTCTATTCGCGCCCTTAAGATGATAGTAGGCTGATGACTCGCACTGATGACTCGGTATTTGCACATGTTTTCCCCTTTGTTTCTTGATTGTTTGAGCTTGAATTATCGTGTCTTTGGCCTATTTTACGCTAGGTTGTGTTCCTTTGTCATATTTCAGGTCCTAGCACATAAAGTGAAGCATAGGCGCAAGTTTCAAGTCAATCAGAGATCAATTGACGATTCGGGAGAAGAAACTCGGGCATGACCTGAAGAATAATGGATTTCTACCACACTTTATGGATAAAGAATCATGCAAGCTTGTCTTGAAAAGAAATAGGACAAGACTACGAGCGTCTGTGATCAAACGGCGACTGATTCGGAGTCCGGACGAGGGAGAAACGAAGCATTAAACAGAGGCTGAGCAAGCCACACGGGCATCCTGGAACTCCACACGGCCATGTGGGTCGTGGCCGTGTGGAAATCACCGAGCCTTCACACGGGCAGCTGGGAAAGCCACACGGCGTGTGGCCTGGCCGCGTGATCGGGAATTCCTGTTTAAAACCCGATTTTCAGCAAAAGGAAAGGGGAGAGCTAGGTTTTGGATCCCAAACACCCAAGGGACGAACCCTAGAGAGAGAGAGCGACTTGGGAACATTCTTGGAGCTATTTTAGAGGATTTCTTCTCCATTGGAGCTCAGGAATCAAGCTTGGAGATGGAGATTGAAGATCTAGATCAGATTTCTGCAGTCTCTCTCTTCTCTATGGAGTAACTTCCCTTCACTTAGGTTTTGAGGAACCCTAGTTCCATGTGTTAGGATCTTTGTTGTATGAAGTTTTGGATGCTATATTGTTTGATTATAATCGATTGATGCATGATTTATTGAGTCAATTGAATCTTGATAAAATTCTCTTGATTTCTGCTTTAACCTATGATAGATAGAATCTGATTAGGTTAAGAGAGCTTCCTTGATTGATAGTGGTGAATTGGTTATACGAGAGTTAGTCAATCTACTGCTTTGTACTGGAATCCAATTCCGGTAGTGGAGTTCTGTGTTCATAGCCTCAGCTTTCTATCCCGGTGAAGGTTAGTCGCCTGCCGGGTAGTTGGACTGAGAGGGCTTGGTCAGCTTAAGAGATTCCAAGCTACTGTCGGATCTTCCGCAGTTTAATCAACAGTAGATCAACCAAAGGTAATTGCAACTTGGACCTAATTGAGGAGCTAGGAGGAATCATACCTAAGTGAGTTCACAACTTGTAATTAGTAGAGTAGTCAGTAGAGTAGTTTATAAATCAATCCTTAATCTAGTTTGCTAGATAATGAACTGAAGCTGAGTAATAGTAACTCTAGAGACCCGTGGATTCGATATTTATTACTTGTGCCACTATACTGCAGTCCCTTTCATTGGTTACACTTGGCCATAGTTAGGTGTTGTGTTTTAGCATGTCACGCACATACTACATCGTGAAAGAAAATCCCAACTAGAGCCCAAGTATAAAGTCTAGTCGGGTGCAGTATAGGGCAAGCGATTTAATTGTCAACCCGGGCTGGTCCATGTACCCCTACTTCAATCTCTTGAGTTATTGTCTAGCAAATGGTTTTGGGTTTAAAACTAAGAAAACTACAAAGGAAAACAATCAAGTAAAGTAAATTGCGAAGAATTCTCTATGGGAGGACTCCACTCGGGTATTAAGCCCCCTAATCTCATATTAAGAAACTATGAACAAAACTCTAGTGTGTAGGATGTATTTATAAACCGTGAGGCGGGCACAACTAACTATGAAACCCTAACTCTCTTAGCCGACCAATTAAGGATTGCAACTATAAGCTAAGCAGCCTAGCTCTCTTAGCTATTCGGCTAAGGATTGGAACTAAAGGCTAGGAAATCTAGCCCTCGTAACCAATCAACCAAGGATTGCAAGAACAAATCCCTCAGAAATTAATCTGGATGACGGATAGCTACCAATCATGACGGATCATGGCACTAATCCGATATTTGAGGTTTGTTCTCATTTCCCTTGGTGGGGGACACAAATTGGCCAAGAATATAGTTTCTCAAAGCCTCTTACAACAAGGGGATTCTCTCCACCTAGGTTAAAATACCCAATAATTAGTTAAAGCTAGCAACACTCAATCATTCATGAATAATACCTCAAATATTATATAAACCATTCAATCAACACACATAGAGTCATGTTCTTACACCCTAACACACATCTAGACTAGGGTTCACAATACCCAAGTGAGAGGGAGCACTACTCCATAGCTAGGCAAGGGAAAACAACAAAGACGAAAGAGAGAACCAATTGTGTGGTGACTATCCTCATTCCTTGTTGCTTGAAACACCCTTGAGAGAAGAAGACCTTCAATCCTCTAGCTTTGAGCAAGCACAATCTCCTTGTTCTTCCTTTGGTTCTTCACTTTCTCTCTCTCAACAAGAAGAAGGTCTCTCTTTCTATCTCTAGAATTCTTCCTCCTTTTTAGGGGTTTTCCAGCTGGAGGCCCTAGAAAGGAACCCAAAAAATGTGAAACCCAGCCAAGATCCAACCTACCTTTCTCTCTCCAACCTGCCTTCTATTTATATAGCCCACCTGCCACTTTCACAGTCAGCACTTCACGGTCGTGACATTGAACCACAAACCATGACATTGGACAAAAACGCAGGTCATTAGCATCGTTTTGGTCTGACATCACGGTCTCCTTGCATTGCAATCAAAAGCGCAATTCTACCTAGAATCAGAAAAGTGGTAAAATTGTAAAGCGTAGAATCAAAGCGTAAAAACATAAGTTTTTTTATGCATAATATAAAATCGCTAAAAATGTGTTAAGTACGACATATACTTTGTAAAATATGGGAACACATAATTTAGACAAGTTAATAAATACCTGCAATTCATGTCTATAGTATAACAACTCATAACATCTTAACAATAAGTTTATAAACATAGACCTTTATAGGAAGCCACATTTCCCTTTATGCTAATGAATTTGGGAAGGGCCTAACTAATGAATTAGATTACTCTATTGTAGCTGAGAATGCATCCAAGTACCTTGCTTGTATCTTTTAATCTCAAATATATCATAATGTTGGAAATTTACCTTTAAAATATACTTTTTATAATTAATCTCATGAATAGAATACACATTTAGTGAACGAGAAGCGTAAAGCGTTTTGGTGAGCAAGAAGCGTAAAAGCGTAAGCTTTTAAGATTTAAAGTGAAATTTAGTCCGATTTCATATACTAAAGATTTTATATGGAAAAGAAATCATTTTGGTGACCTAGAAGCGTAAAACCGTAAGTTTGTAAGTTTAAAGAGCGATTTTGACTATTGTCTCCTTGAAATTGTCACGGTCTGGTGACCGTGACAATCTTTAGGCATGCGAGATGCACAAACTGTTTTGGAAACTGTCTCATGGTCTGAGCTCATTTGTCACGGCCTGGAGACCATGGCATTTGACTTATGCTAGTGACCTTTGACTGTTCTTCACTTTTAGGCGCTTTTCGACGTCCAATCTTCCCAAAACTTGTCCTCGACCTTCCCAAATGTGCTAGGACCTGAAATGTAACAAAAATAGCACAACCTAGCGTAAAATATGTCGAGGGATGATGAAATGCAAAGTCAAACTATCAAGAAATGAGGGGTAAAATGTATGTAATTAGCCCTGAATCAACTGACGATGAATAGGTCTTTCCTCGGCCAATGTATGCCACAAAGCAAAACTGTTATCCACTCAATGCTCATCAATGTACCAAAGCTATGGTATGAACATTGCCACCTCCTAGTAGTCCTCGAGGAGAAACAACTAACGTGTTCCTCAAAAGGTTGTCTATCACCAACCATGATGGGTGAATCCTTTAGTGATGTATTAGAGAATGATATAAAATCATATATGTGGAGGGCACCTTCCCATAATCACTCTGATGCCTCAGGCTAAAGATTATCTTCCAAAGTAATGCACATAACTAATTAAGGGCAGCTTGATCAAGGTGGACTAGGAGTAACCAGCAGAAAACATGCCCCTTTCACTCTGTGTAAGCCTCGTCCAAAGCTCTTGGAAGGTGACTTGTTGTGCTATCGAATCCCAATAAGCTCCAAGGCTATCCTCGGAGAGTGTACCCCCCTATGATGGTACGAGATCCAAAGCTTTTTGGCAAAGCTGCATAGTTGTCTTCATAGATCTATCTTGCCAATCGATAGGAGATGCATACCATACTCTAGTGCTCGACTGCTTCAACATGAAATGTGACCAAGAATTCTTGATTGAGGAAATCTATGCTCTCTCCTAAAATTATGAATTAAAACAAGAGACCAACATCATCTAATCTTTGTCGAAGTTGTGTTGCCCATTCTTGGTATTGATCGAAGCCTCGCCAGTTTAGCTCTCCTTGTTGAAAAACAGGCACACCCTACCATCTTTACATCTTCATGGAACTAGGACTCCCAATTGAAAATTGGAGGAACATATTCAAGGGAGGCTCCAAAGTATCCTCTCAAATCTCTAGGCTACTGTATGTCTCCATCACCTCATAATCTGATGGACTGATGGTGGTTGTTGTCGCTCATGCTCCTCAATCTCATGTTATCCATGGGTAGCCCTCCGTTGTTGTTACTTGAGGATCTCCTAGCAAAGATGAAGTGCAAACTCAAATCCCTCGAAGATTCATCCTCTTCAATCCCAATTGTCGGCTCCCTCCTATTGAGTCGTGCTGGCCGTAGTGCTGCTACAAGATCTGGGTCATTTCTAGATGGACTAGGATGTCATGGCCCTCCTGATGAAGAAGCGCCATAATCTCCTTTTTTCTTCTTATGTCGTCCAAGCCATGGGAAGGAACTCAATGTTTTCAACTTAAAAGAAACAATGTAGTATAGACATAGGGGATAACCCCACACTTTAAGAGCGTGGCTTCTTCCATCAACTAAACATATAACTTCTTATGTATGTAACAAGATAGTAAGTCATATGCTTCATTCATCCTGAAAGCTCATATAAAGATAGGAAGTATAATAGATCGAAATATAGAAGTGATATGAAGCATATATCTTGAAAACTTTCAAAGCCTTTTGAAAAGCTCCAAGTTATACGAATAGGCAAAGATCAATAAGTTGCACAATAAAATGCCATGCAGTTGATCCAAAATAGTAATGAACTTGAAACTAGCAATTTCCTACTCCCATTGTAGTTTCAAAATCAAATCTCTTACCAATATTTTCGAAAACATATCATAGATTTTTATCGTTTAATACTTCATGTGAAAATGTTCTATGCTAATTGTTTTTAATTTTTTGTGCATAACCGTTGTTAAAGTCTTTCCAAAGAGGGTTGAATACTTGTCACTTACAGTTTGCATAACAATATTGTTGAGTTCTACAAATTAATACCAAGTTAAGAATTCTACATCACATCTGCACATTCAATATTGCAATTCAATATGCAATATTCGAATCAATGATATTTGGGTTGCAATTTTAAATTATCCTCTTATAGATATAAATTCAAATTATTATTAAAATCAAATTAAAATAATCAAAATATGAAAATTCAAATATCAAATAACAAAGTAAGTATTTACGGGAGAGTTAGTGGGCTAGCTAACAGTAGTGAAAAAGTCATGATTTTTAGAGTTTAGATTTTCAGATTTTGGATATAAAAAGATACAAAATATTTCTTTAGTGTAATTGATAATGGTTGTTTTCTTGAGATTTTGTATTTAAAAAGATACAAAACATGGTTCAATTCTCGAGATTGATGTATTTTTATTTTCATGAATAAAAAATAAAAAATGATTGTCAGGACACAATTACCCTTCCTACTTTCGTTCTCGTTGCAGGAAATTTGAAATACTGAAAAACTGCCCCAACTCTGCTATAATATATTTGTAGACATCTATGCAATGGTAGGATGTTGACACTTGAGCCAAGGTCAACTAGAACTTTTTCTACGTGATGTACATCCATAAGACATTGAATGCTGATATGCCTAGGATCTTTTTTTTATTACCCAGGAACCTCAGCCCCACGTGCCACTTTGTGATAGCGGGTCCTACTAAATCTGGGGGTCACTTGCAATCAAATTCGATGCCAACGAGGCTTCACCCCTGGCAGCCTTGTACCTCCGAGAACACCAACGGGCCTCGCTTGGATTCGTACCTGGGATCTGCAACTCCCAAGCCTTCACCGTTGCGGCAGCTTTACCGTTAGGCTATCTTACCTTTGATGCCTAGGATCTTTCTTCACTTCATTGACGAAGATGGATTCTACAAACCCCCAAGGGGTTTTCTTGATATTAGTTTCCTTCTATTCGACCTTGTCATCTTCTTTCATAAAGATCTCCAGGTTTTCTTTGATATGCTCCATTGAAATCATCTTCTCCAATATTGGCTAATCATATCTGCTCGACCAAAAGCTTCTATCGGATTTATGAAGAGAGATGGATACTCAGCTTCCTTCTTCTCTTCTTCCTTTTTCATGCTCCGAAAACTTTGAATGCTCCCATCCTAGTCAAGATGACCTTAAATTCCTCCTTCATTGGACTGTTTTTTGTGTTGCTTGGGATCAACGTAGTAAAAATTGTGCGTTAAAACTTAAAAGTCTTAATGTTTTACACTGAGTCACCAAAATGTTCTTACATAGAATTAGAGTTTTCACTTACAATTGTAGTCTAAATCTATGCTTTAAAGTTTAAAAGCTTACATTTTTACACTTTTAGGTCACCAAAATGCTTCTACGTAGATTTGTGATTTTGACTGCATTGCTTGGTAGGTGGTCATTGATGGACGTTTGGACCAATCCTTTTACTTCCTAGCTAGTGTGGCAAAATGATCCTAGCATTCCACTCCCGTCATTGTTGTGAAATCTCCATCGGCCGACTGGTTTACCATCGTCGTGGTGTCTCGATCAAGGCCTTTGAAGAAATACTTTGCAATCTTCTCTAGTGTCAATCCACGATGGGGCATGTTTTTGATATACTCTTGGAATTTCCTCCAAACATCATAGAAAGTCTCTCCTTCTATCTATTAGAATCGAGTAATCCCGTCCTTAAGCTCTTCAGTCTTCCATGGTGAAATACTCCTCAATGAATGCTTGTGCTCAAGTCTTCCAAGTGGTGAAGGTTCCTAGTGGATGGTAGTCGAGCCACTTCTATGCTTCTCCTCCAAGTGAAAATGGGAAAAGTTATAGACGAATTCCATCTTTGTTAGCATCATCTCCTGGTATGGAATCGACATATGTTTTAGTCATCCCCTACAAGCATGATCACTTCTCATCTTACTTTAAATCAATTAGCCTAGTTATCTTCACTTGATCTAGGGAGGCTAGTGTAGATGTGATACTCAATGGGACGAAATGACCATTTGATGTGATTGAATGCCATATAGTATGAGCTATGCAAAATTTTCTGAGTATGCTAAAAGAGTCTCCTGTTTTCCAATGTTTTCAAAAGGTTTAGCTGTATCTTTAGAAAAAATGTAAAAATTTCTACCCATCAAGACATTATTTTGAAAGTTTGCCATGGTATGTTGAAAAATAAAGTGCGAGGTAAACCTAACGTGTTAGGCATGTTCTCTTTGCACAAAAATTGTGGAAGAGATACTAGTTGAGCTTTAACGGGGTAATCCTACAAGGTGATGTTAGTTCCTCTCTAGTACAACTAAAAGTTCCACCCATCGATTTGATTGCCTGCCAACTTGATGATGTGTTCTTAAGGGCACAGATAGAGCTTTCGAGACCACTTAATTTCATCGACCCTCCACACGAGTTGAGTTAAGGAACTTCTAAGTTCTTTCTCGACTAATGAAGGTAAAGTTCAGAAGAGCTCTCCACATGAGAAAAATCAGAAAAGAAAAAAATTAGTTGGTTCAAAGAGAAGAAAAAAATTAAAAAAATCCTAAAAAGAATATGAGTTTGAGAAAGGCAAAGTTCTTTAAGGGAATGCCAAAGTTGATGGTAGAAACTAGAGAGCATTCAAAGCTTCAATGTTTGTAAAAAGCTTCACCTTTACGTTTTGAGGTTCTGATGCATGATTTGGTTAATGCGTGGGCTATATGGTATGATATCCTTGCATATTGATGTGGTTAGAAATCTCTCTTGCCACTATTACCTTGTAAGTTGCTTACGATCCACTAGCTATTATCTTGCCACTATTACTCCATACTTGATACATTTTCCCCTTCTTCTATTAAAGCATCTTTATTAATTTCAACGATATTTCTTATTTAAATCACATATTTTTGATAAATGACCTTTTAATAGACCTAGGTAATGTTCTTGTACTATTTGATGCCTTCTTGCTATACTTTTGATGGTTTTGAAGGTACAAATCAACCGGAGGAAGATTGGATCAAGAATTGAAGAACTCTAGAATAACAAATGAGCTATAAAAAGAAATTTAAAGAGTTTTCATGATAAAAAAAGTGGTCCAATGGGAGAGAAGTCAACTACAAGTTGCTAAAAATGTCAAGATGAGCCCATAGGACTAGGAGGAAGAAATAACCCAATCTAAAGAAGGAATGACCAGCGGCCCTAGAAACAGGCCCAACCACCGCTCCCCCACGCTGCAACCCAAATCTTCAGGAACAGAAGTACATGAATCAAGAAGCCCAACCCACAAAGTATCAGAGCGGCGGGTCAAATCGAAGCCCTATCGCTGCCTTCCCTTTGCCTCATTGACGAAGATTCTTAAGTCTACTAGGTTAGGAGACTCTTTCCTAGTAGGTTTAGGTTTGGTTTAGGCCGGATTATCCCCTATAAATATAAGGCATGACTCAATGTAAGAGGAAGGCTGCACAAACACACAAATCTCCGTAACACTCTACACAAGTGTTACAGAGATGTTGTCATCATCAATGGTGGTACCTTCCTTCTCCTTTATGTAGATAGTATAAATTGATTGTATTATGATGTAATTTTGATTATTGAAATGTGAATGAATGTTATGATTTCATATCATGCTTGTGTTTGTCTATGAAAATTTCGATGCCTATGATTATGTATGAACCCTTTCTTGTGTTCTATGATTATGATGGTTATTGATGTTTCTATAGTATGAATTCTCTTTTACTATCGATACTTATTATTCTATTGTATGCTAGTATATGAATTGTGCTTAGTATTGCCCAGATGTTCAAGAAATTACCTTCTACAGATACCCCATTGCTGCTACACAAGTAGTGATGGATTGATCACCCATCTATGCTTCGGGTAGTATCAATGCTTGATTGTTAGATCATCGATGCTTTAGACTATAGCTATGGTTTATAGAAGCTCACAATTAACTATATGCTATCCTAACTTCCTTGTTCTTCATTAATTAGGTAATGGCACGAAGATAAAGCACATATTAGCTAGTTAAATCTCTATCACAAGAGGCGCATGCGCGGCTAGAGAGGGATATGGTGTTACAATAGATGAATCATCGATGTATGTTGTGAACGAGCCCTAGTTTGCATGATTGTCTTCGAGCTCGCTACCTCTTACAATAATGTATCTTTACTTTCTTGCATCTATAAATCTATTACCCCTAAACAACTTTACTCTTCTTATTTGCTTGTTCAACTCGTGTATGTTGTGATTGTTGATGCGAGTAGTTGTGTCTTAGAAGACCCCAAGGAATCGACCCTAGGGCATCCTATGACTTTTTATCACTTGCATGAAATACTACATCAACTACTTGAAGCATAAATGGTTGATCAAGCATCCCATACTTGTGTAGCATCAATGGGTTATCCCTATATGATTATTTCTTGACAACCTAGGTAATACTAAGCACAATGCATATAGTAGCATACAATAGAATCGTCAACATTGATGATACAAGAGCATTCATACTATAGAAACATCAATAACCATCACATAAGAATTGAATACAAGAAACATCCAAACATAGTAATAATGTAATATGCATAAAAAATCTCACAGATAAACACAATTCTGAGATGAAATCGTAGCATTCATTCACATAAAAATAAACAAGATCACATCCTAATACAATCAATTTCGACTAGCTACACAAAGGAGACTGAAGGTACCACCATTGACGATGACAACATCTCCTCAGCTTCAGACTCCCTACTTCAACTAAGCTAAGCACTCCAGCAGAGTATTACAAAGAGTTTGTGTGTTTTGCAGCCCTATAAACAGACATGGGCGCGCATTAGAGGTAAGGGAGCTCGATCCCTTACGTTGATTTCGTTGATTATATGGATTCATGGTAGTTTGCACATTATGAGAGTTTAGTGACGACAATTACATTCCTTTAGCGATAGAATAGAGGTCGTCGCTAAAGACCGCTAGGAAAATTTTCAGATCATTCCCCCAATAGTTCAGTATGAACAGCTTTGACAATTTGGCCCAAAAATTGTATGTTTAATTGATATGTTTATTTTTCAATTTTGTACAGTGGATTTTTGCAAGGTTTGACAAATTTAGAAATTAGAGGAAATTCGTGGGATGCTTGAGTAATAATTAGAGAATATTTGGAGTCATATTATTATTTTAAAATTGTTTGCATGTTTTTTAATTAATTAAAATACTGTACAAGGAAATTTAATTGAGAAAAATAATTTGATCAAAACTAGGATTATGAATTGACGTTAAAAATTATGAACGGAAAATTTAAGTGGTTTTTACAAGGATTTAAAATTTAATTATGATAAACTTTAAAAGGAAAAATGGGCTGTTTAAAGAGTGGTTTATGGTCAATAATTTTTAATTAATGGTTTGGTTAAGTTATTTGAAATTATTTAATTCTTGTAGTATGTTTAGAAAATTCTAGCCTTGAGAAAAGTATTTGAAATAGGTTAAGGGCTATTTTTAAGGGATTTTGGGACTAAGTATTAAGGAGGCAAAATTCCCAGTATATTAACGGGACAAAGTACATAAATACTGCTAACAGCTAAAATATAGATGTTTTTACCAACACTTTTATACCCTAAAATGATCTAGATTGTACTAACTTCATTCGATATTCCAGTTTTACGCTTGGTTCTGTATTTGAGTGATGTTTCAGGGTTATCCATCCAAAAGGAACGAAAGATTGAGGAACATGGAGGAAGAAAGCAAAAATATGGTTAAGGTTAGAAATCTGGCGTCGGTGGAACTCGAGTTCGGGATGTCCCAAGCGAGTGCAAAGAGTCGTACCCCTCATGTTGCGTCCCCTTTTAGTGTTAAAGTACGAAACCCACCTTGTATTATGGTGATGAGTCACGGAGAGAGGTGATTGACAATGCATAGTCAAACCGCCAAACTGCAGAGTTAAACCGCCTCGTGTAAACTAAAGGAAAAGATATCAAAAGAGCCAACATGGTCAGCAACATGATCATGTCAAATACCACGTCAGCAACAATGCACTCTATAACACACCCATGTTTAAGACCACGTCATCAATAGCCAAAAAGAGAACACGGCTAGAGAGCACAACCGTGTCCACTAGTCGTATGTGTTGGCATCGACCATCGTTATTTGAAGCCAGAGTTGAGAATGTGATATTATATGGGGACACAACACAGTCGTGTCACTTGGACATGTTGACAGCTAGATCACGTTTCACATTCAAATCAACTCAGAAGATAACATTTACGATGTTGTCGATCTATGGATCGAACATGGTAACCAACACCCCCGTGTTTAGGGTGTGTCAACCAAATTCAACATGTTTCAAGCGAGCAACTGAAAGATTAGTCCATCTATCTGTCAACATGGGCAGGAACAGGACCGTGTTCACCGACCACGTTGAGTAAAAAAAGCAGCCAATCAATCTCTTCAACGCTGACACATTGATCTAATGAATAGTTGTGAATCCGTCATGGAACACGACCGTGTTGCAAAACCATGTCAGACCTGTTGCTTCCTATAAATATATGCTTGTCATAGAAGAAAAGGCTACGTACTACACACCCTACAATTAGACGTTGTTCTTTTCTTCTTGTGTTAGAAGTTAGCCGATATTTTGTCCATTTACATTTGAAACTTTTGTTATCCCCTTTTCATTCCATTAATCATCTCTCGTATCCCATCCATCATGGTTCTCATGTTCGTGTTAGTATTTGGGAATACAGTGGTGTATTGCGTTATTGAGATTGCTGAAGTGAACATATGTTCTGTGGGGTTTTGATAATCATTTGAGGTGGTGGATTGGTCGGTTACAACCGTCTTCGCCCAACGATTATTCCCCCATCAGAAGTTTGCTAGGTGTAATCTATTAACCCTATATATATAGGGAGTTCTACGGTACCCAGAGTGAAATCCGGGGTACCGCATACCTTCAGTAAGAAAACGCTATCCAGAACTTGAATTTACTGATCTTTCGGACATGATACTATACTCTAACCCTTAAAGATCAAAATCTAGGTCTTAATTCTCTAAATCTTTATACCCCAAGATCAATTTAATTAGAAACAATAATCGATGGTTATGATTCGTCCACATATAGGCAAAAAATCAATGCACCATCTTAGGGTTTATAGTTTATGATTTGTATATATAATTAGGACCTAGGGATCACTCATTAAGGGTTAGGGTATAGTATCATGCCCAAAAATCCTGTTAATTCGAGTTCTAGATAACATTTTCATACTCAAGGTATATGGTTCCTTCTACGGTACCCCAAGTGAAATTCGGGGTACCGCATACCTTGAGTATGAAAATGCTATCTACAACTCGAATTAACAGGATTTTTGGTGTACGTCATGCGTATAGTATACGACAAGTGATCTCATCGTTAGAGGTACTTAGATGAGCTTCGGTCGTTCTCAACGGTCAATTTTTTTTTCATTAAATCAAACTTCGGGTTGGGGTTTGGAAAATCGGTGCATGGGGTTTATCCATTAGAGTTTAGAGTATAGTATCATACCCCAAACTCGATTTAATTCATGGTCTACATAAAGATATCTAGTAGTACCTGACGTATAGTATATGCCTGATGTACGCCAGTCTGACCCATAGCATACTCCAGGTTCTCCTACACCGTTGATCTAATCTAACGTTCATTATTAATTCTGATGAAATTAATTATTATTTAATAATTAGAATTACTAATTGCACCCATTAAATAATTGCAGATGCGATATAGTCACAAAATTTTCCATTGTGTTTTATTTCTTCCACAATAAAATCTAAACTCTGATACTTTTTCGTTAACTAAAATTTGATATTTATAAACAATAATTACTTTTTTTTATTATTATTTCAAGTTCAAACCTCATACTCTTTCAAAGCCGCCGTGATAAAGCTTTTTTCTTCTCTTCTCCACTTTCCGGCGGGGACGCCATATATAGGTGGCGATTTATTCCTCTTTTAAAGCTTCTCTTCTTTCCCCCAAATATCTATCAATCAAACATCCTGGCCGCTCTCATCCAGGAGGTCCGAGCATTACACAAGTAATTAATACGATCATTATATATGCTTCTCAGAGAGACAACCCTCGCCAAACATTTGATTAGAAGAAATAGAGGTTGTCGTCGATGACCTGAATATGGTATCCCACAGAGTTTATGTAGATCGCTCTCCGACAATGAACTTCGTATTAATTATCCTAACGAGTAGAACATATTACAGACGACTGCCATCGTATTTTAATGGTCAATTCATGAGCAGATTAGTAGATTACTATCCTTTGCAGCAGCCCTTATTTGACCAGCTATGACGTCCCGTAAATGTCATCGACGTAGTTGGTTCATTAAGACAAAACACTAAGAAATGAGGATGGGGCAATGACTCACTTCTACTGTCACTCTAGAAATTGGCCAAGTGTAACCACTTCCTAAAGCGTAGTATAGCGGGTTTGGGTTTTAATGTCAACCTGGGTCCTAGATTTGATGACTACTCAGTGAATTCTTGTTATCTAGCAGTGAAACTTTAGTGCAAGTCCAAATTAACAAACAAACAAAGCAAGTTAAACAGTTGTTTTCAAGTCGAGAGAGGTCACCCGTATATGATTCCCCCTAGACTGCAGTTAAGCCGGATTGCAATTTACCATGTTCAGTTTTCATGAAAGTTATACCGCGGAAGGTTCTTAAACAGTCTGAAGTCTCGACTAAGGTCTTCAGACCCTCTCAATCTGAGTCTCCAGCGGGCGACTAACCTCCACCGGAGTAAACAGATTGAGGCCATAACGAACCAAACCTCCACTACCGAATTGAATTCTGTACAGAATAGTGAACTGGCTCCTCGACTAAAGTCTCCAATTCACTACCTTCAATTAAGGGTGCTCTATCAACCTAGGCATATATTCTCTTTCTAGGTTAAAGCAGAAACAACAGGAATTTGATTAGGATTCAAGTCATTCAATCATTCAAGCCTCAATCGAATATAATCAAATCACAGAATCTATACTTGGGTTCATACAATCAGACCTAACATACAAATCTAGGGTTCTCCATACCCAGATGAATGGGAAAACTACTCCATGGAGAGAGAAGCAAAAGCATATTCAGATGCGGAAATCATACTGTGAAGAATGAGTTTCTGCTCCTGGTCGTCGATCGGCACTTCTCCAAGCTCAAGACGGGCTCCAATGGTGATGAAGATCAAGCTAGGGCACTTGGGAACTCTGGTTCGTCCCTTTCTCTCTCTAGGAATTGCTCTGTCTCTCTAAAACTCGGAACCCCTTCTCCTTTGGCTCAAATCTGCCTAAAACCCCGATTCTGGGCGAAATACGGGCAGAATTACGGTCGTAATCACAGTCTGCCCATAAATCGCCAAAAACGCGCGTTTCAATTTACTCTGATGGGGGTGGAATTACGACCGTAATTTCCAGATTACCGCCAGTAATTACTCAATTATGGTCGTAATTAGTGGGACACTTGCCCGTAAATCCACTGCCGAGAGGAACTCTGGGGAATTAGGCTCGGCATTGAATTTACGGGCATGCCTGGACCAATTATGCCCGTAATTTGGCAGGGGTTGCCCGTAATTTGCTCTTCGAATCGCCACCTGACCTCCAAATGACCCAAAACTTGCTCCTATGCACCTCTTTACTTGCCAGGACCTGAAATACGACAAAACAACACAACCTAGCGTAAAATAGGCCAAGGAACAATCAATTCGGGCTAAAATGGTCAGGAAACAACAATGAAAACATGTGCAAATACGACGCTATCAAATTCCCCCACACTTAACCGTTTGCTTGTCCCCAAGCAAACCAAGTCAGATACAAGGTAAGATCGAAAAATCTCAATCATGAACCCCTCGGGGGCATATCACATAGGCACGAAACATGGGAATCACACCGGTTTTCAAACATCAACACATGAACAACTTCAACCGCAACCTGGACAACCACCACAGAGGACATTCGAGTGCAGCAAAATCGAGTAAAGGAGGAGTCTCCCTTGTGTTCACCAACCAACCTAGACTTGACTCAACCACTTACTCAAGACAGTCACCTCATGCACAAAACTCAAGATATCAGAATTGAGACCGGTGGGGGTCAGGACAATTTGATGCGAAAAATGCGCATGCTTATTCTCTCAATCCCTAACGTCTCTTCACCATGCAGGCAGCCTCTAAATGTTAGAGTTCACATATGGGGTGTCACCACTAACTAATCCGGAGGTCTTAGACACAGGTTCAAATGACTGGTTAGGGTCTTGGACATGGGGAAAAGGCCTTTTAGGTGGTGGAAATATTCATAGCACAAGGTTCCACAGTTCCCAATCCAACACAATCACAACCAATCAAACCAGGATTTCCTTTCTGCCATTCTGCATTACTCAAATTCTCTAGAGCACAAGAGCGAAGGAGGTTATATAAATGTCAGCATTTCCAAGCCAGACTGCTAAGAAACACTACTTAACGGGCACTATTCATATTTTTGGTAGTGGCTCTCTTTTGCTTTCCTTTTTTATTTGTTTTTCTTTCATTTTTTTCCATTTCTTAAGAGAACCACCACCTCTGCACATTTTTCAAACACATGCCCAATTTTTTAAGCACTACCTCCAACCCTCACATTATATTTAGCAGAAGCAGTAGAAAACATGTAAAAACCACTCTGTGGAACCTTCTAAGAGATGCAAAAGGGTGATTTTCCATTGTAGACCGAAAGAAAGGATAACACACGGCTCAAAGGGGCTGACTAGGGGGTATGACACACCAGGACAGTCAATTTGGTTGTGGGCTAATCCTATGCCTCCATCATCTTAGCTAATGACAACGTGAATGCTGCACATCATGGAAGAGGGATCTATCGCACAAGAAAGAAACGAGCAGGCTCAAATCTCACATGGCTACCTATATGCTCTATCTCTCATTCTCATTCCCTAAACTAGGTGCATAAACGACTGTTAAGAACAAGTGATCAATCCAAGTCACAGTTGGTAAGCAAACAGTTGAAAAACCGAACCCCTACACAATTCTACTGCACGTCTCAGTCATCATTATAGGTTGTCCTAGTCACATTCCAGTTGTCATGCATTAATCCGAAAACCATTCAATTCACCAATCAAAACCACAGTGCCAATATGATCAAGCAAACAGCAGTGCTTGGAGCCCTCAAATCTCGAGATTTGGACAGCGGACTAGGCTCCAAGCACACATTTATACATTCCAATGAATACAAAGAACCCCCCCCCCCCCCCCACACACACACACTTAAATGCGACAGTGTCCTCAATGGAGCAGAGGGAAGGGGAACGATGTTACCGTGAAAAAGTGGTCAGGAACGTTGACTGGATGGAGGACCAGTCAATAGCAGAGGACTGGACAAGGACCAGTCCAACGGGTACAGAGCTAGAGGCAACAAAACACACACACATTGGGTGAAAGAAACCATAGTTCCAAGTCTACAATCCAAACAACCAGGACAGTTATGCAGAATATTGATTTTATCTTGGTTTTAATATTTAGGCTTTAACTTTTCTCTGTATCAATCAAGTTTTCCCCTTGATTGTGATCGGGATTCTACCTATTATATTGATAGAGCCTTCTCCCGATTTTTTGTTGAGATTGCAATTTCAATTCCATCCTATCCCAAAACATTAAAAAAAAACCCCTAAAAATCCCTTTTCTTGTTTGTTCTTGAATTTATGCGACTTTGATAAAAAAACCTAACCTTTCACGAGTTGGGGATCTTATCAATATTGATTTTATCTTGGTTCATTGAGCTTTAAGCTTTTATTTTTTCTTTGTATCAATCAAGTTTGCCCCTTGATTATGGTCGAGATTCTAACCTTATATTGATAGAACATTCTCCCAAGTGTGAGATTGCACTTCTATTCCACCTTACCCCTATTTTTTTTTCTTATTCTTGGCTGTGCAACTTTGATAACTATGCACACCTATTCCGTGCTCGCATCAAGTGGTATCGGAGCTCCGGTTAACACAGTGTCGAGAACGAAGTCAAGAAGGCATGTTCCTTCTCGCTCGAGATCTAAAGACCCCATAGCAAACCGCATAGCAGTGGACGATTCTTTGTCAGATGAAGAAATCTCACCCGAAGAGCAAACCATGGAGTCCAACCTTGTAGAAGCCATGAAATAGCTTGTGGCACAGATGGCTCAGGTGAGAGATTTGCTTCAAACCCAGCAAGACTTTACCACGCTCAGCTTGTTGAAACGAACAATCCTCTAGATACCCTAATCACCAGGTTGGAGACGCAACCAATGGGCAATCCACCAGAGAATCTAGTAGTTGTCGCAGCTTTGACTGGATCTGAGAATCGAGAGGGCCCCAGAGCAGAATGGGCTTAGTTATGATGTAATCTATATGATGCAATTATGTAATATTGTATGCTAATTTCAATTGTTGTAATGGCGATGTATGTTTACCATGAATGTGATGTATTTATTAATAAGATAACACTATTTTGCATTTAGTTTGTCCTTTCTAAAGCGATACCCCAAACTCGAAAGCCCAACGTCCAAAAACCACGAACCAATCAAAGTGGTCTCAATCCACGTAGATAATGAGATTAGGCAATTGCCTTACAAATTTTATCCCAACAACCGACCTAGAATCAAAGGAGATGAGATTTCAGTATAATTACCTCTATTCAAATTGGAATCTTAAGACTTGCTATTGCTAATCCCAAAGATCCAAATTGCATATTCTTATATCCTTATGCTAATTATTTTGAGAATATTTAGTAGTTCGTTCAAGATTAGCAATTGCTTATCTTAAATGAATTAAATTCTTCAAAATTCATGATATTTTAGCTCGGACAAAATGGGGTGTTTACAATGTTTAGTTACTAGAAAAAGTTAATATCAAATTTGGTCACTCTAATTACTAAAACAAGTCGTATTTAGTCACTCTCCGTTAGTCTCCGTCCAATTTCGTTAATGGAGTCCGTTATGTGCTGACATGACTAACGAGAGCACCTAATCAACATTGTTTTGGCCAAAAAATGGTCAAACCCGACCCGCCACATCACTAAAACCTCCATGTCATACACCCAACCTAAACCATTAACCCCACTCAACATCTATCCGGCTCTGGATCTCCCGTTCACCATGGAACCTCCTCTGCCGCCGATTTCATCGTCCCCGTCTTGTTTCCCTTCCCCGTTGGCGGTAGATCTAGCATAGAACTGGAATCGCTCTTGGTCCGCCTCAATTCGGGCGTAGGAATCCAAGGGAGGAATAATTGCTTCTTGTTAGAGATTGCAGACTACATGTTGCTGCTTCCCCCATCACTGCTGCTCTCATCCCCTTTCTTGTTGTTCTTCTCGCCCATCATATCCTAATACCCGACGAAAGAGGATCCGCAATAGAGCGGCATACTTCACATCGAGATATCCATCACGGCGACGCCGACATTGAGGAGGCCTTGCAGGCGACCTGATGGGCGGCAGACCTGGAGCGTGAGGAACCGGTTCCCCTGGCGGGGGACTTAGTTGGTTCGGGGTTGCTGCTGTCGGGTTGGGTTAATGGTTTGGGTTGGGTATATGACATGGCAGGTTTAGTGACATGGCGGGTTGGGTTTGACCATTTTCCGGCCAAACTGGCACTGACTAGGCGCTCCCGTTAGCCAAGTCAGCACATAACGGACTCCATTAACGGAGTTGGATGGAGACCAATGAAGAGTGACTAAATATGACCTATTTTAGTTATTAAAGTGACCAAATTTGATATTAATTTTTCTAGTGACTAAACATGACACAATTTAGTAATCACAATGACCAAATGTGACATTAACCCCATGATTATTTATCCTTAAAATGAGGTAGAAATCCATTCTTCCTCGGGTTATGCCCGAGTTTCTTCCCCCGAGTCGCCAATTGATCTCCGATTGACTTGAAACTTGCGCTTATGCTTCCCTTAACATGCTAGGACATGAAATTTGACAAAGGAACACAACCTAGCGTAAAATAGGCCAAAGTATGATACACATCAAACTAAACAATTAAGAATGAGGGGTGAAAACATGTGCAAATTCAGTGTTATCACCATCCAAACTGATCCTACAACAACAATGGAGGGTGTTTCAATGGCGACAACACCAACCATACTAGTCCCGACAAGGTCAAATGAGGAGAGTTGGTGGGAAACTTAGAGTCCTTACCATGGAAAGGATAAATGGTGGTTGTGGAGACGATGGAGGGGATGAACGAACATATTGAAGTGATTATGTGGGGTGGCTGGAAGACTATGAGATATAACTATTTGCTTTTGACTATTGGTTGGTTAGTAGCATTATGATGTTGGCAATAATAAGAGTGAATACTCGTAGACCCTTACTTTGTTCTTATGGCTTTAATTTCGAGTTCAAAATTTTTCTTAAGGGGTAGCGGAAAGTGATATCCCAGTCAAGAAAGTTTCAATCAAACGTAGTATGCCTCAGTACAATTGGTTGTTCTCAGTCCCTGTCATACAGTTCCGATTTCAGGAACAAATTTTTTATAGGAAAGGTAACATCCCAAATTTTTGTGTTAGGCTTGATCAGTAATTGGGTTGTTCGGTATGGATAATGTATTGTCCATTACTAATTGGAGTGATTATGTTTTAATTAATTTCTTTTGATTAATCCCAATTCAGGATTATTAAATTAAAATAAATAAATAAATAAGAGAAAAAAGGAGAAACAACAGTACCCTTTCCCCTCTCCCTCGGTTTCTCTCGGGAGCGGATCAGGTGAGTAATCTCATGCATAACCCAATAAGAATCCTCCACATTAGGGCCCCTTCGCACTCCTGAAAAAGCCTTTACTTTTCCCCCCTTAATCGTTAACGGACAATTTTTCACTCGTTTTAATTCGGAGCGCCTCTATCTTGTGATGTTTGTGGCATTGGCATCGTCCGATGAGCAATTTTAAGCCCGGTTTATACGGGTTTTAGCATGTTTGAGATATCAGTAGGTGGAATTAGCTCTAAGATGGAAAGTAGAACGTAAATGGGCAAAAATGGAGTAAAGATGGACAAAAGGCAAAGAAATAATACTTGAACAACGGCTTTTATTTCTTGCTTTTACTCGCGTTTAGTGTTAGCCTAGGTTTTATAATTTTTGTTTTGTTACTTGTTTGATTTCGTGCATTTTAGTTCGTCTTTGTCTTTGTCTCAAAAGCATTTTGGAGCACTTCAACCCAATCGGTTTTCTGAGAACATAAATTATCATTTGAAATAGTGGGAGGAGAAAGACCCTTCTAAAAAGGAATCTTAGTAGTCTTCGTACATATCGAGTTAAATTTGACTCTATCCTATGATGGATAAATAAATGTGAATAAAGATATATTGACTCATGTAGATTATACTAAAATATGGTTTTAGTAAAAACACAAAGAAAACAAGTAAAATCAACAACGAATCATGCAATTAACCTCATTTCTAAGATAGAAATAAGTTAGGGATTTTCCTCAATGACATCCTACAATTACTTTTCATTTTGTTTGCTCCTCGTAGATTTAATATGATTTTCAATCTTGTGGCACAAAGTGCCCTCTTATCGGTGGTCCGACTATTGGTCTACTACCTTGGATGTTTGTTGATATCTATTCGACTCACTCTTTCCACCACTTGTATGCGGAGTGGCGGGCTCCCGAAGCATCATCTTCGTCTTCACCAACACGTCTTCGTCGGCGATTTGAGATGAGCACACAGAGAGGAGAGGAGGGGCAGCGGACGGCGCGAGATCCTCGCATGTCTGTCTTTTTGCCAGGGTAGTTATCATAAATGGTCACAAACCTAATCACTTTGTACAAAATGGTCACAATCCTTTAAATTTTCACATTTCGGTAACAAAAGTTTGAGCAAATAACGAAATTGTCAATCCGTCCAATTCCGTCCAAAACTCCGTCCCAAATCGCCATGTCAGCATGCCACGTCAGTGTAAAAATAATAAAAAATGTGTTGCTTAGCCCACTTAACCCGAGACCGGTTCAACCCTTTACCCATGACTCACCCCCTATAAGAATAGAAACCTTACCTGTCATTAATCATCCTCTGTCTCCCCCTTTCCCCTTCCCCCTTCCTTTGAACGAAAAAAACCCTAAAATCCCATACCCAAAATCAGCATAAGACTCCGGCCGAAATGGGTTCTATGCCTACTTGCAAGTGTCAAGACAGAGTTGTTTTGCTAACATCATGGACGGAAGATAATCCAGGTAGAAGGTTCCTCCGATGTAAGAGAAATTATTTGGTAATGATTTTGAATTTGATTCTGATTACTGTGTTCACCATAAGAAGATTTGGTAACCATTCTCTTCTCTTTCATTTTATGAAGAAATTATCCCACCATTGTGATTTTTTTGAATGGGTCGACCCTCCAGTCGAAGATAGGGCCAGAGCTGTCATCAATGGGCTGTTGAAGAAGATTAAGAACATGGAAACAAGATCAAGGGAAGAGAGCATGCTGAATGAGACAAATTCTTTTTCATCGACGGCACGCAACGATGAACAATCTAGAAGGGGCAACCAAAGTGAAGATCTGTATACACGGACAATTAATCTAGTTTATGTAGTCGTTTGTGTGATTGTAGGAATCGTTATTGGTAGATATGTGTAATGTAGAACATGAAATCCTCCTGTATTCTGTTTCTGTTTTGTTCAGTTTGCAATCTAATTCTGTTTCTGGTTGTTCGAACTAAGTTTGCAACGTTATCTGTTATGGTAATATAGCTTTATTGTCGATAAATACAGGGTCATAATACTAATCAATAATAAATAGAATGGTCACAATCATTTGGGCATTGTAACAAAATGGTCACAGTCATTTGGTCATTGTAACAAAATGGTCACAAAGCTATTGCGTAGAGAGATTACTGTAAGTTTAACTTCAGTCAGTGGTAGAGACCTGTAATGAACACTAAACCTGACCAAAAAACATCAAACCTGCATATTTAAACATCCATATTGTAGATTACATTCACCAAGCTGATTATATCTTACTTGACATGGGTTGGCTCGTCATGAAAGTTTCAACAAGCAATCGACATGTCACAAAAAAGGTGTTCACAAAAGATGATCTAATCAGCTCCTAAAAAAAGTTAAATGTCTGCTAGTTCTTCAACTACTCATGGAATTACTCGTTATGCCTGCCACAACCCCTACCGGTGTTACCACGACCCCTACCACGACCCCTTCAAACTGTGACCTTCATCCTGGGTGGGTTCTCAGATGGTAGTACAAATGCTGGAGTAGGCATAAAGGTTGAGCCTTCGGCACGCTCACAATCTTCAAGAGATGCAGCTACTGGAGAGCCTCTCATGTGCGGAGGAGATCCTCCCATGTGTTGAGGAGATGTTTCCGATGGATTTGCTGCTTCGTCACCACTAGAATTCTGGTAAAAAAATAACAATGTGAAGATGGCAGCATCATTTCCATTAATCATAAACAGAATTCGGTTGAACAATGTTGAAGAAAACATGGGCAGATTCTTACCTTCGCGTGGAATCTGCTGTTGTGTCCTCTCTCGTGACATACATTGCATGGCATCTCGCTTCCACCCTTTGACATGGCTTTGTATGCTCTTCCCTTCTTATCTTTCTTTGCTTTCTCCACCTCCAATGCTTCCTTACGCCTCTTTTTCTGTCTAGGACCCCTCTTCTTCTCTTGAAATATAGGCGATTCAAGATCAATACATTCATCATGAATCCATTGACTTGAATCATTGAGAGGGCGGATAGCAAAAGAGTAGGCTTTCTTGCATGTGTCGACACGGTTACAGTCATCCATATACCGCTCCGGAGGATCATTGTTCATCTTCCTCTGTATGATTGCACCTGATATTCCATGTTCCCATTGAAGGTTGGGAAGCAAAAAGCAGCCCACCCCTTGTACATTTTCATCTTCTGTATCGGCTTTGGGCATATATGAATTCCCTTCTCTTCTAGACGCTGCATCAGCTTCTTTTTTACAGCAACTCTCTTCATTACTTTGCCAAATATGTCCTCCAAGCAAGATAGGATTGGCATGTCTCTTGACTCCAGAATGTACTTGTTGAAGCTTTAACAGTGGTTGTTAACTCCCATGTCACATTTGTTGTTTGTTCTGTAGAACGCCTTGCACCACTGAGTTCTATCTCTTTCCATTAGCCATTGATGCGGTGTTTGATCACCAACCTTGTGGCTCTCCCCAACCGTCTCTATCTCCTCCATGACTGCCAAATATTGTGCCCTATAAGTCGAACTGGCAGCATTATAGAAAAGGTCTCTGAGCCTCTTGGACCTAGTGAACTTGCCACTAAAGTTCACAAACATTGCGGACGAAGTAACGATGCTCGACGTTTGGGTACATCGAGTTCATCACGTTCATTAAACCCTAGCATCCAAAAGAAAAAAACAGAATAAATAGATATCAGATTATACAGTAATTTTAAAGCAAGATGTTCATCTAGATCACATATAAAAGTTGCATTCTGTTGAGACCAAACATGTATATATACATTTAAAAGTTGCATTCTGTTAAGACCAAACATGTATATATATATTTAAAAGTTGCATTCTGTTGAGACCAAACATGTATATATACATTTAGAAACAAGACAGATGACCATAAAAAAAAATGGAATAACAACCTTCAATTGCCCGACAACTATCCATCAACAACAATCACATTCACATTCTCAAATCAAATTCAGTCATATTTACCTTTTGCATGTCGGACATGAAAGTCCAATTTGGTGAGTCGTCTATCTCCAAGTCCTCTCTCAAATGTGTCATGAACCATTCCTATGTATCATGACATTCTTTCTCTACTATTGCCCATGCAATTGGATACATGCAGTCATCACCGTCGATACCAACAGCCGAAAGAAGCTGCCATCCAGGCATAGCTTTGAGAAAACACCCATCCACACCAACCACTCTCTGGCATCCAACTTTGAACCCTTCTTTTGATGGACCCAAACATATGTAGATACTCTGAAAAACATTCTCAGCATGTTCAATAACCACTGTAGTGCCAGGATTTCTTACCTCCAACTCCTTCTTGTAAGCATAAAGCTTCCCAAACTGGAGACTATCCTCGCCATGAACCAATTTCAAAGCCAACTGTTTAGTTCTGTAGGCCTTCATTCGGTTGATCTTCATACTCAAATCTATTATCACAGTGTGCACAAGATTCGGTATTGACCACGATGGATCCACCTTGAACCGAGTTAGATACTTCTTGGCAAGGAATGATGGTGCCGCAGCTCGTAAGTCTTCATCAACTCCACAAGTATGCTCCAGATTTCCAGTCCAGATTTGTACAGTATCGCAATCTCTTAGCTTTGCAACATACAGTTTGAACCAACAGTCCTGTGAGCACACACAGATGCAACGCTTTTTGTCGTTGGTGGGAAATTTCACATCTCTCCTTTGCACAACAGCATGTGACTTACAAGCAGTTTTGAACTCATCAAAGGATCCAAATAGGTGACCAATCTTCAACTCAGGCATCTCCATATCCCTTTCAGCCCTAAACTCAGGAAAAATGGTGTTTAGGTTGAACACATCATCTTCTTCTTTGCTTCCCCATCCAGTCTTCTCCAATAACTCACCTTCACTTGCATACAAGTCGTCTCTCTCGAGGACATCTTCATCTAGAACTGCTTCATTGGCGTTAGTTGCAGCTGGTTGCTCTTTATGGGATGCCCTGTGGAATTTCTACCTTGACTTCCCCCTGAAAATGTATGTCCATGTCCCCTTTAAACTGAAATTGATGGCGCTCTAATTTCTTCCACCTCCCTCTCACTGCTAGTGTGAACGAAATGAGATATATCTGGGCTGCCACAACTGGAATTATATGCTTAACATACAAATGAATAACCCTGTCTTCAGGAACATGCCCGCCCATCTCCAGAACATCCTTATCACTCTCCAAAAGCTTCAATCCATTTTGCACATCCACACCAGGCATCAACCAAAAGAACTGCATCGCCTGCTCCACTTATGCTGTTCTGACCATCTCTTTAATTTCCAGCATTGACAATTTGTCAACATCGACAAAGTTAATGTAATCAGTCTTCCCATCAGTGTAGCCCGTGTCGCCAAACTGCCCCATGCTGTGAATCTCAATGGTGAAAAGTCCAGAATTTCCTATAAATAGCAATGAAATCTGTTAAATTGTACCCACTAATTCGAATAAAAAATGGGGACCATCTGCTTTGAATCCACAGAAAGAACAGAATAGTATAATGGACCAACTACTTTCAATCCAGAAAAAACGAATAGGATAATGGGACCAGGCACTTTCCCTACCACAACCCGACAACAAAATCAATTCTTTTCCCCAATTCTTTTATAGCAACAAAACCCTCACCCCACATTGTTCTAAACCCTAAAAATTCTTCTGAAAAGGGAGAATTCTTACCATAGTCAGGCTTTAGATGGCGAATCCGGGCCGAACGAAGCTTCCACTCATCCATTGTTCGTTAGCCGGAGCAACTATGAAATTTCCAACCACGCATGCACAAGATCGGCCGGGCTTTAGGGGAATATTGCCGATGATGACAGGAGAAGGGAAGATCGGACGAGGAATCGCTCCCGCGCGTCGAGGATGATAGGGGATGGACGATTGTCGCCGGCGCGGAGGGCTTGGCGACAGCGAACTAGCTTTCTGGCGATGTCTCTACAGCTCGGACGACGATTTCGAGCGACGACGATTTCGAGCGATGGCGATCGTTGGCGTCGGCGAGAGGATTTGGCGACGGCGCCGAATCGGTCTCCCAACAATGGCAACGTTCTATCCCTTCCTTCAGAGTTCCAGTCGCGATTTGGGGGGGGGGGTTAAGAATGAAAACAGACTGAATACGATAGGGGTGAGTCATGGGTAAAGGGTTGAACCGGTCTCGGGTTAAGTGGGCTAAGCAAAACATTTTTATTATTATTTTTACACTGACGTGGCGATTTGGGACAGAGTTTTGGACGGAATTGGATGGATTGACAATTTCATTATTTGCTCAAACCTTTATTACCTAAACGTGCAAATTTAAAGGATTGTGACCATTTTGTACAAAGTTATTAGGTTTGTGACCATTTATCTTAATTAACCGTCTTTGCCAACAATTTCAAGTGAGCATGTAGAGTGGAGGAGAGAGTAAGTTTAATGGAGCGTTTGATTATATTGTACATCTCAAATTGGACCACTACATAAATTATATTTCAAATACTTTTTTTTACTTGGGGAATATCTTGCAATAAATGGCGCACATATATATATATCAGATCACTCTGGATCCGTGTGTGTAAGAAAATAATCCACCGTCACCCAATTAGAGAATCCGGCCATAAATTCTTCCTTCCACCCCCGCAAATTGTTTTCCATTATAGGTAAACCAACCCACACAGATTCCCCTTAAAAATAAAAATCACTTCATTCCATACATAAACCGAATCAACCCAAAAAAACTCAATCCCCAAATAAGACTCGAACTGCCCTAATTACCGCTCCCTTGTATAATAAAACCTGTCCACCAAACGACTCATCAATCAATCAATCAACCTCGCCCTCCTCCTCCATGGCTCCATCACTCTCCTCCTACCTCAGCCTCGCCTCCCTCTACACCTTCTACCTCCGCCGCTGCTTCTCCGCCGCCGGCCTCTCGGAGAAAACCGCCCCCACCGACCCAACAACCACCGTCCAGTTCTGGTCCCCAACAAAACCCAACCCACGAAACCCTTCCCTCCTCCTCCTCCACGGCTTCGGCCCCGTCGCCACCTGGCAGTGGCGCCGCCAGGTCCAGCACCTCGCCACTCGCTACAACGTCTACGTCCCGAACCTCGTCTTCTTCGGCGACTCCCACACGACGTCGTCCCGCCGGTCCGAGGTCTTCCAGGCGGAGGCGGTGGCGGCGCTGATGGACAAGCTCGGGGTGGCGGGGAAGTACTCCGTCGTGGGGACCAGCTACGGCGGGTTCGTGGCGTACCACGTGGCGAGGATGTTCCCCGACAGGGTGGAGAAGGTGGTCGTGGCCAGCTCCGGGATCAACATGCGGCCGGCCGACAACGACGAGCTCGTGAGGAAGGCGAAGGTGGAGAGCATCGGGGACCTCATGCTGCCCCAAACGGCGTCGCATCTGAGGGCCCTGCTCGGCGTCGCTGCCTCCGCTAGCGTCCGGAGGGCGCCCGATTTCCTGCTCAATGACCTCGTCAACGTAAGTGCACTTTCGTTCCCCGTTCGAAATGGTGGGTTTTTGAAAATGATAATAATAAATTAACAACTAACGTTTCTATCAATTCGTTCGGCCGGCAGTTTTATGTATATATACGTGGATGGTTCTATCGTATTTTGGGTAAAATCAAAAGTATAACATATTTTGAGTAAGAAAATGATATTTAGATTTTGAATTGATCAAAATTTGACATCATATCTTTTGCATAATGATGTTGTTCAGATCTGTGTGACTGTTTTCTTCCCTATCTATCCTTTCGGTGTATTAAATTAAAGGGTTGATTTATTTCCATGGCTGGACCTAATAGTTGGTCGTTTTAGGTAAGCAGTTAAGCTGCCAATTCACAACTATTTGTTATTCTCCGGCCACACCGGAATATCCCACAATTCAATTTTATCGATTACTCTAAGCAGATTTTTTTTATGCAGTCTTCTTAATCTGATTCATGTTCGTCAATATAAGTGAATTTTTGTATAGGATATGAATGAAGCATTGTGAGTAATTGATGGCGTTTGGTGAGAATGTAGCTTTTTATAGAGAATAGAGGGGTCGTTTGGAAGTTGCGATTTGTTTTGTTGAGATTGCCATTATGCATGTATTGTTTACAATGCATCGTTTTTTTTTTGTTTTTTTAGCAGAAACAATGCATGGATTGTTTCTATGATGTGACAGAAACTATCACTCATTTTGAGTGATTGTTATATCTCAACTTTTAGTTGTGATTGCTGAGATAGTTGAGTTGAGATTGTTTTGTCTCAGCTTTTAGCTGATGCATGCGACATACACAATCACACATACCAAACGTTGTATTCTACAATGCATCAAATTCGACAATACATGTATAATATTATACATGCATTCTCAACAATACATCTATTTAACAATCGCAACTTCCAAACGACCCCAGAGTTTTAGCATGTAATTATGCGTATGATGCATGAAGAAGACAGATGCCTGAGGTGTCTGTCTGGTGAGCTGATTCCCCCCTTTATTTCGAGTAGTCTAAAGAGCATTGTGGAACCGGAGAGGACGCCTCTATTTATTAATTAGCTGGCGTAGTAGTTGTGAAATTTTTCCTTGTTGTTGTTGGGGTGGTGGTGGTTGCGGATTGTTGGAAGAGCAATGGTGAACCACAAATGCTGTGGTTGAGTTGATTGCAGTAGGACATGTTTAGGTGTATGGCCAAAACCCTAATAACATTATTCTTTAATTAAGTTCTGAATTAATTAATGGTTCATTAATCAACAGTGCATCTTGTCGATTACTGGTAGCTGACGCGGGGCAGACAAATGTTGCTACGTGATCATTGCCGTCCCTGAGTCATTTTTTTTTTTTGGTAGAAAATGGGACGCTAAAAGGGCGCCCCTGCCTGAAACTTAGATTAACCGAGATTGGGCAATGCCCATAGAGTCATACAAAAGCCAAAAATTGAGTCCAGGGTCATCCCTCTCAACAACGTGATAACCAATACTGAAAGAATGCCCTTTATTAGCGAGGTAATCGGCTGCCTTATTGCCTTCGCGGAAAGTATGGGAGATCTCAATCTCCCAATCTTTTTGGAGGAGTTGCTGCACTTGGGTCCAAAGACTATGGTACCGTCCTTCGTACTCCGTATGAGAGGTCAAGATGGACATAACAGTCGTGGAATCAGTCCGCACCTGAACTTTGCGATAGCCCAGCCGCCAAGCAAGTCTGAGTCCTTGGAGAACCCCCAGCAACTCAGCTCTCGTGATAGTGCAAGCTCCTAGGTTGGACGCAAATGCCCCCAGACATCTGCCCAAGTTGTCCCGAATTAGGCCCCCTGCTGCTGCCAAGGAATCAGGTTGCTTAACTGAACCATCAGTGTTGAGCACTATCCAGTCTGGAGGTGGCGGATTCCAGGCAATCTCAGCCGGAATCTTCGTGCGCTGAGTCGTGTGGATCTTTCCATTGTTCTCTTGGGCATTCCGGACAGTGCTGGTCCAGCTCCTAATTCTCTGGACAAGAGTCGAGGGATCTTGCTGCTTGCGATCGAAAACCCATTCGTTTCTCCTTTTCCAGAGGTACCAGGCGCCGACTCCGAAGAGCAACCCAGTTTGCGTATTCTTCAGGTGCTCCGCCATCCAATCTGCAAGGTTGAGGCCGATAGTTAGGTTGTTATCTGAGATCCCAAGATCACGCCATACCTGTGTAGCATAAGCACATTGTCGGAGGACATGCTCGGTCGATTCCGGGGCTGAATTGCAGGTATCACAGGTATCCTGCTGACAGAGTTTCCTTCTCTTCCTCTCGCAATTCGTCAAAAGACGGTCATGAAAAGCAAGCCACAGGAAATGTCTTATGCGATGGGGACCATCCCATTTCCAGACTTGTTTCCATTTGGGCCTAGCTTGGTCTTGATCAGGAACACTGTTCTCCATGCCGAGCCAGTCTGCTGCCACGGTGTAGGCTGACTTTATTCTAAATTTCCCATCGGCCTCCCTCCCCCAAGTCGTCAGGTCTTCTCCAGCGTCCCTTCTGGGCGGGTCGATACCTGCGATAAGTAAAACAGTAGAGTTAGGTAGGAGGTTTTGGAAACTTGGCCACTTCCACTCACCTGAGTCGTCAACCATGTCAGCCACAGAGATGTTCCAGTCCATCAAGCGGTCATGATCCATCACATAATCCCGCAGGACCACATCATCCGCCACCCACGAGTCTAGCCAAAACTTCACGCTTTCACCATCCCGGATGTCCCAAATGGTCCCCTGTTTCACTAGAGGGAAGGCCTCCAACATTCCTTTCCACAATCTCGAGACTCTCTGGTGCCTCATCGATATAGCACCATCACTGTTAGTCTTGATATACTTGTCCTGCAAGATTCTAATCCACAAGGCATTATTATCAGTGATAAAATTCCAGCAAAGCTTCATAACATAGGCCAGATTAAGAGCACGGGCTGAACGAAGGCCTAAACCACCCTCCTCCTTCGGCTTGCAGATAGTCTCCCAAGTCACTAGGTGGGTTTTAGTGCGCCCTTCCTCTGCACCCCAGACGAAATTCCGGATCTTTTTATCGATCACGTCGCATATGTGGCAGGGGAGGACGGCTGTTTGCATCACATAGTTCGGGAGCGCGTTCAGGACTGACAGGGCTAAAGTAACCCTTCCTGCAAGCGAAAGACTCCGAGTCTTCCATCCTGAGAGCCTTTTATCCAAGTTTTCCAGGATATATTTGTAGGTGTCCTTGGTAACCCGCCCGTGCACAACTGGGACACCCAAATATCTCCCAAGGTTGTTGGTCTGCTTAATTCCTAAAAGCCTGCTGATTCTTCTCTTGGTATGTTCCTTGGTATTCTTAGAGAAGAAAGCGCACGATTTGTCTTTACTGACTTCTTCTCCCGAAGCAGCACAAAACTGGTCAAGGCAATCAATGATGGCTTGCCCCTGCTTCATATCAGCTTGGGCAAAGAGAACTAGATCGTCTGCAAAAAAGAGATGGGTGAGAGCCGGTCCCTGTTGAGATAGATAAATAGGATTCCAGAGACCATTATCAACCGACTCTTTGATACAGTGATTTAGACGCTCAATGCAAAGAGTAAAGAGATATGGAGAAAGGGGACATCCCTGTCTGATTCCGCGAGAAGGCTTGAAAGAATCTGTACAGCTCCCATTCCAGAGAACCTGAAAGCTTGAAGTGGTTACACAGCCCATGATCAGATTAACAAAGTCCATCGGGAGACTGGCAGCTACAAGAGTGGATTTCAAGAACTCCCAGTTGATCCTGTCATAGGCTTTGGCTAAATCGATCTTCAGGATCATACTACCCCGCACACCCTTCATCAGGTTAAGAGAGTGAACCACTTCCTGGAGAATAATGATATTATCTGTGATGTGTCTCCGGGGGACGAAGCTGGTCTGGTTTTCGTCTACCAAGCGAGGCATAAGACTCTTCAAGCGATCAGCCAGACATTTGGCCACGGCCTTATAACTGACATTACAGAGCCCGATCGGACGAAATTGCCCCATTGATCTTGGAGAGTCACATTTCGGCAGCAAGGTCAAAAGAGTTGTATTGCAGCGAGCGATGTGATCTGGATCCCTAAAACAGCGAGCGAGGTGTTGATAGAAGTCTTCTCCTATTGACGACCAGCAGTTCTGGTAAAAAATCGCATGGAAGCCGTCCTTGCCCGGTGCTTTGAGTCCCCCCATTGCCCTGATGATTCCTCGGGTTTCATCAAGAGTAGGGACAGCAGCTAGGTTGCGGACAAGGGCCTCATCAAGAGCAGGGAAGTTGGCAGCAACTTGCGGTCGGATGGCAGTGTCTTCAGTGAAGAGGTGAATGTAGAAATTCCTGGCCATCGCTTCCAACGCTTGGGCATCCTCGATCCAGGCACCATTACCATCTTGAAGCTTTGTAACTTTGTTCCTCCGCCGCCTAGTAAGAGCCACAGTATGGAAATAAGTGTTATTCTTGTCCCCCTGAGTGATCGAGGTGGCCCTAGCCTTCTGCATCCAGAGGAGCTCTTCTTGCCAAAGCGTAGTTTCTAGTTCCTCTCTAAGGTTAGCCTCCTGTTGCAAAGAGAGGGGATCTGGGCTAATATCATTCTGTGCTTCAGTATCGGCAAGGCATTTGGTCAGCTCTTCTTTCCTTCTGAAGATATTGCCGAACACCTCCCTGTTCCACTTAGAAAGAGTGTGTTGGAGCTCGTTAAGGGACTCAAGAAAATCTCCTCCCGTCTTCCACGATCTCTCTACAGTAGGATGGAAGTCCTGGTGGGTCAGCCAAGGAGCAAGAAATCGGAAAGGTCTCCTGTTCTTCTTACTGCTGTTATCCCTGGCAGCCACAATCAGTAAAGGCCTGTGATCCGAGCGAAGCCGAGGAAGATGGTGATTGATTGTATCAGGGAACAGCTTCAGCCACTCCTCATTACACAGTGCACGATCCAATCTCTGGTGAAGACTGCCCTTAACCCAGGTGAACCTTGGCCCTGAGAACTCAATATCAATCAAACCACAATCATTTATGCATCTGTTGAAATGTTCTGCTCTAGCTGGGTTATAGGCTGCACCGCCCTGCTTATCCGAAGGACACCTGATCGAGTTGAAATCACCGGCCAGCAACCAAGGAACAGAAATAGATTGCTCCAGTTGCCGAATGGTGTCCCAAAGCGGCAGTCTGTCATGCTCATTGGGCTTGGCGTAGATGGCGGTGAGCATGGCCTCTTGATTTACCTGCAAGTTAACACAACGAAAATGCAGCATTTGAGCATTTCTATCCACAACAGAGATATTGAAAACTGAAGAGTTCCAGAGAACCCAAATGCCCCCAGAAAACCCCACAGCTTCAACCATCTCATGCTTATCAAAACCCATTTTCCGAATAACTTCCAATGCTTCCTTGCCACTAATTCGCGGCTCAACAATGAAAACTAGGTTCGGACGATGGATACGCATATAATCTTTAAAAACAGCAAGAAATTTGGGGTTCTTAGCCCCCCGACAATTCCAAGTAAATAGACTGATCATTAAAATAACAAAAGGGAGAAGCAGAGAGTGCGCATCAGAGTCATTATTTTAGAGTGGTGTGTAGTAATAAATTGCGATTTAAAATTTCAAAGTTTATACTTTTACGTTTTTAGTTCACCAAAATCATTCCAAGTAGAATTACATTTTTTACTGTAAGTCGTCTTTTAAGTGGCATTGCAGCTCCACTCGACCCAGCAGCATTAAACTGATAGAATTGATATGTATTATTAGAAACTGTACGCGGAGAAGCGGAATGAGAAGTTGGAGCTTTTGCAAGGGTTAACTCTGGGCCAGGATGACACGCCGACTCTTTCACCGCTGCAACAGGTACTCGTTCAATGGAATTCGTTTGCTTTAATGTTTTACCAATTTCACAACATCGTGTTACTGGATGACTCATCTGTTTTAAATAATCAGTTAGTGCTTTGTCGTTAATTTGGAATGTTTTGTACTAATAATTATTTTTGGTAGAATTTGGATTGCTTTTGAGTATTTGTTTAGAAATTTACTCTAGTTTTCCCTGTAAGGGAAGTTTCATATTTTTGAGTGGGAAAGAGAGGAGATTTGGTGGGATCAGAACCAAGGAGGGAAGGAGAAAGATTTATGGGGTTTATAAAATTATATACCTATAAACAATTAAACATGTACTCAGTTTCTAGTTTAATGTCATTGAAAATTGGAACCCAAGTTAGTTTTATAGTTTAGTCCTCACATCCCAATTCTCCTTGTTCTTAGTCTTTTTTTTTTCATTTATCATTCGATTATTCTGAAAAGTTCGCGAGAAGGGTTTCTACCAGAGAAATCCACATAACACATCAAACATCATATTTTATGCATAGACATAATATATATTACTCATCATATTATATGCGTTTTCCCCTTTTCTTTTTTTGATGATGCGTTTTCCCCTTTTCTTGATGTGGATTCAGGAGGTATTGTTAATATGGGGAGAAGAAGACCAGATTTTCCCTTTGAAGATGGCTCATGAACTCAAGGGGTAAAATCATATTAGTCAATTATCAGAAAAGTGTTGCGTTGATTTTTTTTTTTTTGTGGCAAGAATTTGATCAGCCATCTAACTGAGGAAAGATGGGATGGTTGTTGCATGCATGCAGGCTAATAGGGAAGAAGAACAATGTGAAGTTGGAAGTGATGAAGAAAGCATCGCATGTGCCGCAGATTGAAGACGCGCCCCAGTTCAACAAAATCCTCCATGCTTTCTTGTCTTCTTAAACTCTGTCCATTTTCCCAATGGATCCCCAAACATTAGTGTTCCGTTATATTGCAGGGTGCTGACTGCTGACTAAACACCCAATCATCATTAATTTTACTTTCAGGAAAACACAAAAATAAAAAAATTACAGCCAACCCCTATTTGACCAGTTTTCCACGACCAACTTTCCATATTCGTTCAACTGTTTATTTTTCCTCCCTTCTTCCCGGTAAGAACCTTTCGAAAGTAATGTAACCTCCAATGGGTTTAGGCATGAAGAGCACAAGGAAGTATTCGAGGAGGTTCCCAGAGAATACCTCATGCTGTGACTAAGAGTAGGGGTGGCAAAAATTTCATGATTAACCGTTCGAATCCGATCCGGTTAAATAGGATAAAATTCAAGCTACATACATTACGTAATGGAATGGATAAGATTCGAAGCTGAATATTATGAGTAATTTTACGTAATGGATAAGATTCGAAGCTGAATATTATGAGTAATGGGTGACAATGGTTTAGCCAGAATTTTGCTTAATTTTTTTTCATCAGATTTGTTTCACCTCCATTTCTGTATAGAGAAAGCGGGAGAGAAAAAAGTAAATTAAAAAGTGTGATAGATATGATATTTTATTAATATGTTGTAGTGGAAATAATAAATTTGGATCATTTGAATGTGGTATTTGCCATACCTGTTATTTGGAATCAAATATGCACAAATACATGTTATTTGTTGTCTTGTGTTTGTACGAAATATCACGTTTGAATAGATTATAAGTAGTGGTATTGGTGATGTGGTAATTGTACTCAAATTTGTTATTTATCAATTTTCCTTTAACCCCATTCCTTTCTAGCTTGGTCAGCATGTGTGCATGGTTGGTCAACAAGCATATGTTACGATATTAATATATACGAAGTTTTATACGTCATGTTAACATAATAGTGTATTTGGAAAATTGTGTATGAGCTCAAGAAATTGGTTGATATGCTCACGCGGTTCTTCAGATGGGAGTCAATGAAACTGGATGCTGCTCTGAATCATTGTGATCCATCTGGGCTTGATCTCAAAGGTATTGGCAGCAATGGGTGGATGAACAATGTTGGGCTTGATCTCCTCGACCTTGAGGGGAGAAGTAGTCCCTCATGGTCCTCTCAGTGTCACTTTGGTCTGCTTCCTTGGCCATAATGACGGGCTTTGTTTTGCACGAGTTGTCACTAGGGTCTCCTGATAAAAGAGCTCGCCAACCCTCTCTTTCCTTCTTCAAGTTCAGGAGCATACGGTTGATGTTGTTGTTCAAAGGTAGTAGATCACCCAATTGACTTCGGGTCATGTACTAGAACTTGCCACAACCGAAGCATAAATAACCCGTGAAAAGCAAAGGTGGAATGAGATTAAAATGCAGAAAAAGAAAGACAAAGTAACAAATGTTCACTTTTCCTATTAATCTAGTCGTCCAGACAACGAGGCCAAAAACATGAGTCTCTTTTATCAACACTGTAATTAGTGGCCAAGTGTAACCACAAATTAGGGAGTAGTATAGTAAATCGAAGTAGTAATGTCAACTCGAGGCCTAGATGTACTATTACTCGGTGAACTGTCTATTAGCAACCACTATAGATTTCTGAAGCTAAAGCAACAAAATTAAACAAGTTGATTCGAGTTCAGTTATGAGAAAGCTCACTCAGGTATGTGTCCCCTATACTATAGTTAGGTCAAAGTTGTAATTCCATTTGTTCATTTCAACGATGATTATACGGGGAAAATCCGAAATTAGCTTGAAATCTCGACTAAAGCAAACCAAACCCTCTTAAACAGATCAACCGCAGGGAGATTATCCTCAATCAGATTAAACTGTCAAGGAATGTAGATAGACCTCCTATACTAGAATGAATTTCCAGTACGAGGCAGTGAATCGATTCACTACTTGCAACTGAAGTTGCTCTTTTAACCTAATAAGATGTTCTCTCTCCTATGTTAAAGCAATAATCAAAAGATTGTGATCAAGAATCAATCAATTCTAGAAAATGCTTCAATTGAATATAATTAATCAGTTCAACAAAAGCAAGGGTTCATAAAACATTATCCTAACATCTAGAACTAGGATTCTTCATACCCAAGTGAAGAGAAAGTTTACTTCATAAAGAAAGATGAAAACACGAAGGGTGAAGTAGAGATCATTGTGCTAGTAGTGAAAATATGCTTCAGTCATTGTCCGCCACTCCAACGAGATGAATCCAAACTCTAATGTTCAAATGGATGCTCAAATATGCTCCTAGGATGGACAATTTGACACTTTCTCTCAGGAAGTCCTTTAGCTCGTTTCCAGGTCAAAGAAATTGTTTCCCTTGAAAAAAGCCCAAAAATCCAATTTATACCCGCAACTTGCAGTTCCCTGGTCATGTTCCACGGTCGTGGAATGGGATTTCCTAACCGTGTAACATCAAAATACACTGTTTGACTTGAGTTGCACATGATGACTTTCACGGTCACATCTCTTATTCCACGGTTGTGGAATGACATCCGTCAGACCGTGGAATTTTTTGTTTCTGTTCCACGGTTGTTACTGAAGATCCACGGTTGTGGAACAGCCTTCCAAGACCGTGGAATTCAGTTCCTCATCCTCCAAGTCCCATTTGTTCTCCACATGTCTCGAAACTTGATCCTAAATCTTCTTTCGAGTTCTAGGACCTGAAATATAAAAAAATAGTCACAACCTAGCCTAAAATCGGTTTAAAATGCAAGAACTCGATCTCAAACGATCAAGAAACGAGAGAATAAATATGTGTATTTATGGTGTTATCAAAGAGGTAAAGAGGGCGAGAGGCATCAATAGTGATGGTGGACCAAGAGAGAGGAAGAGTCTACGGGCAGATCTGGGAGAGATGGCGATAGCGGCGAAGGCACTTCCTTCTTTGGCGTGTTTGATGGTCATGGGTGCTCTCATGTACGATCTTTAATTTTTTTCCCCGTTTCATAAACGCAAGGAATTGCAAAAATCTCCTAGAAATAATCGAAGAGAGGCTCTTGACATGGGGAAATTGTGGGAGGAGGTGAGGCTTTTTTTTTTTTTTTGACAAATGGAGATAGATATTTTTATTTTTTTAATTCAAGCTTTGAAAAATAAATTAAAATTTTCATGTCATATGCCACTTCACTATTGACTAGATTTTCTGTTAAATACTAACAATTAATGTCAGTCTACATTAACTGAAAAATAGCTCATAATAGAAATGTAATATTGAATAAACTTGAACACCATTTTTAAATAGTTTCAATGTTGTAGTGTTAATTAGCCTAATAATTTTAGGACACGTTATATAAAAATACTGAATCGCTAAATGTCGCCCTAAGAATTGCTAAACATCGCCCTAACTAAAATATAAAATTACCTACATGCCCTTAAGCAAAAACTCAAAACAAACAAGCCCTTAAGGCAAATTCAAATTCATTCTCCCTCTCCCTCCCCCCAACTCCTCTCACCTCTGCACTCCCTCCCCCTCAACCGCCGGCCCCCTCAACCGCCGGCGACGCCAGCCCGCCGCCGCCGGCCCGCCGCCCCCGTCGCCTCCCGCCGCCAGCCCGCCGCCCCCGTCGCCTCCAGCCGCCAGCCCCCGTCGCCTCCCGTCGCCGCCTGCCTCGCGGAGAAGCTCTCGCCGCCCGTCGCCAGCCGCCCGTCGCGTCGCCCGTCGCCAGCCGCCAGCCGTCCCGTCGCGGAGAAGAAGGTAAGAAAAAAAAAAAAATTGCCCGAACCGCGGTCAACGCGCGGTTGGACCTACGGTCAACCGCGGTCAACGCGCGGTCCGACCAGCGGCTGACCGCGGTCAAAGGGCGGTTGACCGATGGGTAAACCGCGCTTTGACCGCGGTCAGCCGCTGGTCGGACCGCGCGTTGACCGCGGTTGACCGTAGGTCCAACCGCGCGTTGACCGCGGTTCGGCCTTTTTTTTTTTAATTCTGTTTTTTAAATTCTGTGTTTTATTATTCGTTAAATAAATGTTAATAATAATAAAAAAAATTAAAAAAATATACATAATAAAAGAATTTAGTTATATTATTGATAAATACTAATTTAGTTATAATGATAATTAATAATAACGTATTCGATAAATGTTAATTTAGTTATAATATTAATTTAGTTATAATTTAGTTATACAATATAAAAAAATTTAAAATCGTATTCGATAATTGTTAATTGAAGATAACAAATTTAAAGAACATTATGAAAAAATTAAAAATGTGTTTTTATCATTTTAATAATCAAAATTTCTAAGTAATTCGTTTATCTACTTAATTATTAATAATTTGACCTTGATTAAAAAGTAAATAATTATTACATAGAACGTAACATAATGTTAAAACTATTAGTTTTATCATTTTAATTATGAAAATCTTAAATTAATTACTTTATGTACTCCATTATTAATAATTCAAACTTTTTTTTGAAGATGTCTGGACATGGAATGGGTAAACCGGATATGATTAAGGCGAGAAATAAGGAGAGAATGGAAGGTCGTGCTTGTAGACTTACGGCGACTGGTAGGAAGGAAAATGAAGAAAAAAATCCACCTAAGGTTAGAAGGAAGAAGAAGGCGGATGTAGTGCGTCCTGACGGCCACCCTACTGTGGGGCAGTTGTCTCTTAGTCGAGGCACTACCAGTACTCCTACACCAGATACCGCACCGGTATGGCAGGCTAATTGGAGTGATTCCATTGACGAGGATGATGATGATGACGGTGATGCTGAGGTTGGGAATGCCCCAGATGCTGGTGCTGCTGCTGGTGATGCTGCTGTTGATGATGCTGTTGATGGTGCTGGTGATGCTGAGGCTGGGGATGCCCCACCTCAAGCTGATTTAGGCGTGGGGAAGACGGCACGGGTCGGGGTATCTTCTACTGCCTCCTCCCACTTCCGTGGGCCCGATGGACGCTATGCGTCCAGACCTAGTAGCGAGGATGGCGGAGATGGAAATAGGAAGAGGAAGACCACGAGGAAAGATATGTCGTGGTTTCTTACAGCCGAGTCTCCGATGTGTTCAGGTGGACCAGTGATTCCCGATGTGATCCCTAGCTTTGGAGGTCACATTGGCTTGGTACTGTGGAATTCCCCTGAGCAGGACCGTGGAGTGTTGGACGGCTTCCATAGGCCGAGAGCTGTAGAGACTTTGAGGCGATATAAGTGGAGTGCAGAGGGTTCCAAGGAGATGGTTGAAGCCACAGGATTGTCTCACTTGACAGGGTGCATGATGCAGCATTTAGACATGGCTCTAATGTCGGCATTTGTGGAGAGGTGGCAGCCGGACACAAACACCTTCCACATGCCGTTTGGAGAGATTTCGATCCTTCTACACGATGTGCATCACATTCTTCGGATGCCGGTTGACGGACAGCTGATAGGAGATGAGGCGTCGCAGGATACTCTTAAGTCAGACATGGGTGGTCTAGTTCGACTTTCGGTGGATGCTCAGGTTGGTGGTAAGTGGAAGTCTAAGTGGTACGATAATGGTGCTATGCATGCAGAGGGATTGTTGGTGCGTGGGGGAGAGCTGAAGATTAAGGAGATGGAGGTGCAGTGTTACCTGTTTGTGTTACTGGGATCCACGCTTTTTGTGGATAAGAGTCGTGATCGCCTTCGTCCTGCGATCAACTTGTTTCTGAAGGATCATCGACGATTGGCTGATTACGCTTGGGGAGCTGGTGCACTAGCCTATCTCTACAGACAGTTGGGAGTGGCCACACGAGCGGGTAGTAAGGGTCTTTGTGGTTGTTTGACCCTGCTTCAGGCTTGGATATATGAGTACTTTCCTCTTTTCCGTCCGAGCCAGCTGCCACAGTCTCCGGATGCACCTCGTGCTTCCTCGTGGATTTCTCCCCGTTTGCCAGGTGGGGATGAGGCTAGACAGAGGTTAGTACGTTATCGACAGTTGTTGGATGAGCTTTCAGCTGATGATGTGACCTGGACTCCGTACGGACGAGATGGCCACACAGATATACCCCGCTCCTTGTATACTGGCCCCATTCGCTTTTCTGACATTGCTGAGGGATACGATCCTTCACGTTGTCTGCGCCAGTTTGGATACCGACAGATTATCCCCGCTGCTATGACGGTACCACATGACCAGTACCGTCCGGCTTCCGGCAGCAGTTACATAGTCTTTTGGGATCCGTGGGTGAATCAGTTGTGGGATAACGTGGCAGCTCGTCGTCTAGAGTTGGATTTTGCTTCTCGGCTGTGCGAGCAGCCATCGGAGATCGTGGAGGAGTACGTTGACTGGTTTCTGACTAGATCGCACCCACGGATCACCCACCCCACTGATGGGGAGCCTCAGCCTCGACCACTACTAGTTCATCAGGTTAGTTATGACTTTCTTTTGCTTTTCCAAATATAAAGGACATTTGTTATTTATTCTAACATTGTTTTCTATTTACAGTTGAGAGAGCAGATTGTGGATCGTTTAGGTCCCTTGTTGCTAACGAGGGACCGGAGTAAGTGGGAGGAGGACGGTGGTAAGCTCTATGATATGGCAGCTGGAGTTTTCGAGTTGTACGACCAGTTGGTAGGGCAGCCGCCTCAGTAGACGATTGTGTTTTTATTTGTCATCGTTTGTAGTTGAACTGAGACTATTGTGTGTTTTATTTGTCATCGTTTGTAGTTGAACTATGACTATTGTGTGTTTTATTTGTCATCGTTTGTAGTTGAACTATGACTATTGCGTGTTTTATTTGTCATCGTTTGTAGTTTAATTGAGACGGTTGTGTGTTTTTTTACTTTAGTTACATTCAATGCATTGCTAAAATAGTTAATCAACATGGTAGATTACTAAATGTTTCAACAATAGAGAGTTATACAATTCGTAAATAGAGAGTTATACAATAGAGAGTTATACAATTCATCCCCGTGGGTTCAATCTATCATAAAGCGCACGCTCATGTAAGAAGAATTGATCCCACCCATTGACACTAGGGTCATGATAAATAGGCCAAAGGCCATTAATTGGAGGCATGGGCACTTGACCATGTCGAAAGTCAAGTCGCACCCAATGATCCCCCGTAAAATGTAGTGATAAGATCCCACGTGGTCTTGTTACTCCTGGTGGGGCCGTCACAGGTAGCACGGTATAACGACCGCCTTGACTGTATACAACGATGACCCATGAATGCAAGGTGGCGAAGACGAAGAGTTCCGCATTATCCATCCAGTTGAAAGGTCCACAGCCACTTGTTGATGCCCACCTGCAACGTCGAATGCCATGGTCGGACCGCAAATCACCTGCGGTTGAGCCATTGGTGGACCGCAATTGACCTGCGGTTGGACCATGGCTGAACCGCAGGTGATTTGCGGTCCAGCCATGGTCCAACCGCAGGTCAATTGCGGTCCACCAATGGCTTAACCGCAGGTGATTTGCGGTCCGGCCATGGTTCAACCGCAGGTCACCCGCGGTTGGACCATGGTCGGACCGCAAATCACCCGCGGTTCCCATTTTCTGTGTTTTTTTTTTCGGTTCATGTTTTTACCTCGTCGGAGTCGCTACTCATGATCCAGACGTCCTACCGACGATATCGGCTTCAAAATGACGATGAGAGATTTTTCTCTCCTTAGAGAGTGTTTTTTTAGTCCAAGTGATGTTTGTTTGAGGAAGGGAAGGTAAAGAAGCTATAGGGGTTAAAAGTGTAACTTTTATTCTTTTTAGGGCGACCTTTAGCAATTTTAAGGGCGACCTTTAGCAACTCCCTAAAAATATATTTAGGGCAGGTTTAGCGATTCAGAAAAAAAAATATCGTTATGCATTAAAAAAATGTCGTTTTGAATCTCTTGTTTGCCGTATCGCTGAACGGTTTCGTGAGGAAAAAGAAAATTACAAAATGACGGGGAAAACTGAGAAGAAAGAAACTCTGGGGGACCGGAATTTGTGGCGAGGGTTATAGAAATTGTAGGATTCAGGAAAGAGCAGCAGATCCACCGCCTCCATCTCTGCTGATCGCCGTCCCTTTCCCGCTTGCCGTTGCCTCCTGAATCTCCGGGCCCGCCGGCAACCGACGTTGCTTCTCGTTTTTCACGTAGAAGAAAAAAAAAGGTCGGCGGAAAAAAGAAGAGAAAGGAAGCAAGGAAACCTCCACACCCATCCCTGCCACCTGGTTACCGCCTGTCACCACCGGTTGCCATTTGCTCTTGATTCCCTTATGAAGGAAATTGACGGGTGAATCGATAGTTTAAGATTGACGAGGCAGAAACCTCTCTTCTGCAGCGCAACGCTCGTGGTCTTGCTGCATTCCTCAGTTCCACCGTTTCGGAATCGTTGTTGCTTTCTTTGATTGGAAGAGAGAGACAGAGACGGCGAAGAAGCAGTCTTCAAAATTGCACCCGACATTCCCTGTTCTTGATTATCAATCCGAGCCCCAGGTATGGCTTCTTGGCTCTTGCTTCTGCTATTCTTTGATAGGAGCTTGCATGTCTGTATGACTATTGCTTGTTGGATATGATTGTTTAATCTTTCTTGACTTGTGCAATGTGCATAGTACTCTTCAGGATTGTTAACAGAATGTACTTCTCTTTTGTTGGCGGACGAGCTAAAAACTATAACAGATTGCGTGCTGACATAATAAAAAAAAGATTGTGCAATGTGCTTTGTTGATGGATCATGGAAGACCTCATAAGTTTACCGTTTTTCGATTGGTGATTGTTGGACTGCTGAAAGTTATATCAGGGTTGAACAATAGGATGAAGATAATATTGATCTTGGTTTGTTTTAGTGAAAGGTAATCTTGAACTTAGTGATTAGTGTATTTGAATATGGTGTCGAAGCTGTTCTTGACTGAGCTGAATCGAGATGAAATCATACGAGTATAACTTTCTTGCTAGCTCGTAGTTGTTGGTGATTTGTTTCTTTGGGAGGAAAACCGTTCTTGACTAGGACAGAGAGCACCAAAATGTCAACTCGTGTTATAACATATAACTATTGCATAAATCTAAGAACTTGCTTTTGCTTGGTTTCAAAACTGATGGCTAACGAGCTGGTGCGGTTTCAAATTGAAATTGACTGTTGATTTGAATTGTTAGTCTGGTCTGTGACATAACTACATAGGCCAGTTGCATAATACTCCCCACATGATGATAACCAGGCTCCCTGTTTGCACCTCTAGGTAGCTGAGCTTGTTCTCTTATAAAACAAAAATACTTGTGAGTTTGTAGAAAGCTTGAGGCCAGTTCTTTGTTGACTGCTTTCAAAGATCCTAACTCTTCTATGTATTTTGTTTAACCATATTGATTGAAATGAATAAACCTAGGCCCTCAAGGGAAGTTTATTGCTCTGTGCATGCTATCTTGGATGTGAAAGAAAAACAACATTGTTTATGGACCACACTTGTGTATACTGCCAGAGTCTTTGGTTGTTTTAGACTCCGGTTCCCATGTTTGTTTCTACCTTGTGGGGATATCTTATTAACATGTGATCCGTAAGAATAAAAACAATTTGGAATTAGAGAATGGTTTCGTTTTATGAAATTATGTGTTCTTGACTCATGGGTTATTTCATTGTCTCTGTTTTCTTCTTGCACTTTGTCCTCCTTGTAGAGTCTGCAAGGTTGTATGAGATAGAGCTTTCAGTTCATTTACATCAATCTTGATAATAAGGCCATTATTCGGTTTAATATGATTAATTCTAAAGCTCACTGATTGGCCATAATTTTATGTAGGGCTTTCTGTTTTGGTGTCAGAGGTTGGCCTTGCAGAATCGAGGTTGCAGTCTAATAAGTCTGTGTGGATTCCAGGAAAGTCATGCGCGATAATTGGTGGTTTCTCCTAGACATGAAAGGAGACTCTCCATATATCTTACCTGTGGTGCCCCTTCTCTCACATAGTTGCAGCAACCTCTTATTTGCTCAATTTAGCTCGTTTCTGGATAACTCCATGGGCCAGTCTCGGTTGTTAGATGGCCCTGCTTGTATTACCCAAGAAGCTTTTCATCGTGCTTCGAAACTAGCAGGTTCTCTACTTCTTTGGTTTACTGGTACATCCAGTTCCTATTTAAACAGGCAGATGTCGAGAAGCGGACTTGATCTAAACCATAAAAGCTTTCGATTACCGGAGCAAGTTGAGCACAGCACTCCAATGGAACTATATATTGATGGGTTTTGCTCTGGTTCTATGTCAAAAGGAAAACCTTTGTCATCAGAGGTGTATAGAAAGATCTCTGGTGTTTGGACAAGGCTATTGTCTAGAGAAGCTGACAAGATTCAGTCATTACCTGTGCTATCATTAGCTAGCACCTCTATTCCACCATTTCAGAATTCGTGAGTCAATTCGAAGTTTATTATGATATGATGGCTTTCATGCACTGTTGCTTTACTCTCATTTTTCATGATATGGAAAGCTAGATTATGAGCTCCCTTAGCCTCGGCAGTAATTGGTTTTATAATATGGCTTACCTGTCATTGTTAGGTCTCCTGAATTATTAGGTGGCAAACCTGATAACGAAGCCGCTATGCATGACATTGAACCTCAGGGATGTTCAATCTGTTCATGTCCTGACTTAAATTGGAAAAAGCATGCAGTTGAGCCAATAACTGGCATTGAGTTCCCAATAGTACTGGATAGTTCTTCAACCCAGGAGAAAAAGTCCAGTCTAGCTCCAGAGGTAGTATTTGTTGTTTACCGTGCTATGTGCGTGGGTTGGATGCTTCAATGTTTCATCCATGACTATTTCTGTTGATGCACGTTTATTGTCGCTTCAATGATGCTTTGCCTCATCAAACTATCTATTTGGAAAATTTAAGTGAATATCTTGACACTTCTTTTAGTTTCGTAAGGTCTACAGCTTGATCTGGGGTTTTCAATTTATCTTGATAGTTGAGGCTTCTACTTGTATTTACATCTGGTGATTTTTTCCTTGGATTTTCCTGTGCTTTTATATTTACATCTCTTTTCTTATCTGACGTGTTTGTGGAAAATAGATTCATGAGATGTATATGTACTGTTTGTTTCCTTCTAGTACTGTGAATCCATTCTAGCAATGCTGTTTACTTTTCCATGCAAACTAAATTAGTTGCACGGGAAGCGGATTATTTTATATAGTTCTGTTTTTTATATGGTTTTTGTTTGATTTTCTAAACCCGTTTGTGCCTTCTTAATCTCAGTTATTATACAGCCGCTCATTCTGTCTTCTAGTTTGAGAGAACTTTAGTTCCTTTCAATTACTCAACTATGAACTATTTCATCATGCTTTCAGATCCTTGTTGGAACTGGATCAAGAACCATGAAAATAATCAAAATAAAGTCTCTTAAAGTCTACGCATTTGGTTTCTGTAAGTCCTTAATACATTTTTTCGACTATTACCTACACACTTGATCACTTGTTCAATTCTGGGAACCTTAGTGTTGATATTTTATTATTTATCTCACAGATGTCCATCCTAACTCGCTCTGTGAGAAGTTGGGCTGGAAATATGCTTCCAATCAAGTATACGAGCTAGACAAGAGGCATGACTTCTACCAAGACCTTCTCAGGTATCTAGAAACTTAAACGCATGGCTGAGTTTTCCTTCCCTCCATGTTTGGCATCTTTTCTTGGGCTTCATTTTTTGTAAGATAAATATTCATTTGATAATATCATTAGAATGTCAGTGGTACTGATGCAGCTCCTCACTTCTCAATTGCATTACAACATCCCTATCACCTAGGATTCAAACCTTGGGCCAACGTGTTGTTATATATACTCTCAATTTACCTAGCTAGGGTATGAAGCTATTAAGAAGTTCACAAGGAAGTTCTGAAATGCCTTTACTGTTGTTACCTAGTGAGTAATATGCTTTGAAATTCCTTCCTGAGTCACGTGGCCAAGATAAGAATTGCTATAGAAAATTTTCTCCTGGCCTTTGTTTTCTACTGTTATTTCCGTCAGAAAATAAATGAATTTCATAACTACTTTATTCTGGCCTGGTTGGGCACTTGGGTTCTTTTATAAGGCTGCATAACTGAACTGTTTATTCAATGTATACAAATTTAAATTTTTTAAGGGTGATGTAATCAATTTGTAAAACTGTCTCTTAACATTTTTTGAGTTGTACAGGGAGGATATTGGCATGACTGTTCGTCTTGTGATAAACTGCAACGGAATGAAAATCAATACTGTGAGAGAGTACGTGATTTATTATTTTCATTTGTTCCTTCCTGGAGATGTTATGATTCTATCATTTGTCTTGGCTGTATATTAGGATGGGGCCGGATCCTTAACATAAGAGTGTTAGTCGAAATAGACAAATAGAATAAGAATGAACTTCAATTGAAGAGAATAAACTGAGGTTTTATGACAACACATTTGTCGTCTTGCTGGTAATGATTTGAAGCAATCACATCTACAGGTCCTTAATGTCTTATGATTTGTAACCTTTTAGTGATTCTTTCATTAGTCATGAATAAAGATTAAGATTCATGATTTTCAGAGTACTTTTTACGAGTCATGGATGATACATGTTTCTCTTTGTTTTGAGCTTTATGGTAGTTCATGTTTTTGTTAGATTTAAGTCTGTTAGTTAGATCCGGATGAGCTAGAGTAGTAGGCATTTACTCTGATTGATGCTTGATTGTAGCAACTATAACTGAAGCTGCTCGTTTGTTAAAGATTTGGCCTTTGTTTAACATGATTGCAGTGCTTTTGAAAAATCACTTCGAGCTCGACTACTGAAGGTACATCTTCTTAACTTATTCCTTGAGTTATAAAATTTCTCTCTTGCCTCCTACTTTGTTCTCAAGCCGACAGAGAGAGGGACAGATGGAATAGCTTAAAATTTGAGAACATTCTAATTGATTTTTTGTTGCCTTATCAGACAAACCCTAGCACTGATTACAGTTGCCTGAATGCATTTGGCTCACTGTTCACGAAAGATATTCCAATACCGGCTGTAATTTCTCACTTTGCACTCCATGTTAATGCTGTTGAAATTAAAGTGTTCTGCTACTTGAGGGTTTATTGAGACTACTCTCAACTGATTTATTTTGCAGGGAACCACTGTTGACTTTAGGCGCACAGCTGATGGCCATCTAATAACTGAAAGTAAGAAATAATAATTTTGAAGTTGTATCCTCACATATGAGAAAGTTAGCTTCTGTAGGTTCACGCTTGAAATCTAAAGCTTTGCATATCCCTGTTCTGTACTTCCCATCATATCTGACGTTGATTATTGGTTTCTCACTCTCAAATTACTTATTGTGAATAATTTAACCCAAAATCATAGTGGTATCTGTACCGCCATTTATGGTACCTAATTTCAGTTATAAGGTCTTAGTGTGGAGCTCTTTCTTTTTGATGTAGTTGAAGGAAATCATATTGGAGCAATCCAAAGCAAGGAACTATGCAGTAAGTTGTCCCCTCTGATACATGCTAAAAATATACGGTGTCGCTTTGCAGGAACTGAACTTATATTTCACTTGTGCAGGGGCTTTCTTTGACATGTACATAGGGGATGTTCCAGTTTCGGAGCAAGCAAAGGAAGATATTGGCAAAAATGTGGCAAGCATCATCAGGAAATGCTGAAGGCGTCACAATTTGTCATCTCCGTTGTCTCAAATTTTTGAAGTAGACAATTGGCGGGCGAATGGAACTAATAAACATCTTGCTTAGCATAAACTGTGAATCAAGGAGCAGTGAAGAAGAACATGGTGTGGTGATGAGCTGGTGAGCACACCGTTGATGAACTGATCTGTGGGAGTTATTAGAAATTCTATGCTGTTCGTTTCCAGATGGCTATCTTTTGAGTTCAACAAGGGGAAGGACTAAGGAGGTCCATCTTGTGTCAAGGGTGATTGGGTCTATTCATCGTAGGAAGCGGTAGGTAATGTATTCAGTTGATTCGTAAGCATATTTGACACACAAATACATAATACTCTTCACTTGGTTACTGGTGCGACAGAACATCGCACAAATTGTACCACTTTCCAAGGTGTATCGTTAGTTCATATTATTATCTGACGTGAGATTCGAGCTATTTCTGCTGAAAGTATTGTTCCACGTAGCTAGGGGGAAGCAAAAGGAAAGATGCTCTATAGGCTTAACAGTGAGGAAATAAGGCATAAGTCTGCACAATTTACCTTGCGAGTTTTAGAGACAACCACTATAGGCAATCTTTGTTCAAAATGAACACCATTTTGTGCTTAATGCTTATTGTCTAGTTTATGTTAGGTGGGATCATGATCTTTCTTGGCATGGGCACGCCGCAACACACTGACACTCTATAGCACACCAGCCTAGAAGGAGTACATGGAGGATGCCCAACGTTCTTTAATAATTTGGATTATCTATATCTTTTTACAATCATTGATATTCCATAAATATGTGTAGTATACAAGTAAGCAAACTACAAATAATTTGGGCTAAGCCCATTCTTATATCTATGTGTATATACTAGTGTTATCAAGACAGACCCGAGACGGCCGGTCGGACCGGTAAAACCGGCACCTAGACGCTAGTTCGGATTGGGACACCATGAAGATCACAACAGCCGGAAAGGACGGTCGGCGAGCGGCCAAACCGATTAGTCGTTCGACCTGCTCGAATCGTCCAACCAGTTTTGGAAATATGACCTACTTTGAAAAAAAATTAAAAAATGGAAGATGTTGGGAGAAGAGAAGCGGCGGAAGGAGCTTCAAACGATTTCTTCCTTCTGATGTGGCATCTTCCTCGTCGCTGGGAGGCCAACAAGCGATCCTCTCCTTCGCCAGCTGACTAATTGTTGGAGGCTAGCTAACTATTGTTGTAATTTCGGTGAGCATCCTGCTTTGACTTGGAATTTGGATTGATTAGCTGATTGATTTTATGGGAAGATATTGATCGATGGTGAGGGGGGAAGTGATGTTCTTCAAGAGGAAGAGCAGGCGGGTGAAGAAAGCTCTCGGAGAGAGAGAGAGAGAGAAAGAAAGAGATGGGGAGAGGGGGGAGATAGAGATGGGGGAGGCTGGGGAATAGGGTTTTATTAGTTATTATATATGTGTGTAAATTTACCAAGTGGTACATGTATAATTAAATATCATTGTGATCATTAAATTGTTAAATTACTACTTTATTTGTCTTTATTGGCAGACACTTTTCTTCTTCTTTCCTTTCTTTGGCTTGTGAGCCACGTCCTAGTAGATAGTTGAGTGGGCGAGTAGGGTTTTTCCCTCCTGTAAATCCTTTGTATTTTGGCGGTTGTGTTCATCGAATACTGGAATAAGATTGCAGCTAGAGAGTACTATACTCTCCCATGGACTAGTCCTGAATCTCAGGGATACCAAGTATATCGTGTGTCTTGTGTTTCATTCTATCATCATTTGTGCTAGCTCAATTTGTTAACATGGTATCAGAGCTTTTGTCAGCTGATTAGGATCGCCTTTTCGTTCGTCTCAACTCCATGAACTACCCATTATGGGAGTTTAAGTTTCATTCTTTTGTTGAAGGTCGTGGCCTTCTTGGAATCCTTGATGGTATGACAACGAGACCCGCAACGCCTGCAGCTTCAGAGTAGGACATTGCTCGTTGGAATCAGAACAATGCCCGAGTGAAATTGAGGATCTTAGGGTCGGTGGAGCTGACCATTGTGATTAGGCTTCGTCTTCTCCCTGATGCTCAAGCCATGTGGGCACATCTATTGTCTACATATTCTGCAAACAACACTGCTCGAAAATTTGATATTCAGTTCAAGTTAGCTCGTCTTTAGCAAGGCGACCATGATGTCGCGAGTTACTTAACAAGGCGCAAGAGCTGTGGACTGAGCAGTATTTTCTCACTGCAGCTTTTCGCATGATGGAAGCGTCTGTCAAGGTGATGGAGGAATGACAGTAGACTCGTATTATGTCTTTCTTGATTAGCCTTAGTGATGAAGTCTCATCTAGGAGCTTAAAGGATCAAATGGAAACCAAACCCGAGTGCTTTGGTGGGATTGTAGCTCGTGTTCATGACCCTATTTTCAACCCTTATAATTTGAGTTCTGGGCTTTCATGTGGTTGGCATTTCTCCTGTCGAGCTAGTATGTGTTACTAGCTTTCCAGGAAGCCATCAAGCACCTCCAGACTCCAACTAGATGACGAGACACCAACTTCGAGGAGCTGGTTCTCCGTGTTGAGAGGCGCTTTGGTCGAGCTTGGAGTCGCAAATGAAAGAGGGAAAATTCTACTTCAACGTGAAAATGTTGGTTGAGCTCAACGAACTGACTTGGACCATTTTCTAAGAGCCCCAAGTTGGTATCCCACATGCTGAACCGTACAGCTTAAGGCAATTACTTGGCCGAGAAGAAACTTTGTTTCCTTGCTTTTTTTTTGGATTCTGTTGTGTTTGAATTTCCTTGTTTAGTTAGGATAGGATTTCTACTTAGTTCGTAGCGTCCATTTGTCTATTTAAAGGGTTTCAATTAATATGTAATGGTAGAAAAGAAGAAGATCAAACAACTTGTTTTCGTTTTAATATATGTTCATCGTTTGAACGTGTTCTGATTGTGTGTTTGGATCCAATCCAAGCTCGAGATCAAGCTCAAGCATCAACTGGTGAATCACGACCGTTTGTGGGAGTTCTATCCTAAATCATTTAGATTCTTTCCCATGATAAAGTTGTTCGATTGATCCATCATCGAAATCGAATTGTGCTTCGGAAACAAGGAAAACCTAGATCCTTGTTGGTTGCGTTTGATACTCTGACAGTGATCCTGACCAGGATCATATCACTTAGGCCTGAGTTTGAGGTTGTCCGTTCCACTATGATAAATCAAGATGGTCTTATGATGGAGGATGTGTCGGGGAAACTCATATGTGCAGAGACTCATTTCAAAACTCAATCCCAGCTTTCCTTACGTCCTGGTGAAGGTGAAGCGGTCTTCTCTGCTACTGGTCAGTCTCAGCCGTCCTCCGATCACGCGTTCGCACTTGGGGAAGCATAAATTCCAGCGCAATATCTGAGGTTCAATGCAACCATTGTCACGCTTTGGGCCATTTTTAGAAGCACTGCCGAATACCCAACTTCTGTAACTATTGTCAGAAGACAGTGCACATCATCCTTGATTGCCCATCAATTCAGAATCGTCGTTGTCAATCACCAGGGTCGCGCCCCAAAGCTAGCATTCTTTCTCACTCCCACTGCCTTTGCTGCTCAATCCAACCCGAGTGTCCATGTGGCTTCACCCACTCCGACATCCACATATGTCAACATGGAGGCCATCGAAAGCTTGGTCAATCAAGCTATATAGCACTCGTTACCTACTGCCTTGTGATGGCCCTTGCTTCTCTTCAGGTTTCAGGTCATCTCAAACCATGGGTTCTCGATTCTGGTTGCTTTAATCACATGACTAGTGATCATAAGATGCTGCATGATATGAATCTGGTTGAAAATATATCCCTACAAGTTGCTAATGGTCAACGACTGAATGTTGTCAGTCAGTTGTGTGGATAAGTCAAATATTGCCTTGCTAGATACTTACTTTGTTCTGAAGTTGTCTCCAAATCTCGTTTCTCTGGCCAGCTTACTGAGCAGGGATATCGTGTTTTTTCCCTATCTGGTTGTGTTGTGCATGACGAGGGAGGCAGTTCGGGCGCATGAGTAGAAGAGGACAAAATTTTGAACTTGAGAAGCTCTCGGATAAGTATGTAAGGTCAGTATCTTCGTCGGTGTCTAGGGAGTATTTTACTTGACTCTTTTTCCCTTTGTGTTCTGCATTTTCTAGCTTGAATGATCAAAATTTGAATCTTTATCACTCTCATCTTGGTCACCCCATCACGGGTCAGTTAGTTTCTATGTTCAAACTCAAACTTTTCGGTAAGAATAATGTGATTGATAGCTCCTCCAAACTCGCTTGTACTAGTTGTGTTGAGGCTAAATAATTTCATATCTCTATTCCTTCTAGAATGATAGTAATCCAAGATCCCTTTCACATTATCCATATGCGACCCTTCTCCAGTAGTGTCTCGACATTGTTATAAGTACTTTGCTCTCTTTGTTGATCAAACTACTCGATATGTATCAGTGTATTTACTTCGGCTAAAGTCTGACCTCCTTTATGTGGCCACAGAGTTTCTGAGCATGATTAAGACTCAGTTTAATTGATTAGTGAAGATTGTTCAATCTGATGAAGGAGGGGAGTATGGATCATTTGATTTGCTTAACTTGTATAGGTCTCTTGGTATGCTCTTTCAGAAGTCTTGCCCTACTATTACACAGCAAAATGGGATTGCTAAAAGGAAGAATCGCCAAGTCCTTGAAGTCACTCAAGCTCTTCTTCTCAAGTCTGGTGTTCCCCTCGGTTTTGGCCGGAGGCTATTACTACAGTTGTGAGATAGAATTATCAGGTTACTTCTTTGCTCGATAATCATAGTCCTTATCATGTCCTTCATTTTGTCCATCCTCCGTAAAGTCGTCTTAGGTTCTATGGTTGTACTGTTTTTGTTATCCTTCCGCGTCATGAACGCGATAAGTTGTTCTCTAAAATAGTTTGTTGTGCTTTTATCGATTATAGTGACATTCATAAGGCATACTTGTGTTTTGATCCGTCTCTTTATCATATGCGTATCTCTTGTAATGTCACCTTCTTTAAGCACCTTCCTTTCTTCTCCCCCACTCATGAGTGTGAGTCCTTTGTGTCCTCTTGAGTTTTTATTGACTACTGATGAGCTCATCCTACCTGATGACGATTAACCACCCGACTTCTCCCCAGCCATCTCATGCCTCGTCATCATCTACGTCAGACTGCTCCGGCTTAGAGTCCTCTACCTTGCCCTCAGCTAGATTGTCATCTCCATCGTCATCGACATCATCATCTTCTCCTAAACCTGCCCCCGAGACCGTGGTCCCTCGTCGCTCATCCCGCTACACACGTGGCCAGCTTCCGCCACGTATGCGTGATTTTGTCGCCTTTCATGTTGATTCTATTGTGGTTCCTACCAGGTACAAGCAGGTTGTCGGTGATGCCAACTGGAACAAGTACATAGACTTTGAGATTGATGAGCTGCATGCAAACAATATATGGTCGCTTGTGGCTCGTCCTCCACCAGAAATTCTGGTTATTAGTAGTGAGTGGGTCTACTCCCTCAAGCTCCTTTCAGATGGTACTATCGAATTCCATAGGCACCGGTTGTTGCTCAGGTTTTCAGTCAGGAGGTTGGAATTGATTATACAGAGACTTTTGCTCCTTGGTGAAGATGCAGACAGTCTGTACCCTAATTGCAGTTGCATATATGAAGCAATGGCGTTTGTTACAGTTGGATGTCAAGGATTTGGTCTAGTGGTAATACCACTAGTCTAGAACCTGGAGGTTATAGGTTTGAATCCCTTAAGTAGTACCTTAATCACAAAAGAATGAAACCTATATCACCTTTATAAAAAAAATGGAAAAAATTCTATATTTCAACTATTTGAGAATCTATAAGAATTAAGAAGCCTGTGGTTGATTGGTGGAAAGTCCTCTGAGGGAAAGTTCATTCTACCCAAAAACATGGTTTTGACTTGGTTGGTAATTCAAGATAGAATATCAACAAGGGACAAGCTGAAAAGTTTGGGCATGATTAAAGATGATATCTGTGTTTTTATGTAGCAGTGCAGGGAAACCCCACTCTTTTGTGAATGTGTTTTCAGTAGAGATTTTGTTTCTGCCGTGCTGAGTTCATATGTTTTGTTGCCTGGTTCATGGGAAGAAATGTTAGATTTAATAGCAGCAGAGCCAGAAAATGGTGGTAGGGGATTAGTAGAATGCTTTCTTTGGTGTTGGTGTGTCACTTTATGTTGATTTCTGCACTCAGCTTTAGAAGATCCCTAATTGTAGTCAGGTTATTGATATAGTGGACAGGGATTTAGTTTATCCTTTTTCATTTGCACTGAGAAGGATTGTGGGCTGCATTAGTCTTTGTATTTTTTTTTTTTTTACTCTTGTGCCGTTTTGATCAAGAGAGTGCTTAATGGTAACCACTAATTACAGGGGGAAAAAAGCAAAGGGTGCAAAAATTGTTAATCCGCCCCTCTTTGTTTCGATATCAGTTGTGAACCCTTAAATACGATTATGAGGACAAAAATCTAAATTAAGGTCTTATAATTTTTTTTGCATAATAGGATTTTATAATGTTCCACTCTCTTAATATACATAATAATGGTATTCTTATAGTTGATCGTTTTGTTTTAAGTTTCTTTCATAAACCAATATATATTATCCATCGATGCATAACTAGAAAGTGCCAGATTTAGAGACGACTTTTTTTCCACCTCTTTTATTGAGACCAGCCACGACCCTCTCCAAGAAATTCAGAAAGGGCAGGGCCATCCATCCATGCAACCTCGCTTCTTTCTTCCTTCCTTTCCCTCCCTCAGAATTTTTCATAGCGCACTTTCATGCAATTTGGATTTCATCCTTAATCGTTCCCTTTCCTCCTTCATTACGTGATTTATTAGTGAAAAGAGGTGATCATCGTCGTCTTGGTTGTAAAAAAAAAAAAAAATCTTACGCGATGAACTTCCGCTCCTCCGTAATGAGGCCAAATGTGGCGGCAATTATAGCCATAGTAGCGTGTTTGTCGACGAGCAGCTTCGTTTCCGTGAAGGCTCATTTCGATTACAAGGACGCCTTAACCAAGTCCATCATCTTCTTGGAAGCTCAGAGATCAGGAAAGCTTCCTTCAAACAACCGCGTGCCGTGGCGAGGAGACTCCGCCCTAGACGACGGTAAAGTTGTAAATGTACGTAACCATATTTCTAGCTTATTTATGTGTTGTTGATGAGGCAAACTAATCCTGTTCAATCGCGAATTATATACCATTGAATAACAACATAGGATTGTAATCGAATGTTACGTTACAGGTGGACCTAGTGGGCGGTTACTACGACGCCGGGGACAACGTGAAGTACGGGCTGCCGATGGCGTTCACGGTGACGACCCTAGCCATGAACGCGGTGTTCTACGAGAAGGAGCTGGAATCGACGGGGGAAATGCAACACGTGCTCGATGCTATCAAATGGGGGACCGATTTCTTCCTCAAGGCCAGCAACAAGCGCGACTGCCTCTACGTCCAGGTCGGGGACCCGGTCCTGGACCACGAGTGTTGGGCCCGGCCCGAGACCATGAAGACACCCCGGCCCGTACTCAAGATCGACGCGAGTGGGCCCGGTACCGAGATTGCCGCCGAGGCGGCCGCTGCCTTTGCTTCTTCCTCCATGGTTTTCAGAAACTGCAACAAGACCTACTCTCGCCTCCTCCTCAACAAGGCCAAATCCGTGCGTAACAAGGCAACTTTCGACGTATTGTTAATTTTTTTATTCGTTTGTCCATGCTTAGTTGACGTCGTGTTTTTTCTTCTACTTTTTTTCTTTGTATGTTGTGGTTGGAAAAACTAGATGTTCCAATTTGCCAAAGCGCACAAGGCAACTTTCGACGGTGAATGCCCCTTCTATTGCTCTTTCTCAGGCTACAATGTGAGTCCTCTTGCGCGCGAAATAATATAAAAAATTAAAGTTACATGTTTAAATCATTTAATTAAAGGGAAAAAAAGTCTTTTTGTTCAAGGAAGGACATTCCGACATTCTCGTACAAAGTTTATATTTTCACACAATCGTACAAAATTTGACGAGTGGAATACATGATGACAGGATGAGCTGATGTGGGCAGCGACGTGGTTGTACATGGCCACCAAGAACGAAACTTACTTGAAGTACCTGCAGGAAGACGCCATTAGCGGCTGTGTTGCCGAGTTCAGCTGGGATCTCAAATACGCCGGCTCCCAGATTCTATTGGCAAAGGTTCGGTTCATCCCTGTATTACTCTATATATATATGGATATATATGTCAAAAATAAGATATAACCTAAGTAAAAAAAATTATGTTTAGACCTTGAATTAACCGAAGTTTAGGAGTTAGGACATGGTACTATATCATAATCCCATAAGATTAAACTCTAAGTCTTAATTTAATAAATATCATACACAAAGATGGATTATTAGGGGGAAAAAATCAATAGTCATTATTTGTCGGTATACATGCTAAAAAGTTATATGCACCATCTTTTGTTTGGAGTCTATAATTTAGATAATTAAAACTAGGGTTCACTCATCAAGAGTATCATGTCCCAAATTTTGGTTAATCGAGATCTAAATAACATTTTCTTACCAAGAGTATATGTGTTACCCTCAGTGGTGGAGGGAGGTGGAAGGGAGTGGAGTTATAGGACCCCACTTGTATAAATTAACATGGTTATATGTATGTACATACTTGTTTAATTTGGATAGATTTAGAATTCATGACCCCATCCATATGGAATTTAATTGTCCTAATATTATGAAACACGCAAATAAATTAGACGACATTGTTCATATATCATTGAAAATTCCCCAATTTTATATAGTCTTTATACTAGAAATTTCTAATTCTACTAAATATGTGTACAAAAAACTCTTAATTCAACAATTTTTTCCTATCAATATACAATTTTTTTGCCATCAAACGTGTTTTATAAAACGTTTGATGAATGACTACCTGCACGAATATTTTTAAGAAAATTTACTTGATAATTGAATACAATAATATAATATTTTTTCATAAACGGGACCCCACTAAACTCGAACCCTGGCTACGCCACCGGGTACCCTAAACATCATATATATATATATATATATATATATCAGTGGGAGAAGCTGTATTATTGTATTGTATAACATAGTGGGGGCATGCATGCATGCAGCTATTCTACGAAGGGGAGAAGAGCATGGAGCAGTACAAAACCCAAGCAGAAAGCTACGTCTGCTCCAACCTGCCACAGAGCCCGTACCACCAAGTCTACATAACCCCCGGCGGCATGATCCACCTCCGCGACGGCGCCAACTCACAGTACGTGACCGGAACGGCGGCGCTCTTCTCCATCTACAGCGACATCCTGAAGACGAACAACCAGAAAGTGTGCTGCGGGAGCCAGCAGTTCGACTCCGAGGCCCTCATGGGCTTCGCCAGGCAGCAGATGGACTACATCCTGGGCGCCAACCCGGAGAAGCGCTCCTACATGGTGGGCTTCGGCGCCAACCCGCCGGTCCAGGCCCACCACCGCGGCGCGTCCATCCCTTGCACCGCTCCCGACACCGTCAGCTGCCCCATGAGCTTCGTCCAGTACTTCAACAAGGACGCGCCCAACCCGAACGTGCTCACCGGCGCCATCCTCGGCGGGCCCGACAAGAACGACGTGTTCCATGATAAGAGGTGGGAGTCGGTGTTTACCGAGCCGTGTACCTATGTCAACTCCCTCGCCGTCGGGGTGCTCGCCAAGCTCGCTGCTTGCCCAACGAATCAGTGATGATTGTCATTTGTCAAGAGTCCCCTCTTCTCCTTAAGTTCGCGTGGCGAAACGTCGTCGTTTGTTTTATCATTTAATTATTGTTGTTTCTTCTACGTATTCCGACTTGTTTTTTTCTCATTAATACTGACTGGTCAATTGGATTGATTGATTAATTAATTAATTAATTGGATGAATTGATTAGCCACCTCCACCCTTGTTTGTGTTTTTTCCCCCGCAAAGTCAGTTGTTATAAAATCAGTCATACAGAGAAAATAAAAAGAGCGCGGGAGTCGACCAATAGTCGAACTCCCGATGAAAGGGCCTTTTATGTCACATGATGGGCAGCCCTATTGAGTCAGCGGAGAACAAAACAGTAAGAAACTCAAATAAAGAGAAAAGCCAAGCTTTGAGCATCCTGCAAGATAGATCCATCCTGATCATGAGCCAAGTCACCTGTCTGAGAAAGTCTCTCCGATATCGGGAACTCTTCTGCTTGCCCCTACAAAAAAAAAAAAAATAAATAAATAAAACACACAAGCGTCCCCACTGTAGGACAACTAAGCTCCATCAAATAGACTTAAACAAGCCATTAAAGCTTAGTCGGATACACCGAACCCAAAACTATGTCAAACTAATATCTATCTATCTATACATAATATTATGGCAATTCAAAATTAAATTTTTGCCACATAAGCATTTGGAGAGATCTCAAGTTGCCAAGGTGGACAATTTTTTTATAAAAAAAAAATAGTTATTGACCTATTTATGGAGTTGTCCCTCTCTCTTCATTTAATATTTAATTATCTTTTATCCAATAATTATTTTACCTTTTTTTTTCATTATATCTATAAATAATATATGGAGAGAAAGGTTATCAAACCGGTTTAGCAAGTGGAATGGTTTTACCAGTGGTACAACCGGTTTGTGTCGTGCCGGTTAATAAAATATGTAAAAATATAAAAAATCATTAATATCAAATGAATTTAATCATATATAAACCATATTTGAAGAAAATTTACGTGCAACTCATATTGATATTTGAATAAAATATGATATTTCAAATAAAATTACATGTACTCATACTTAAATTCACTAAAACTACGTATTTTACTAGGAAATTCGTAAAACGATCATACCGGTCATACCGATGGTGTCATGTCGATTTCATGACCGATACCGGTTGAATGGTTCGACTGGTGGCATGCCGACCGACGTGACAATCATGATGGAGAGTGACATATATCACATTTTGGTTTTGAATTATATCGATGTACGCAACAGTATACTAATGTTCGTAGAGTGACATATATATCACACTTTTTAAACCAAAAAAATATATGATATTACTATGTAAATTTATGCTCATTTTTACTCAAACTTAATAATAATAATTTACATTTTAATGAATAATTTAAACAAACACACAATAATAATAATATTTTGTCGATAATGTCTGAAAGAAACTTGACAAAGAAATAGTAGTTATTTATTAAAAAAAGATTTTTATCCATTCTGATCAAGTGAAAACATATGAATCACATGTGCAGTATTTATAATGTATCCTAAGTTCACATTACTAATATTTTCTCTAGGTCATGTTGATTGAGCAAGCTCAATTGAGGTCTTACATCATATGCTAAGAAAATTTCTTTTCAGACTTGGAGTTATTTATTGATAAAGATTATACATTGAAGTTTCCAAAATGACTTGAGTATAATAGTTGATGAACTTTGACTGAGACACGAGATCACTTGAAAAATGAAATGTGTGAAATTTAGAGACATCTTTGTTAAGGATGTACGTTAAACATCACATTTCATGCTAAGAAAAATCTAAATTTGAAGATTGAGGTAATAAATAAACATTAATATTTTACTTCACATATATAACAAAAAATATTAAACCGAGCTATTGGGTCAAAAGAAGAATATTTAATAAATATGAGTTTAGTGAGAAAATTGTAACAAGTCTATATAGTTGTGAGTCTGTGATTTCATACTAAATAGGGCAATAACAAAAAAGATTGATATCATATTCAACCAAGGAGCTGAGTTCAAAAGTATTAATTAGTGTTGAAAGTAAAATAAACTCTTTGTATACATATATGTTTAGATATTAATAATATATGTGTCTACAATACATCCAATAATTTAATTACATGTGAAAAGTCACAATGTTTGTATGAAATTTTAAATTTTGCTACAAAATATTTTGTTAAAAAATTATAAGTTAATTATTCAAGGAATACATTTTGAATGCACCTGAAATATTTGTTTGTCGCATACACACTTTACCAATTATTAATATTAGTAATGAAAATTTTGTTCTAGAACAAACAACAAATATAAAGAAATTTTAGTGAATGGACATTCAAATAGTTGAAAAATTATACATTGAAGGAACATGTTAAGATGAGAACCTTCGATAGTGTACATGAATCCTTGGATTCAGATTCTAAACGAACATCTAAACAAAGGCATGGGTTGAGGGTTAGTACAAACTTAAAATATTAGCAAAGTAATAAGTTGATATACAAAGACTTCATGAACATCAACAATAAAAATGAGTGAGGTTTAGAGAATTTAATCATTATAAGGGATACGATGTGTGTCAAATTTCAATTGGGATAAACATAATTTATCCAGTAATCAAGTATCTTTTTCCAATAATTTGAACTCTGATTAATTGGCTGAGAGTTCGTACAAACTCGAGAATCATGAATTGATATATGTTGTATAAGATAATAAATTTGAGTGTCTTGGTAGAAATTTTTTTATATACGATCCTAAATGGGACGTGATAAACCTTTACGACATGATTTATGATCAGAGAATAAATAAAATCACAAACGAGTGTGCTAACTATTAAATAATATTCGATATAGGCATACCACATGTTCACTTATAAAGCGAGAGCAGAAAATGTATACAAGATCCAAAAACTTCAAACTGTAGATAAGTTAACTAATATAAATAACAAAATGAACTTCTCCGACCAACTGGCCGGGTAAAAAACTAGTTTTTTAAGAATAGTTAAAGAAAAGCAATAAAATAAAATGGACAAAATTGACAAATAAAATTAATAAAAGGGAGGGTAAGTATGAAAAGAAAAACAAATAAAAATTACTAATAAATAAATAATGAAGGAAATGAATAGCGGTTAATTAAAAAGATAAAGGAAATAAGAAATGACTAAATTGCAGTAATGTAAAAAAAAATGGAAACTGAGGAGTCTGTTTGAGTTACTTACCTGGAGCAGTTACGCCATTCAAAAAGGTGTGAAATTGTGATTAATTAAAAAATACAGTTACCAATTACTTGCAGCAGATCTCACAAGAACCGAACGTTCAGTTACCCCAGGTAACCGCCGTCTGTCTTCTCTTCCATGCGCCGATGTAACCCTAGACCCCGGCGACTTTGTTCCCAAATCGTCGTCACCTCAAATGCGCCGCCATCTTTCTTTTCATCAAAATCCTGGAGAATGGCTTTGAAATGCGCGCCTTGTTTGTGTTTAGTGTTGTGTGCTAGTTCAAGCCACTAATCATATTTAAAGCTCCCTCTTGAATTCCAATGTATTTTGGTGCGAGAAATGGTTTTCGATTTCTTTAGAAATCGGAACTTCGAGCGATCAATATGTTAATGAGCGAGAGAGGAAAGTAAACTTGAAGGCGTGATAGAATCACTTTGTTCAGGGTGTTTATATTTTTCACTACAATATGTTGGTAATAATCAGAAAGATCAATTTTAGGAGTCTATTTAACCAAAAAATCAGATTAAATTATTAATATCCAAAAATTAATTATTGTTTTAATAATGGAAATTTATTGAATAATATCAGAGAATAACACATATAAGTACAAAGTAGGAGGCAAAGACTCATAAATCATGAATGAGACTCTCTCCAGAAACCCAGAAAATAGCATTTACAGTCAGGGGAAGGTGATCCCACCAATACAACGAAAAGAAAGGATGATTGACCACATGACTGAAAAACCAGACAACAAGAAGGAACGACAATATAAAAGAAAAAAATCAACCACGCAAGTCCAGCTGGAGAGCACATGACCCTGCCTTCTGCCAACAAACACGAACCATGCATAGGACCATGCATAGGACAATGCATGGTTCGTGAAGTAGGGTATTGGACAATGCATAGTCGAAATAGCAGCGAGTGAAAGGGGAATCAATAGACTTCATTCCAATGAATCAGCATCACAACGCAACAACAGCTCCAAACAATCACTCACTAATCAGACTCTTAGAAAGTAGAACAGTGAACGGGCGAAGACCTCCTTCCCAAGAACTAGTATCTACCAATTAATCCTATTGCCTGACCCTCTATTTATAGTGTATGGAAGAAGAGGTTATTGACATTTTCCTCTTGAAACTAGGTCAAAGTTGTGGTGGTACCACTGAGACTCGGATTCCTTGATTTGGGGACGAAAAAAGGATCATGAAGCAACTATGGACTTAGGCCAGCAGAGGTAGGGCCGACGATGATTCTCCTCTCATTTGGCCCACAGGTAACCTCTCCATAGATTTTCAGCGCGACTTATTGAGTATTGGCCTGAGACGATTAGACCCATCATATGGTCTCTGTGACTTTCTTTGCAGGTTTCGCCTGAAACTTCTCCGGTAGACTCCTCTTGGGATCATATGAAGACTTCATGAAGGCTTTTCCTCCATTGGGATTTGTTTAACGGATGATTCATGAATCATCCTTGATCTTCTAGCAATTACCACTTTGATTCTCCAACTTGATCCAATTGTTGATCAAAATCATCCTCGATTGCATTTTACTTTGAAAAGCACAAAATAGTAGGAAAAAGCATAAAAAGATGATAAAACACAACCTAAGTCTATTATAAGTATATTGATCAAATAGTTATGAATTACATATAAAATAAAATAAAATCTACTAAAGATGCATTTCCATAATGGAATATGGATCAAATAAGGGTAGTGATAAATACTATAATTTGAGCCTAGGGGAACATCGGTAATATTCCTTTATTCATCCCCAAGATAAGAAATCCAAGTCCCATTGGTATCAAGAAGCGTTTGTTCGCATTTTAGGAGGAACCCCCCCCCCCCCCCCCCCCCCCCAAAAAAAAACCCTAGTTCTTCCACTATAAATATAGGGTTAGCTTGAGGGATTCAGTAGGCTGTAAAAACTGACAAAAATTACTTTGTCGAACTCAAGCAAGGGGCCACTCGGTTTGGAGAAATTAGCATTCATAGTAGGATACAACTAAGGAGATGCATTCATCATTGATAGTGATATCATCTTTCTCTTCTATGTATTGTAAGTTCAACTTCGTTGTTAAGGATGTTAATTCTATTGATGCTTATAGCATCTTTTTCTATGATATGATGATATGTTTTTATTCATTTTTATCTATGTTATTTGAAGTTTGTTTTATTAGATGCTCATGTCATGTGATGCTAATACCTGTTGGATGCCTATATCATGAGATGTTTATGATATTCGAATGCTTTAATTATACGACGATTTAATTATGCAATGCTTACTTCATCTATTATGTTCGCCTATAATGTTGCTTATAATATATTGTATGTTGCATGGGAACCTAACTTATGTGATATGTTATTGTCTTAGGCGTGTATATAAACTAAGAGTTTAGATTAAATACTTTTATGCGCAAGAAGATTACATAAAATTGGGATAGTCGAGCAGGGAGCATTCTAAATTTATCTTTACCTAGACCTGGGTTCCAATTTGGCGAATTGCAAATATTTTGTGCTTCTTTAATTATTAAAAAATTATTTAATCAAATAGTCAATTTAGTCCTTCAACTTCTACATTATCTTCTACAAGTCTTGTGCTTTTAAGCTAGATCAATCAAGTTTTCCCACTTTTAAATTCTTATGTTTAAAGATTCTATAATTTGATTTGAACTTTCCATATTAGGTCAATCAACTTTTTTAACTCTTAAATTTGTATGTTAACGATTCTTTTGATCATATAATTAATTAAGTTTTTCAAACAATAATTTAAAGGAACTAAATTTTGTGTTGTGCATGGGAAGAAAGTGAGTTCAACTCGCGAACTATTGGAAAATGAAGGACTAATCCTTTTGTAAAGATATATTTTCAAACATTAAATATTAAAACTATGTTACAAACGAAAATGCATGATTGATTTTATTCGTAATTTACTCATTTATTCTCCACATAATATGTAGAGGTGGCAAATGGATCGATCCATGGATTCGTGGATTGGATTGGTGGATTCATGGATTGGTGGATTCATTGATTGGATCAAGTGAATTGGTGGATTATCCATGAACCCAAATGACATCCTCAACCTTGGACCAAATGATGGCCTTAACGGAAGGCTTAGAGATACATAATAAAAGATGCATTATAGATTACCATTATTGAGATTGAAACACATGATCGTCTAAGATTCACGTTCTTATCAATGTGTATCTTAACATTTATTGTATTTTTTGTTATACTTTACTTCATATGCATCTCGAAAACCAAATAAACATAGGGAACCTCAACACATCTATTTCTATTGAGTCATTGTTTGGGCATTAGATTATCATATAAGAGTAATTATTATTAAAAAGTCTTGTGGAATACGATCTTAATAATCTATAGGATTTATAACTTTGATTACATTTTAATTTCATTGATATGACTACTACATGCATAACTATCAAAGTTACGATCTCAACCTGTAATGAGCATACGATGGATACAGTGTTTTCAAAATTTTGTTTACCTTATTTTTATAATTATCTACTTCCATTAATTCACCTGACCAAATCGATTAGAGGGTTGAAGAAAGAACCAAGAACATATAAAACATATACCTTGGTTTTCAAATATACATAAGCATACATCTGTCGTAAAAAAAAAAAAAGTAGCAGCCAAACAGAGGCAACAACTAAGTCACTCTCAACCTCAAGGGTCTCAAGGCCACATATTGAGTTTCATGTTTGAACAGATCCCGAAGAGTCCCCTACATATGGGCTGCAGTTCTAGACACTCGTAGACAATGCTCATGCCAAACAACACTAACCAACCAAAACTCCCTCAATCGTCAATCTAGTCTCGATCTCTCTCTCATTGATTTCATCACCTACTGCTGCCTACATCAACCCACCATCTGCTACAAGTTCCCTCGCGGCAGAGGAACCATCTCAGATCGCCAGCCAGCCTCGCTCCTCTCCTTCTGCTGATCTTTTGTTGCGGAGTCAACCTCCTCTTCTCAGCCCGACTTTGCAATTCTTTGGCGGTGTAAGTTTGGCAGAATTAGGGTTTCAAATTTGGGGATTTTTTCCTAATTCCAGAATTGAGGTGAAATTACAGCTTGATTACGATTCAACTGGTGGTTCTTATCCTCCTCAGCTGGTAGGCTCCACAAAATTAGGCATTCTCAGCCTAATTCAGCCTTTCTTCAGATCGATTAGGCACGTCATCGGAGGGTCGATTGAATTGTCTGATGTCTCAGAGTTATCCAGCTGTTATTACTTTTCTATGTCATTGCTGTTATATTCTGCTTCGCCATTTTGAGTATATCTCACTATCATCGTTGTGCGAGTTCGCCTTTTGGAGGACTTCTTTATTGAGAGTCTATACAACAACCACAACAAATCAGAGACCTGCTTGCCCTGTCCCTAGTCTCTCTATGGCCATCCTTGCCTGGAATTGTCGCGGTCTTGGTTCCCCCTTGACGGTTCCATCTCTCCGTGCGGCTGTTAATCGCTTCTTCCCATTTTTGGTGTTCTTGAGTGAGACAAAGCGTGATGATGATTTCGTTCGCTCCCAGTTCCGAACTCTAGGTTTTCAGAATAATAGGTTGCATAGTGCTTCTGGCTGTGGGGGTGAGCTAGCAGTAGCCTGGACCTCTTTTGTGTCTTGTACAATGTTATTAGATTCGCCGTTTCTTCTCTTTGTCGAGTGTCAGCATCCTGTTGTTGGGGTATTTGCAATTATCTTTGTGCACTTGAGCTGTGATGTTAGAACCCGAGATGTTCAATACAATAAAATTTCAGATTTAGCCTTATCGTGTGCCTTACCCCTTCTAGTTATGTGTGACTTTAACTGCTTATTATCGGTTTCTGAAAAGTCCGGTGGGAGGCAGCCGACTATGGCAGCCATTGACCAACTGAATTCATTCTTAAATGTTGCATCTCTTCATGATTTAGGTTTTGTTGGTTCTGCCTTTACTTGGTCGAATCGTCAGTCGGTATCTGATCATATTTTAGCTCGCCTTGATAGATGTCTTGCCAATACTGAGATTGTTTCGGCTTGGCCGGATATGCAGGTTATCCATCTCTCGGATTTAGGATCTGATCATCGGGTGCTAATGGTTCAATTCACCAGGTCTTCTCTTCGACGACCAGCCTGCTTTCGATATGACATTAGATGGAATTCCAATCCGGAAGTTCCGGAAATTTTACTTACAGCTTGGAGAAAAGTGATTTTTGGGACCACTAAGTATCGCATTCAAACACAGCTCAAGGTCTTGACGCATGCTTTGGTGGGTTGGGCTCGGCAAGGTACCTCTAATTCTACTCGTCGAATTCGTGAACTCTGGTCGACCATTGAGGTGGCTCGGGAAGCAACACCGTTAGATTGGGATATGATCAAATGTTTAGAATCGCAGCTAGCTGATGCTTATGCCCAGGAAGAAGTCTATTGGAAGCAAAAGTCTCATGTTTGGTGGCTCCAGAAGGGGGATGCCAACACTCATTACTTTCATTTGGCAACCTTGCAACGTCGACGGCACAACACCATTCACCGTCTATGTGACGAACAGGGAGTGGTTCACACATCTGAGGATGGCAAGGCAACAGTTTCACTTGATTATTTTCACTGGTTGTTCTCTTCTAATGGGATGGAGCCTCAAGGTTATGTGGATCACTTAAGACTTCCTCAAGTGATCTCGGCAGCTATGAATGAGGCCTTGGTTTTTCCTGTTTCTCGGGAGGAAATTAAGCGGGCTGTGTTTAGCATTGGGGCATCTCAAGCCCCCGGTCCTGATGGCTTTACGGCTGCATTTTTCCAGAACTTTTGGGATGTGGTTGGGACTAATGTGTGTTCTGCTGTGTTGTCTTTTTTTAGAACTGGTCATCTTCTTCATAGCATAAACCATACATGGATCACTCTGATACCTAAGGTTCCTAACGCGGAATCGATGAAGCAGCTGCGTCCCATTAGTTTGTGTCAAGTTATCTACAAGATAATCGCGAAGATATTGGTTGGGCGTTTAAGTTCCATATTGCCGTCTGTGGTCAGTCCTTTTCAGAATGGATTTATTAAGGGTCGCGTCATCTCAGACAACATATTGATTGGGCAAGAGGTTGTGCAGTTCTTAAAAACGAAAGTACAGGGCAGGGACAAGTGGATGGCTTTGAAGCTGGACATGGAAAAGGCGTACGACAGAGTGGAATGGAAGTTTTTATTTGCTGTTTTGGCAGCTTTGGATTTCTGTGATAAGTGGCTTAGCTGGATCAAAGCATGTGTCACTTCGGTTCACTACTCTGTCCTCATGAACGTTGTTGAGTATGGGTATTTCCAGCCCCATCGAGGGATCCGACAAGGGGATCCTCTCTCGCCTCTTCTTTTTGCTCTTTTTACTAAGGCCTTTTCAGCCAAACTCTGTGTAGAGATTGCCTCTTTATCCCTCCATGGACTCCGAGTTCACAGGTTTGCTCCACTAACTTCACATATTTTCTTTGCGGATGACTCTTACTTGTTTCTTCGTGTCTCACTTCCTGAATGTGGTAACCTTTTGCATTTGCTTAATGAATACGGTGATATGAGTGGTCAAAGAGTGAATTTACAAAAATCATCAGTGTGTGTGAGTGCTAATGTTTCAGATCATGAGTTGGTGGACATTAGTTCTTTTCTGGGTGTTGGTATAATGGGGGATGGAGATAAGTACCTTGGTCTACCGGCGCAAGTTCTTAGATCTAAAGTTCAGACCTTTAGATTCATTTAAGAGGCCTTGGCTGCCCGAATAAGGAGCTGAAAGTCAAAAGCCATGTCGTTGGCCGCTAAGGAAGTTGTCCTTAAAGCTGTTGGTTCGGCAATTCCTATCTATGCTATGTCTTCCTTTAGATTGGTATCCGATTCTTGTCACAGGTGTAATAGCCAACTGGCTCGATTCTGGTGGGCAGACCAAGATAAGGTGAAAGGCATTCATTGGGTTTCCTGGACGATGGTATGTCAAAGCAAGTTTGAAGGGGGACTGGGGTTTAGAGATTTTGACCGCTTCAATGTGGCTTTGCTCGCAAAGCAGGCCAAAGCAGGCCTAGCGAATCTTCCTCAACCCCGACAGCTGCCTGGCACGCATGTATAAAGCTCGATATCATCCTAATCATCACTTTCTCGAAGTGCCTACTGGTACACGACCATCATGGGCATGGCAAGACATTCATAAAGGCAGGGATTTGTTGAAGCGTGGCATCCGTTGGAGTATTGGTTCTGGTGTATCTGTTAAGATTCTTGAAGATCTTTGGCTTCCCACTTCTCCACCTTCTGCGCCAAATCTGTTGGTGGTTCGACGAGTTTTGGCGGCCGATGTTGCTCATTTCTTAGATGGTGTCATTCTACAAGAAGTTCAGAGTCTCTCCCTCAAATTCAATAGCTTTTCTTGCTCTTACGCGCCTCGACAATGTAATAGGGTTGCTCATCTTGTGGCACAGAAGGCCCTCTCATCAGTAGTTCGACTAATGGTTGACTACCGGGTTTGGCTATGTTCTGTTTTATGACTCTTTGGTTTGAAATTGTATGGATGACTATATTCAGGATTCTTAGAGTGCCTTTTAGGGGCTGTTTGGTTTGTTTGTCTTGCAGCAGGATCTCTTCGGATTTCAAGTTTTGTTGTCATGCAGGGGCTTGCTTTATTGATTAAGGATGCCTTCCCTCTTTAGACTTTGTTTGTTCCTCCGGGGTTTTTGTGCAGGGATCTCCCCTCTAATTTGTTTGAAACTTAGTTAGCCCTTGGAGACTAGATGTATTTCTTTCTTCTGTTGTTTGTTAATATTGCAGGGATGTTGTTATGCTTTTGGCTTACCAGCAAGATCATTTACATTGGCCTTCTCTTGAATGCAAGATAGTAGGATGAGGGTAACTGGGTGATAGTGCGGTCAGCATCCTCACACAACCTTCTCTAGCCCCTGCTGCTTTTGACTCTTGGGCCTGCTTGGCCTTCCCCGGCTCTTCGGCCTTGCCTTGTTGGACTATTATTTTGTTCATTTTGCAAGGAACTTCTTGATCGGTTCATAGCCAATGCGAAAGGGGACATGTGGCAATCTCAGTAATCTGTCAACCGGTGGCCTGAATCTTTGAAGACTAATATCTTGAGATGGAGAAGATGACTGCTCGAGATCATGATTATTTTGTTTGTGAAATTTTTGGCTCTTTTGTAGTCTATGTGTTTTAGATGCTTATAGGGCTGCCCTTTTGTGGCACTAACGGCCCTCTCATAGGTAGTTCGACAACAGTCGTACTACCTGGTTTACTTTTGTACTTTGTATGACTCGTGACTACTACCTTTATGGATGTCTATGTTAAAAAAAAATAACAAACACTAACCAACCAGCTCCACAAAAAGCCACACGTTTGGTCACAAAAGCTCACTTAGAATCCATGGCAATGACAATTACCAAGTTTCCTGTAGATCCAAAAAATACAAATATAGTAGACAAGCCATGACTATCTTTGGTTGCGATTTGTAATTCACCACATCTGAGGCACTCGTGGTTTTGATCCTAATGATTATGAATCAAGTGACAATCAAGAATATTTGTTCACCAATTCACTCTCGACGACAATCTTTATAAAGGTTGTTCGTGGAATAGGAGTTCAACAACAAAGATATAAACTGATGTTGTTATGAGATAGAGTAATGCGATGATTATGTACTTTTTCTCCTTCAACATAATTTTATTCTATACCAACTAGAAGACCTAAAGAACAAAACGTATCGTGGTTGCTCGAAGCAAACTGTGACCTAAGATTTCCCTATCGCAAGAAAAATCACGGTCGCTAACCCTAGGCCGTGATATCCAAAGAAGTTCATGGCAAGACGAAAGCATTCCAAAGATCAAAGACATTCATCAGAGTTCACGACCGTGAACCCCCCTCGAAGTACACTCGTTAACTAGAGTTACTGTTGCATACTTGCTTCATTAAATTTTACATCTAAATAATTGGCCTATCTTGGAGTCGATAATGGTTTTTATTAAAGATAATAATAAATGAGTACAAATATATTTGTTTCAATCAATAATTTTCAAACTATACCTAAAAAGTCATCGGTACAATATTTTGTATTATACCGTGACTTAATCATAGTTCAACAATTTAATTCCGCTAAAAATCACTTACCAATTTAAACTCCGATACAAGATTTTTTTTTTTCAATCGGACCACAAACACGATTTTAACTTCAACTTAAATTTGATAAAAATGAAATAAATACACCCCATATATATAGTAACAGAGGAAAAGAAAAAGAGGATATAAATTATAAATCATCTGAAAAAATAAATTAGAAAAAAAGAGGAGATAGATAGGACAGGCCAGGGCAGGCAAGCAGCCAGCCAGGGAAAGACTCGAGCGAAAGAAACGTAGAGAGAGATGTCCAACGAACAAACCAAATAGCTGATAGATAGCCAAATCCACTCCCCTTCCTCCACACACGCACACACAGCACAGGCCTCGCAGAGCTCCAGAGAGAGAGAGAGAGAGAGAGAGAGGAAGAAAATTACAGTGACAATCCCGGAGCTCGATATCCAAGACCAAGACACTGTTTGCTATATTACCCTTCTTTGCCTATATTTCAACTGCTGCTGCTTGCTGACTCCCACCTTCTTCCTTTTCCCCTATCTCTCTCCCTTATCCGATCTCCCTCCTTTTTTATCTGCTCTTCCATGGATCCGTTCAACCTTGTTCGTAAAGGTACGGTATTTCTTCACTGCCTAATCTCCCCTTCCTGGCTTCCCAGATCTTTTCTGATTCTAGTCAATTTCTCTTCTTTCCCCCTCTTTCCTTATGGTGTTTTTTCTTCTTCTTCTGTTGAGATCTAATTGCTTGCTTCTCCTTCTGCTTGTTTCTTTCGGTCCCTCTTTTCTTGGGGTTCTTTTTGCTGTTTTCGGCTGTGGATGATGTTGTGAAATCTATTGTTCAAAATCCGGTGCTTTCTAAATTAGGGTTCCCTCTCTCTTGGGCTTCTCTCTTTCTGAAAAAATCAAATGTACACACTTTTGCTTCTTTGGGTTGTGGGGATTCTGTTCCTTTAACTCTTATCTGTTGATAACGAAGCTTTTTAATCCTTTTTGTGTTTTCTAGCTACAAGTACTTCAGCTGCATGCTCATTCTGTGAATTTCAACCGCTGTGTTTCAGAACTGGCTCTTAATTAATCTTATTGTTGGTCTCCTCAATTTTGGCTTGATGGCGAGTTATTCTTCCCTTTTGACTCGCAAAAGCTAAAGCCCCCATGCAAGCGGCAGAAGCTGTGTGTATCAATTTGCTTTGCCTACTTTTCTGGTGGTAAAGCTTACAGAGGCGGAGTTAATTTGAATTGCTCAAGTGTATGTTGGTAATTGGTTCCATTATCCTTGGTTAACATCAAGAAGTGCATGTTGCTGTGTATTCCGGTCCTTTCTTTGCAGACCTCGAATGGGGTAAATTGGTTTGCTGGGATTTGTGTGATGAATTGAGTTATGCTTTGGCTGCTGCAGATATTATTACCACTTGGATTGTTGTTGATGTTGGTCTGTGGTAAACTGGAATGTGGATCTCAATAGAGACAGTAAGTGCTGTTGTATGGTTCTCGTGATTAATGGAAATCCACTTTTGATGTTTTGCAGGTTTTGGATAAGCCTACTGAAACTCTTGCGATTACTCAGTTCTCAGGTGTCCTTTTTCTTTATTGAATATAGTAGAGTTATTGTTCCCATTTTAAACAGAAATGAGCTTATCCAAGAAGGTGTCTCAAAGTAACGACACAAGCATTAACTTCCCAAGCAAGGCTACGGCTTTGAATCCGAATGCCATAGAGTTCGTTCCATTTTCCCTCAGATCACCTGGAAGTACTTCAAACACAGCTGATGCAGCTCCAAGGTTTGCCACTTCTGCGGCAGTTGGGAATGCAGCTCTTAATCGTTCAGAGTCATCTGTATCTAATGCCTCAGATGAAGAAGCTCATCGGTTCTGGCGTCACCAGCTACCTGATGATATCACTCCTGACTTCAAGGTGGTGGGTGAAGATGATTCTCAAGGATATGATGTCCTTTCTTTGGCAGGCTTGTCATTTAACGATGTTACTGAAGCCTCGAGGTTCTCCCCTTCTGTCGGCAGTGGGCACGTATATAATGGACAACAACCGTCTCCTCGTCATCTGAATGGTGGCGTCTATGGCGACAAGATGAAGTTTCCTGCTTCTTCTTATGCTGAAGATCCGACAGCAGGCAGTCTTTTGAATATTTCTGCTAAGCCATGGGACAAACAAGTTATGAACACAGATCAACTTCTTGGCAACGGGAGGGAGATAAATCCTTACAGTGACAATTCTGGACAAGTGTTCATGAATGACATGTTAAGTGAACATGCTATGATGGATGGGACAGAAATGAATCCCTTGGAGTTTCTGGCTTCTCAATTCCCTGGATTTGCTGCTGAAAGCCTCGCGGAAGTTTATTTCGCGAATGGGTGTGACTTAAATCTTACAATCGAGATGCTCACTCAGCTAGAGGTTTACTCTTTTTACTAATTCTGTTCTCTTGGCGTACTTTCTTTCTAGTTGTATCTGTTTGCTTATTCCTGGAGTAATTTTCACTTGTTTTGCTTGCATAAATCATGTAAATCTTCAATTGTTCAATTCTTTCCCAACTATGAATAGGTAATTGGTTAATTGTTTCCTAACTATGAAGAGGGATGTCATGTTAAAGTTAGAACTGCTGCATATGACAATCATAACTGGAAACAGCTACTGAAAGATATTAAGGAGGTTGTATATGTGAATGTTGGGGAAGATGAGGTTTTCCTAGTGTAATCTCTAATGACTGTGAATCTACCAACTTTTTTCTTTCCCAATAAATGTGTCATGCCTGCCTTTTTTCTATGAAGCTCCTATTATTGACACAAACTTAAGTTCCTTCCTATCTGGTTCTTATACACTACAAATTGGGTCTGGACTTGAAAGCATATAAAGCAGTACTTCTTACCAGTTTACGTACGATTTTTATTTTTCCTGGTCAGACAACCTCCTCTTTACCTTCTGGTGATATTCATTCTGGCTTTTTTGTCCGACATTGTCATGATGGCTGTGTAGATCCCGGTGTAAAGATATTGCACACAACTGTAGTAATGCTCAGGTTTAACGACATCTTGGATAAAGAGAAGCAGGGGGTGTTTGCTATAAGTTTGCCAAATTTGCAATGTGTCTTACACCTTGGGAAAGGGATACTGGATGTCTTATGAGAATCGAGGCAATGAGCTTGATGCAAGTACTTTCTGCTGCATTTCGTTAAGAAAACTGACAAGAGATATCAGCTGTTTTGTTTTTGTGTATTTTAGGCATCGGTTCTAGAACTATAACCTTCAACTTGAAATGTTGGACATAATATTACATGTAGGTGTGATAACTTTTGCTTTGGAAATGGACATTTAATGGATGACAGAGGTATGCATGATCTGTGTGTCTAAATTGCAGCTTCAGGTAGATGGTGGTTTTAGCCAGAGTATGAATTCAAAGGCGTTGTCAGCTCCCAATCTCAGTGCAATGGATTTCCCTGCTCTTTCTATGCAAGAAAGCCAGAATGGCTCCTCAAAGTATCCTAGAGATGATATTCAGCAAAGTATAAACTCATCATACCAATCTCCTGAGAAAGAGAACATGCTCATGTTTAAGTCTGGTCCATCCTTTCCATCTAGAGGAGCAACTGATTTTGCTTCAGCTGTTAGGAAAATGGCCCTTCAAGATTCAAATGTGTGGAAATACGAAAGGAATGGTCCTGCTGATTCCTCCACAGTTGGTTCAAGCAGAAGTTCGAATGTTCTGGCTAGTGCATATAGTAGTTCCCAAGGGAGAGCCATGTATACGGATAGGTTACAGAATCGTACTTCTTCTCGAGCCACTCCGACTTGGCTTGAAACTGGAGAAGCAGTTGGTAATATACTTCAGTCATTAATGTTACTTTTATCTACCTTTTGAATTGTGGGGCAAATGCCTTTGTATATGTATATTTGCTTTAACATTGTTGAGATGGCAGCAAATTTGTATTCTGAGATGCGGGAAGAAGCACGTGATCATGCACGTTTGAGGAATGCCTACTTTGAACAGGTAATATCCCTTGGTTGTTTGTAGCTAGCTTCTGTTCTGGCTTACGGCCATATGGCAACAAACTTCTCAAGACATCCCCTTTTTCCTCTGATAATATAACAATAAAATAATTCACTGGACGATATCTGTAGGAATATTGCCAGTCAATTGCAAAACGTTACTGCACTATACTCAGTGTGGGTTTTGAATAATACACAATCTAGAACCGCTTATGATACTTGAAAGATTGACATTGTTATAGATGGAGAGGCTTGAGTAAGTAAAACAGGTCTATAGTAAGTGTATCCCTGTGTGAAAATTTTGGGGAGCTTCGTATTAGGTTATTATGTAGTAATCTTTTTGAAGTTAATAAGTAGACTGCGGAGCCAACTCAAACAAAGTCGTAGGCTGGTAGCCTAACTGGTCATACGTGTTGATTGATGGTTTGGTGCTAGCCCGTGGTTATGGGTTCGAAATTCACGGAGCCAACTCCAATATGGGAGTCTGCTCCTATTTAGCCAAGTGTAGACTGGTTGTATATTGTGCGTGGTAACTAGTTTGGTCCAAAATGATGTAAGAATGCTGTTTGTTTTTCCTAAAAAACAGGCACGCCAAGCATATCTCATAGGAAATAAAGCCTTGGCTAAGGAGTTGAGTGTCAAAGGGCAGCTGCACAATGTGCAGATGAAGACAGCCCATGGGAAAGCACAGGATTCGATATACCGACAGAGGTTGGTCGGGCAAAGCTCTGAACTTTATGTTTATCCTTGCTGTTTTGCTAGCAATGTTTGGTTAAAAACTTGGTTTCATATGTGTCTTTTTGCAGGAACCAAGGTGGCCTGGAGACACAGGGAAACGGCAGAGTTGGACATGAGCGGATGATAGATCTACATGGCCTGCATGTAAGTGAAGCCATTCACGTGCTGAGGCACGAGTTAGGTGTTTTGAGGAGCACTGCCAGATCTGCAGATCAGCGGTTACAGGTTTACATATGCGTTGGAACAGGGCATCACACAAGAGGTGCTCGAACCCCTGCACGACTTCCAATTGCTGTACAGCGGTATCTGCTCGAAGAGGAGGGCCTTGACTACTCCGAACCCCAGCCGGGGCTCCTCAGGGTAGTGATGTACTGATGAGATGAAAACAGACACGACATGTTTGAGATATAGGAGTATTGTTTTTTGACACCACATATGCAAGGTCCATGCTAGTCATAGTCATCATCGATCTTTCGTCATTCTTGTATCTGTACATGGGAAGAGAAACGGAAGTGAATGTAGATGATGAAATCCGGAAAATAAGAAAAAGAGGAAGGGCAGAAAAGGAGGAGCCGACAGGTCCAGAGCAGTTGAAGGTTAGGAAGGACGGTGACAACTGGAGAAAGGATGAAAGTAGAAGTGTATGGTTAACCTTTTGATCACATCAGTACATCTTGTGTAGCCAACCAGGAGCGGATGATTTAGCATCGGCCAGACAAGACCCTTTTCGCAGCCTGTTCTGCATTTTGTTAGTTTTGTACCCTAAAAATCTTTATTGTTTTGTTTATACTGTTTTTTGGTATGTTTTATTTCTCAGATGTAATTGGATAGAATTGAATTTACAGGATAGCAGAATTCACAGACCCCCCCCCCCCCCCCCCCCCCCCCGGATTTCCTAGACTCGACAAGGTTTTGAAATGATTGTCAGTTGCAATATTGTGCAAGTTTGGTTTTACTCATACCCACAAAAAAATTTGGGGTCGGGTTTATACACCCGATTATGTCAGATTAGGATAGATATTCACTTCACGGATGTGGTTATTTTTGTCATCTCTACACGTCAATGTTAAACGCATTTTCAAAGGTTGTCAAATTAGTTTAATTCATTGAACCAATTAATCAAGTGGCTTGAGATTTAATGGTTTGATCCAAGGTTGGTTGTTAAACTAATTTAATTCATTGAACCAATTAATCAAGTGGCTTGAGATTTAATGATTTGATAGAAACGTGTTGGGTAGTCACTAAATCTACAGGAAATTTGCAGAAACGTGTTTTAAGATATTTAAATTGTTTCGAGCCTCTGCAGGTATTTTTGTGGATTTAACAATTTTATAAATTGACGGAAGCCTAGGAGATTCCTGTTGGGCCTGGCCTGATGACATCTTCAAATGACCACGTGAGCCCACTCAAGCGCATAAGCCAAACGATGTCGTCAAAGCCATGAAGAGGGCGTTCTCACCTTCATCCTTCAGCATAATCGAAGAAAACGCAAAAGAAGGAAACTCCCTCGACTATCCAGGTCTCGATGCTCGACAACAAAGGCTCCAAACGGTAACACCATTGATGAAGGAAGAGGCAAACTGAAGGAAGAAGATCTATTTAAGGAGCGGCGCATGGAGAAGATGGGCAACGGTTTCCTCAGGCTTAGTCAGAACAGGTCTGTTCTCTGGAAGCCTTTGGTCTGGGTTCGGTTGTGTAGTGTCTGGATAGCTGAGTTGGAGCTGTTGCTAGGAACTCAGTCTATCTGGGCATGGCAGATTCTTCTTCCTGCTCTCTTACTTATTAGTCTCTGTATCGACTCCAGTATTGGATTCATCCAATCGATTGAGTCCGATTATTTTTCTTTTGGATTTCGAACAATTGAATAAACCCTAGGTGTTCCCCCTTTTCATCTCTGAGTGTTCTTAGTAAATGAATTGAAAGGCATAGCGAGACAACAATTGGTATCAGAGCCTCCTTCTCAAGAGAACTCAAAGTTGCTGAGAAGGAGATCCTCTGTTCACTATGACTTCAACTTCATTCCCTAATAGCTCAAATCCTCCTTGGTTTTCTGGAACAAATTATTCTGTTTGGAAAAAGAGAATGAGACTGTTCCTCCGAGGAATCGATTGCGAGTTGTGGGCAATTGTCCGAAATGGACCAATTGACATGAAAGAAGATGATGAGGAGGAATGGTCAAATGCACAGAAAAAAGTGCTCAATTAGACTCTAGGGCCATGCATATTTTACTTTCTGCCATCTCTGATGATGAAGGGGAAAGAGTTAACAAATGTGAATCTGCAAAAGAAATATGGTCAATCCTAGAAACTACTCATGAAGGCACATCAGAGGTAAAAGAAACTAGAATTGATTTACTAATAAAAGAATATGAAACCTTTGACATGTTGCCTGGAGAATCAATCTCAGATATGGATAAAAGATTCTCCACTTTAATCAATAGACTCAAAGGTCTTGGCAAAGAATTCTCTAGTAAAGAACTGGTTAGAAAAGTACTCAGGTCACTTCCTCTTGAATGGATGGCTAAAAGAACTGCCATAGAGGAAGCCAAGGACCTCAATGTACTATCTCTTGAGAACCTTATTGGATCTCTCCTTAGTCATGAAGAAGTTCTGAAGCAAATGAACTCTCTTCATGACAAGAAGAATAAGTCGATTGCTTTCAATACTGTTTGCTCAGATCAAGATGAAAGATTAGATGATGAATTTGAAAATGAACTAGCATTAACTAGCAAAAAGCTGCAGAGAATGATGAAATTTAAGCATGACCAAAACTTCAGAAAGAACAACTATAATAATAGATCCTACCCTGGATCTACTGGGAACAGAAATAATCATCAAGTTAGACCATCTGGACCTAACTCTGGTGGATCAAATGACAGTAATTCCTTTGGATCCACCAGGTCAGAATCAAGTCCTAAAGATCACAAAAATCCTAGTAATAAAGCTGACTCAACCATCTGTTTTAAATGTGGAAAAACAGGACATATGAGAGCAAATTGTCCTCTCAACAAGAAGAAAGAAAAGGCAATGACTGCCTCCTGGAGCGACTACAGCTCAGAGGAAGAAACAGAAGTGGTTGCCTACATGGGGTTAGAGTCCAACCTGGAAAATGAACCTGAAGAAAGCGAGGTAAGCTCTGAATCCTTATCCGAAAACATGTCTGATTTCCATGATGAAGACTTCTTCCTTCATGCCCTGTCTAATCTTCAAAACGAATGCAATCTACTTAAGAGTAAATACTGCCTGACTGTGGCACAACTTCATGAAAAAGAAAAAGAAAATTTGGCCTTGAAAGAACTGCTAAAATCACAACAGGAAGCAATTAGCTTCCAGAACAATCAAGTGTGCAGTCTATCTTCTGAAAACTTGAAATTAAAAAGGGAAATAAACCACTGTCACAGAGTCTTCAATAGAATCCCACCTCACAGAACTGGTGAACCTAATCAACGCTTTGAATCTCAGTACTCAATGTGTCGTATCAGTCAATGGAAAAGATTCCCTTACTGCTCATATTGTTGCAAATCAGGTCATAGTTATGAGAAGTGCTATTTCAAAAGAAATAGACCCAAACTCGTTTGGGTAGTTAAAAACTCTAACTAAAATTCTTTTATTTCAGAATAAGATGGGAGCTAATATCTGGTATCTAGACTCAGGATGCTCTCATCACCTGACTGGCAATAAGGAACTGTTCACTTATCTTAATCCTAAAAAGGGAGGTAAAGTGTTTTATGGAAATAATAACTGTGCCTCTGTTATAGGCAAAGGCACTATAAGCAGTAATCCATCACTAATAATTGAAGATGTTCTGTTTGTGGAAGGACTGAAACATAACCTTCTTTCAATCAGTCAAATTTGTGGATCAACCTATCGAGTCATATTTGACCCTTTCTGCTGCACAATTGAAAGAATCTCTGATAACTCAGTAATTTTTAAAGGTAAAAAGGTCAACAATGTTTACACTGTTGATCTTGCTACCCTTGACCTGTCTGAAAATGTCTGTTTAAGTACCATATCTGACACTACTGTTAGCTGGCACAGAAAGCTTGGTCACTCTAGTATATCAAGACTAGCTAAACTATCTAAATTAAATTTAGTCAGAGGCTTGCCTGTTATTAAATCAACTGATAGTTTTACCTGTGAAGCCTGCATTCTTGGAAAACAGTGTAAGAAGTCATTTAAGAGCAAACCCAATATTACCTCAAAATCTGTGTTTGAATTGCTGCACATGGATCTATTTGGTCCCACCAATGTGCAAAGCCTTGGTGGAAAATCCTATGTTCTTGTTGTTGTTGATGACTTTTCCAGATTTACCTGGGTGCACTTTCTAGCCTCTAAGGATGAAGCATTTCCCAAATTCAAAGCCTTCATAAAACTTATACTTAATCAATATGAAACTCGTGTGAAATCAATTAGAAGTGACAATGGAGGTGAATTCATTAATGTTGAATTTAGTACCCTGTGTGATGAATTAGGAATTCTCCACACCTTATCTGCTCCTAGAACCCCCCAGCAAAACGGTGTGGTGGAAAGGAAGAATAGATCCTTAGTTGAGACAGCTAGAACCATGTTACTAGAATTTGAGTGTCCTAAATACCTATGGGGAGAAGCTGTTAACACAGCATGCTACATTTTAAATAGGACCACCATTAATAAGACTGTAAACAAAACCCCTTATGAAGTACTAAAGGGCAAACCACCTAAGCTCTCCTACCTGCATCCTTTTGGCACTAAATGTTACATTCTGAATACAAGAGACACCCTTGGAAAATTTGACGCTAAGTCTGATATTGGCATCTTTCTTGGATACTCGTCCAAAGGACAGGCCTATAGGGTATTTAACAAAAGAACCAAAAAGGTTGAGGAGTCTGTGCATGTTCGATTTGACACATCTCCTCACAGTCTCCCCGTGGAGTCTGACATCAACAACTATGATTTTCTTCCACTAACCCCCTGTTCTGAGAAAGATAGTGCAGGGACTGATGAAAGACAAGGTGCAGGGAACTCAGAACCTCCAGCTTCATCGCCTGAATCCAACTCAGAGTCATCAAGTGGATCACTCAGTAAGAATCATGAGGCTCCAGCACATATCAGAAAGAGACACCCCTCTTCTCAAATCATTGGTAATCTCTCTGATCCCATACACACTCGAGGTAAGTATGTACCAGGTCAGTACTCATTCGTCTCTCTCTTTGAACCTAAGAACTTCAAGGAAGCACTTCTAGATGAGGAATGGCTTCTTGCTATGCAAGAAGAGCTATCTCACTTCATTAGACTTAAAGTATGGGAGCTAGTACCTAGACCTCTAGGAGTGTCTGTCATAGGAACTAAATGGATATTTAGAAACAAATCCGATGAACTTGGTTTTATAATTAAAAACAAAGCTCGCCTTGTTGCACAAGGATATAGTCAGGAGGAGGGTATAGATTATGATGAGACATTTGCCCCTGTTGCCCGTCTTGAATCCATTAGACTTCTGTGTGCTTATGCAAGTTACATGAAAATCAAATTATTTCAAATGGATGTTAAAAGTGCCTTTTTAAATGGCGAAATAAAAGAAGATGTTTATGTTGAACAGCCTCCTGGGTTCATTGACAGTCAATACCCTGATCATGTTTTCAAATTATCTAAGGCACTGTATGGGCTCAAACAAGCTCCTCGAGCTTGGTTTGAGAAACTGACTTCATTTCTTGTTTCTCAAGACTTCTGTCAAGGTGGTGTAGATAAGACCCTATTTATTAAGAGGAAAAATAACAACTCTCTAATAGTACAGGTCTATGTAGATGACATAGTCTTTGGGAGCACTGATCCCAGCATGTGTGAAGAATTCAGCTCTGTCATGCAAAATAAGTTTGAAATGAGTTTAATGGGGGAACTCAATTTCTTTTTGGGCCTGCAAATTCATCAATCTGAACTTGGTATTTTCATTCATCAAACCAAGTACCTGCATTCCATGCTCTCTAAATTTGATCTAGTAAATGTTAATCCCTGTAAAACTCCTATTGCTTCAAATTCTCACTTAGACTATGATTTAAGTGGAACTTCAGTATGTGAGAAACAATATAGAGGCATGATAGGATCTTTGTTATATCTAACCTCTAGCAGACCTGATATACAATTCAGTGTCTGTCTTTGCGCTAGATTTCAACATCAACCCAAAGAGAGTCATCTAAAAGCTGTTAAAAGAATATTCAGATACCTGAAAGGATCTAGTGATCTAGGGCTATGGTATCCTAGGTCAAACTCTTCTGCCCTTGTGGGATACTCAGACTCTGATTTTGCTGGAAGTATCACTGACAGAAAAAGCACTAGTGGTACTTGCCAATTTTTTGGTAGGGCTCTAGTTTCTTGGTCAAGTAAAAAGCAAAGCACAGTGGCTCTGTCCACTGCAGAAGCAGAATATGTGGCTGCTGGGTGCTGTTGCACTCAAGTCATGTGGCTAAAATCACAACTAAATGACTATGGTATCACTGCAAACCAAATACCTATTTTTTGTGATAACACAAGCGCCATATGCATGTCTAAAAACCCTGTCTATCATAGTCGCACCAAACACATCGAGGTCAAACATCACTTTATTAGAGATCTCATACAGGCTGGTCACATAGAGTTAAATTTTATTTCAACTGACTTTCAAATTGCTGATATCTTTACCAAAGCACTGTCATCCGAAAGATTTCTCAAATTATGTGATGATCTGGGGCTTCAGTCACTTCGCTCCATTCGAGGAAACTACTGAATCAGGTGCTACTCTTCCTTTATTTAATTCTGCTCTAGTCTATATATAACTACTGGTCAATTATCTTTAATGTCAATAAGTGCTTGTTCATGCACATGCTGTTTAAGTTATCTATGGTTTGTGATTTTCAAAACTCAACAATGATTCGATTAAGAATTGAGAGTGTCTCTTGCTATTCCCTATCACCTATAAATTGCCTCCTTCTGATCGAACCTTCTCACAAGCCATCAAACCCTCTCGACTCCTTCCTTCAACCATGACAGAACTATTTACCTCATCCAACATCCCTGGAGCCATTGTCACATATGTAGGAAGAACCTTTCATGAGCCCGTTGATTTCAACTTACACCGCTTCAAGGAATTTTTTGCATCCCGTCGATTGGCTGATCCCATTACCCTTGATCTCTTTGAGTTCAAATCATATGGAGTTGATATCACTCCTTACATTAGGAACCTAGGGTGGGAATTTCTTATGCATTATCCGCCTTTACCAGCCTGTCCTCTGCCTGTTCGCATGTTCTATGCGAATTTGGATTGTCAAGGGATCACAACTCGCAAACTCTCTACTCTAGTAAATGGCTATCGGATCTCTCTCACTGCTGATGCCTTAGGCACTCTGCTGAACTTTCCTGTCGGTGAATCTCTTCCCTTGGCACATGAAGATGAGTTCCTCTTTTATGATTTTGATCACGTTATTGAATACTCCCGCATTGCTCAGCGTCCTGTTGCTGCTCATGAAACTGTTACTACTGCTGATCTCAACCCTGCTCTGAGAACACTTCATTACTTCATTACACACCTCTTCCTTCCCCGCTCCAGCTGCCACCACATTGTCACCAAAAAGGATCTTTGGATCCTCTCCAATGCACTCACTGGGCGCAAAATTGACTACTGTCAACTGCTGTTCGGGTCGATTGTTCGAAGTGCAGAGGCTCACTTAGGGGGAAGCCTTCCCTTTGGTGGCCTTATCACTCTTCTAATCTCAAATCTTGGCATTTCTCTTGATGGTTACTCCTCATCCGACACCTCAGTATCCATTCCTGCCATTGCTGTCCTTGCCTACATCAAGGTTGACCCTCTCACTTCGAAAGGGGGAGATACTACCCTTGACCCCGCAGCTAAAAGACCTAAACCCTTTTCGAAGACATGCTCAAAAACTCTGAAACTTGGAGAATCGTCTTCTTCTGTTTGCAAGAATTTAATCATTGATTTCGAAGAAGAGGAAGCAGTGCTGGAACCTGAAATCCTTTCGGAGAAAGACATCAAGATGTTTGCTGAAGATCTTGAAAAAGAATTGATGGAGGAAGAAGGAGTAAATGCAACTCAGGGGGAGCAAGCTGAAACTGCAAATGCTCAGGGGGAGCAAGCTGAAGCAACAAAGGAATAGTCCGGGACTTGACTCAAAACTCCGAGTCTGAATAATGAATGAATCTTAAATTCTAGAACTATGTCATAAGTAGTAAAAGATCATAATGATCTAGTGGTTGTGTTTCTTTTGACTGGTAACTTGTTTGAAAGACCCTAACGGTCTGGCTTTTGTGAAAGACCATAATGGTCTAAATTTAAGTCTGAATAATCAACTGTGTTGACTATTGCTTCATTGGAATTCTGTGTCTCTCATTTTTTTTATAAGACAGGATGCTTCGATAATGGCTTGTCATCTGCAGGGATCAAGGCTCGAACGCAGGGGGAGATTGTTGGGCCTGGCCTGATGACATCTTCAAATGACCACGTGAGCCCACTCAAGCGCATAAGCCAAACGATGTCGTCAAAGCCATGAAGAGGGCGTTCTCACCTTCATCCTTCAGCATAATCGAAGAAAACGCAAAAGAAGGAAACTCCCTCGACTATCCAGGTCTCGATGCTCGACAACAAAGGCTCCAAACGGTAACACCATTGATGAAGGAAGAGGCAAACTGAAGGAAGAAGATCTATTTAAGGAGCGGCGCATGGAGAAGATGGGCAACGGTTTCCTCAGGCTTAGTCAGAACAGGTCTGTTCTCTGGAAGCCTTTGGTCTGGGTTCGGTTGTGTAGTGTCTGGATAGCTGAGTTGGAGCTGTTGCTAGGAACTCAGTCTATCTGGGCATGGCAGATTCTTCTTCCTGCTCTCTTACTTATTAGTCTCTGTATCGACTCCAGTATTGGATTCATCCAATCGATTGAGTCCGATTATTTTTCTTTTGGATTTCGAACAATTGAATAAACCCTAGGTGTTCCCCCTTTTCATCTCTGAGTGTTCTTAGTAAATGAATTGAAAGGCATAGCGAGACAACAATTCCTTTGATTTAATTTGGAGATTTTTTAATATTAATTACATGCCCCTCTAGAGGGTTTGATAATTTTCAGGATTTGATAATAGGTATAATATGCCCCTCTACTAAACATGCCCCTCTACTATTTTTTACATCAAACATGCCCCTGTACTTTGGAAAAAATATCAAACATGCCCTTCTGTAAAATTTGCATCCATAAATCGTTAACCACGACCAAACTTTGGTTTAGGCCGCACAAATGTCTAAAATATCCCCAATAATTTCACTTTATAATTTTTTTGGGTTCTTTTGTATAGCGAAATAATTCTAATAATTTCACTTTGACGAGACCCAGAGAAATAAAACAGGGGACAAAACTGACATTTTCCCTCCCATTTGTCGATATCGGGTCGTCTAAATCTCGATTCAACCATGATTGACTATTTTTTCAATGAAATTTCTAACAGAAGGGCATGTTTGATAAATTTTCCAAAGTACAGTAGCATGTTTGATGTAAAAAATAGTATAGGGGCATGTTTGATAAAATGACATAATAGAGGGACATATTATACATATAACCCTTTTCTAGAATATATGTTCTCATGATAGACATGGGAAAATTATTATCTGAATTCTTAAAAAGGTTCAAGTTAGGTGAAAAATTCGCCCAAGGCAGATTAATTAGAAAAAGGGTCGGTTTATGAAGGGATTATTTCTAGAAAAAATTTAAAGGAGGTTAAGAGATCCTTGGATAGAGTTTCGAGGGTGGGACATTGAGGAGAGGGGGTTCTGATAGACAAAAAGAGATTTTAAATCGAGAAAGGTCGTCTAAGAAAATGAACTTCTTATTAATAGGTTTCACGAGATAATTCGGCTAAGGAGGATTTCTTCGAGTAAGGAATCGAGGAGTTATCTTTTCAAGATGAGTGTAAAGTGGATAAAATCTTCGTCGAGGTTTTTTAAAAGAAAAACTTGGGATTTAAAGTAAAGGTTTGGCCAAACCAGTCAAAAGGATTTCTTGAGCTTTATAAAGTCTCGAGTATACTCAACATGAAAAGAAGAATAGTTGAGGGTCTAATAAAGACGCCCATGTTAATCACGCGGCAGCTAGGCCACCACCGGATTGCGTGGCTTTTCAGAGGCGAGGAGTGGTGGATTTTGATGGTGACCGCTCGAAAGATGCGAGTGAAGTGGAGAAATGGCTGACGAAGGTCATGCGCACGTTGAGCGAAATGAGGGCAGATGATGAGGACAGGGTGCTACTGACAGTATCCCTGATTCAGGATTCAACATATGATTGGTAGTGCACCCAGCCAGCTAGCTAGGAGGACCCACCAACTTTCACTTCGCCAGAGCTGGTGCTGGTGTTCCGGGATCACTATGTGCCAAAGGCCTATCGACTAGGCCAAAAGAGGGATTTTTACTTATCAAGTAGAGATGGGGCCATGAGGGCAAGGAGGTTGTTGCAGAGTACACCTCCATGTTCGAGAAGTTGCTGCCCTATGGAGGACCTCAGTTCCAAGAGGTGGCAGCCCAACGCACCCAATACCTAGAGAATCTGAAGGCTGGGCTTAATAAGCAGTTGTGCATGCTGATGTGGAACAACCAGGAGGATATATACCAGACGAATCTTCAGATGGAGAGGGATGATACAACTGTGCATGAAGAAGGGATGCAGTGAGAGGGAAGTAAGAGGAAGGCAAGTAACATGCCAGAGTGGCCCGACCAGTCCAGTCAGATCAGGAGGAGGTCGAGTGCTACCGTAAGCTTTGAGGGTAATCAGAGTCAGACCGGCTCGATTCTATTCAACCTGGCTAGACCTTTAGTAATAGGGGGCCTTGGAACCAATGTGTGAGGGATCACTCAGGGGTGTGTAGGTAGCCCCCTCAGGGTCTGCTACTACTGCAACGAGTCAGGTCATTTTGCCAGAGAATGTCCCTAGAGAGGCGAGCAAGGGAGAGCACGGTCTGAGCAGTATGTGTTAGGTGGAGGAGGAAGGACTCACACGGGATCTCAGTCTGGCGGCCAGCCAAACTGCTCCTTCCAGAGCCATGGAGGACGCACCGGCGGTTCGACGCACTGATCAGGGCGGAGACCAGAGGCCTCCAACAGGGGGACAACCGAGGGTATTTTCCATGGTAGGGATAGAGGGCGAGCGTGGAGACGATGGAGGGGATGAACAAACACATTGATATGATCATCTGGAGCAAATGGGGAGACTGTGATGAGGAAGTATTTGCTTTAAGCGTAGATCGCTAATTGATTGTTTTCTTTGAAAGACGTACTTTTAGTTTTAATACTCGGTAATCAATAACAATCCCACCAAACCTATTTAATTAGTTCTGACCTTCGAGGTTGAAATTTTATCAAGGGGGAGGGAAATGTTCTATCCTAACTTGAGAAGTTTTAGTCAAACACCATAAATTTAAATTCAAGTAGTTATATTTCCAGTTCCTATCATACAGTTCCAATTTCGGGGACGAAATTGTTATAAGGGTGGAAGAAATGTAACACCTCGATATGGATTTAAGTTCTATCATGATGAATAAACGATTAGATTGACGATTATGTACAAAAGTTTGCAACTTTAGATTATTAATAATAATTATTATTATTAATTAAAGAAAAACAATATAGTTGGGGAAAAAAAGGCCGAGCGGCCCTAAACTTCCCCAAACCCCCACATTCCCCAAAATCCCCGTTAATTCCGCAATAATAATAATAATAATAATAATAATAATAATAATAATAATAGTAAGAAGAAGAAGCAGCGTCGGTTCCCTTCCCCCACCGTTGCCTCCCTGTTTCCCGATCTCAACCTCATCCCTCTCATGTTCCTAGGTAAGGATCACAAATCTTTTTATGGTTCCCAAACTAAATTTATCGATAGTCTAATCCAAAACTCGTATTTTTTACTATAGCGTTTGTGGTGACGTTTGACGGTTCGAACATCGATCAACGAGAAGATCAACTTTCCGAGCCATCCGATCTAGTCTTAGATTCGTCTAGAGGTAAAGGAACTCGACCCCTTGAGGTTAGATTGATCTATTTGGTGATTTTTAATGAGGGTGCAATTATGGATTTTTGCGACGGACTTTACAGGCTTTTAGTGACAGAGTTTGGATAGTCACTAAAGCTGTAGGAAATTTTCAAAAACGTATTTTTAAATGTTTAAAATGTTTCAAGCCTCTGCAGGTAGTTTTTCTCCGTTTACTAATTTTATAAATTGACGGAATCCTTGGAGATGCCTTTGATTTAAATTGGGGATTTTTGAAGATGTATTACTACTTTTAGAAATTGTATGAATGTTGATTTTAATTAATTAAGGATTTGATAATTTTCCAGGATATAGGTTCTCATGATAGACATGAGAAAATTATTATCTGATTTCTTAAAAAGGTTCAAGTTAGTTGAAAAATTCGCCCAAGGCGAAATTAATTAGAAAAAGGGTCGGTTTATGAAGGGATTATTTATAAAAAAATTTTAAAGGAGGTTAAGAGATCATTGGAAAGAGTTTTGAGGGTGGGACTTTGAGGAGAGTGGGTAGATGAAAAGGAGTTTTAAATCGAGAAAGGTCGTATAAGAAAAAGAACTTCTTATTAATAGGTTTCCCGAGATAATACGGCTAAGGAGTGATTTTATCGAGTAAGGAATTGATGAGTCATATTTTAAAGGTGAGTGTCAAGGGGGTAAAATCTCTGTCGATGTTTTTTAGTTTATGCATATACTTATAGTAGTTTCGTTAATTTTTTAGTTATACGCGATTATATGTGTGAGGCATCCCACCGCCTACTTAAGGTGGAGGAACGCGTTTTGGTATGTATGAGATTGTATGTTTGTAATGTATGGTTAGTGGCAAGATGAACCCCTGGACGGTTGGGCCACTATTGGACGCGGTAGATGTTCGGATTACTGCTGGACAGCTATACGTAACGCAGCAGTTGATCGAGGATTTGAGTCACTACTGGAAGACGATACGTAACGCAGTACCATTGCCAAGGTAGGGACACCGAACGGCGAGACATAGCGCGGTGGTTCCTAAAGTCGTGTATAGGATTCGTAGATAGAAGTAGAGAACTTATATGAGTTCAGGATAGAAGTAGAGATCTTTTATAAGCTATGAAGAAATGATTATTTAAGGCAGAAAGCGAGAACGGTTTTCGTGCTAGGAAGAAAATTTCTAAGAATGTGTTAGTAAGGTTTTGCTTAGGGCAACGACCTTAAAAAGTAACGATGAGATTGACCCCTTCAGTGTAGAGAGGGGAAGAGGATGTGCGCATCAAGAGGAGGTTACCCGAGGAGAGCAGCCGCGACAAACTTGAAGATGTTAGAAGGATCGGGGTAACGAGATGAGACCTTTTTATCATATCTGTCTCTATTTCATGCCTTTATGAGTATATGGGGAAACTCAAGGATTGTGTTTTGTGTTTTGTTGCTTTGGGATTGAAGTCACCCAAGTGTTTGGGGCATTTCACCTGAGATTATTAAACATTATCATTAGGGGTGATGATCGGTTGGCGGTTTCTCGGCTAAACCGAAAACCGACCCGAACCGAACGTTTATTAACCGAACCAAAAACCGATAGCTTGCTTTCGGTGGCGGTGTCGGTGTGTTGTTTTTGTGATTTCTATTCACCGAAAACCGCAGGTGGAGAAACCGAGATAAACTCGGTGCACCGAGTAACCGTCTCGCCACTCTTTTTTCCCTAATCTCCCTCCGATTCCAAGTCTCAACCCCTCCGTCCGCCATCGAAATCCAACGAACGAAGGCCAAGAAGGAGAAGGGGTAGCTGCAGTGGTGAAGATCGATCGCCGGTCGTCGTCGTCATCCCGTCGCCATCCCGTCCTTCTTCATCCTCCAGATCGAAGGCCAGGCGGCAGTAGCAGCAGGTCGATTTGATCGATCATTTGTCGCCGGCAGTCGTAGCAGGTCGATCCTTGGTCACCGTCATCGTCCCCTGCATCGCCCTGTTCCATCCTCACCGCCGTCCCTGAAGCTGAAATCGTCGTCATCCCGTCAACCCATCCCTTCCGTCGGTCTTCAGCTAACCGCGACACCGACCCGAAATCATCGACGGCGGTTTTCGGCTAACCGATAAGTCGATCGGTGTCGGTGGCGATTGCTGTTTTTGGGTACTCATCGGCTGCGGTTAACCGCGGTTGCGGTTCGGTTAAAACCGAAACCGCACCGCTAACAGCCCTAATTATCATTGTTGTTTTTTGTTTGACTTTTAAACATGGTTTGGGTTGCTCCGGAAAAAACCAATTTTTGGTTCGAGTTATGGATTTGGTTTTTCAAAAGGATCGGGTTGTTTCTTCCTTTATCATTTCGCCACACTGTATTTTACACTTTATCAAGTGTTGTTGATGAACGTTTAGAAATGAGAGGTAGATGTGATAATATTGGTTCACAAACTTGTGATTCCAGGCAAGTGTGAGATATGTTGCTACCTTAACATCTAACGACTAGACACGCCTAGGCAACACCTAAGCATGTTAGACGCTAAACAGGGTCTCAACGCTCGCCTTACGCTTAGCGTTTTTTTTTTAAACACCCAATTCAAGTTACAGTTCCTCCGATAATGCAAGATCACCCTATCAATTTAAAATTGGATTTTTTTCATAGATATATCCAGAAGGCCAGGTTCCCCCTTCTGCTAAATACCCTCCACTGCCTGTTTTAAATCCAAACCCAAGGTACATAAACCAACAACGGAAGAAAAAGAAAAGAAAAAAAACAAAGAGCTGCAAGCTTTAATTGCTCATAACAAGTCTACTTTGAAAAAGAAAACCGAATCCAAACCCATGTGTGTGAGTGTGCCCTTCTCAAGAATATGCTTTGATGCAGTAATTGTCACATGCAATTTTTCCCCTCCTCTCCACCTCACCAGCTTGCTGTTTCTAAGCTTGGAAAGGATACCTGTCAAGGCAATCAAGCCATGGATTCCTTGCAGGTTTCTTCACCCGCCTCATTGCCTTCCACACCACGCTGTTGCACTTGAAACCGGACCCGAACGACAGCTGCCACACCCTGTCCCCTCTCCTCACCTTCTCTTTCGCTTCCAGGTACGCCAGCTCGTACCATATGCTGCTGCTCGACGTGTTCCCAAACCTGTGCAGCGCCATCCTCGACGCCTCCACGTTCTCGTCGCTCAGCTCCAGGTTCCTCTGCAGCTCATCCAGCACCGTCTTGCTCGCAGCGTGGACGCAGAAGTGCTCGAATGCCAGCTTGTAGTCCGGGATGTATGGATGACCTCCTCCATTGCCACTACCACTGCCTTTGTGCTTCTTCCGGTTATTACCAAACAAGTAGCCCCACGCAAGGGTTGCAAAGAAGAGGAGCTGCTCTGAGAATGGCAGCACCAGAGGACCTAGAGTGGTAATGTTGGCTTTCAAGGCTTCTCCTCCTATTTCAACCAGATCTATGCTCACTTTCAGCCCCTTGTGCTTCTCTTCATCCTCTTCTTGGTAAATACACCTTGACAGCAAAACCCAGCAAACAATTTCCACAAATCCCATTAGGAAGCTGTGCTCAACATCAACAACTTAATACCCATGTGACTAAAGCAGAACTTCAGTCTGCTCTGTACTTTTGGACAACCCCCACCCATCATCCAAAGTTCCACAATTCAATTGGAGAAAAAACAGATTATGATTCAATATTTAATGTCACGTGGTTAGAGTAAATGTTAGCATCCAGCTCATGTCACAATTCCCTTTCCCCTTTGGGTGGTGGGTAAGTAAAAATTGGCAGTTATTGCAAGTTTACGCCATCAATTGGTGTTACCAAATGAACATAATTTTTTTTTACCTGAAACTGCGATCATCGGCACCTTTGTGGGTTCGAACGATGTGTTCGAGACGGTACTTGGAACGCGTGTAGTCGCGCCTGCGATTCGACATGAGGATGGCAGAGCAACCCATCCTGAAAAAGCAGTTGGGGATGAGCATCGACCGGTCCTTGCCAGAGTACCAATTGTATCCAACCATTTCCGTGCTAACCACCACGGCGTAGCTATTCGGGTTGGCCTGGAGCATGTCGCGAGCCAGGTCCATGGCTATGATCCCGGCACTGCAGCCCATTCCCCCCAGATTGTAGCTCAGGATGTTGCCCCTCATCTTGTAGTGGTTGATGATCATGGCCGAGAGGGACGGGGTCGGGTTGAAGATGCTGCAGTTCACCACCAGGACGCCAACGTCCTTGGGCCGGATCCTCGTCTTCTCGAACAGCTCGTCGAGCGCGCCAAACATCACCATCGAAGCTTCTGCGCGACCTTCTTTCATCGTCGCGCAGTTCTCCTGAGCCATGATCGATTTGGGAATGTAGGTCTCGTCCCCAATCCCTGAGGAATGCAGAATTCGCTTCTGGAATTCCAAGCTCGCCTCGTCGAACTTGCCCGTCCTGCGAGCCATGTCTATGAACTGATCCTTGGTCACCTGGTGAACGCCCCAAGCAGTCAGATGAGATAATAATAATAATAATAATAACAGAGGAATTAGAACGTTATATAACAGACCGTTTCGACTTTGGTACCAAATGAATTGAGAATTCGTTTCATTTTAACATGAATTACCGTGTACAATTCATTCTCAAATGAATTCATCTGTTTGGTATGTAATATAGAAATCTTTAGAAATAAGAATGGATTGAATTTCCAAACCATGCTCGGGCAGAAACAATATTAATTGAAAATCTATCTTCTAAAATACGCCTTTGATCCCATACGTAGAATATCAAAAGTGTTATTGTGTGTTTCTATTCTATTCATTAGTGATAAACCCTACACTATAGATGTGACTTCTCAACAAACTGATACAATCAAAGCAGAAATATCGAATAATTTGCTGCTACCAGCGTTGCAATCAAATTCTTGTCAGACATTACCTTGAGATCATCGTGAGGCTTGTAGCAGGCAAAATCGACGAGATAAATGGACCTGGGGCGAGACATGAAGTAGACAGAGAGCGTGAAGACCAAAACGCCAAAGAAAGCAAGCACAGTCGCGAGGTCATAGCGAGCATCCTCCCACAGCTTCCTCCAGAGCTCTTCCCTGCTGAGGCTTCCAACCTCAGCACTGAACACAAGCACCAGAACAGGAATGGTGGCCAAGTAGATGGCGTGATTGATGAGGTAATGGTAACCCAGCCTCACATACTTGAGGTTCACTGACTGGAGAAAATCAGGCAGCCTCCTCCTAACCCTAACAGAGAACGTCAGGGAGCCTGCGTTGGGACCTGAAGACTCGATCCCACGGTTGACGATCTCTGTGGACAGCAGATCCCTCTCTCTAGCCATGATGATTCTGGGAGCTTCTCCAATGTTACTGTTTACTTACTTACTGGTTTGTGCAGCTTCAAAGGATGTGGTTAGAGGACAGAGGATTATATGCAAGTAAGGAGAGAGGAAGGTGGTTGGCAAGAAGTAAATGCGAGCACCAAACTTTGGCTTTTGGTGGTGGTGTAGTTGGAAACCCATCAAGCTGCTTTAAATTCTTCATTGAATATGAGAAACTGGGTCAGAATTCAAACTTTCAAAACGGTTCAGTCTCTCTATTTTGTTTCAAGTCTTCCTTCTTCTTCTTCTATGGCAAAAAAGGACAACAATATAATGGATACAGGAAGTAGTTGAGGGGTTTTACGTATGTAAACAGACTGTGCTACTAGATTGGCTTTTTCCTCCACAATCCCCAGCTGGAAAAATGGAATTAATACTTCCAGCTTTATGCTTTAGCTATATCAGTATCATCACCTTGTCTCACAAGAAATATCAAAACTGGAGATATGAATTGAGAACAAAGGGCTAGCAACCATATAGGCAGGAATGGCAATGTGCAGGTCCGGGGCGGGTTTCTTGGTACCCAGTGTTAACGGCGTCGAGCGCGAGATGCCAGGCTACTGGTGCTTTCCTAATCGCCTCTTCCACCTGAAACCCTAACTCTCCTTTTGGTCGAAGATCAGTGAAGAACAAAGGGAATCGAAAACAAAGACTGACTCACAATTAAAACAGAAATGAAAGCTATGGACTCAAGAACGATGTTTTAATTAACTATTGGGCTTGACCTGCAGAGCCCACGAGAACACAATTTTAAGCCCGGATATTTTACACGCAGAGGCCTAGTTGTATCTTTAGTTAATCCGCTGCGTTGGGCTTGACCTTCTTGTCTCTACTCTCTGTTTCAGCCAACTCCCAATCCTCTGCGTTTCAACCTTCTCTTCTCAACTTCCCAGATCAGTTTCAGAGACTAACTTCCCCTGTTCTGGTCGAGCTCTGAAACCTTGCAAAAACAGAGAAAACACTTATGCTTAAAAGACAAGAGAAGGCACAGGCAATTTTTACGTGGTATCCAGAGCTGGGAAAAATAATCCCAACTCTGACTAATCCACGGCCGGAAAGTCACAATCCTGTGATTTCCGACGTTCCACTAAGGTCACTGATCTTGATATGTTTTACACGATTACACCAAAGAGCTCAGTCGATCCAATCCTGAAGATCAACCAGTTCTCTCGTATCTGAAATCACTCAGCTATCCAGCTACAGTGTTTTAACCCAAACACTCCCCCAATTCAAAGTCTCTCCAGAAATTGAATTAGTGCCCCTTTTCGTATCAACCTCGCCAGCAACTCTCTTTTGCTCTACTCGTAGGATTGATCTCCCGAAAAGTGATTCTCTTGATTCAGAGACGTTCTTCTTATACGCATCAGGGACTAGCCGTTGCAGCTTCAAGAATGGCAGGATTGTTCTTTGAATTCTTTCCTGTAAATGCTCTCCCAATGAATTGTTCTGCTCCCAGAATATCTTCTTTCCTCGAACTGTGATTCATTTTAAAGCTAACCCATTTCATCCTTGATTTCTTTCCTTGTTCTTCTGATTCATGACTGACTTTCCTCCAACATTCTCCCCCTAAGTCAGTCAATGATCCCCAACAGCTGCCTATGCCACTTCTGCACACATTCAACACACAGTTACGTGCAGACTGTTCTAAATCGAAGGATCAATAAAATTTTATGAGATTTGAACACAGGGAACTTAATTCAGATTTCTTAATTTAACTCAAGAACTCAAGACATTCGAGACAAAGTCTCCAGACAACCACAAGGACTCAAGCTCATACTGAGCTTTATTGACTCTGACACTTGACACTTACTTCTACCAAATTCACCTAAGATCACTATTCCCTAAATAAGCATCACAGATGCTCCCCTAAGATTTTTATTCCCTCAAAGTGCTAACAAGTAAGCTCCCCCTACGATCAGTACTCCCTCAAAACTCAACCTTTGGTGATTCTAACAAGTAAGCTCCCCCTACGATCAGTACTCCCTTAAAACTCAAACTTTGGTGATGGAACATAGTCAGAAATTGCATCTTCTTCCTCCATCATCATCGTCCTGCTGCTGCTTGCCTCTTCTTGCCTGAACATGGCCTGAACAGCCTCCAGCGGATCCTCCATAGGTCGCTTCCCATTGTCTCTGACATGTATCTCTGGTTCCCTTACTGCTTCATCCCCATCAAGGTCAGCAAGACTGAGACCGTCCTCATGGACAGCTGAGTCTCCCCCTGGAGCATTGACTATAGGGCATCTACGACCAACCGAAGCATCTACCTTGCGCAGAATGAACTGAGCACGAAGAGAACTAAGCATGTCCACACGAGCTACTTTGAACCTTAGGTCAATTCCTAATGCCAACAGAATCTGAGTGATCTGTGGAGCAAATGGAAGCTCGGCTTCAAAGTTGTCAGCATGATAGTTCAACATATGGTCGAGCATCAAATGGGGATAGCTTATAACTCGATTCTCCTTGGCGCTGGCTAGAATCCATAAATCCGATGGATAAATGGTATTGAGGCCAAACGAACGAGGAAGGAACAGCCTAGTGATGTAAAAATGCAGAACCTTGAGGTCATCAGGAAGTCTCCCAGCATGAAATTCAGAAGGATAGTACCGACCAGTATCCCTAGTGTACAGCCGCAAGGCGTCTCCTTCATTGAACTCAACAGAATGAAAATCAAGTTCATTCATGACCTCAGCACCACAGACAGGAATCCCAAGAAGCAAGGACATCAACTCCACATTGAGTGTGATAAGATAATTGTACACTATAGTAGTGAAACATGGTGGAGAGATATGAAGACACGGCTTCATATTAGCATAGAACATACAAACAGCCTCAGGTCGAAACCCGAAGTTTCGATTAGGTAGGATGTCACCCCATCCTATGGTATTGATCAGGCGAGGGATATCCATCCCGTACCTGTTGAATTTTGACGGATCAAGAGTAATCGAAGGATGGAGAGGTCGATCTTGGAACTGGTGAAGATATCGGGCATAACCAGCAGCATCCTCAAAGCCTTTGCCATTGAAGATGGCTGCTTGAGCTAACTTCAAAGAAGTCACATGCTGATTTGGAGAGGCCATTGATCTTCTAAGATTTAGGAATATGAACAGGCTATGATGGAGATGGTGGATAACCTCCGACCCTAGGCCTTAAATATAGAGGAAGGATGGGAATTACTACACACAAGGAAATCCTAAAAAGGTAACCAGAGTCTTGGTCCTGAAGTTCAGAGATTTTTTAAATCAGGAAGATTGATTATAGAAAGAAAGAAACACCTAATTGAAGTAAGAGGTTTGGAATAGGAAGGGAATCAAGATTGAGCAGACAATTCCTCTAAGTCTTTCAAATTGAATAACCCTAATTCTCGACGGATCCGAATGAAGGAATCTGAGCCCAGAGGCTTAGTGAATATGTCAGCCCATTGGAAGTTTGAAGGGACAAATTCTAAGTGAATTGTATTGTCCTGCACAAGATCCCTAATAAAATGAAACCTAATCTCGATATGTTTTGTTTTAGAATGTTGTACAGGATTCTTAGACATGTTGATTGCGCTTGTATTGTCACATAGTACTGGTAGAGAACCAACCTCAAGACCATAGTCAAGAAGTTGAAATTTCATCCACAGTAACTGAGTGCAGCAGCACCCTGCTGCAATGTATTCTGCCTCCGCAGTCGACAAAGCAACAGAATTCTGCTTTTTACTAAACCATGCCACAAGAGAAGTTCCCATAAAGTGGCAGGTTCCAGAAGTACTTTTGCGATCCACTATGCAACCAGCATAATCGGAATCCGAGTATCCTACCAATTCTAAACTTGATTCACAAGAGTACCACAAACCAAAATCAATTGTCCCAGCCAGATATCTGAAAATTCTTTTAACGGCAGACAAATGACTCTCTTTTGGTGCACTTTGAAACCGTGCACACACACACACACTGAATAAGATGTCAGGCCGACTCGCAGTCACATACAAGAGAGATCCAATTAGTCCTCTATACATTTTCTCATTTACTGCCTTGCCAGATTCATCTTTGCCAATCTTAAGAGAGGATGCCATAGGGGTGATGGCAGTTTTCAGGTTACCTAGGTCAAATCGATTAATCATGTTCTGAATGTATTTTGATTGACTAATAAAAATTCCTTTAGATGTTTGTTTAATCTGCAACCCCAGAAAGTAGTTAAGTTCCCCCATTAGGCTCATTTCAAAGTTAGTCTTCATGAGATCTTCAAATTCTAAGCACATTTTTTGACTGGTTCCTCCAAAGATTATGTCATCGACGTATACTTGTACCAGCAATAACTGCCCTGATTTTTGTTTAGTAAAAAGTGTTTTATCAACTGATCCTCTTATAAAACCATTTTCCAAAAGAATTGAGCTTAGTTTGTCATACCAAGCTCTAGGAGCTTGTTTTAAACCATAGAGAGCTTTCTTAAGTTTGTACACATGATTAGGGTATTTTGGATCTTCAAAACCAGGAGGTTGTGCAACATACACTTCCTCTTTTAAATCTCCATTTAAGAACGCACTCTTAACGTCCATTTGATAGAGTTTAATCCTAGAAGCACTAGCAAAGGCACATAACATTCTGACTGCCTCAAGACGAGCTACAGGAGCAAAGGTTTCGTCGAAATCAATACCCTCCTCCTGATTGTAACCTTGAGCTACAAGTCTCGCCCTATTCCTAGTAATTACTCCGATTTCATTAGTTTTATTTTTATAAATCCATTTTGTTCCTATAATAATTCTGTTTTCTGGTTTTGGAACAAGTTCCCATACGTTTGCCCTTTCAAATTGGTGCATTTCTTCAAACATTGCAGCAGTCCAAAACTCATCAGATAATGCCTCTTTGACAGACTTAGGTTCAACCATAGAGACAAATGCAGTATGAGATGGAGAGGTTTTGGATCTAGTGAGCATACCTTTGTCTAAAGACCCAATTATTTGGGTAGGAGGATGACGTTTGGTGATGTAAGCAGGAGGGTGTCCTTCAGCCGAAGTAGTGCTTGCTTCTGCTTCATCACTGGTCATAGGAGAGTTATTTTCTTTATTTGTTTCCGTCTGATTTTGATCAGCCAAGTTATTCTCCTGAGCTTGAGATTCAGGCTGACTGTCGTTTAAAATCAATGAAGTCCTTCCAAGCCCGAAGTCATCATCATCCATGACATCTGGATTCTCAAAGATAGCTTCATCAAATACCACATTAATGGACTCCTCAACTTTGAGGGTCCGTTTATTAAATATCCTATAGGCTTTGCTAGATGTTGAGTATCCTAAGAACACAGCTTCGTCAGATTTAGGGTCAAACTTACCAAGATTGTCTTTAGTGTTTAAGGCAAAACACTTACATCCAAAGGTGCGAAAATATCCTAGATTGGGTTTTCTACCTTTCCAGATTTCATATGGGGTTTTGTTTAAACCTGCTCTGATTAGGACTCTATTGACCACATAACATGCTGTGTTAATTGCTTCTGCCCAGAAGTATTTTGGAATACCATAATCATGAAGCATAGTGCGAGCAATATCTATCAAAGTCCTATTTTTTCTTTCCACAACCCCGTTTTGTTGAGGAGTTTGAGGGGCAGAGAAGTTGTGAAAGATTCCTAATTCACTACAGAAGCTTTCAAACAAGTCAGAGGAGAATTCCCCTCCATGATCACTTCTTATACTGGAGACCTTAGATGTTGTTTCATTTTCAATTCGTTTGAGCAAGGTCTTGAAAAGTGATAAAGCTTCATCCTTTTTAGACAGGAACAGAACCCAAGTAAATCTTGAAAAGTCATCCACAATCACAAAGGCATATGATTTACCTCCATAACTAATTACATTTGTGGGTCCAAAAAGATCAAGGTGAAGCAGCTCTAGAGGTCTTGAAGTGGAGATAACTGTTTTGGTTTTAAAACTAGTTCTAGTTTGTTTTCCTTTAATGCAAGCATCACAGAAGAACTCAGGTTTTTCATTTAACTTAGGCAGACCCTTAACCAAACCCAAACGAGCTAGTTTAGATATAGTGCTAACATTTACATGTCCTAATCGTCTATGCCAGTCTTCTTGAGGATTTCTGTTAAGAGTGACCAAACAGGTTTCATTAAAACTTTCTTTATCATCAAGATCAATTGTGTATATTTTACCATTTCTTTTCCCAGTGAACAAGATTTGTTTTGACTTAATATTCTCGACATAGCAGCAGTTAGGTTCAAAGATCACTCTGTTTTCCTTCCCACACATCTGACTTATTGACATTAAGTTGTGTTTAAGACCCCTGACCAGCATTACATTTTTTATAGAAGGACAAGTTCCCACTTGACCTTTCCCTATGATTTCAGCAGTGTTATTATCACCAAAAAATACTTTTCCAAAGCTGCCTAGTTCTAGATTTGAAAACAAAAATTTGTTACCTGTCATGTGGTGTGAGCACCCACTATCCATAATCCACTTAGAGGTCTCCATGCTCACTTGAAGACAACTCTGCACACACATACAGATCAAGTTGTTTTTCTCACCCAGACTTGCTTGGGTGGTTTTGAAGGATATTTATACCAATCAGGAACATTTGAAGTATGATCAACCAGATTGGTCTTATTTTTTAAAATTTCAGATCTTAACCTTCTTTTACAATCTCTTATCCCATGACCAAGTCTGTGACAATAATAACATTCAATGGACTTGAGATGTTTATTCCTGTCATTCATCTTCTGTTGTCTTTGATACCTTTGAATTTGATTTTCAAGTCTCTTACATTTCAAATGGCAGTTTTCACTTTCTTTTATTTTACTCATCAAGCTGTTTGTTGCACTCTTTTCTCTCAGTTCACTTTCAGCTAGCAGCTTTTCAAGTTCTGCTATTTTAAGTATATTATTCTCGTTCTCTTTCTTTAAAATAGAATACTTGGTTTTCACGTTTCCAAATTCTACTTGGATTTCTTTAATTGTTTCCACTAGCATGTCATCATCACTTTCATACTCAAATTGAGGTTCAGAAATACTTACCTGTGTATGACAGCACTGTGAATCCTCATCTTCTTCTGACTTGTCTTCTGCAATTGCCATGAATGACCTGTGTACTGTTACTTCCTCTTCTTCTTCTCCTTCATCTTCGCTCCCACTCCAGGTAGCAGCATATGCCCTTTCTTTCTTCAGTTGAGGACAGTCTGCTTTAATGTGTCCTGATCTCCCACACTTAAAGCATCCAGTTGAATTAACTCCTTTGTAACTCTGCATCCCTTCAGTTCTGCCTCGACTTGAGGTTCTTGCTTGACCTAATTTCGAGCCTCCATCATTTCTTTCCACCTCTCTGAATTTAGGTCCTCCAGACTTCTTCTCTTTTCTTATTCTGATAAGTCTACTGATTTGTTTACTTAAAAGAGCAAGTTCTTCATCTTCCATGTCATCAAGTTCATCAGACTCATCCATCTGACTGGTAACTTTGAATGCAATCCCTCGCTTTCCCTTGTCTGCAGTGTCCTTCTCTTGGCCAGACTTGTTTAGCTTCTCTTCGTGAGTGGCTAATGACCCTATAAGCTCATCTACCGCAAGATTCTCCAAATCCTTGGCTTCCTCGATTGCTGTTACCTTTGGTATCCATTTCTCAGGTAAACTCCACAAAATCTTTCTGATCAGATCACCACTCTCATAGGTTTTTCCCAGATTCTCTAGACTATTCACGATATTGGTAAACCTCTCATACATTTGTCTAATCGACTCACCTTCCTCCATCTTGAACAGTTCGAATTGATGCTTTAAAGAATTTATCCGTGAAGTTTTGACTTGTGACGTACCTTCATATGTCACCTGAAGCTTATCCCATATTTCCTTGGCGGTCTTACACCCAGCTACTTTGTGATATTCTTCCGGTCCTAAGGCACAATACATTAGATTTGTGGCCTTGCAATTCTGTTGAAACTTCTCATAATCTTCTTCAGTCCATTTCTCTTGATCAGCTTTGAGTTCATGCGGCCCTTTGATTACCCTTGCCCACAGCTTTGGATCAGTTGATCCAACGAACAGCTCCATCCGATTCTTCCAGTACCCGTAGTTCACTCCTTCGAACCTTGGTGGCCGATTTTGAGAGAAACCATCTGCGAGATACAGCGGTGCATTGCTAGCTGACCCAGACGCCATCCTTGGATCCTCCAGAGGTTGTTAAACCCTTTCCAATTGGTAACGGGGCTCTGATACCACTTGTTAACGGCGTCGAGCGCGAGATGCCAGGCTACTGGTGCTTTCCTAATCGCCTCTTCCACCTGAAACCCTAACTCTCCTTTTGGTCGAAGATCAGTGAAGAACAAAGGGAATCGAAAACAAAGACTGACTCACAATTAAAACAGAAATGAAAGCTATGGACTCAAGAATGATGTTTTAATTAACTATTGGGCTTGACCTGCAGAGCCCACGAGAACACAATTTTAAGCCCGGATATTTTACACGCAGAGGCCTAGTTGTATCTTTAGTTAATCCGCTGCGTTGGGCTTGACCTTCTTGTCTCTACTCTCTGTTTCAGCCAACTCCCAATCCTCTGCGTTTCAACCTTCTCTTCTCAACTTCCCTGATCAGTTTCAGAGACTAACTTCCCCTGTTCTGGTCGAGCTCTGAAACCTTGCAAAAACAGAGAAAACACTTATGCTTAAAAGACAAGAGAAGGCACAGGCAATTTTTACGTGGTATCCAGAGCTGGGAAAAATAATCCCAACTCTGACTAATCCACGGCCGGAAAGTCACAATCCTGTGATTTCCGACGTTCCACTAAGGTCACTGATCTTGATATGTTTTACACGATTACACCAAAGAGCTCAGTCGATCCAATCCTGAAGATCAACCAGTTCTCTCGTATCTGAAATCACTCAGCTATCCAGCTACAGTGTTTTAACCCAAACACTCCCCCAATTCAAAGTCTCTCCAGAAATTGAATTAGTGCCCCTTTTCGTATCAACCTCGCCAGCAACTCTCTTTTGCTCTACTCGTAGGATTGATCTCCCGAAAAGTGATTCTCTTGATTCAGAGACGTTCTTCTTATACGCATCAGGGACTAGCCGTTGCAGCTTCAAGAATGGCAGGATTGTTCTTTGAATTCTTTCCTGTAAATGCTCTCCCAATGAATTGTTCTGCTCCCAGAATATCTTCTTTCCTCGAACTGTGATTCATTTTAAAGCTAACCCATTTCATCCTTGATTTCTTTCCTTGTTCTTCTGATTCATGACTGACTTTCCTCCAACACCCAGATCCACCCCGTGGCAGGTCGGGTTCAGGTCGGGTAATTTATCACGGGTCGGGGCAGGTCGACCCAAGGTGTATGCAATTTATATGAAAAACATTAGTAATATTCGTTATTTTTATATAAGACCAAGAAAACAAACAATATTATGATAAAAGTAGTTAAATTATTGGAAAAATTAAATTTTTCACTAATTTACAACTTTATTATAGCTAAAATGTGATGTAATAAAAGGAAAATACTAAGTAATTTGACTAAGATTACAAGTAATTTTGGCAAGAACGGGTCGAGAATAAGGCGGGTCAGAGCAGATCGATTCTATGCCCGCCCCAAATCAGACCAAACAGTTCGGATAGAATAGGTCAGGTCAAAATTGCCATCCTACATATAGGATATAGACCACTTGTTCACGGTTCCTCCTACTTGTGAGACTCTTAAATTGTTGATAGCGGCTAGCTGAACTGCCTATTCAACAGTTGTTTGATAAGGATATCAATCGTATACAAATCCAAGGATGGAAAGAAAAAAGGACTGTATAACAGATCACCACTATTCTATCCGATCCTTATTAAGTGAACTCATCATCACATTGACGTTTATTCTGGTTGCCTTCAAGCTGAAGTCTGCAAACTGGAAGGCAAAAACCAGACATTTCCCGTTCTGGTTGCCTTCAACTCCCTGACCATGTTGACATATCCTTACATATTTCACCATGATCGATTTGGTTGAGATAAGCTTCCAGTCCGCAATGTAATCAAAATCGCGTTTTAAAGCTTAAAAACTTACGTTTTTACAGGTCACCAAAACGCTTCTATGTAAAATCACAGTTTTTATAGCTGATGTAGTTAAAAACGTGCTTTAAAACTTTAAAAACTTACGATTTTACCCTTCTAGATCACCAAAATATTTCTACGTAGAGACACGATTTAGACTACATTTTGCTCTAACTCATTAACTCCTCTAGCTGCTAACCATCCTGAAATGACCTGCCTGAGGGAGGGGGGGTATCCCCTTCACTGTGTGGCCATTATTGAATGATAATAGAGACCAAAAGGCCGCCTACAAACCACCCCACAGCAAACTATTCACTAAACCCAAAATTAAAGATAGATGACAGGATTGAAGGAAAAATGGAGATTTCATAGGTCAGCAGAATTATTGCACACAAGTTGGTCAACACTGCAACTCTCTTAGTATTGGCATACCATCCCAACCGGATTCCATAAATGTTGTCTGGCTGCTGAAGGGACTCTTAAGTCATCCATATTTAGCAACGGAGCCAAAAAATCTGAATTAGGTCTCAGAGAATTTGAAATAGTGAGGGAAGCTATATCTTTCTAACTACTATATTTCTCAAATCTATCTATCTATCTATACATAATATTATAATAATTCAAAATTAAATTTTTGCCATATAAGCACTTGGAGAGATCTCAAGTTGTCAAGGTGGACAATTTTTTTATCAAAAAAATAGTTATTCACCTATTTATGGAGTTGTCCCTCTCTCTTCATTTAATATTTAATTCTCTTTTATCCAATAATTATTTTGCTTTTGTTTTTGCATTATATCTATATATAATATAAGGAGATAAAGGTTATCAAACCGGTTTAGCAAGTGGAATGGTTTTACCAGTGGTACAACCGGTTTGTGTCGGTTCATGTCGGGTAATAAAATATGTAAAAATATCAAAAATCATTAATATCAAATGCATTTAATCATATATAAACCATATTTGAAGACAATTTACGTACAATTCATATTGATATTTGAATAAAATATAATATTTCAAATAAAATTACATGTACTCATACTTAAATTCACTAAAACGATGTATTTTACTTAGAAATTCGTAAACCGATCATACTGGTCATACCGACAGTGTCATGTCGATTTCATGACCGGTACCGGTTGAATGGTTCAACCGGTGGCATGTCGACCGACGTGACAATCATGATGGAGAGTGACATATATCACATTTTGTTTTTGCATTATATCGATGTACGCAACAGTATACTAATGTTTGCAAAGTGACATATATATCACACTTTTTAAACCAAAAAATATATGATTAATTATTACTATGTAAATTTCTGCTCATTTTGCTAATCACCAAAAAAAAAAACTGCTCATTTTTACTAAAACTTAATAATAATTTACATTTTAATGGATAATTTAAACATATTTTCTCTAGGTCATGTAGATTGAGCAAGCTCTATTGAGGTCTTACATCATATGCTAAGAAATTTTCTTTTCAGACTTGGAGTTATTTATTATTAAAGATTATAAATTGAAGTTTCCAAAATGACTTGAGTGTAATACTTTATGAACTTTGACTTCATATTCTAGGATGAGACACGAGATCCCTGGAAAAATGAAATGTAAGAAATTTAGAGAAATCTTTGTTAAGAATGTACGTTAAACATCATATTTCATGCAACATATATAACAAAAAACATTTATAGTTACAATAGTGTAAACCGAGCTATTGGGTCAAAAGAAGAATATTTAATAAATATGAGTTTAGTAAGAAAATTGTAACAAGTCTATATAGTTGCGAGCCTGTGATTTCATACCAAATTTTGGCATATCATATTTCACCTAAGGAGCTGAGTTCAAAGGTATTAATTAGTGTTGAAAGTAAAATAAACTCTTTGTATATATATATATATATGTTTAGATATTAACAATTGATGTGTCTAAAATACTTTCAATAATTTAAATACATGTGAAAAGCCACAATGTTTGTATGAACTTTTAAATTTGCTACAAAATATTTTGTTACAAAATTATAAGTTAATTATTCAAGGAATACATAATTTTGAATGCACCTGAAATATTTGTCTGTCGTATACACACTTTACCAATTATTAATATAAGTAATGAAATTTTTGTTCTAGAACAAACACCAAATATAAAGAAATTTTAGCGAATGGACATTCAAATAGTTGAAAAATTATACATTGAAGGAACATGTTAAGATGAGAACCTTCGATAGTGTATATGAATGTCTTGGATTCAGATTCTAAACGAACATCTAGACAAAAGACATGGGTTGAGGGTTAGTCCAAACTGAAAATATTAGCAACTGATATATATTGTAAGATAATAATAATTTGTATCTTGATAGAAAAATTATCATAAGTTGCTATACAAAGACTTCATGAACATCAACAATAAAAATGAGTGAGGTTTAGAGAATTTAATCATTATAAGATATACGATGTGTGTCAAATTTCAATTGGGATAAACATAATTTATCCAGTAATCAAGTATCTTTTTCTAATAATTTGAACTTTGATTAATTGGCTGAGAGTTCGTACAAACTCGAGAATGATGAATTGATTTATGTTGTATAAGATAATAAATTTGAGCGTCTTGGTGGAATTTTTTTATATACGATCCTAAATGGGACGTGATAAACCTTTATGACATGATTTATGATTAGTTAATAAAAACATCACAAGCGAGTGTGCTAACTATTAAATATTAAGAATTTTCGGTATAGGCATACCACATATTCACTTATGAAGCGAGAGCAGAAAATGTATACAAGATCCAAAAATTTCAAATATGTAAATAAGTTAACTAATATAAATAATAAAATGAACTTCTCCGGCCAACTAACCAGGTAAAAAACTAGTTTATTACAGAATAAGTAAACTTTATATATAATTTTACACGTTTTTAAGAGTTGAGAGTCTCGCTGACATCAATGTTGCTCCACCACTCTCCGGCCTAAGTTCAGGTCCTTAAGCCTTCTTTCTTAAGAAGAATCTTAAAGCGTTGTGATTGGCTGATTTGAGTTTAGGTAGTTAGTGAAACCCACGTCCCAACTCGTCGGTTTTTCTCCCTATCAGCGTAACATGATACTCTCCTCAACATGTACAGCAGTCACCAGCCGTTTCCGCCGTCGGGGATTCTTTGTCTATGTTTTTCGGCTGTCCATTCGTCAGCAGTATCCGGCCGTCAGCGCCGTAGCTTCCTGTTCGCCGAAAACCTAAAACCAGTTTCCCTTTAGGGCGCGCTCTGTCCCAACTCCCCAGTGTTTCCCGGCGTTGCGGCGTCCCACATCAGCAGCTTACCGACTTCCCCAGCCTATTGCCCTGTTCCCCATCGCACAAGCAGCAACCTGATCGTGCAGCTTTCCGGCCCCGGTGTTCTTCTTCATAGCACGAGTAGCGGCAACCTATTCCTTTTTTCCCTAGCACTTCCCGGACGTGATTTCCGTTGGTCATCAATAAGTTTTGGGTCATTATCAACATATCAATAGGTTTCAGGTTATTATTAATAAGTTTCGGGTTTCATTTAATGGGTCATTATCAGGTTAATTTATTAACATTTTTGGGACAATTGTTAACAAGGTAACTTAACGTTATTAACGTTTATGCAAGGTAACATTAAACGTTCATTTGATATATTATTAACAAAATACAAAAACAGTGTCACCTGTTCGTAAATATTGTTTTGGTTGTTTATACAACTATTATCAACGAGATCTTGTCATTTTTCAACTTAAATTATAAAAAGTTGACAATGACCAGTTGTAAAATTATTAACGGTTTTCGAAAAATTGTTAACAATGTGGTTAAACGTTATCAACGTTTATATGCAAGGTATCATTAAACATTTGTTCGTTGTATTATTAACAAAATAAAAAAAATTATCATATTTTTGTATATAATTTGTTGGTTGTTTACGACATTATCAACGGTTATGTTAACCATATCTAGTCAATAACTAGATGAATATCTTGTATGAAATCATTGTTAACTAAATCTTGTCATATATTCAAAACACACAACCCACCTTCCATTCCGTCAATTTCATCTTCACCTACCAAGTTGTTTTCAAAATCTTAGCCGCATTTCATTCAGATTTGAATCATTTAGTATATATTGTTATCAATAAAGTTATTAACATTCTATAGTAACAATCGTAATAATTTCCAACCAGGTGGTCAAACCAAATTAGCTATGTCAATATTCATTTTCTTGCCCGAAAATGAAAAATAGTATTGTTTTTTTATTTATTTCAATATTTTTTATATCATTATTAACAAATAAAAGTTACAGTTTTAACAATAATAAACCACATTATCAACCCATATTATTGTACATTATTAACCGACCATGCAACTATTATTAATTATATTATTGCAATTATTAACACACTCAAGTTACATTTTTTAATAATATTGAACAATGTTATGAAAACATCTTATTAACCAGTAATGTCAATATTTTCGATACTGTTATTAACAAATAAAAGGTACAGTTTTAACAATAATACACCACGTTATCGACCCATATTATTGGACATTATTAACCGACTGGGCGACTATTATCAATTGTATTATTGCAATTATTAATCGGTAACGTCATCGCTATGACAACACGATCACCAGTAAAAATCAATTTTTTCATCCCTTATTAACATTTCCAAACAACATTATTTAAATCATTATCATCCAAAATTATCCATCAACTTTTTAACACACTCAAGTTACATTTTTTAATAATATTAACATCGTTATTAAAATATCTTATTACCCTACTAAACCGCCACGAGACAATTATTAATAATATTATTGAAAATATTAACTAGTACAACGACATCACCAGTACATATTAACTTTTTTCCATCTCTTATCAACATTTCTATTTACGCTATTAACATAAAAACAATATCAATGAGAAGCAATGCCAACGAGAACAATCAACCTTTCAACAATATATACAACCCAAATAACATAAAAAAGAGGTTCCGTTGAAGATCGGCGAGGAGGACGATGATGGAGCGGTTCCGTTGAAGATCGGCGATGGAGCGGCTGGACGATGGCGCAGTTCCGTTGAAGATCGGCGAGGAGGACGACGGCGGTGGGAAGTTTTAGGGTTGGGAGGAGAATCGTATTTTTTCAAAAATGGTTTTCGCCATTTTCATTTTAATTAATAATTCATTAAATATTTTGTATATTCCTCTCTTACCCTTTAACGTATTAGGTAGGTAGTTATCTAATGATTACTAATCATTCTCTCTCTCCTTCTCCTATTGGTTGAAAGTGATTTAAAATTTTCCTTAAAAAAGAGGTCTTAAGGACCTGGTCTAACCCGCCACTCTTCATATCTAAATTTTCCAAACTTCATTTCCACAACACATTCTTCTTCCCCGTTCCAAACACTAAAGACTAAAGACTCAAAATAGAAAATAGAAAATTTCTACCCACCCAAAATTTCTCAGCAACAAGGATCCTATCTCCACGAATTCACAATCACCATGGTCTTCAAGGAAATTTCACATCCTCCAGCTACCGTGGTCTTCAAGGGGATTTCACATCCGTCAACCCGGCACTCGTCTTGACTCTCTATGGAAAAAACTAACCGTCCTGAATTCCAACTTTGTCATATCTTCATTTTTCGCCAAACACTCTTTGCACTATTAACGGTGCATTTTACAACACTTCTGAGCTTTTTTTTTTCTTTTAATCTTTTCAACCATTACTCATTTTGTTAATGATGATGGGTTTCACTTGCCGGCTGCCGCTAAGAAAATGTCTTAATTGATTGAATCAATCGTATTGGAGATTGTACCAGAAAAGTTAGCAGTAAGGTATTTTTGCTAAAACTGTGGTTTAATCATGGTTCAACCATTTCAAATAGACTCAATACAACCTACCAATTTCACTTTTGATAGAAAGTTTTTCTGATCGATCCACTGATATGGTACAATTTTTCAATCCTTGTATACAATCAATATTATTGATTAGAAAATGTTCTTTATATCACACTAGCTTTTCATCCGACCATTGGCCGGGAGATTTTATTGATGTAGAAAATTATCATTATTTATTTTCATATCAATACATGATGGTTCAATTTTTAATATGGTCTCGCTTTTTATATATTTTTTCTAAATATATATATTATTTTTATGGAAGGGTGATTTATCATGTTTCGATGTAGGCTTTTATGTAAACATTTATCAACTAAATCATTCAAACAGGTTATGTTATGGCATTCACAATTGCATTCAAACAGGCTTTTTTATTATATTTTCTCCATTGGAATTGCATTTAGAATTGTATTATGACATGACATTCATTTGCAATTGCATTATGCAATTGCATTGATGTAGATGACGATTGCATCTTTGCAAGCTTGCATGCAATTATGGAATGCAAGCCACATCATCTTTTTTATTATTAAATTATTCATTAATTTTATTATTTGAAGGTTTATGTTTTAATAAATTAAATTAAAAAAATTAGTTGCAATTACAAGTTAATTGTATTGATGTGGTGCAATGCAAGTAAGATGAGTTAGATTGCAAAAAAAAATGAAGTAACAATAAAAAAACAAATGCAATTGCAAATACAATGTATTTGCAGCAATGGAGATGCAATTGGTTATAGTAAATGGCCAACTCAATATTTCAAACCATCGGATATTCCTCTGCCAAATAGTCTTCAACCCACTTGAACGTAGGAAGTTTTGCCCCAAGCGATATAAAGAAGAATACAGGAGTGATCCATTCCACAAAAGAGAATACAGGATTCCAATTTTGTAGTCAGTCTTTCACACCAGTCCAAGCTGTGTGACCTTCTATAGTTGGACCATGCTAAAGTCGTACTAGTGCGTAATATTTAAGTAAGAAAGGTCACCATGGTCCATGGACATGCTTTTGCCTCTATTATGAAGCGCTTGAGAGGGTAAATAACATTGTTTATGAGCCTAAACTTGCAGTTGGAGAATTGTATTAACATGAGCATTGGAATTGAGAAGCTAGAAAGTACACTAAATTTAAGTTCTTTCTGCAAAAAAGTATAGAAACATAAGAATTGGCATCAATCTAGCATCCTTATAACAGAATATGGACCAGACAACGCGATTGAGTTCATAAATTGAGCTTAAACATCCAAGATTACCAATGTTCTTGCAAATGAAACATCAAAGTTTAATGGATGCATGATAAATTCAAACCATCTTAACTCAACTATATGTTTATTGCATAGTTATACGGAAAGAACATTCTAAACATAGACAGATAAGCATCTCACCAGTTGCCTGTGATCTTCAACAAAAGTCATTTTGAAGGTATCAAGTGCCCCGTGCTAAACTCTAGCAATGGTTGACTAGGAAACATCTCCATGAGCTTTTACCTAAGCTTATCATATCATAATCAGCTTAAGTAAGATTCAGAATCATTTTCCCCCAGTTTGCCTTAGAGGTAAAGAACTTGGAGAAAAAGGTATCAAGTTCCCTGCTCCTCCTAAAATATTGTCACAAAGCCTAATACACAATCATACAAAACAAAAAGCTACAATCTCAGTCGCCTCCGAACAGGAAGCAAATTATGGAGCCATCTACAAGATTCTTCCTGACGCAACCTGACATTTGCATCCACCGATAAACAGCCGAGAAACTGACCTTACTGATCAACATGGCACAACAATGCTTATCAAGAAGCTTCTGATGTTTCATTCTGACCAGGAATACTGAAACATACCACTAGAGCCCTACTTTATTAGATTAGTGACCCTCTATTAGTCAAAAGAAGATTGGAGACCATAACAAGGACATTTCCTAGGAATAGTCCATGGATAAGGAGCTCTGCGCCCCAACTGCTATGAAAATTCACAGTGAAGAAGCAAATGATCTATAGGTTCTGCATCAACTTGATGAAAAACAGAATGAAGGTCAGTCATTGGTGAGCAATACCTGTTAACAAGCACCATCTAGCTAAGTGAAATCCACAGCTCCCAACAACTCAGTGTCACTAGGTTTAAGAAGCATCAGAATCCATGTATGCACTGGAAACCTCCCCCACTTCCATCACTTGATCTTGTGCAAGCAAAGTGTGCTCCGGACCATCCAATACCCCTTCTTCATCAAATTGGATGACCTTGTTTTCATTTTCAGAGTCAATTTCCTTTGTATCAGCAGTCTCCATGTCTGATGAGTCGCTGAAAGTACGGACCTTCCTCTTCTTTCCTCTGTAACCAACAATACTTAAGAGCTTTTCTTTCCAAAGAACCAATGGGCACTTCTCAATCAGCTCTTGCCCATCATATGCTTCAGTCAAGAATACACTGAACCTTTTACCTCTCTCGGACACATAGAAAATTCCAAAATGCTTCAACAGAAGTCTCATCAGCTTTTGTGGCATTACAAATTCCCTACGGAAGTGAGTAAGGTAATCCGTCACCAGCCTCTTCTCAACAGTAAAGCTAAGTAGCTCATGCATTATAGCCACTGCCCTCTTGTCAAATTCTCGAGACCCAGCTGTAAGCTCCTTAGCATCTGCGTACGGTGACAGATAGGGCATTTTCTGGAAGTGCTCAAGCTTCCCTCCAATCCTGTACACCTTCTTGAAACCGGTAGGAAATTTCAGAGGAAATGCCAATGAGAGCACCCCAGGCTTGTGATCATTTGCTTCAGTTAATCCCAACACCTTCTTCTCTAACTCAGTGACAGCCCAAGCTGGGTTCCACGACACAAGCTCCAAATAGTCAACCCCATCAGCAGACTTTTTAACCCGAAAAAGGTCTGGAAACCTGTGTACCCAATCGGCCCTAAAATCAATCTGCAAACCAAAATCTCTTCTGAAGGTAGCAATTTTGTCCAGTGGCAGCCTCTTATCACCAGACATCATCAGACACCTAGTGACATACTCTGCGGCTTTAACCGAGTGCTCTTCAATTAGCTTATCATGTTCCGCCACTAAATCCTCGGCTTGTTTTGTCATTCCACACCACGTCAGCCCTCGCTGATCCTTGTACAATTCAAAAAGCTTGGGGGACTTGCGGAGAAAATCAGAAATTCTGTTGGGCTTAGGTAGATTAAGCCGCTGGCGATGCTGCTCAAGGTTCCTGATCGGGATGATCATCTCTGGCTCCTGCTTCAACAACTCCATGACTGCCATCACTTTGGAGGCAATTTTCCACTTCTCCGTCACTATTTCCAGATCGTGTACCCTTTTCATCCTGCTTCTGTCTTGAACTCGCTTGCTCGAAGTCATATATCTGCTCTGCAACCACGCCGTCCAACTGCTTTCTGGGCACCTCGTTCTCTGAGGCAAATACACAAACACTTGAACTTCACTAATTTTCCCCATTTGTACCGCCGTCCTTACATGCCAGGCAGCCATAGCTACCAAGATGGAGAAAGGAACCAACAAGCAAAAGCAACAGCAACCCGTCCCTACAATCCGGAGCCAGGAAAAAGATTGTTTGCAGGAAACAAGGTGGTGTGGGAAATTGCACACGGCCGCCAACAACAGGGAAGCCGAGATTTACAACCTGGTTACGAGGCTTTAAAGTAACAGATGCAGAGAAACGGAGCGTCTGCTCGCTAACAATAGCAGGAAGAGATTGTGAGCATAACCATAAGCGAAGGCAAGAGGAACGCCGTAAGTAGGATTCTTCCGCTTCGCCTGGCGACGCATCGTCGCTCCCAAATGCCGTCTGCCGTTCGATGACAGGCAGTGTCCCTTTTTTTTTTCTTTTTCTCCCTCTTCTTCTTCTTCTTCTTCTTCTTCTTCTTCTGCTTCTTTTTGCTCTCGTCGATGCTAATAGCTGCTTGAACGTGGACATGGGGCCTAGCTCAGGCCCCTTAGTGAATGAGCTTTGCTTTAGCCCAAGCTAGTCTTAAGGCTCCGTCCAAACGACCATCTGTTTTGGGCTTTTTCTCCCCAACATCATCAGACTCGGTCACTCTGCCCATGTCGAGGCTCAACCCCATAATTTGGTTAACAATTACGTTACACTTAGGGGTTGATTAGTTCCCATTGGACTAGACTTACTCGATCAGATTGATTTGGTATGAGACACCAGACAAAAATATATGTTTCTATACATTCAATTTCTTTATTGAACAAATAGTACATTAAGGAGGAATTATTATTATTTTTAACAAAGACAAAGGGCACATATCTGGAATTATTAATCCGAAAATACAAGAAGGAAAGGTTGTTAGAATTACTTTTAACAGATGTAGTTCCCCGGAATTCATCTCGTCGGATTATCAAAGGTTTGTAGAAATACCTGGAATCATGTCGGTTGATCGTCAGAGACTTGATGCGGAATATAAATGATGATCTTGAACTGGACGATACTCCTAGAGCACGATCCAGGAGGTTTTGTGACCTTCCTCAACCAAGCCTCTTCAGCTCCTTTACGGGAGAACTCTCATCTTCCTGATGGGGAGAAGATGAGTTTGTTTGGTCTTGGTGTATTGGGGACCACAACCTCAAATTCCTTATATACTAGTTTCACATGGGCTCTCATAAAACCCAAGGTGATCAAGTATTGGGTTTCCACCCATTGGACCCATATTGGGCTTGAGTAGTCATGGGCCCCATAAAATTGACTACTTAATTTAGCCCATCTTAGCAAATAACAAATATAGTGTGTTTGGAAATTGATTGCCCACATAAGTTAGGAAATGAATTTCCTAACAAAGGTGTCTACCCAACTATGACAATCATAAGCATAAATAGGATACTGGGCAAGTTTATGGGCTACAGTAATCTCCTTCATCTAAGTGTGTCTCCACCCATAGCAATCACCGGAGGAAGTGGCGTTTTGTATTGCGCAGCAAATTGTCCCCGGCTCTGTCAGATCCATCTCTGCCTTTTGAAGCAAGTTGATCAATCTTATGCATTCCGATTCAACTTCGAAAGGGCAAACATGATCGCTCTCCCCTTGACTATCTTCGGGCTCCATGATTCATCTTCCACCTAGGCATAGAGTTTTTTTTCCCGTCCAAATCTTACACAATCATCGCTAGCCCAACTCCCTTCGTTGATTGAATGTAAACCTAGCCATGATTCCTATATATCTATGTTTATTTGACGTTCAATATTGTCAATCTCTTACTTCAATAGAGGTGGTTATTGATTTGTTTTTTACCTAAGTTGAGTTGATCATCCCCTTAAGCAAAGATTAGAACACACTTCAAGTACTGTGTACTTTGGATTACGTGATAATTGATTCAAATTACCATTTGCATAGTGATTAAGCTCAATTGATATTCTTAACTTAATGCTCTAGATTCCTATCTAGTTGCATGATCATTGAGTTAGGTTACCCGCCTAGAAGTGTGGGTGGGAGACATGATCATTGCACCAACCGCTAGACTAAGTGTTTTCTCGCAACTTATAAGATAGGAAAGTCGTGCTAAGCCTTGCATCAACCACATACTCATCCTACGACTAGAATGATTCAATCCTAAGTAACTATATCATCGCTATCGACCTCTAGACTACTTAGTTGGTTGTTCTTTTTAGTTTAGTTAGTTTACTTCGTCTTTTTAAACCAAACAGTCTCGATTGATTAGATTGTATTTTAGCGTGAAGTGATAATAAACCTAAGTTTTCATTGGAATACGACTTGAAATGGGGTCCACATTCTGAAACATCATTGTGAGAGCATAAATCCATTGGAGATACATCAGCCTAGACTCTGGAGGTACTTCTTCAATTGAATCTCTTTCTCAGCAATAGAGTGCAGATCTATGGAAGAAACGGAGTTTTGTTGGGATTTCATGTGACAAGAAAAGGAGCATTAAGGCTCATATAAGCCATCGTTAATGGTTCTAATGAATTTATCTTTAGTAGCTGCACCGCCAAGAACAACCAGTTGACCAACAATAGCTTTGTCATGTCGAAAATAGTTATGAATAGGGCTGGCGGACGGTTTTCCGGTTAGCGGATAACCGGCCGGTTTCAACCGAACCGGCCGGTTTTCGGCTAGCCGAAAAACCTATCCCAATGGCCGCGGTCGGTTGGCAGAGGGGGAATTCATGGGGCCGGTTAGCCGACTAACCGGGATCGGAAACCGGCGGTTAACCAGCTAACCGACCCCCCTTCCCTATTACCAAAAAACGACGCCCCCCCCACTTGATTCACAGCCACTAACCCTAGCAGTCGCAGGCAGCCACAGCGCGACCTTCCCCTAATCCCCTTCCCCTTCCCCCTTCCCCCTCCACCTCACCGCCTCCACCTCGTTGTTGACGCAGTTTAGGAAGTAGAGGCGGAGAAATTGTCTGGTGTTCTTCTTCACTTGGAATCTCCAGGTTAGGTTCGCCGGCCTCTCCCCGCTGTTGGTGACCCTCTCGTACCTGCAACTCCCTAGCGCGGGTTCCGAGGCGGCGAGATCTCGAATCCCGTCGGTGGCGCCGGAAGGAATGATGGCGGTGTCGCTCTCGTTGCCGAGGGAAGGAGTCGCGTAGAATTCGTTGTCCGGCCGCCATGGCCGGAAGAGCGAGTCGGGGGGGATTTCTCCACCGCGACTTCCTCCTCCGATGTCGACCCTGTGAACGGTGCGGAGAGCGCTGGATTGGAACCCGAAGAACCCAACAGCAGGGCGGCTGCCGCCGCCGGGAGGGACCGCCGCGCTCCGATTGTCGGCGAAGAAGCTGGATGAGAGGGGAAGGAGCTCGATGGCGCTGACAAAGGCCAACGAATCGGAGGAGGGGATGAATCGGATTCTGAGTCGACTGCGGAAAGCAGTCGGGAGGTAGAACTCGGAGATGAGCGGGGCACCGGCGGTGGAGTTGGCGGCGGTAAAGTTGCTGAGGAGGATGAAATTGGAAGCGTGGACGTCGAATCGGGCGGCGGAGAGGCGGAGCCGAGGAGATAAGGTTGGAGATGAGTGGTCTGAAATTTTTGTTTTCTTATTTTTGTTTTTTTTATAGAAAAGGTAGTTTTCGGTTGGCCGGCTAACCGAGCCTAAAACCGAAACCGACAGGTCGGTTGGCCGGCTAACCGTGACCTATCTCACGGTCGGTGGTCGGCATCTGTTGGTGGTGGCTCGGTTTAACCGATAACCGGGTTTTTGGTTTTCGGTTAAACCGAAACCGACTGCCACCCCTAGTTATGAATGCCATTGTCGCCTCAAGTAAGGTGATTGAGTTAGGTCCTAACTTTTCGAAAAATGAATTTGCAAACCAGAGGCATAGGTGCGGGCTAAAGAACTCCATGCTTAACATGAAAGATTTATGATGTTTGACATGACACATTCAGAAAGTCAAAGAGTGATCAAAGAAAGCACCAAATGATCACACTTATACCCGGCAGCGTACGCTAGATTAGTTTGCAAATCGAAGAATCGCGGTGGTACGGAAGAAGATTCATCGAAGTGAGCACCACCTTCAACTAAGGATTGGTCAGAAGAGACGTAAGAGGATGAATAAATGAAGAAATATAACCAATAAAGGTAGAGGAATTTAGGGAGTGTTTCGACATTGTAAAACAAGAAAGAAAATGAAAGAGCGGCTAGGAAAAGAGAAAGAAATAGCATCAAAAAAGGAAAGGAATCGTTTGAGTTTAATGAAGAGAATTCACCTTCAGCGGCCATGGTCGTGGGTCAAGTTTTGCCTCTCCGAGGCTTCAACTGCAGGGGCATAATAACTAATAGAGAAATCAACTTGAAATCTTCTATTTATGTTAAATCGTGTACCAGATAAGTATCTAATTATGCTCTTAATTTCTAGGATTGGTCGGGACTTCCATAATTCATTGTTGTCAACCTAACCCTGCATACTTTTCCTGGTATGAGCGCGATCAGTTGGTAATTTTTGGATCACTCTTTCACCTTCTGAATATGTGGTGGATTCTCTCATCCTAATCTTCATGTTTTCTATTTCTTTTGGCAAGTCCACAAATTTTGTGGGTCTTCTTGGAGCTGGGCTCTTTCACCCATCAGGTGTTATTTGTTATAATTGTTGTGGTCGTGGCAACACTAGAACAAATTTTCAGTCACATATACACCCAGTAATCCTCTTACGACCTACATTCTCATCTAGCCTTATCTATAATCTAACCTTTTAACCATCAATAGTGGGTTCTAGACTTTGACACAAATCATCAACTAACTTCGGGTGTCGATAATCTTGCTCATCATTCAGAATAAAAGGAAACTGATCAATTCACTTGTGAAAAAGGTAAAACTCTTCCAAACTCTCACTTTGGCTCTTTTCAAGCCTGCCTTTCTAATTTTTCTCTTTCGCTCAGTAATATCCTTAATGTAAGAGATGATCCTTATAATTTATTTTCTATTAGGGGTTATTTGGAAGTTTTGATTGTTAGATAGATGTATTGTTGTGAATACATGTATAATATTATACATGTATTGATGAATTTGATACATTGTAAAATACAATGTTTGGTATGTGTGATTGTGAATGTCACATTAACTAAAAGTTGAGACAAAACAATCTCAACTCGACTATCCAACAAACTCAACTAAAAGCTAAAGATATAACAATCACTCATTATGAGTGATAGTTTATGTCACATCATCGAAACAATCCATGTATTGTGTTTGCTAAAACATAAAAAATTGATGAATCTAAACAATACAAGTTTAGGTCATTTGGTTTTGCTGATTGTTTGGTTGGGATAGTTACAAACTTACAATGCATTGTTTTTTTGAATTTTTTTCACAAACTATACATGCATTGTTTGCTTGATGTGATGGAAATTATCACTCAAAATGAGTGATAGTAATATCTCAAGTTTTTTGTGAGATTGTTAAGATTGTTGGAGTGTTTTCTACTTCCAATTTTGTCCCTACCTTTTTTTTTATGTTTTTTGCTTTTTTATATTAAAAACAAAGGGTAAAAGGGACTTTTCATACAAAAAGTAATATATCTTATTTAAATACTAGAACAACTATTACAGAAACCAAACTATGTAAACTATGATACATCAATTTTCTTATATACATGTATATCATTATGCATCATTAATAACAATGCATCTATTTAACTATCACCAAAACCAAACTACTTAAGGGGTCGTTTGGTTTTGGTGATATTTTGGTGGGATTGTTACAATGGGTGCATTGTGGACAATGTATTATTTTTCTGGGTTTTTTTCCTGCAACAATGCATTCATTGTTTTGTTGATGTGATGGAAAAATCACTCAAAATGAGTGATATTACTATCTCATGTAAAACTTGAGATTGTTGAGATTGTTTAGTGAGGATTGTTTGATTTTTTTCAATTATATCCATAGTTATTTATCAATATCCCATAATACCCTTGAAATTTTATTATCTAAACCGCTCTCAATTTTTTCTGGGAACACCCATGCATAGTTCCCTCCACTTTTTTCATCAATGTCTCTACCACCCGCTCAATTTACACCCTCTCCCTTCAAAATTTCATCCTCGGACTAACATCTTCAACTAGTGTATATATCCTCAAGTAGAATACATATGTCTATCTCCATAGCTTAAAGAGGGTTAGAATTGCTACAAATCGATGTTCGTCTATAACCCTTAAAAACAAGGATAAAAGTGATATTTCATACAAAAAAGAAATACACTTTTTGAATGCTAAAATAACTATCACCAAAACCAAACAAGGTAAACTACATTACATCATTTTCCTTAATTGCATGTATATTACAATGCATGCATTGATCACAATGCATTGATTTAAATATCACCAAAACCAAACGACCCCTAAGTAACAATCTCACATAAACAATTGCAACTTCCAAGTGAACCCTTAGTTCTCTCGTTAGAGCCAACCCCATCACTATTGAATTTTTTGCTCTTCCTTTGTCATCTAGGGATGGCATACCATGACTGAGTTGTATCATGGTTTTGTAGTAGATTAGCTCTCTCGTTAGAGCCAACCCCATCACTATTGAATTTTTCGTGGAAGCACCACTTATACGGGGTTCAAGGATTCTCACGATATTAGGGCGAAAGGAACCTCCAAACCAATGGAAACTCGCCTTTGATATAGCATATTATCATACCTCTACTCCTCTCCTAAAAAACGCTTCTCTTTTCTTAGTTCTATTTAAATGTGTTCCATATATTTCTAGTATTTATGTGTTTAGTTGTCTTTGTTATCCATGGTTACGTCCTCTTGACTTACAACCGCCTTTACATTAGTCATGATGGTGTGTTCGATGAAACTCACTTTCATTTTGCAGGTCCAGGTTGTATCCCATTTTTTAGTCCATTTTCACACCTTCTCAAGTCCACCAATTATTTCATTACCTTCGCCTACCCTTCTCCTTGCCCCCCATATATTCCACCCACTAACTCTTCTTTTTCCCCTAGGTCATCCCAAGTCCCAACCTCATTCTCCAAACTCATTTGTTCCTACTTCTAAGCCCATTTTCCCTTCCTAGCCCAATACCATATGTGACAGTTGATTGGTTTTGTTGATTCGAATTATCCCACTCATGTTTGTCAGCTATAAGAATTCCTTCACAATCCCTAGCATGCCTCATACTTGGTTTCAATGCCTTGCTTGTGCTCTTCAACAATTTGGTCTTTTGCCATTCAGTATGGATACATCTATCTTTTATAACTCTGGTTTAGTTATTTTTATATGCTTCTTGTCTATGTTGATGAAAAGAGATAATGGGTACTATCATGCTCTTCTTTGAATATTTATGGGTTTTCACACTTATTTCCCCTTAGTGAGCTCGGTCCAAATCCTTAGTGGGTTGTATGTCATGCTCCTTGCAATTACAGCAGCCGTCTGTCTTCTGGGATTTTACGGCCACCACAGAGAGCCTGTGGTGATGCATTGTCTGTTCGCATCATAGATGGTCGCCTGTCTGTGGCCAATCTACAATTGGGTAAGTTAGATTTTTCTATATTTATCTTATACTCTTTCAACTTAATAGGAAAAAACTATTAATTTAAAAAAAAACACTAATGCTTAATGTCATTTGGTAAATATAGTACCTTGTGGTCACCACACAATCCGTCAACCATATCTCACTTGTTGAGATATCAAGTGGCGTGTTAGCGGAGCTCTTCTAGTTGTCCTATGGGATTTACCGATGCAACATACTTTCACAGTAAGTTTGAATTTACTTAGTCATTTTTTTACTTAGTTGCAAAATTTTATTTTTCACAGTGCTAACAAAGACATACTGAATACAATATGAATTTGATGCATGTTCCACACAGGGTAATGTGTATTCTTCTAATGCTCGAGGTGCTAATCTATGACACCAAGGAAATAATGGCGACAACGATCTAGCTCCATAGGTAACGAACAATTACCTGTTTGAGTAGTGCACAATTAATTGTATTTTTTAATAAGATTATGTTTTCTGTTTTTATTTTTCAAGCTCTCCGCGAGATGACCTTAAGAGTTACGCCGGTAAACGAGGATGTGTAGACGAAGACATAATATGGGTTTGATGTTCACATAACTTGTTCGTTTCAACTGGTGCGTACCCGTAGGGGAAGATTTTCAAAATCCACCTCCACAGGTAAAGACTAATTATTTACTTTCAAATGCATACATTTATAATTGTCAATACATAACATTGATTTTTATTTAGTTTTTCAGCTTCTCCTCTTGATTACGTCAAGATAACGCTGATTGATGAGGACGAGGATGCTTGGTCTTAGGGTTATAAGTTTGAGTAGCACTTAAATGTGCAAATTAATTATTGAAATATAAGATTGTGTTTTTTTTTTGTATAACTAATATATAACACTATGTTATATAACTAATGGTGGATATATTACAACGGGAGCATACAACAATGAGAAGATGATTTTGAAAATGCGACTTTCGAAGTATTAGCAAACGTTTAGTTTGAGTAGCACTGAAATGTACATAGCTAATGTGTTTTTTATATAATGGATATAACACTATGTTTGTTATGCATTTAATTGTGGATATATAACATCTTATATATATTCCATCTTCACAATGGGAGCATACAAGAATGAGAATATAAATATTTAACAAGTTATTTTATTTATGTCAAATACAATGGTTTTAATTTCATTCCCTCCTTTCTTTTGCAAAAAAAAAAAAAAAAGGTCACGCCTGCATTTTTTATACAAACTTTACTCCTCAGTTGTGTACCTTTCCCATATCTAAGCTTGACTTCTTCGATTTATGTTAAATTGTGTATTATAGATTTAAAAATTCTCTTCAAATATCTTATACATACCACACTATATAATTCTAAAGAATCAAATATGTAAAATAACTTATCCAAACCACCTGGGAAAGAAAGAAAAAAGAATGAGAGCTAAAACAGTGATGTTTTTTTTCTTTTCATTCATTTTGTGTGTAGCTAAATTTGGAATGATGAGTAGGCCCGTAAGAAAATTAACAAAATGCAATGATTAACCACCAAAAACCCCCACCAGCCCACCAGGAAAGGTATAGGGACATGAGGCCGCAAAACCCCACGTGCTATTATTTCCTCTATACTCAGTCTCAGTCTCTCGCTCCCTCGCTCTCGTCCAGTCTTCCTCTATTTTTATGACGTCTGAAAAATATAGCCCTCGTTTCATCAAGCTTCATCGATCGGGGTCCTGACCTGACACGTGTCCGCTGAATCTACACTCCATCTGACTTCCTTCGATAAAAACACGCTTTGACCCTCTCCATCGGTCAACTTACCCCACCCCTCTCTCTCTGACTTCTCCACGTATATATATATAGCGCAGTACTCACTCCCTTCCACTCTCCATACCATCAAACCGCTCTTCGAAGCATCCAAAATCAATCACCAAGCATCTCCAGCTCAATCTAACTACCCAAAAAAAAAACAATGGCGTCGACGGAGCCGCCGGCACAACAACAATACCAGCAATCTTCATCGGAGTACTACAACGAGCCTGAACCCGAGCCCAAGTACAAAGGCGTGAGGAAGCGGAAGTGGGGGAAGTGGGTCTCCGAGATCCGCCTCCCCAACAGCCGGGAGCGGATATGGCTCGGCTCCTACTCCTCCCCGGAAAAAGCGGCCCGCGCCTTCGACGCCGCCCTCTTCTGCCTCCGCGGGCCCGCCGCCCGCTTCAACTTCCCCGACGACCCCCCGACGCCAGCCCTCCTCGGCTCCGACTCGGGCCGGGCCCGGTCGCTCAGCCCACAGGAGATCCAGGCCCTGGCGGTCCGGTACGCCAATAATTACCACCATGCCACTACGCAAGCAACCAGAGGAGAAGAAGCCACTAGAACAACAACAACAACATTATCGCCACGTGCGGGAAATGGCGGGGGGGCCTACTACTCCAATGCGGGGTCGGATGAGGACGGCCCCACACGTGTCGCCGCCGCCACCAGCAGCAGTGATACGACGATAGATTGGTCGTTTTTGGGAATACTGGATTCCCGCGAACAAGGTGCTGCTACTACTAGTGCTGCGACGTCGGATCACCATTTTGAGCTGTTCTCCGGGATGGACAATATGAGCATGAGCGTGGATATGAACATGGGCGGCGGGGATTATTACCACGACCCGCACCACATGGTTTTGGATGGTAATAATGACGTCATTAATGGGGATTATTACTACCACCATCACGACGAGGCGGTCGGGTACGACGTCGACGGGGGTTATTCGCAGTCCTCGTTTCTGTGGAACTTCTGATTTTGAGGTCTATTATTTTTTTTATTGTGTTTTTTCTTGGGCCGCCTATTTTAGACCAAGGAAAATGGAAGAGGGGAGGGAAGCAGCATGAGAAGATTGTCCGTCGGAAATTCGGCTAATTTATCTGTGCTGGTTTCTGAATTTTTTTTTTCTTCTCGTTCGTCATTGCTATATATACAGATAGGTATACCCAGGGGATTCCATTAATGAATATTGTTCATGGCTAAATTAGGTCACATTTGTACTATCTCACACTTTTATATCCAGTGTCACTGTTTATACTAGCAGTCCAATTCTATTAATTGTTTGTTTTGGATGACAATCAACAATCATCTTTGATTATTATTATTAGTATATTACTACGTGACAATTAAAAATAATAATTTTTTATTTTGCTACTCACAGCACCTCGACTCTTTTTTCCGTCGTTGTCAACCCGGTTTAGCTAGTTGACCCAGTCGAACAAGTGGGGTGAGGGTTACCGCCTTACCGGTCCAATCGTTTTAGCTCCCTTTAATCCGGATATATGAAGAAAAAAGTCATTATATTGTTTATACATTTATAAATTATGTCGAACCCCATCTAACATATAAGCAATAACATATAAATTACACAAAAATAACATGTCGTATAGGAAAATCGAAGATAAATGCAATTCGCAAACCAAATAGAAAAACGACACAGTGTGACGTCCAACCCGGCAACCTTGAAACAGTTTCACCCGATGGGCGTGTACGACCATTTTTTCAACGAATCAGCATCAAAATGAGTCAACCGACGAATCGATCGGCTGGTTGACAACCTTCCTTTTTTCTCACCCTCCACCCGAGGATATATATATATATATATATTATCAGTCCGAAAACAATCATTTAACAGTACTGAAATGAGGAATTAGCAGCAAAACAACACACCATTAAATGAATGGCTAACATTTAAGAATAGCTCAATAAACGGCTAAAATCCACACACACAAAAAATCCCCTCTATTATCAACTTTCAACAAAAATTACGAGTTGTGTGATGCTCAACTAAGGCAGTTGTTTCTTTTCTTTAACCTCTTCTTGTCGCCAGTGTAATATCATGCGTCTCCTCCTGGACGTCAAATCACCATCAGAACCGACAAGAGTTCGATTGAAATCAACCGGACTCCAAATTCAACCACAATTCCGACACCCACTAGCATCCGCCGCACCAGTCTTCTTCATCTTTCCTACTCTCGACTAGGGTGTTCAAACGGTATGGTTACCATAGTAACCATTTTAACCAGTACTATTTGGATAATTTGGTTTGATTAATTTGGATAATTGGTTTGGTTTGGTTTGGTTTGGTTTGGTTAAAGTTTTTAGCTTGTTTGGTTTAGGTCGTTTGGTTTGGTTTTAGACACTCTTAACCAGTCAAACCAAATTAACCAGATAAATAATTAACCATATATCTAATATATACACATACATAATACTTTGAATAAGCACTCAAGAGTTAAACGTTCATCCCTTTCATACTCATAAAATATAAAACTTGATATTGTTCCTATAATGTATATTTGTATATGTAGAGTGTAGACCACAACATATGAATGCCTAATTTAGATAAATCTCATACATTATGTTGGATGAAAACTTAAAAGCAAGGTTCTTTTCAACCTATGAAAATTGCTAAAAGACTAGTCAATTCATACAAATACAACAATTCATTAACCCATACCATTGTGAATTTGTGATAAATTTTTGCTAGGTGAATACTTCTATACTAACCGTAAGATAATTGTCTTCGTTGCATGTATTTATGTTAAAGGTCAATTATAACCAAGTGTTGATTGTTATGTTTTATTCATTATATAAATTGTGAATTGATAAATTAACCGAAAATTTTCTCACTTAATGATAATGTGATTTTATATTGGTTAATCTGGTTAACTAATTAACCAAACCGATTAAACTTTAGTTTGGTTAATTTGGTTGTTGTATTAGTTTGGACGGTTTGGTTATGATATTGTATTCCATGGTTAATGAAATTTAGCCTTATTTGGTTTAGTAATAACCATGGTAACCATTTGAACACCCCTACTCTCGACCTCAAGGAATGGGATCGTAACCTTTACACATCAGGGACATGAAGGTACAGTGGTGTCAATCGGGCGGGTTTGAGTTGGGTTCAATTGGGTTACGGGTTAGTCGGGTTTAGAGTGCATCGGATTGTAGGTTAGTCAGGTTTAGGTTTAATAGGGTTGTGTGTTAGTCGGGTTACAGGTTCATTGTGTTGCGAGTAGGGGTGGCTATACGGTCCGGTCCGGTTAAATTGGCCCAAATTGATCCGGTCCAGTCCGGTTTTTTTGAAAATATAAGGACCGAAGATTGGATTGGATACAGTCCGGTCTTGATCCGGTCCGGTCTTGACCCGGTCCGGTCCCAATTCGGTCTTGATTTTATATTGAGATTGTGGGAATTTGAGTGGCCTAAGGCCTAAAAGGGTGAGGAGTTGGTTAAGTTTTGTACTAAGTGCAAAGGTTTGTGACCGTTTATGCAAATTACCCTTAAGTTTTGAGTGTTGAGCTCTCTTATCCGGTCTTTATCCGGTTTTTTACCTCAAATCTAAGCCCAAAAATTAGATTGGATTGTTTACTATCCGGTTCCGGTCCGGTCTCGGTCCGGGTTATACGGTCCGGTTTCCGGTTTTTCATCCGGTCCCGGTCCAAATAGCCAGCCCTAGTTACGAGTCAGTCTGGTTATAGGTTCATTGGGTTTCTGGTCCATCGAATTATCGATTGATCAAAATCTAAATCTTAATTCTCTAAATCTTATAACCCAAGATCAATTTAATTAGAAACAATAATCGACGGTTATGATTCATCCAAATATAGGGGGAAAAATCAATGCACCATCTTAGGGTTTGTAGTTTATGATTTAGATAATTAGGACCTAGGGTTCACTCATTAAGGGTTAGGCTATAGTATCATGCCCAAAAATCCTGCTAATTCGAGGTCTAGATAGCGTTTTCATACTCAAGGTATGTGGTACTCCGGATTTCACCCGGGGTACCGTAGAAGGCAAGCCTACGCCCGGACATACCCTAGCCTACCGTACGACCGTTGAGTTTTGCTATTTAGACAATGAATTAACCGGAGTTTGCATTAGTAGTAAAAACAATATCAAGAATATCATTCTGCGTACCAAACAATTATTGATTTAGTTAGTCGTACACTCGTACTGTTTCAAATGGTGTTCTTTTTAAAGAACCATTAGTATCAATAAATAGAGTTGTTGATAGAGGTTTAATAATATATCCTACACCAATCAATAATTCATGATTTAGCTTTCGAATAATGTTCTTTGTAAAAAAAATATTTAGTATCAACAAATCGAGTTGTTGGAAGAGACTTAGGAATGGCAATGGGGCAGGTCCGGGGCGGGTTTGTTGGTACCCATACCCGCCCCGTGAGAGGTCGGATCCAGTTCGGGTAATTTATTACGGGCCACAGGTTGGGGCAGGTCAACCCAATTAATATGCAATTTATATAAAATAAACATTAGAAATATTCGTTATTTTTATTATAAGACCAAGAAAACAAACAATATTATGATAAATGTAGTTAAATTATTGGAAAAAATGAGGTTTCACTAATTTATGACTTTATTATAGCTAAAATACTATGTAATAAAAGGAAAATCCTAAGTAATTTGATTAAGATTACAAGTAATTTAGGCAAGAACGGGTTGAGAATGGGGCGGGTCTAGACAGGTCGGGTCGATGAGAGTACCCATGCCCACCCCGCCCCAAAACAGACCAAACAGGTCGGGTAAAACGGGCCAGGTCGAAATTGTCATCCCTAGAAGAGATTCAATAATATATATGATACCATTTACTAGCATGCTCCCTCATAAGAAAATCAACTTATACGAAATTGAAGTTTGCACAAATATATATTACGTATTAGATTCAAACACAAAACTACTATTATCAATTAAATTTATGGTTCAAGCTAGGCGTACGCTTACGTTACCGTACGCCCATCGAGTTTTGTTATTTTGACCATGAATTAACCAAATTTAATTTTGGTGCACGATACTATACCCTAGCCTCTAATGGGTGAACCCGAGCCCCCAATTTTCTAACCCAAATCATGAGATTCATTTAATCTTAAAATGATAACCAACGATTGTGATTCGTCGGAATTATCTATGTACAAATAATATGTGGGAATACAGGCGTACACTAGCTTTTGCTATATATATATATATATATATATATATATATATATATATATATATATATATATATGGGGAGTTCTACGGTACCCAGGGTGAAATCTGGAGTACCGCATACCAGGAGTAAGAAAACGCTATCCAAAACTTGAATTTATTGATCTTTCGGACATGATACTATACTCTAACCCTTAAAGATCAAAATCTAGGTCTTAATTCTCTAAACCTTATACCCAAGATAAATTTAATTAGAAACAATAATCGACGGTTATGATTCGTCCAAATATAGGCAAAAAATCAATGCACCATCTTAGGGTTTATAGTTTATGATTTAGATAATTAGGACCTAGGGTTCACTCATAAAGGGTTAGGGTATAGTATCATGCCCAAAAATCCTGCTAATTCGAGGTCTAGATAGCGTTTTCGTACTTAAGGTATGCGGTACCCCAGATTTCACCCAGGGTACCGTAGAAGGCACCATATATATATGTATGGTATACCAGTCACCAGTGATTACCATATATATATACCATATGGGTCAGACTGGTGTACTCATGAAGCATACATATACCTTCAAATTGTATAACTCCATACCCTAAAAATAGTCAAACTAATTAGTTCATATAGTTAGATAAGTAGTAAGTACGTTGTTTATCATGAGAAGTTCCTAAATTATTTCGTATAATGGATGTTAGGTTATGTGTACTATAACAGAAGCGATTGGTTTATTATGATAAGATGGCTCATGATAGGTGTGCCTATGGACAATGTCTTAGGCTTAGCTACTAAATGTTAAACTCTTAACTCAAGATATGTTCTCAAATCTGTTATATCCAATTAGTCATATGCTCTTATAAAACTATAAGGTTTACTATAGACAATGTCTTAGTCACTAAAACTCCTAAATTGTCATAATTCGTACATAAACATTGTGAATTGATAAGTAATTAAATATATGGATGGTGATTGGTGAAGGAAGCTAGTAACTCCTTCATCAGAACCTCGTTGCTTTGATGCTTAGTAGGGTCTCTAGGTCGACTGCATTGAACCTCTCTAGATGAAGACTTCCCTAACCATCATACTTCAGCAGGCTGGTCCAGTGGAGTTCTCCTTGAGCTAGGGTTTGCTTGTTCATCAGTGCTACACTCTTCCTCCAATGATCACCACGGCCTGTTGAAGACCAGGAGTGAGTGCAGCTTCGGGAAGGCATCACAATCACGATTGCTTCTAGTAGGGCATCATAGCTGCTCTTTGATGGATGCTTCGAAACCTCGAGCTTCCTTGCTAGTGAGACATCATTAATGTTTTCCTCCCTTTGTACCATCGATGCTACCTTCAACCATCGAGGAACCATTGTGGCAGCCTTCTTGCGCGTCTCCTTCTCCTCCTCGAGCATGGGTAGCTTCCTCTTCACTCCTTGTTAGAAACTCCTTCTTTGGCGACTCCTTCCTTGGCCTCCACCATCATCTATGAATGGGTCTTGGTCTCCTTGATTCGTATCTTGTCTGTAGCTTCGTGTGACGGTGTGAAGAATCAAATAGAGGGATGTCCCTCTATCTTATAAGGGAGTGGTGGCCAAATAACGGGTGGAACCACCGCTCATTTTCTTGCGGAAACATACTCTTTTGAGTCCATGTTTGAGAAGGAATAGATTTTTTAGTGTTGGTTGGTGCAAGTCTTCAGCCGACGCGCATTGGACACTATGGTTGGGTTGGAGATGGAAAACGAGTGTTATGGGCTGAGGAAATCGTGCGGGGGTAAGGCCGCCACTAGTTCGCTGATGGATCACCTCCCTCCTTCTGTCTTTGGGCTTCGTCTTGGAACTTCAAATTAGGACTAGGAACATAGGAAAATCAATTTTGAAACTAGTTTCTAACAAATAAATTATATAAATAAATAAATTTTGAACAAAAAAATTAGTGGGTTGCCTCCCAATAGTGCTCTTTCTTTGTGCCTTTTAAGTAGGCATACTCCATTATTTTAGTTAGCGTTGACAAGTGAAATATCCTCCACCAACGTGATTGTGTGCTGCGGGAATTAGGATTTCAAATGGTGACCATTTATGTTGAAGATGGTGCCTTGGTGGTCATAAAGATGCACAACTCCATATTGAGTACGCTATATATAGTATATGGACCTGTCCATCTAGATCTGACCTTCCCATGGTGTAATCGTAATCTTGAATTGAACAACAAATTTGATCTCTAGGTCACAAGTCATTTCTAAGTATCTTGGCGTCATGGAATCTTTTGACGTTTCTTTGTATATTCTTTAATTATCATATGCATGAAGCCTAAATTGTTTGAGTTCATATATATGGCACTTTCTTTCTTTTCTAGCTAAAAACATGTCGAGATTTAGCTCTTTGGTTGAGGCTAAAATCAGGTGACTAAGGGGGGTCCCTTAGTCACATGACTAAGTGAATCTCCATCCTTCAACCTATTTAAATCTAATGGTTCATATTAATTTCATTTAATGAACGAAAAGATGGTAATTACACATATTATTTATTTAATAATTAAAATAAAAAAAAGTGGGTCGTTGTCCCTTTCACGCTCTGGTCGGCCGCCCGTTTCTCGACAACTCCCACCAACCGCTTGGGAATTTTAACGGTGCCGTGGGATTTTCCCCCTCCCCGGCTGTCCCTTTCTTGCCGTGGGATTTTCCCCCTCCCCGGCTGTCCCTTTCTTGGGGATTTTTGCCTCAAGTGATAGCTCTCCGTAGAGATTTTGAGAGAGAGAGAGAGAGAGAGAGAGAGAGAGAGAGAGAGAGAGAGAGAGAGAGAGAGAGAGAGAGAGAGAGAGAGAGAGAGAGAGAGAGAGAGAGTCTATGATTTTTCGACGGCGGAGCAAATTTTCTAACGAGCCTGCAGTTTTGTAATGTTTGTCAACGTATTTTGTAATGTTAATAAGTTTGGTTTGTAATATTTATATTTATTCGATTTGTATCATTTATCAATCTAATTTGTCATTTTTGTCTATTGTATTAGTAACGTTTATATGACTAATTTGTATATATTTTAATTCATAATATTCATTAGTGTAGTTTGTATATTTTCTGTTATGATTTATATACTTTGTACTCATTGATTTGGTATACAATTTTATAGAATTGTATTGTAAGTAGTATGCTCCATTTCCTTTGGTTGCCCAATAAGCCATATGCTCCATTTCCTTCGACAAATGGCAATCTTTTTCATACTCCATTTCCTTCGACAAATGGAAAGCTTTTTCATACACCATACGATATGGTGATTTCTCTATTGGGTTTCATATGCAGTTCTATATGCCCATACAGAATAATCAAACTTTTTGAGTCATATGCAGTTCTATTTGTCGAATTGACTCTGGAAGTGGCATCCTCTATCATTGATGATGGATCTTGAGGCTCCAAATCTTATGAACAGTTTGTGAATAAATTTTTACCATCAGTCTAGCATCGTTGGTTGGTAGTGTATGTGCTTCTACCCACTTGGAGACATAGATACAAGTATGTACTTGTTCCCGGGTGAGGATGGAAATGGTCTTATAAAATCAATCCCCGATATTTCAAAGATTTCAATTGGTAGGAAGATATTTTGTGGCATCTCGTTCCTTCGTGTGGAGGTTCCTAGCCTTTGGTATGTGACACATAGGGCTGCAAATGAGCCAAGCCGCTCGCGAGCAACTCGGCGTTCGAATCGGAAAAAACTCGTTCGACACTCGACTCGTTGTTTAACAAGCTGTCTCGCGAGCTGGCTCGTTAGTAAACGAGCCAAGCTTGAGCTAGGCCATGCTCGACTTGATAAGCTTGTGAGCTAGCTTGACTCGGTGGCTTGTTGAGCTAAGCTCGCGAGCTGGCTTGTTTAAAGCTTGTGAAAGGATAAATTACTTTTCTGAACATGAAAATTATCTTGTTAATAAGGATGTGTATGGAAGTTAGATGTTATTTTTAATTTTTAGTGTTGTTTTTATCATTTTTAATTTCTAATGTTCTTATTTGTACACATTTTTCAGCAAGAATGGTTTCAAATCGAGCTTATCTTGAGCCGAGCTTGTACTCAGCTTGACAAGCTGTGTTAATGAGCATTTACCGAGCTTTACCGAGCCGAGCTCGAGCTGGATTATTTTTAATCGAGTCAAGCTCGAGCTCGAGCTGGATGATGAAAATTCGAGTTCGAGCCGAGCTCGAGCTAAAAAATTTATAAACGAGCCGAGCTCAAGCTAAGCAAAAACTCGACTCGACTCGGCTCGTTTGCAGCCTACACAATGCTTAGTGTAGAGGTTGTCGTCTCAAAAGATGGTGGGCCAGAAGAATTCACTCTGAAGTATCTTTCTCGTCGTTCATCCATTCTATGATACCCTCTTGTTGGCCCGAAATGGTAGTGTCATATAATGTCTGTGGATGCTTTGAATGAGACACACCTCCGAATAATGTTATCATCTCACGCGATAGAGGTAAGGGTCTTCCCATAACTAATACTTTATATCAGTAAAGAACCTCTTCTTTTCTTGGTATTATAATCCATTAGTAATTCGTTAATGTAGAGCTAGTTGGCTATGTCAGCAACCATGGTCCTTGATCAGTCTCCATTGTCTTTCCTACAATGAGTAGAGAGATGCTTCCTCCTGCCATCATGTTGACCTCTTTGGATGTTTGTTCATCAAGTCTTTTGAAGAAGAAATTTGCACGTTGTTACTCCTTGAATCAATGATGTGGGAACTCATGTAGTAGTAGGTTGAATATGCTCCATGTATCGTGAAATGGCTCTCCTATTCTTTGAAGTATCCTTGAGATCCCTTCCTTGAGCTCCTTTGTCTTCCATGGTAAAAAATACTCATCCAAGAATGCTTGTGCAACTTCCTATAATGTCGTAAAAGTGTTTGATTTTCACCTCTCTTGTATGGTCGATGCTGCTTGTAATGAACCTTGAAGCCTTAGGCCGAAAATATTCAAATGGGGTAACCATCTTGCTCCTTGATCCAATGCTTTGGTTCCTATAATGAATGCACCAAATTGTAATATCCTCAAACAACTAGTTTATTCGGAATCCACAATCAAAAGTCCCCAACAACGGCGTCAAAAACTTGATGTGCTAAATCAAGTGATAATCTTAGGGTTTCCTAGGGTTGTATTTCCCGAGATCTTTTGATGATAGCTACTCAAAATAATATGCTCATGTTGGGCTGTCGTTGGTTCTTGCTTCTACTTGGGCTGGGTCTTTCTCCATTGTTCTTCTCTTTTCCTCTACTCATGGTTACTAGTAGGATTTTTCGTCCCTAGACCTTGTCTTTATCATGAAAGCTCCATATTCTTCTCTCCATAGCTCATTTGGTTCGCCAAATTTGTCCAATGCTTGATCCAAATCCTCATAGGTTGTGTTGTACCTTGAAAACCATTAATATATATATATATATATATATATATACACACATATATGGTGCCTTCTTTTGTACCCCGGGTGAAATCCGAGGTACCGCATACCTTGAGTATGAAAACACAATCTAGACCTCGAATTTGTAGGATTTTTGGGCATGATACTATACCCTAACCCTTAATGAGTGAACCCTATGTCCTAATTATCTAAATCATAAACTATATACCCTAAGATGGTGCATTATTTTTTTGCTTATATTTGGACGAATCATAACCGTCGATTATTATTTCTAATTAAATTGATCTTGGGGTATAAGATTTAGAGAATTAAGACCTAGATTTTGATCTTTAAGGGTAAGAGTATAGTATCATGTCCGGAACATCAATCAATTCAAGTTTTGGATAGCGTTTTCTTACTCAAGATATGCGGTACCCCGGATTTCACGCTGGGTCTATTAAATTAGAAACAATAATCGACGGTTATGATTCGTCCAAATATAAGCAAAAAAATCAATGCACCATATTAGGGTTTATAGTTTATGATTTAGAGAATGAGGACCAAGAGTTCACTCGTTAAGGGTTAGGGTATAGTATCATGGCCAAAAATCCTGCTAATTCGAGGTCTAAATAGCGTTTTCATACTCAAGGTATGTGGTACCCCGGATTTCACCCAGGGTACCGTAGAAGGCACCGTATATATATATATATACCCTAACCCCTAATGGGTGAATCCCAGTCCCCAATTCACTAACCCAAAGCATGGGATTCGTTTAATCTTAAAAATGAAAATCAACGATCCTGATTCGTTGAAATTTTCATTGATTTTCATTTTAAGATTAAACGAATCTCATGGTTTGGGTTAGAAAATTAGGGACTGGGGTTTACCCATTAGAGGTTAGGGTATAGTATCATTCCCCAAACTCCGGTTAATTCATGATCTATATAGCAAAACTCAATGGGGCGTACACTAGCCTGAACTATATATATATATATATATATATATATATATATATATATATATATATATATATATATACATATGGGGAGAAGGTAAGGACGGAATGAGACAGCCAATAAAAGATTAACTTGAAAATAGTATGTAAAGTAAATGATACTGGAAATGACCAGATTTGCAAAAAGTAAATACTGGAGATGACCAGATTAGCAGAAGATAAATACTGGAGATGACCAGATTAGCAGAAGATAAATACTGGAGATGACCAGATTTGCATAAAATAAATACTGGAGATGACCAGTTGAACTGGAGATGACCAGTTATGCACGAAATAAACAAAAGTTGAAGATGGTTTGAAAAAGATGAAGTAAAACTTGAAAATTTGATAGACTTCTTACACAGGAATTCTTGAGAGAAGATGATGGGAGGATAGCTTTGCAAGAGAGCAATTCCCACTCAAAACAACTCTCTTACAACAAGTGAAGGGAGTCTCCTTTTATAGAGAAATGGAGTCCCCTTTTGGTAAATAAATTGAAAAACATAATGATGACAATGTGGACACTTATATGATTATGTCACATGTCATAACAAAATTACAATTTTAATATAAAGGAAAATATATAATTTGTGGTCTTCTTTCCATAACCAAATTGAGTGGGTTGGAAGTGGAGTCACTTCTTCTTTGTCTTTAGGATAGTGGGTTGGAAGTGGAGTCACTTCTTCTTTGTCTTCAACTTAGTGCTTTTGCTTGGCAAAGGACCAAGCACTTCTTCATCCGGGTCATGGTTTTGGAACGTGGAATCTGCGTCAGATGTTGAGCTAGACGCCACATCTTTGAGAATTTGGAAGTATTCTTCTTCAGTCTTGGCGCCAGCTAAGAGAGCGCTGATTGAGGATTTTGTTTGCAAAAATTGCGTTGAGGATTTTTCGATAACTTTGGACAATTCAGGATTGTTATTGAACCATTGGAGGACTTGAGGTTTGTAGGCTTGTTCTGGGCGAGGATTTGTAGCCCAATATTTGGTTTTGAAGCTGCGGCCTAACATGGGTACCTTTGTGACGGCACATGTTTGGTAACTGAATTCCCAAGCAGTAATCCAAGGAACTTTGATGTAGTAACAAAATTTGAGGAGGGGTAATCCTGGACCAGAATATTTTTGACAGAAGGTTTGATATCCCTCTTGTATCTCAGTTGGATAGATATTTTCAGTTGGCCCAAAAAGATCCCACCAGTGCATAAACCAGTTGGGGAAAATAATGGGAGTTTTGTAATCCCAGAAAAAACTCCAGGAGTGTCGGTACATATGGTTTTGCTTGAAGAAGGCATTAATCCAAGCTTCATGGTAATCCCAGTAATTGAAGGATTGGCAGATTTGGGGGTGGTTAAGAGCAATAGTAGCAGGGAATTTTTGGTTGGTGTTTGGGCTAGTAGGCCATTGGCGAGGGTGGATAATTTGGTGGATTTTGCAGGTTGAGTGGGTATTGAGTGTTTTGTCTGAAGGATCAAATTTGTGGGAAAAGGTGACTGATCCAGTTTCTGTGAGGATAAGTTCATAATATTTGTGGGTTTTGTTGAGGGATCTTGGTTTGAAGAACCACTCATTGAGGAAATGTTTGGCAGTAACATTTGGATATTGATGGTAGAAACCATCTTCGACAACGAAAATGGGTTGAAAAGTGTTTTTCTTAAAATACGTTTGAAATCGATTTTGAGGGGCTTGGACAACCACCACCTCTTGGGTTTTGTGGGGGAAGGGTTTGTCTAAATCTTCTTACTTATTATTAGTTGAGAGATGGGTACCCCATGGTTAGATCCTAGCTGAGTCCTTTGTGAGAGAGTTGTAAGACCGTCTTTGGCCGTTAATCTATCTCACCTGTAAGTTAGATCCAACCTTTGTTTACCCTCTTTCCTCTAGTCATGAGTTCGATTTTTAGACCTTCCTCTTCTTCCTCTAATTCTGACATCACCGGGAACCGTGTGATCAACCAAGAAGAAATTAATTTTGAAACTGTTAGTAAAGAAATTGATAATTGGCAAATTCCTAGGATTGCCCAAAAGGAAATTTATGAGCAAAGCAAATTTAACTTCCTCAATAAAATGGATTATACCATCAAAACCGAAGAAAGAGATATTCATCTTTTCAATGATTATGAAACTATCAAACTTTTGTCTCAAAATTCTATTCAACAACACAAAAAGAAGTATAACTATGTCCATATTGGGTTAGTTCAAGTAGGGATTAAGCCTCTATCCAAAGAAGGCCTTAATACTGCTATTTTAATGGTTTTACGAGATTGTCGGTTTCTTGAGTTTAACGACTCTTTACTTGGAACTGTTGAATCAAGTCTTTGTAATGGCCCAATTTACTTCAATTGTTTTCCAAACTTTACTGTCTCTCTTCATGACAAAAATATTTTAGATGTTTTAACCCTACAAATAAAAACTTTCAACTATAAAATCCAACAAGGATCTTTACCTATCTCTTTGGTTTACCGCTTACACTACAAAGCTATGAAATCAGCTTTCTCTTCTAAAGCTCTTCAATATGGTACAAAAGGAGAAACTATACTTTGGCAAACTGATTTAAGTCGTACTAACACTGTTACTCCCAAAACTATCAAATGGGGAGAAGTTACTCTTCCTACAGAATGGATCCTTGAAGGAGCTACCATTCCTAGAAGCATCGACCATCGTCAGGTTAATCAAATTACTCAACATCTTGATGGTACTGTTAACATCTCTTTTGCTAGGAACTCCATCTCTAGCATTTCTGATATAGACCCTGAATTGACAGACGATGCTCGACAGCGCATCAATACTTTTCTTAGAAGCCAATCTTGTAGAAATCTTTCTCCCATACCTACACCCACTCGACATACCTCCTCTACACTCAACTATGATCTACGAGGAATCAACAACTCCAACAACATACCTCAGCCAGTTTATACTCCACCACCTCCCACAACTCTTTTTCCAAATATAAATACCTCGAGAACACCAAATATGTCTCCTACTGCCTCACAAGCTGCATTTCCTGAAGAAGAAATCCCTTCTGCTCTTGATGTCATTACACAAGAGTTCAAAATCAACAAAGAATTTCTTCGCCATGATTTCTATTCCCAACGAAACCGTTTTAAACGCGAGCAATTTTTTACTGATTACTCTAAAGAAGAACGTGTACTTATACAAAACTCTTTCTATGATTATCTCAATAATATACGAGAACACCATTCTTTCTTTAATTGGTTCGAACAAGTCTTTTCTCAATCTTCGATAAATGTTCAAACCAAGCCTATGAGTTGGTTAACTACTAATAACTCTAAGATCCAATCTATTCACCCCCCTAATGCTCCTGTTAATTTTTCTTATTATGGAACAGCAGTTCAAGCCTCTCCTTTTAAATTAAAACGAGAAAATAGTGACCATGTCAAAGGCGAAGATATTCGACGTCTGATTGAACAAAACAATTATACAAACCGATTTCTTCAGACATTAGGAGATCAACTTACTAATGTTGAAATCAGTCTACCTCTGTCTTTTGCGTCTACTTCAAATACTCTTATTCCTCCTTCCAACAAACTTAATTCCCCCATTTTCAAACCTTTTGAAGTTTCTAAAGAATCTAGTCTTGAATTTAAGCTTGAAATAGAAAAACGTCTTAAACAACTTTCTACACAACTATCCACTTCTAAGACTCCTTATATTTCAGACTCAAAATCCACGAGCAACGAGGATCAAATCGTCGATGACTCAGCCGAAGTAATTCAAGACCTAGAAGGTCATATTGAAACAGAAATCAATCGTCTTCGATGGAATCAACCCTCTGCATCTAAGATGTATTACCCACGTCCCACAGCACCTGATTTAGCTCTCGAAGAGAAACCCACCATTATCCAAAATAAATACAACTCCAATTCTATTTATGAATGGAATCTTGATGGATTTTCAGAATATCAAATTTTGAACCTTCTTCAACAAATGACCATGGTAGCTAATGCTTACAAAACTCAAAATCAAACTTCTGATTACGCTATAGCTGAACTACTTATAGCCGGCTTTGCTGGTCAATTAAAGGGTTGGTGGGATAATATCTTAACCGCGGAAGACCAGAGAACTATTTTTACAGCTGTCAAATGTGATTCTTCTGGAACTCCTATTTTGGACTCCAATAATCAATCTTCTCAAGATGCAGTTGCATCCCTGATTTTTGCCATTTCAAAACATTTTATTGGAGATCCTTCACATCTTAAAGATAAAAATGCCGAACTACTTTCTAATCTTCGTTGTAAAAAGTTTCATGACTTCCGATGGTACAAAGATACCTTTTTAACTAGAGTTATGCAAAGAGAAGATGGTAATCAACCATTTTGGAAAGAAAAGTTTTTAGCCGGTTTACCCCGTCTCTTAGGAGATAAGATCCGAAACAAAATCCAAGACACTTTTAATGGTCAAATTCCTTATGAGCAACTTACTTACGGAGAACTTATTAGCTTTATACAAAAAGAAGGATTACAAATTTGCCATGATTTAAAACTTCAAAAACAAATCAAACGCGAACAAAAACTAACTCGAAAAGAACTAGGATCTTTTTGTGCTCAATTTGATGAATCTTATTCAAAAATTTCTTCCAAATCTAACTGTGAGGATTGTAGCACCAAACCTCATAAAAAACATCGCGATCGTCCCTACCGATCTTTTAAAACCACGAATCAAAAATCCCATTTCTCTAGGAATCCCCGCCCAGATAAGGGACCACAATCTAACAATAAAAATAAAAACATTACTTGTTTTCGTTGTGGAAAAACAGGTCATATTTCCAAATATTGTCGTATAAAAAAGAAGCTCAATGAGCTTAATCTTGATGAAGAGATTCATGACAAAATCAATAATCTTTTTCTCCAACACTACTCTTCTCATGAGGATTCTTCTTCTTCTTCTGATGATGATGAGAATCTTCAGGCCTTACAATTTGATAGATATTTTCAGTTGGCCCAAAAAGATCCCACCAGTGCATAAACCAGTTGGGGAAAATAATGGGAGTTTTGTAATCCCAGAAAAAACTCCAGGAGTGTCGGTACATATGGTTTTGCTTGAAGAAGGCATTAATCCAAGCTTCATGGTAATCCCAGTAATTGAAGGATTGGCAGATTTGGGGGTGGTTAAGAGCAATAGTAGCAGGGAATTTTTGGTTGGTGTTTGGGCTAGTAGGCCATTGGCGAGGGTGGATAATTTGGTGGATTTTGCAGGTTGAGTGGGTATTGAGTGTTTTGTCTGAAGGATCAAATTTGTGGGAAAAGGTGACTGATCCAGTTTCTGTGAGGATAAGTTCATAATATTTGTGGGTTTTGTTGAGGGATCTTGGTTTGAAGAACCACTCATTGAGGAAATGTTTGGCAGTAACATTTGGATATTGATGGTAGAAACCATCTTCGACAACGAAAATGGGTTGAAAAGTGTTTTTCTTAAAATACGTTTGAAATCGATTTTGAGGGGCTTGGACAACCACCACCTCTTGGGTTTTGGGAAAAACAGTTTTGAGAGGGGCTATTGAAGATGCCACCTCTGTTGAGGTAGGTGCGACATCAAGATGATGTTGCTGATAGATTTGTTTGGTTTCTTCGGAAGAGATGGGTGTGGGTAGGATGCCACTTACCGTTTGAGTATTTGAAAGAATTAGTTTAGAAGGGGAAATTGTTGAGGAAGTTGAAGCTTCAGTGGGAAGCTTTTGTTTAGAACCAGAAACGGCAATAAATTTTTGAAGGTAATTTTGGGCTTCAAGAGGAAGCTTATTGATGACTCGATATTTGCACAGGTTTTCCCCTTTGTTCCTTGATCGTTTAAGCTTGCATTATTGCTTCTTTGGCCTATTTTACGCTAGGTTGTGTTCCTTTGTCACATTTCAGGTCCTAGCACATAAAGTGAAGCATAGGCGCAAGTTTCAAGTCAATCAGAGATCAATTGGCGATTCGGGAGAAGAAACTCTGGCATGACCTGAAGAAGAATGGATTTCTACCTCACTTAATGGACAAAGAATCGTGCAAGTCTGACATGGAAAGAAAGTGGACGAGACTACGAGCGTCTGGGATCAAACGGCGACTGATTCGGAGTCCGGACGAGGGAGAAACGAAGCATTGAATATAGGAGAACAGGTTCGGAAGTAAAAACACGGGCAGGAGGCCTTCAAAACACGGCCGTGTTCTGTGACCGTGCTTTTACTGCCGAGAGCAAATCCGAGTTTGGCAGACATGAGCTGATTACACGGGCGGGGCCGAGACAAAGCACGGGCGTGTTTTCCCAAAGCACGGCCGTGTTCTCCCAAAAGCACGGCCGTGTTTTCACCAACATGTGGCCGTGTAATTAACCCTAGCCAAAGCACGGGCGGGCTGAGGCAAAGCACGGCCGTGCCCTCGACAGTGCTTTGGCCAATGATGCCCTTTTAGGCAGATTTCAGCCAAATTGAGAGGGGATTCGAGTTTTAGAGAGATAGAGCGATTCCTAGAGAGAGAAAGCGACGAACAAGAGTCTCCAAGCGCCCTAGATCGATCTTCAACACCATTGGAGCTTGGTTTGAGCTTGGAGAAGTGCCGATTCAACGTCCAGGAGCAGAAATCCATCTTCACAGTATGATTTCCGCGTCTGATTCTGCTTTTGCTTCTTTCTCCATGGAGTAGTTCTCCCATTCATCTGGGTGTGGGAAACCCTAGATCTGTATGTTAGGTTTGATTGTATGAACCCGAGTACTGTTTCTATGAATTAATTATATTCGATTGAGGTTTGAATGATTGAATGACTTGAATCCTGATCAAATTCCTGTTGTTTCTGCTTTAACCTAGAATGAGAATATCTGACTAGGTTGATAGAGCATCCTTGATTGAAGGTAGGGAGTTGGTGACTTTAGTCGAGGAGCCAACTCACTATTCTGTACCGAATTCAATTCGGTAGTGGAGGTTTTGTTCTTAGGGCCTCAATCTGTTTACTCCGGTGTAGGTTAGTCGCCAGCTAGAGACTCAGATTGAGAGGGTCTGAAGACCTTTAGTCGAGACTTCAGGCTGTTTGAGAACCTTCCGCAGTATAACTTTCATAGAAATTGAACTTGGTAATTACAATCCGGCTTAACTGCAGACTAGGGGGAACCATATCCGGGTGACCTCTCTTAACCTGAATACAACCGTTTAGTTGCTTTGTTTGCTTGTTAGTTTAGAACTTCACTAAAGTTTCATTGCTAGATAATACGAATTCACTGAGTAGTCATCACATCTAGGACCCGGGTTGACATTAAAACCCAAACCCGCTATACTACGCTTTAGGGAGTGGTTACACTTGGCCATTTTCTAGAGTGACAGTAGGAGTGAGTCAAGTTTTTGGCGCCGTTGCCGGGGACGGCTAGGTTGTTGAAGAAAAGTGATTTCTGTTACTTTAGCATTTTCATTTTTTTGCATTGAGTTTTTGTTTTCCCACTTGTGCCTTCACGGGTTGCTTTGCTTGATTGTGTGCAGATAGTGCATGACCCGTAGCCAGTCGGGAGGTTTACTGCCGTTGAATCCTGAGATTGAGCGCACCTGCAAACAACTTCGGAGACAACAGCAAGCTAGACTGGCTACGGTGGAGCGCCGAGACGGCCAATTGACCAGCGACTCCGAGGACGAGCACGAGATGGAAGGCAATCAGAACCCGCCTCCTCAGAACCAGATCCTGGGGAACGACCAACATCCCCAGGGAGCTGGCCACCATCATCCACCACCACCGGGTCCCACCTTGGAGTACTACTATACTCCACGGATTGCTGACATCCGCCCGGTCATCCTCTATCCACCCATCCCTACAAACAACTTCGAGATCAAGCCATGCTGGATCCAACTCATCACATCCTCTATCCAGTTCCATGGCTTGAAGGATGAGGAAGCCCGGGCACACCTTTCCCGTTTTCTGCAGCTGACGAACGGGTTCAAGCTGAATGGTGTTCCGGATGAGGCAATCCGCCTTCACCTCTTCCCCCATTCTCTGGCGGGGAATGCTAAGAGGTGGTTGGAGACCCAGCCCCCACTGTCCATCACTTCTTGGGACGATCTGGCGGATAAGTTCGTGCACAGATATTATCCGGCATCGAAGACTACTGAGATTCAGCGGGAGATCACTCATTTCCGCCAAGAGCCAGATGAGTCCCTTCGTGATGCATGGGAGCGGTACATGGGATACTTCTGGCAGTGTCCCCATCATGGCTTCAGCGATGCTTTCACAGTGGGGAACTTCTACAGTGCCATCACCCCAGACAGCCAGAGGGTGATCGAGTCTCTATGCCCAGGAGGGGATATCCTTACTAAGACTCCACCCGAGCTGAACCAGATGATTAGTACCTTGGCTGCCCGCGATCATTCCTGGGGGTAGAGCAGCAGAGGCAGGCACTCCCGGGACCGTGGTGTGCATGCTATGGAGGCCAGATCCGGGTTAGAGCAGCAGGTGGCTGAGTTGGTGCAGACACTGAAGCAGCCCAACAGTCTCCTTCCGGGCCGAGGTGTAGCTGCGCCTCCAGTAGCTCAGTGTCAGTGGTGTGAGAGTCCAAACCATCTGGTGGAGGACTGCCAGGCTATGCGGGAGTCCTCTACTCCCCAAGAACAGTTGGCTTTCATCGCCAATGCTCGGCGCCTCGATCCATACAGTAGCACATACAATGAGGGATGGCGCCAGCATCCCAACTTCGCCTGGAGCAACAACACCAGTAAACCACCTGGTTTCCCAGCACCAGCAGGTGGTTTCCAGCAGAGGCAGCCTTTCCAGGCTAGGCAAGGGCAGCCATTCCAGCAGCCTCAGCGTCAGTATGCCGAGCCCGCAGCAGCGCCAGCTCCCGATACTCAGATATCCGAGCTGAAGAACGTTTTGGCGGCATTCATGACCACCAGCCAGGCGACTATCGCGAGGATGGATCAGTCCATAGCTTCCCTGGAGGCAGGCCAGCGAACCCTGGAGGCAGGCCAGAGGAACCAGGGTGCCATTCTGCAGGATCTCCAGCACCAGATAGGGGACTTAGCTCGCCAGAATACTACCAGGGCACCGGGGACTCTGCCTGCCACCACTGTCCCCAATCCTCGCGGCCCTCACGAGACTGCCCATACCATTTTCACCAGGAGCGGCAGGCCTACATCAGCTGATCCTGCCCCGACCAGGCAGGAGGAACCACTACCTGCTTCAGCACTTCCAGCCGGTGATGCAGAAGTGCGGGTGGAGAAGGAAGCCCCTGCTCCCAAGCCACAACCAGTGGTGAAGGAGCACGTACCCCAGCTTCCCTTCCCCACTCGCCTCCATAAAGATAAGCTGGAGACTGAGTTTGCCAAGTTCATGGCAATGTTGAAGCAGCTCAACATCAGCGTACCATTTGTGGAGGCACTGTCGAAGATGCCCAAGTACGCGAAGTTCATGAAAGATCTCTGCACCAACAAGAAGAAACTTGGGGATCTTTCGACAGTGCTGCTGAGCGAGGAATGTTCTGCCATCCTGCAGAACAAGCTGCCCGAAAAGCGCAAGGATCCAGGGAGTTTTACTATCCCTCTTACTATTGGCAGCATGCATGTAGGAAAGTCCTTGGCGGACCTAGGAGCTAGCATTAATGTCATGCCATATAAATTGTTCAAAAAGCTAGACCTAGGTGAACTTAGCCCTACTAGGATGAGCATTCAGCTAGCTGATCGTTCTGTGGTGCATCCTAGGGGTATCATAGAAGATTTGCTTGTTAATGTGGGTGCATTCACATATCCTGTTGATTTTGTTATTCTGGATATAAATGATGATGTGGATGTGCCTTTGATTCTGGGTAGACCATTTCTTGCCACCGCCAAGGCATTGATTGATGTGCATGATGGTAAACTGATCTTGCGTGCTGGAAATGAACAGGCTGTTTTTCCTGTGACTGAGTTTGATCATTGTGCTATGATTTCTGTATCGCCTGTGCATGCTATTTCTGATCAGGTACACGAGCCTGTCGTGTATCCTTCTGCACCTCTCATTTTGCAGGTCTCGCCTATCATTCCTTCGCCGCCACTCCATCCAGTCTCGCCTCCGAACAAAAAGCTCAAGGAGGAGTGGCGGCCGAAGCCGCAGGTAGCTAAGCCTGCACGGAAGAAGAGTGGAGACCACTATGAGCTGGTCCCACCCCCAGCACCACGACCACCCTGGCCATCCGAGTACTCACTCGCCTGCATCTTGCCGGATGGCCAGGTCGAGCTGACCGATGCTGGTGGTTGTAACCGTCGGGTGCACGGTCACCACCTGAAGCTGTACCTCAAGAGCGATGTGGATCCGCTCTTGGAGGCACCTGTCCCTGCACTTCCCTGAGTATCCACCATGGGCGTCCAGCTAAAAGACGGTAAAGAAGCGCTTGTGGGGAAGCAACCCCATCACGGTTTGACTTTCTTTCTTATGTTTCGAGTCGGATTGCGATTTGGTTTTGTTTTGGTTTGTTTCCTTTGTTCTGGATGATGTCTTATTGGGCTGACATCGGACCTAACATATTCTGGTTGAGCTCTTCTGTTCCCCTTGAGCTGTGCTGTGTTCCCGACTGGTCCATTTCCAGTCTTCTGCAGTCCGTGCATACCGGTAACATCGTTCCCCTTTCCTTCCCTCTTCTCCATTGAGGGCAATGTCGATCTTAAGTGTGGGGGGATGTTTATCTTTTGACTGCATTAGATCTGTTGGTGTGCTTGGAGCCTAGTCCACTGTCCAAATTTTTGAATTTGAGGGCTCCAAGTACGTGTTCCTTGCAATTACCTGCTCAGTATGCTTTGAATTGACAGTCTCTGTAGTGATTTTCAACCTAGGGAGGTAGTGTAGCACTATGGAGGATGTTGATGCATTTAAGACGTCTCATTTCGTCTTCATAGTGTGTTGGTTGACTGAGTGAACTAGTGATCTTAGGACCCTTGAATTGTGTGGTGTTGTGGACTCTCTGCCTGTCATGGACTCTTGTATCATGCTTTGAAAATAACAGGTGCTCGAAAATGTGCTTTAAAATGACGTCTCCCGTGCGAATAGGGCGAAAGTGTGCAAGGGGAGACGGGAATCCGTTCCCAATTTCCACCTACTACCTCCAGCCCCCTTACATGTCTTTCCCCCGCACGAGGCTCGAGACAACTGCTCCTGGCATGGCCGGTAAGAGCCGGGCTCCCGCAAAACCTTTGCTAGGTGGGAGCCCCCGTTTTCTGCAAAAACAGGTTGGAACCCTTGAAAAAAAAAAAAACAGAAAAACAAGCAAAAAGAAGAAAGAAAAGGGGTTCCAACCATTTTCAAGAAGAAAATCGAGCACCTTGAAAAATGTGAGTCCATGATCTTTTGTTTTTGAGAGTCTCTTCATCCACGATTCATTTGTCCTCTGCTCACTATTTGCCATGATACCGACTCGAGACTAGCGTTCTCGCCGAAGAGGCTATGAGATGACTTGTGCGTCGGTTGACCTCGTAAGCTGCTAAATGATCTAGGAAGTCCGCTACCTATGATCGAGGTTGTTTGTTGCTATAGAGGTCTGGAGAGATGCATTGGTTTGAGTTAGGTTTGCTTGGGGACAAGCAAACGGTTAAGTGTGGGGGGATTTGATGACTCGATATTTGCACAGGTTTTCCCCTTTGTTCCTTGATCGTTTAAGCTTGCATTATTGCTTCTTTGGCCTATTTTACGCTAGGTTGTGTTCCTTTGTCACATTTCAGGTCCTAGCACATAAAGTGAAGCATAGGCGCAAGTTTCAAGTCAATCAGAGATCAATTGGCGATTCGGGAGAAGAAACTCTGGCATGACCTGAAGAAGAATGGATTTCTAACTCACTTAATGGACAAAGAATCGTGCAAGTTTGACATGGAAAGAAAGAGGACGAGACTACGAGCGTCTGGGATCAAACGGCGACTGATTCGGAGTCCGGACGAGGGAGAAACGAAGCATTGAATATAGGAGAACAGGTTCGGAAGTAAAAACACGGGCAGGAGGCCTTCAAAACACGGCCGTGTTCTGTGACCGTGCTTTTACTGCCGAGAGCAAATCCGAGTTTGGCAGACATGAGCTGATTACACGGGCGGGGCCGAGACAAAGCACGGGCGTGTTTTCCCAAAGCACGGCCGTGTTCTCCCAAAAGCACGGCCGTGTTTTCACCAACATGTGGCCGTGTAATTAACCCTAGCCAAAGCACGGGCGGGCTGAGGCAAAGCACGGCCGTGCCCTCGACAGTGCTTTGGCCAATGATGCCCTTTTAGGCAGATTTCAGCCAAATTGAGAGGGGATTCGAGTTTTAGAGAGATAGAGCGATTCCTAGAGAGAGAAAGCGACGAACAAGAGTCTCCAAGCGCCCTAGATCGATCTTCAACACCATTGGAGCTTGGTTTGAGCTTGGAGAAGTGCCGATTCAACGTCCAGGAGCAGAAATCCATCTTCACAGTATGATTTCCGCGTCTGATTCTGCTTTTGCTTCTTTCTCCATGGAGTAGTTCTCCCATTCATCTGGGTGTGGGAAACCCTAGATCTGTATGTTAGGTTTGATTGTATGAACCCGAGTACTGTTTCTATGAATTAATTATATTCGATTGAGGTTTGAATGATTGAATGACTTGAATCCTGATCAAATTCCTGTTGTTTCTGCTTTAACCTAGAATGAGAATATCTGACTAGGTTGATAGAGAATCCTTGATTGAAGGTAGGGAGTTGGTGACTTTAGTCGAGGAACCAACTCACTATTCTGTACCGAATTCAATTCGGTAGTGGAGGTTTTGTTCTTAGGACCTCAATCTGTTTACTCCGGTGTAGGTTAGTCGCCAGCTAGAGACTCAGATTGAGAGGGTCTGAAGACCTTTAGTCGAGACTTCAGGCTGTTTGAGAACCTTCCGCAATATAACTTTCATAGAAATTGAACTTGGTAATTACAATCCGGCTTAACTGCAGACTAGGGGGAACCATATCCGGGTGACCTCTCTTAACCTGAATACAACCGTTTAGTTGCTTTGTTTGCTTGTTAGTTTAGAACTTCACTAAAGTTTCATTGCTAGATAATACGAATTCACTGAGTAGTCATCACATCTAGGACCCGGGTTGACATTAAAACCCAAACCCGCTATACTACGCTTTAGGGAGTGGTTACACTTGGCCATTTTCTAGAGTGACAGTAGGAGTGAGTCAAGTTTTTGGCGCCGTTGCCGGGGACGGCTAGGTTGTTGAAGAAAAGTGATTTCTGTTACTTTAGCATTTTCATTTTTTTGCATTGAGTTTTTGTTTTCCCACTTGTGCCTTCACGGGTTGCTTTGCTTGATTGTGTGCAGATAGTGCATGACCCGTAGCCAGTCGGGAGGTTTACTGCCGTTGAATCCTGAGATTGAGCGCACCTGCAAACAACTTCGGAGACAACAGCAAGCTAGACTGGCTACGGTGGAGCGCCGAGACGGCCAATTGACCAGCGACTCCGAGGACGAGCACGAGATGGAAGGCAATCAGAACCCGCCTCCTCAGAACCAGATCCTGGGGAACGACCAACATCCCCAGGGAGCTGGCCACCATCATCATCCACCACCACCGGGTCCCACCTTGGAGTACTACTATACTCCACGGATTGCTGACATCCGCCCGGTCATCCTCTATCCACCCATCCCTACAAACAACTTCGAGATCAAGCCATGCTGGATCCAACTCATCACATCCTCTATCCAGTTCCATGGCTTGAAGGATGAGGAAGCCCGGGCACACCTTTCCCGTTTTCTGCAGCTGACGAACGGGTTCAAGCTGAATGGTGTTCCGGATGAGGCAATCCGCCTTCACCTCTTCCCCCATTCTCTGGCGGGGAATGCTAAGAGGTGGTTGGAGACCCAGCCCCCACTGTCCATCACTTCTTGGGACGATCTGGCGGATAAGTTCGTGCACAGATATTATCCGGCATCGAAGACTACTGAGATTCAGCGGGAGATCACTCATTTCCGCCAAGAGCCAGATGAGTCCCTTCGTGATGCATGGGAGCGGTACATGGGATACTTCTGGCAGTGTCCCCATCATGGCTTCAGCGATGCTTTCACAGTGGGGAACTTCTACAGTGCCATCACCCCAGACAGCCAGAGGGTGATCGAGTCTCTATGCCCAGGAGGGGATATCCTTACTAAGACTCCACCCGAGCTGAACCAGATGATTAGTACCTTGGCTGCCCGCGATCATTCCTGGGGGTAGAGCAGCAGAGGCAGGCACTCCCGGGACCGTGGTGTGCATGCTATGGAGGCCAGATCCGGGTTAGAGCAGCAGGTGGCTGAGTTGGTGCAGACACTGAAGCAGCCCAACAGTCTCCTTCCGGGCCGAGGTGTAGCTGCGCCTCCAGTAGCTCAGTGTCAGTGGTGTGAGAGTCCAAACCATCTGGTGGAGGACTGCCAGGCTATGCGGGAGTCCTCTACTCCCCAAGAACAGTTGGCTTTCATCGCCAATGCTCGGCGCCTCGATCCATACAGTAGCACATACAATGAGGGATGGCGCCAGCATCCCAACTTCGCTGGTCAATTAAAGGGTTGGTGGGATAATATCTTAACCGCGGAAGACCAGAGAACTATTTTTACAGCTGTCAAATGTGATTCTTCTGGAACTCCTATTTTGGACTCCAATAATCAATCTTCTCAAGATGCAGTTGCATCCCTGATTTTTGCCATTTCAAAACATTTTATTGGAGATCCTTCACATCTTAAAGATAAAAATGCCGAACTACTTTCTAATCTTCGTTGTAAAAAGTTTCATGACTTCCGATGGTACAAAGATACCTTTTTAACTAGAGTTATGCAAAGAGAAGATGGTAATCAACCATTTTGGAAAGAAAAGTTTTTAGCCGGTTTACCCCGTCTCTTAGGAGATAAGATCCGAAACAAAATCCAAGACACTTTTAATGGTCAAATTCCTTATGAGCAACTTACTTACGGAGAACTTATTAGCTTTATACAAAAAGAAGGATTACAAATTTGCCATGATTTAAAACTTCAAAAACAAATCAAACGCGAACAAAAACTAACTCGAAAAGAACTAGGATCTTTTTGTGTAACATCCCATTTTGGCTAAATCCATATTTCGATCGCTAGAAAGTTCGCGATTTAAAATCGAGTGTTTTGACAATATTTCGGCGAAAATCGAATTATCAATCGATCGGATAAGTATACGTATTAATTATATATATATATATTATATATATATACATATACGGTCCATTTAAATCCCACCTTCCGTCCCATTCTCATCTCTTTTCATTTTATTCTTCCGTCTTTTCTCATTCTCTACCGAGAAACAGAACGAGCAAAGGGCGCTCAGGGGAGGCGAAGTGGAAAATTTCAGAGCTCAAAATCTTAAGCTTTAGTGATCCAAAAATCCCGTAAGTTATGCCTAATCCATCCATTCATCGTGATTTATCGATTTATAGCTTTAAAACGAGTTTTTGGTTCAGGAATTTCTCGAATTCCCGATAAGCCAAATTAGGGTTTCGGAGTATCCGGAAGCCGGATTGAGCCCAAATTTCATATACGAGCTTCCTGCAGCGAGGTAATCAATCCTCTAGTTCTAATCCCTGAATTTCGGCAATTATTTAGGTCGGGGTCCTAATCGCTGAATTTAGCTCCGGCCAAGGTTTGATGTGTTTTTATCGAGAATTTGACCCGGAGCCTAGAACTAATATTGACGGGGATACTGCAGGGGATATTAGGGCGGTCTCGGATTTTAATTCTGGGGGTTCGTTCGTGAAATTGACGTTTTAGTACGGGAGGCTATAACTGGTGTTTGAACGACCATAACTGGTGAGGGATTAGCACGGCATACCGGGTTTGTCGTATCACGATAATTATATTGATGCTTAGAATTGACCTAGGTGAACTAGAATGGCATGATTAGGGGTGTATGGACTTTTGTGCTATATGATGAACCCTAGACTGCTATATGATATTATTGACTTGCCCTAATCGATATGGACATGGCTTATGCTGATGATTGTGTATATGTTGCAAATTGTGGGCTTGACTGTTGATATGCCTTATGATGGTTCGAAAAGGTGATAGGGTATGATTGTTCATGATTGTTGTATTTGGATGCACATGTGGGAAAATATATATTCTCTGGTGATATTATGATGTTTTAAGGAGGATGACTTGCACGAGGGTTTATCCCGAGGAAGTGCAATTATACGACTCCTGATTTACCTATGTTGAGCCAATTGTGGCCGGGTCAAGTACATGTGTAAGTAACGAATTATGATTAAGCAAGATGAGATATGGATCATGTATAAGGACATCAAGTAAGAGTGTTTTGGTCTCATGGTCAATTACATAGTAATTAGGGCTCCCCATGCTATTACTCCGTTATGATATGTTATGTCACACCCCTGATGTGGTGTTGACCGTTGATTCATCATGAGATATGACCACACCCAGAGTGGTGTTGAGTCCGATATGACCACACCCAGAGTGGTGTTGAGTCCGATATGACCACACCCATCGTGGTGTCAGGTCCGATATGACTACACCGGCAGTGGTGGGTCCGATATGACCACATCCACGAGATGTTTGGTCCGTATTCCCGGGAGAGTAATTAGCATGGGAGTAGCCAGGCGCCTATAAGTAAAACATGATAAGATGCATATGCATAAGTCAATGTGGTTGAGTCTTTTGCCTATTGGGATGTCGGATGCCTGAGGTCTGATCCTAGTGCTTGGGCTTATTTGCTAGATGTATGGTAGGGGTATGCTCTGTTATGAACTCACGATGCTATGATTATCTCACTCAGCTATGAGCTGACCCTCTTTTATCCTTTTTCTCTGCTTATGCCATGTGTAAGCAGATCATCATCAGCAGCAACAGTAGATAGGTGTATAGGTGGGAGCTGAGCAAGAGTTGAAGGCAAGATGAGGTATGGTCTTCAACTATTCTGTGCTTGGACTACTACTCGGGATTTTGGCCAGTGATCCACACCTTTTTGTAAAAATGTTTTGAGAACGTTTTTCATGTGCATACTAGCTTCTGATGTAGTGTGAGATATCCACAGGTGTGGAAAGTTGATGATATGTGTATATTTGTGTAATTATGTAAGTTGTGACGATTATGGCGTGTTTCAGTATAGTATGCAGTTGTGTAACATGAAACGGTGACTATGGCTATGAAAAGCCAATGCATATGGCAGTGAGTGTATATGTTTGTCTATGAATGCATGGATTTAGATGAATTATTTTGCAGGATCAGATGGAAGAACTGTTAGCCCATTACGCGAGTAATTCATGTCGAAATTTTATTGGGGTAAATTTTGATAATTAATGTAACACCCGAGATTATTTCCGCTGCAATTGTATGAACAATATGATTAGGTAATACGTATAGGGTAGGGTGTTACAGTTTGGTATCAGAGCCCGGTTCCCTCTTTTTGTTGTTATGGCGTACTATACCCTATGGGAGGTTAAACACTCCTAAGGAGGGGAGTACCCCATAATGACTTAAACTGGGAATTGAGTTTTACATGATTATGTGTATTGGTATATTGGATGAAATTACCTGCATCATGGTTTTCAAAATTGAGTTTTGAACTTATTTGTTTTCAAGTAATTATTTTGGGAAATTTTTTTCGTTTTAACCAAGTGAGAGATTTGGTGAAGAATGAATTTTGTGTGGATCAATCTTAGGCCAATATTTCCTTGTAGCTCGCACGGAAGTTGTGAAAATGTTCCTACTGACCAGTCGAGAGGAGTGGGGGCGGTTGATGCAAGACCGCCAATATTAGATTATGCAAAGATGAAGAGTTTGGGTGGTAGGGACTTTAAAGGAGATGTGAGTCCGGATGCTGTGGTAGAATGGTTGAGGGAGATGGAAGATGTGTTTGAGTATCTTTATGCGACCCCAGAGGAAAAAGTACAATATGTTGTTTTTCTCCTAAAGGGGTACGCGAGGAGCTGGTGGTCCTCAATCTCTAGAGTTAATGGTGAACGAGTTCAGTTCACATGGGAGGAATTCCTGAAGGCCTTTAAGACAGAGTTTCTTCCCGAAGCTTTTATCAGGGCAAAGAATAATGAATTCGCCAACCTTAAGCAGGAGAACATGACGGTTACTGAGTACACCATCAAGTTTGTTCGACTACTCTACTTTGAAGATGGGTTGGCGGATACTGAGCATAAGAAGAAGATGAGATACTTGCATGGTCTGCGCCTAGGATTGAAAGAAAAGATTCACAGGGTTGATGAAGAGAGCATGGCCACTATCAAGGAGGCGGCACTTAAGTATGAAGCCTATGAAGTTGAGGGTAGAGAGGAAAACAAGGCCAAAGAAGAGGAGAAGAAGAGGAAGTTTGGAGTAAATTATGCTGGACCTCGTTACCCACCCAGGAGAGGTCCTAGCAGTTTTGGGAGAACACCGAGTCAATCTATGTCGGGAGCATCATACAAGGCACCAGTTTCCTCTGCCACACAAGCTCCAGTTTGTCAAGTTTGTCAGAAGAGACACTTTGGGGAGTGTTGGAGGTTTTCTGGAGTATGCTTTCAATGCGGCCAGCCGGGTCACATCATGAGGAGCTGTCCTTATAGGGGAGGTGGAAGACCTACTCAGTCTGAACCTTCAGTGCAATTTAGTAGAGCCCCAACTAGAGGTGGTTACCAGGGAGGCCGTAGTGGATTTCAGAGTGGTCGTGGTGGTTCACAGGGTGGTAGAGGTGGTGGTAGAAATCAGCCATCAGGAAGTGGTACGCAGGGTACCAGAGCACAGGGAGCACCGAGGGTTTATGCAATGACTCGAGGTGAGGCAGAAGTGGCACCAGAAGTTGTGACTGGTATGCTTTCTATCCTTGGCAAGCAATTATATGCTTTGATCGATACTGGTTCCTCTCACTCATTCATGTCATATACGTTTGCACATATGCTACGCTTAGTTCCAGATAAGCTAGGTTATACCTTATGTGTTAAAACACCTGTGGGGGATACCTTGAAGGTAGATTCAGTTATTAGAAGTTCTTTCATTTGTGTGGAAGGAGCTTTCCTAGCAGCAGATTTAATTCTGCTACCTTTTGATGAATTTGATGTCATACTTGGAATGGACTTTCTGGCAACACATGGAGCTGTTGTGGATTGTCAAAAGAAAGAAGTGTTATTCAACACACCAGATAAAGGTCCTGTTGTATTCCGAGGCATTAAGAAAAAGGAGACTCATGGTTTTCTTTCTGCCTTGGAAGCTTTTCGATTAATGAAGGAAGGTTGTGAAGCCTTTCTTGCTCAAGTTACTGTTGTAAATGATAAGAAGGTTGAGGATGTAGAGGTGGTAAGGGAGTTTCCTGATGTATTCCCCGAAGAACTTCCCGGCCTTCCACCAGAAAGGGAAGTAGAGTTTGATATTGAATTGGTACCTGGCACAACACCAATTTCAATGGCACCATATAGAATGGCACCAATTGAGCTGAAGGAGCTTAAAGAACAATTACAAGAATTGCTAGACAAGGGGTTTATTCGACCTAGCATCTCACCTTGGGGTGCACCGGTTTTGTTTGTCAAGAAGAAAGATGGATCCATGAGAATGTGCATTGACTACCGGAGGTTGAATAAAGCAACAGTGAAGAATCGTTATCCCCTTCCAAGAATAGACGACTTGTTTGATCAATTGCAGGGTGCATCAGTCTTTTCTAAGATTGATTTGAGGTCTGGATACCATCAATTGAAAGTGGCAGATGGAGCAACCTCAAAGACAGCTTTTAGAACAAGATATGGACATTATGAGTTCCTGGTAATGCCTTTTGGACTCACTAATGCACCAGCAGTATTTATGGCTCTTATGAACAGAGTTTTCCATGAATATCTTGATAAGTTTGTGATTGTGTTCATAGATGATATTCTCATCTATTCTAAAAGCGAAGAGGAGCACAAAACTCACCTTAGAATTGTGTTGCAAATTCTAAGAGAGAAACAATTATATGCAAAATTCTCCAAATGTGAGTTTTGGCTGAAGGAGGTAATATTTCTGGGACATGTAATTTCTGGAAGAGGAGTGGAGGTGGATCCAAAAAAAGTGGAAGCAGTGGTGAGTTGGGCTCCACCAAAAGATGTGTCTGAGTTGAGAAGTTTTCTTGGCATGGCGGGTTACTATCGGCGGTTTGTAGAAGGATTTTCCAAAATTGCTGCACCATTGACTAAACTGTTGAGGAAGAATACCAAGTATGTTTGGGATGAATCATGTCAAAAGAGTTTTGATGAACTGAAGAAGAGATTGACCACAGCACCAGTACTGGCTTTACCTTCAAACCATGGAGAGTTTGTGGTGTATAGTGATGCCTCGTATCAAGGATTGGGTTGTGTGTTAATGCAAGATGGAAGAGTTATCGCATATGCCTCTAGGCAATTGCGTCCTCATGAAGTAAATTATCCCACTCATGATTTGGAGTTGGCAGCGGTGGTATTTGCTCTCAAGATTTGGCGACATTATTTGTATGGTGAGACTTTTAAAATCCTAACTGATCATAAAAGCCTGAAGTATATTATGGATCAGAAGGATTTAAATAGTCGTCAGAGAAGATGGATAGAGTTGTTGAAAGATTATGATTGTACCATTGATTACCATCCAGGTAAAGCTAATGTAGTTGCTGATGCCCTAAGCAGAAAGGGGAAGAAGAACATAAATGATCTGGTTGATTTGAGGGCAATGAATGTTGATTTGGAAGTGGATGGTGTGACAGGGTTACTAGCTCGGTTGAACATTCGACCTTTGTTGCATGACAAAATTCGTGAGAAGCAGAAGGAGGACCCAGAGTTGGCAAAAATAATTCAAGACATTGACGAAGGAAAAGAAAGCCCATTTGAAATGGTAGATGGCATGTTGAAGATTAATGGAAGGGCATGTGTTCCTAATGTTGATAATTTGAGGAAAGAGATCCTAGATGAAGCTCATTCTTCTGCTTATGCTATGCACCCAGGAGCAACTAAAATGTATCACACGATCAAACCATATTTTTGGTGGCGTGGGATGAAAAAGGAAGCGGCTGAACATGTTTTCACATGTCTGGTATGCCAGAAAGTTAAGGCAGAACATCAAGCTCCTGTAGGGAAACTGCAACCACTTCCAATTCCAGAATGGAAGTGGGAAAGAATCACAATGGATTTTGTATATGGTCTCCCATCATCAAGGGGAAAAGATGCAGTATGGGTTATTGTGGACCGACTGACCAAATCGGCTCACTTTTTACCCATTAGATGGAAACCATCACTGGAGACTTTGTCTCAACTATATATATTAAGGAGATCGTCAGATTGCATGGTGTGCCAATTTCTATTGTCTCTGATCGAGACCCGAGCTTCACATCTCGGTTTTGGCAAAGTTTACATGATGCCTTGGGAACTAAACTGCATTTTACTTCAGCTTATCATCCTCAAACAGATGGGCAGAGTGAACGAACCATCCTTACCTTGGAAGAGTTACTTCGATCATGTGTAATGCAATGGGAGGAATCATGGATTGACCATTTGCCTCTGATTGAGTTTGCCTATAATAATCAGTATCATAGTAGTTTGGGTGTTCCACCCTATGAGGCACTCTATGGGAGAAAATGTAGAACACCATTATGTTGGGATGTAGAAGGAGCAAGGCAAATCTCAGGGCCAGAGGTAGTTCAGATCACAGTTGACAAGGTTAAGGAAATCAGGGAGCGTTTGAGGGTGGCTCAAGATCGACAGAAAGTTTATGTTGACACGAATAGGCGTGAAGTTAATTTCGAAGTGGGTGAGAAAGTATTTCTCAAAGTGTCACCCTGGAAAGGTGTAATGAGATTTGGTAAGAAAGGGAAACTTGCACCACGCTATATTGGACCCTATGAAATCACAGAGAAGATTGGACTAGTGGCATATAAACTAGCATTGCCTCCAGAGCTATCCCAAATCCACAATGTATTTCATGTTAGTATGCTGAAGAGGTACAAAGTGGATCCTTCCCATGTTATACAACCAGAGGAGATCGAGTTGGGTCCATATTTGACATTTGAAGAGGTTCCAGTTGAGATTGTTGATTATCAGATTAAGAATCTTCGTAGGAAGGAAATTCCAATGTTGAAAGTGGTGTGGAGAAATCAAGATAGTGAGAGTGCTACATGGGAAACTGAAGCAAGTATGCGAGAGAAGTACCCTGAGTTGGTAGCAAACTACTTTACAGGTTAACAATCTTGCTTAGTCAGTTATGTTTTGAACTTGTTGATGTGTTTTGTTGTGATAGCCCAGTGTAGGTTTTTGAAACCTTATATTGGGAACTTGAGGTGCTATGTGTTTAGTTATGTACTTCAGATCTCCTAACCTAAGAGTTAGGTAGTAACAATATATGTGATAGTGTCTGCTAGGAGGAGAACGAGCGGATGCGTAGTATCAACTCAAGGTTAGATTTCGGGGACGAAATCTTTTAAGGAGGGGAGAATTGTAACATCCCATTTTGGCTAAATCCATATTTCGATCGCTAGAAAGTTCGCGATTTAAAATCGAGTGTTTTGACAATATTTCGGCGAAAATCGAATTATCAATCGATCGGATAAGTATACGTATTAATTATATATATATATATTATATATATATACATATACGGTCCATTTAAATCCCACCTTCCGTCCCATTCTCATCTCTTTTCATTTTATTCTTCCGTCTTTTCTCATTCTCTACCGAGAAACAGAACGAGCAAAGGGCGCTCAGGGGAGGCGAAGTGGAAAATTTCAGAGCTCAAAATCTTAAGCTTTAGTGATCCAAAAATCCCGTAAGTTATGCCTAATCCATCCATTCATCGTGATTTATCGATTTATAGCTTTAAAACGAGTTTTTGGTTCAGGAATTTCTCGAATTCCCGATAAGCCAAATTAGGGTTTCGGAGTATCCGGAAGCCGGATTGAGCCCAAATTTCATATACGAGCTTCCTGCAGCGAGGTAATCAATCCTCTAGTTCTAATCCCTGAATTTCGGCAATTATTTAGGTCGGGGTCCTAATCGCTGAATTTAGCTCCGGCCAAGGTTTGATGTGTTTTTATCGAGAATTTGACCCGGAGCCTAGAACTAATATTGACGGGGATACTGCAGGGGATATTAGGGCGGTCTCGGATTTTAATTCGGGGTTCGTTCGTGAAATTGACGTTTTAGTACGGGAGGCTATAACTGGTGTTTGAACGACCATAACTGGTGAGGGATTAGCACGGCATACCGGGTTTGTCGTATCACGATAATTATATTGATGCTTAGAATTGACCTAGGTGAACTAGAATGGCATGATTAGGGGTGTATGGACTTTTGTGCTATATGATGAACCCTAGACTGCTATATGATATTATTGACTTGCCCTAATCGATATGGACATGGCTTATGCTGATGATTGTGTATATGTTGCAAATTGTGGGCTTGACTGTTGATATGCCTTATGATGGTTCGAAAAGGTGATAGGGTATGATTGTTCATGATTGTTGTATTTGGATGCACATGTGGGAAAATATATATTCTCTGGTGATATTATGATGTTTTAAGGAGGATGACTTGCACGAGGGTTTATCCCGAGGAAGTGCAATTATACGACTCCTGATTTACCTATGTTGAGCCAATTGTGGCCGGGTCAAGTACATGTGTAAGTAACGAATTATGATTAAGCAAGATGAGATATGGATCATGTATAAGGACATCAAGTAAGAGTGTTTTGGTCTCATGGTCAATTACATAGTAATTAGGGCTCCCCATGCTATTACTCCGTTATGATATGTTATGTCACACCCCTGATGTGGTGTTGACCGTTGATTCATCATGAGATATGACCACACCCAGAGTGGTGTTGAGTCCGATATGACCACACCCAGAGTGGTGTTGAGTCCGATATGACCACACCCATCGTGGTGTCAGGTCCGATATGACTACACCGGCAGTGGTGGGTCCGATATGACCACATCCACGAGATGTTTGGTCCGTATTCCCGGGAGAGTAATTAGCATGGGAGTAGCCAGGCGCCTATAAGTAAAACATGATAAGATGCATATGCATAAGTCAATGTGGTTGAGTCTTTTGCCTATTGGGATGTCGGATGCCTGAGGTCTGATCCTAGTGCTTGGGCTTATTTGCTAGATGTATGGTAGGGGTATGCTCTGTTATGAACTCACGATGCTATGATTATCTCACTCAGCTATGAGCTGACCCTCTTTTATCCTTTTTCTCTGCTTATGCCATGTGTAAGCAGATCATCATCAGCAGCAACAGTAGATAGGTGTATAGGTGGGAGCTGAGCAAGAGTTGAAGGCAAGATGAGGTATGGTCTTCAACTATTCTGTGCTTGGACTACTACTCGGGATTTTGGCCAGTGATCCACACCTTTTTGTAAAAATGTTTTGAGAACGTTTTTCATGTGCATACTAGCTTCTGATGTAGTGTGAGATATCCACAGGTGTGGAAAGTTGATGATATGTGTATATTTGTGTAATTATGTAAGTTGTGACGATTATGGCGTGTTTCAGTATAGTATGCAGTTGTGTAACATGAAACGGTGACTATGGCTATGAAAAGCCAATGCATATGGCAGTGAGTGTATATGTTTGTCTATGAATGCATGGATTTAGATGAATTATTTTGCAGGATCAGATGGAAGAACTGTTAGCCCATTACGCGAGTAATTCATGTCGAAATTTTATTGGGGTAAATTTTGATAATTAATGTAACACCCGAGATTATTTCCGCTGCAATTGTATGAACAATATGATTAGGTAATACGTATAGGGTAGGGTGTTACATTTTGTGCTCAATTTGATGAATCTTATTCAAAAATTTCTTCCAAATCTAACTGTGAGGATTGTAGCACCAAACCTCATAAAAAACATCGCGATCGTCCCTACCGATCTTTTAAAACCATGAATCAAAAATCCCATTTCTCTAGGAATCCCCGCCCAGATAAGGGACCACAATCTAACAATGAAAATAAAAACATTACTTGTTTTCGTTGTGGAAAAACAGGTCATATTTCCAAATATTGTCGTATAAAAAAGAAGCTCAATGAGCTTAATCTTGATGAAGAGATTCATGACAAAATCAATAATCTTTTTCTCCAACACTACTCTTCTCATGAGGATTCTTCTTCTTCTTCTGATGATGATGATGAGAATCTTCAGGCCTTACAATTTGATGACATCGATGAAAGTTCTGAATCTTCTATCAATGTTTTAACCAAAGATCAAGAGCTTATCTTAGATCTGATCAATAATATTGATAATCCTCATCTCAAAGAAAAATATTTCAAAAAGCTTCATGAGCACATGGAGAAACCTCCTGTGACTATTCCACCTACCAATCCCTTTCATCAAGGTTCGACGTATAGTGTCAAAGATATCCTTTCTCGACATAATAATAATGATTCCCACAATCCTTCTCTTCCTGACTTCCAAAAGGAATTGGATATTGTTAAGAAAGAAATTCAACAATTACGACAGTTACAAAATAGTGATCATGAGATATTACAAACTTTAATAGCTCTCAAACCTTTAGAAGAGCCATCAACATCTAGCCCCGACAACTTTTTCGATGAAACTCCTCATGCAACCAACAGTTTAGAAACAGAGGAAACGCTAACTGATGACGATTTTCTATGTTTTTTATAGAAGCATGATTATACATAGGGGGAATAAGTCGTACACTAACACTGTTACTTACGACAGTTACAAAAGGAGAAACTATACTTTGGCAAACTGATTTAAGTCGTACTAACACTGTTACTCCCAAAACTATCAAATGGGGAGAAGTTACTCTTCCTACAGAATGGATCCTTGAAGGAGCTACCATTCCTAGAAGCATCGACCATCGTCAGGTTAATCAAATTACTCAACATCTTGATGGTACTGTTAACATCTCTTTTGCTAGGAACTCCATCTCTAGCATTTCTGATATAGACCCTGAATTGACAGACGATGCTCGACAGCGCATCAATACTTTTCTTAGAAGCCAATCTTGTAGAAATCTTTCTCCCATACCTACACCCACTCGACATACCTCCTCTACACTCAACTATGATCTACGAGGAATCAAAAACTCCAACAACATACCTCAGCCAGTTTATACTCCACCACCTCCCACAACTCTTTTTCCAAATATAAATACCTCGAGAACACCAAATATGTCTCCTACTGCCTCACAAGCTGCATTTCCTGAAGAAGAAATCCCTTCTGCTCTTGATGTCATTACACAAGAGTTCAAAATCAACAAAGAATTTCTTCGCCATGATTTCTATTCCCAACGAAACCGTTTTAAACGCGAGCAATTTTTTACTGATTACTCTAAAGAAGAACGTGTACTTATACAAAACTCTTTCTATGATTATCTCAATAATATACGAGAACACCATTCTTTCTTTAATTGGTTCGAACAAGTCTTTTCTCAATCTTCGATAAATGTTCAAACCAAGCCTATGAGTTGGTTAACTACTAATAACTCTAAGATCCAATCTATTCACCCCCCTAATGCTCCTGTTAATTTTTCTTATTATGGAACAGCAGTTCAAGCCTCTCCTTTTAAATTAAAACGAGAAAATAGTGACCATGTCAAAGGCGAAGATATTCGACGTCTGATTGAACAAAACAATTATACAAACCGATTTCTTCAGACATTAGGAGATCAACTTACTAATGTTGAAATCAGTCTACCTCTGTCTTTTGCGTCTACTTCAAATACTCTTATTCCTCCTTCCAACAAACTTAATTCCCCCATTTTCAAACCTTTTGAAGTTTCTAAAGAATCTAGTCTTGAATTTAAGCTTGAAATAGAAAAACGTCTTAAACAACTTTCTACACAACTATCCACTTCTAAGACTCCTTATATTTCAGACTCAAAATCCACGAGCAACGAGGATCAAATCGTCGATGACTCAGCCGAAGTAATTCAAGACCTAGAAGGTCATATTGAAACAGAAATCAATCGTCTTCGATGGAATCAACCCTCTGCATCTAAGATGTATTACCCACGTCCCACAGCACCTGATTTAGCTCTCGAAGAGAAACCCACCATTATCCAAAATAAATACAACTCCAATTCTATTTATGAATGGAATCTTGATGGATTTTCAGAATATCAAATTTTGAACCTTCTTCAACAAATGACCATGGTAGCTAATGCTTACAAAACTCAAAATCAAACTTCTGATTACGCTATAGCTGAACTACTTATAGCCGGCTTTGCTGGTCAATTAAAGGGTTGGTGGGATAATATCTTAACCGCGGAAGACCAGAGAACTATTTTTACAGCTGTCAAATGTGATTCTTCTGGAACTCCTATTTTGGACTCCAATAATCAATCTTCTCAAGATGCAGTTGCATCCCTGATTTTTGCCATTTCAAAACATTTTATTGGAGATCCTTCACATCTTAAAGATAAAAATGCCGAACTACTTTCTAATCTTCGTTGTAAAAAGTTTCATGACTTCCGATGGTACAAAGATACCTTTTTAACTATAGTTATGCAAAGAGAAGATGGTAATCAACCATTTTGGAAAGAAAAGTTTTTAGCCGGTTTACCCCGTCTCTTAGGAGATAAGATCCGAAACAAAATCCAAGACACTTTTAATGGTCAAATTCCTTATGAGCAACTTACTTACGGAGAACTTATTAGCTTTATACAAAAAGAAGGATTACAAATTTGCCATGATTTAAAACTTCAAAAACAAATCAAACGCGAACAAAAACTAACTCGAAAAGAACTAGGATCTTTTTGTGCTCAATTTGATGAATCTTATTCAAAAATTTCTTCCAAATCTAACTGTGAGGATTGTAGCACCAAACCTCATAAAAAACATCGCGATCGTCCCTACCGATCTTTTAAAACCACGAATCAAAAATCCCATTTCTCTAGGAATCCCCGCCCAGATAAGGGACCACAATCTAACAATGAAAATAAAAACATTACTTGTTTTCGTTGTGGAAAAACAGGTCATATTTCCAAATATTGTCGTATAAAAAAGAAGCTCAATGAGCTTAATCTTGATGAAGAGATTCATGACAAAATCAATAATCTTTTTCTCCAACACTACTCTTCTCATGAGGATTCTTCTTCTTCTTCTTCTGATAATGATGAGAATCTTCAGGCCTTACAATTTGATGACATCGATGAAAGTTCTGAATCTTCTATCAATGTTTTAACCAAAGATCAAGAGCTTATCTTAGATCTGATCAATAATATTGATAATCCTCATCTCAAAGAAAAATATTTCAAAAAGCTTCATGAGCACATGGAGAAACCTCCTGTGACTATTCCACCTACCAATCCCTTTCATCAAGGTTCGACGTATAGTGTCAAAGATATCCTTTCTCGACATAATAATAATGATTCCCACAATCCTTCTCTTCCTGACTTCCAAAAGGAATTGGATATTGTTAAGAAAGAAATTCAACAATTACGACAGTTACAAAATAGTGATCATGAGATATTACAAACTTTAATAGCTCTCAAACCTTTAGAAGAGCCATCAACATCTAGCCCCGACAACTTTTTCGATGAAACTCCTCATGCAACCAACAGTTTAGAAACAGAGGAAACGCTAACTGATGACGATTTTCTATGTTTTTTATCTACCATTACTACCCAAAAATGGTATGTTATCATTAATATTCAGGTTTCTTCTGATTTTACTTTAAGCACAGTGGCCCTTCTTGATACAGGAGCAGACATGAACTGCATCCAAGAAGGATTAATTCCAACTAAGTACTATGAAAAGACCCTCGAGCGTCTATCTACCGCTAACTCTCAACCTCTTCAAATACAATATAAACTTTCTAATGCTTTAATTTGTCATCAAAATGTTGAATTCAAAACTCCTTTTATCCTAGTTCGTGACATGCAACAAAAGGTGATCTTAGGGACACCTTTTCTAAATCTTCTAAAACCTTTTACCGTCACCGACCAAGGAATTAACACTGTTGTGTTAGGCAACAATGTTGAATTCTCATTTCTCCAAAAACCAAAAGTTCGAAACCTCAATGTTTTACGACGTTCTTCTATAAAATATGTACACCATATAATTCGTTGTAAAACTAATCAAATATCTTATTTGCACGATGAGATACATTTTCAGCGAATCTTACAACAGCTTTCTCAACCCCTTTTGCAAAAACGAATCAACTCTTTAAAAGAACACATTGAAAGCTCTATTTGTGCTGATACACCCAATGCTTTTTGGCATAAAAAACAACACCAGGTTGATCTTCCTTACGAAAAAGATTTCAATGAAAATCTCATTCCCACCAAGGCTAGGCCTATCCAAATGAATTCGGACCTTGAAAAACATTGTCGACAAGAAATTAAAGAATTGCTCAAAAAGGGCCTTATCAGATCTAGCCAATCCCCTTGGAGTTGTTCTGCTTTCTATGTCATTAATAATGCAGAAAAGGAACGTGGCGTTCCTCGTCTTGTTATAAACTACAAACCGTTGAATAAGGCTCTGAAATGGATTAGGTATCCTATCCCCAACCAAAAGGATCTACTCCAGAAACTTTCACAGTCACTAATATTTTCTAAATTTGACATGAAATCCGGATTTTGGCAAATCCAAATCAAAGAAACAGACCGCTATAAAACTGCTTTTACCGTTCCCTTTGGCCAATATGAATGGAACGTCATGCCATTTGGTTTGAAAAATGCTCCCTCAGAATTTCAAAGAATTATGAATCAAATCTACTCTCCTTATTTTGATTTCATAATAGTTTATATTGATGATGTGCTGGTTTTTTCTTCGTCCATTGACCAACATTTCAAACATCTTAATCTATTTCTTGAAGTCACTCGACGTAACGGTCTGGCTGTCTCTAAACCAAAACTTTGTCTTTTTCAAACTAAGATACGTTTTTTGGGTCACTACATTAGTCAAGGAACAATTGTTCCAATAGAAAGATCGCTTCAATTTGCAGATAAATTTCCTGATCAAATTTTAGACAAAAATCAATTACAACGGTTCCTGGGTAGTTTAAACTATGTCCTTGACTTTTATCCCAATATCAATCTTCTTTGTAAACCTCTCCATGATAGATTGAAAAAGAGTCCCCCTCCCTGGAGTGACCAGCATACCAAAATAGTTCAGCAAATTAAGAGGCAGGTTCAGAGTCTCCCGTGCCTTCACATAAGTGATCCTTTTCTCCCTAAAATCGTCGAAACCGATGCCTCTGACCTAGGATATGGAGGAATCCTTAAGCAGATTCAGAATGATAAGGAGCTGTTAGTACGCTTTACTTCTAAACATTGGAACCCTACCCAAATCAACTACTCCACTGTCAAAAAAGAACTGCTTGCTATTGTTTTATGCATCTCAAAATTTCAGCATGATTTGCTCAATCAAAAATTTTTACTACGCATTGATTGCCAATCAGCAAAATACATTTTGGAAAAAGATGTTCAAAACCTTGCTTCCAAACAAATATTTGCACGATGGCAAGCCATCCTTAGCATTTTTGATTTCGACATACAATTTATAAATGGTTCTTCAAACTCTCTTCCAGACTTCCTTACTCGGGAATTTTTGCAGGGAGGACGAAGTGCGGAAAACTCTCAGGCTTGCAATCTCCAGTCATAATGCCCCCTACCACTAGATTGCGAGATAAAGAGAAAATCAAAATCAAAACATGGAGAGAGATATTTAATGATGAACAAGGAAGTCCTGATCATTCAAGTGAGTATGAAGAAAGTTCTGATGATTCTGGTTCACACTCAAGTTCATCCAAAGCTTTAATCAATATTGATAAGCTTCCTCTTGAAGCCCAAAATTACCTTCAAAAATTTATTGCCGTTTCTGGTTCTAAACAAAAGCTTCCCACTGAAGCTTCAACTTCCTCAACAATTTCCCCTTCTAAACTAATTCTTTCAAATACTCAAACGCCAAGTGGCATCCTACCCACACCCATCTCTTCCGAAGAAACCAAACAAATCTATCAGCAACATCATCTTGATGTCGCACCTACCTCAACAGAGGTGGCATCTTCAATAGCCCCTCTCAAAACTGTTTTTCCCAAAACCCAAGAGGTGGTGGTTGTCCAAGCCCCTCAAAATCGATTTCAAACGTATTTTAAGAAAAACACTTTTCAACCCATTTTCGTTGTCGAAGATGGTTTCTACCATCAATATCCAAATGTTACTGCCAAACATTTCCTCAATGAGTGGTTCTTCAAACCAAGATCCCTCAACAAAACCCACAAATATTATGAACTTATCCTCACAGAAACTGGATCAGTCACCTTTTCCCACAAATTTGATCCTTCAGACAAAACACTCAATACCCACTCAACCTGCAAAATCCACCAAATTATCCACCCTCGCCAATGGCCTACTAGCCCAAACACCAACCAAAAATTCCCGGCTACTATTGCTCTTAACCACCCCCAAATCTGCCAATCCTTCAATTACTGGGATTACCATGAAGCTTGGATTAATGCCTTCTTCAAGCAAAACCATATGTACCGACACTCCTGGAGTTTTTTCTGGGATTACAAAACTCCCATTATTTTCCCCAACTGGTTTATGCACTGGTGGGATCTTTTTGGGCCAACTGAAAATATCTATCCAACTGAGATACAAGAGGGATATCAAACCTTCTGTCAAAAATATTCTGGTCCAGGATTACCCCTCCTCAAATTTTGTTACTACATCAAAGTTCCTTGGATTACTGCTTGGGAATTCAGTTACCAAACATGTGCCGTCACAAAGGTACCCATGTTAGGCCGCAGCTTCAAAACCAAATATTGGGCTGCAAATCCTCGCCCAGAACAAGCCTACAAACCTCAAGTCCTCCAATGGTTCAATAACAATCCTGAATTGTCCAAAGTTATCGAAAAATCCTCAACGCAATTTTTGCAAACAAAATCCTCAATCAGCGCTCTCTTAGCTGGCGCCAAGACTGAAGAAGAATACTTCCAAATTCTCAAAGATGTGGCGTCTAGCTCAACATCTAACGCAGATTCCACGTTCCAAAACCATGACCCGGATGAAGAAGTGCTTGGTCCTTTGCCAAGCAAAAGCACTAAGTTGAAGACAAAGAAGAAGTGACTCCACTTCCAACCCACTATCCTAAAGACAAAGAAGAAGTGACTCCACTTCCAACCCACTCAATTTGGTTATGGAAAGAAGACCACAAATTATATATTTTCCTTTATATTAAAATTGTAATTTTGTTATGACATGTGACATAATCATATAAGTGTCCACATTGTCATCATTATGTTTTTCAATTTATTTACCAAAAGGGGACTCCATTTCTCTATAAAAGGAGACTCCCTTCACTTGTTGTAAGTAGAGTTGTTTTGAGTAGGAATTGCTCTCTTGCAAAGCTATCCTCCCATCATCTTCTCTCAAGAATTCCTGTGTAAGAAGTCTATCAAATTTTCAAGTTTTACTTCATCTTTTTCAAACCATCTTCAACTTTTGTTTATTTCGTGCATAACTGGTCATCTCCAGTTCAACTGGTCATCTCCAGTATTTATTTTATGCAAATCTGGTCATCTCCAGTATTTATCTTCTGCTAATCTGGTCATCTCCAGTATTTATCTTCTGCTAATCTGGTCATCTCCAGTATTTACTTTTTGCAAATCTGGTCATTTCCAGTATCATTTACTTTACATACTATTTTCAAGTTAATCTTTTATTGGCTGTCTCATTCCGTCCTTACTGGTTTAAGTCGTCCTTACTGGTATCAGAGCCTGGGGGAAGGGTTTGTCTAAATCTTCTTACTTATTATTAGTTGAGAGATGGGTACCCCATGGTTAGATCCTAGCTGAGTCCTTTGTGAGAGAGTTGTAAGACCGTCTTTGGCCGTTAATCTATCTCACCTGTAAGTTAGATCCAACCTTTGTTTACCCTCTTTCCTCTAGTCATGAGTTCGATTTTTAGACCTTCCTCTTCTTCCTCTAATTCTGACATCACCGGGAACCGTGTGATCAACCAAGAAGAAATTAATTTTGAAACTGTTAGTAAAGAAATTGATAATTGGCAAATTCCTAGGATTTCCCAAAAGGAAATTTATGAGCAAAGCAAATTTAACTTCCTCAATAAAATGGATTATACCATCAAAACCGAAGAAAGAGATATTCATCTTTTCAATGATTATGAAACTATCAAACTTTTGTCTCAAAATTCTATTCAACAACACAAAAAGAAGTATAACTATATCCATATTGGGTTAGTTCAAGTAGGGATTAAGCCTCTATCCAAAGAAGGCCTTAATACTGCTATTTTAATGGTTTTACGAGATTGTCGGTTTCTTGAGTTTAACGACTCTTTACTTGGAACTGTTGAATCAAGTCTTTGTAATGGCCCAATTTACTTCAATTGTTTTCCAAACTTTACTGTCTCTCTTCATGACAAAAATATTTTAGATGTTTTAACCCTACAAATAAAAACTTTCAACTATAAAATCCAACAAGGATCTTTACCTATCTCTTTGGTTTACCGCTTACACTAGAAAGCTATGAAATCAGCTTTCTCTTCTAAAGCTCTTCAATACGGTACAAAAGGAGAAACTATACTTTGGCAAACTGATTTAAGTCGTACTAACACTGTTACTCCCAAAACTATCAAATGGGGAGAAGTTACTCTTCCTACAAAATGGATCCTTGAAGGAGCTACCATTCCTAGAAGCATCGACCATCGTCTGGTTAATCAAATTACTCAACATCTTGATGGTACTGTTAACATCTCTTTTGCTAGGAACTCCATCTCTAGCATTTCTGATATAGACCCTGAATTGACAGACGATGCTCGACAGCGCATCAATACTTTTCTTAGAAGCCAATCTTGTAGAAATCTTTCTCCCATACCTACACCCACTCGACATACCTCCTCTACACTCAACTATGATCTACGAGGAATCAACAACTCCAACAACATACCTCAGCCAGTTTATACTCCACCACCTCCCACAACTCTTTTTCCAAATATAAATACCTCGAGAACACCAAATATGTCTCCTACTGCCTCACAAGCTGCATTTCCTGAAGAAGAAATCCCTTCTGCTCTTGTGTATTCTGCTCTTGATGTCATTACACAAGAGTTCAAAATCAACAAAGAATTTCTTCGCCATGATTTCTATTCCCAACGAAACCGTTTTAAACGCGAGCAATTTTTTACTGATTACTCTAAAGAAGAACGTGTACTTATACAAAACTCTTTCTATGATTATCTCAATAATATACGAGAACACCATTCTTTCTTTAATTGGTTCGAACAAGTCTTTTCTCAATCTTCGATAAATGTTCAAACCAAGCCTATGAGTTGGTTAACTACTAATAACTCTAAGATCCAATCTATTCACCCCCCTAATGCTCCTGTTAATTTTTCTTATTATGGAACAGCAGTTCAAGCCTCTCCTTTTAAATTAAAACGAGAAAATAGTGACCATGTCAAAGGCGAAGATATTCGACGTCTGATTGAACAAAACAATTATACAAACCGATTTCTTCAGACATTAGGAGATCAACTTACTAATGTTGAAATCAGTCTACCTCTGTCTTTTGCGTCTACTTCAAATACTCTTATTCCTCCTTCCAACAAACTTAATTCCCCCATTTTCAAACCTTTTGAAGTTTCTAAAGAATCTAGTCTTGAATTTAAGCTTGAAATAGAAAAACGTCTTAAACAACTTTCTACACAACTATCCACTTCTAAGACTCCTTATATTTCAGACTCAAAATCCACGAGCAACGAGGATCAAATCGTCGATGACTCAGCCGAAGTAATTCAAGACCTAGAAGGTCATATTGAAACAGAAATCAATCGTCTTCGATGGAATCAACCCTCTGCATCTAAGATGTATTACCCACGTCCCACAGCACCTGATTTAGCTCTCGAAGAGAAACCCACCATTATCCAAAATAAATACAACTCCAATTCTATTTATGAATGGAATCTTGATGGATTTTCAGAATATCAAATTTTGAACCTTCTTCAACAAATGACCATGGTAGCTAATGCTTACAAAACTCAAAATCAAACTTCTGATTACGCTATAGCTGAACTACTTATAGCCGGCTTTGCTGGTCAATTAAAGGGTTGGTGGGATAATATCTTAACCGCGGAAGACCAGAGAACTATTTTTACAGCTGTCAAATGTGATTCTTCTGGAACTCCTATTTTGGACTCCAATAATCAATCTTCTCAAGATGCAGTTGCATCCCTGATTTTTGCCATTTCAAAACATTTTATTGGAGATCCTTCACATCTTAAAGATAAAAATGCCGAACTACTTTCTAATCTTCGTTGTAAAAAGTTTCATGACTTCCGATGGTACAAAGATACCTTTTTAACTAGAGTTATGCAAAGAGAAGATGGTAATCAACCATTTTGGAAAGAAAAGTTTTTAGCCGGTTTACCCCGTCTCTTAGGAGATAAGATCCGAAACAAAATCCAAGACACTTTTAATGGTCAAATTCCTTATGAGCAACTTACTTACGGAGAACTTATTAGCTTTATACAAAAAGAAGGATTACAAATTTGCCATGATTTAAAACTTCAAAAACAAATCAAACGCGAACAAAAACTAACTCGAAAAGAACTAGGATCTTTTTGTGCTCAATTTGATGAATCTTATTCAAAAATTTCTTCCAAATCTAACTGTGAGGATTGTAGCACCAAACCTCATAAAAAACATCGCGATCGTCCCTACCGATCTTTTAAAACCACGAATCAAAAATCCCATTTCTCTAGGAATCCCCGCCCAGATAAGGGACCACAATCTAACAATAAAAATAAAAACATTACTTGTTTTCGTTGTGGAAAAACAGGTCATATTTCCAAATATTGTCGTATAAAAAAGAAGCTCAATGAGCTTAATCTTGATGAAGAGATTCATGACAAAATCAATAATCTTTTTCTCCAACACTACTCTTCTCATGAGGATTCTTCTTCTTCTTCTGATGATGATGAGAATCTTCAGGCCTTACAATTTGATAGATACAAAGCAGTGAATCAACCCTCGACTAAAGCAATCGATCCACTACTATCAATCTATGGTGCTCTATTGACCTAATCAGGTATTCGCTCTCATAGGATCAAAGCAGAATCAATAATCTCGACTAAAGCAGAATTGAATCGTGAAAACATGCATAGATTGAATATGAACTCAAGATTATCAAGTCAAAGTACTCATACAATCATCCAATCAAACAGACATAGCTAGGGTTCCTCAAAATCTAAGTGAAGGGAAGTTACTCCATAGAGAAGAGAGAGACTGCAGTAAGAATCTTCAGATGATCAGTCTTCAAGTCTGGGCTTGTTCCTCGAGCTTCCAAGGCGAAGAAATCCTCCAATTCCACTCCAAGAATGCCCTCAAATCGCCCTCTCTCTCTTTGGTTCGTCCCTTGGGTGTTTGGGATCCAAAACCCCGCTCTCCCTCTCCTTTGGCTCGAATTTGGGTTAAAAAACCCGATTCTGGACAAAACACGGTCGCGGGCACGGCCGTGCTTTGGTTTTGTCCGCCCGTGTTTTGCCCCCGTGTTAAAAACACGCTCGGGCGCGTCGGTCAAAACACGGTCATGCCTAAATATGGGCACGGCCGTGTTTTGATTTAGGCGCGCCCGTGTTTTTACTGCCGAACCTGTTCCCCTATATTCAATGCTTCGTTTCTCCCTCGTCCGGACTCCGAATCACTCGCCGTTTGATCCCAGACGCTCGTAGTCTCGTCCTCTTTCTTTTCATGACAAGCTTGCATGATTCTTTGTCCATAAAGTGGGGTAGAAATCCATTCTTCTTCAGGTCATGCCCGAGTTTCTTCTCCCTAATCGCCAATTGATCTCTGATTGACTTGAAACTTGCGCCTATGCTTCACTTTATGTGCTAGGACCTGAAATATGACAAAGGAACACAACCTAGCGTAAAATAGGCCAAAGAAGCAATAATGCAAGCTTAAACGATCAAGAAACAAAGGGGAAAACATGTGCAAATATCAAGTCATCAAATCCCCCCACACTTAACCGTTTGCTTGTCCCCAAGCAAACCTAACTCAAACCAATGCAACTCTCCAGAGCTCTATAGCAACATACAACCCCGATCGTCGGTAGAGGATTTCCTAGATCATATAGCAGCTTACGAGGTCAACTGGTCTTCTAAGACTCAAGCCAGGATCATGAGAAAAAGTAGAAGTAAGACAGTCAGTTCATGGATAAAGGGACTCACACCATTCACAACCAAGGACTCGTTGTACCGGGGTGCTCTTTCACTTCATTTCACCGTTAGAACCCCTTTTTCTCACTTTCATTTACATTTTTTCTTTTTTTTCCTTTCATTTGGTGGGGTTCCAACTGCAGTCTTTTGCACGGTCGACCCTTATTAGTCAAGCAATAGCAATTTCTGTACATCTGGCGCTCGCCAGAGTACTTCTTTTAACTCCTTTTCCTCAACTCGTGTGGAGGGTCAATGAAATTAAGGGGGGTCGGAAGCTCTATCCGTGCCCTTAAAAACACACCCTCGAGTAGGCAAACCGTTCAGCGGGTGAAAATTTTACTTGTACTAGAGACATCTTAGCTTCACCTTGTAGGAGTACCCCACTAAGGATCACTAAAATCTCTTCCAATACCCGATTTTGTGCAATGAACGATGCCACACACGTTGGGCTTACCCCATGTTTAAGATTTCAATGATTTCGACATGGAGGACCAACTGCTTCCCATTTTCTATATGAGCACCCTGTTCGATACACGAGTCCAAAACACAATCCACATAGAGTCACCATTACCACATGAATTCAACGGTCCTAGCTCCACTAATTCACAAAATCAACTGGCACATCAAAGAGCTAGATAGGAAAAATCTTATACTTCAACATCCTCCATAGTGCTACACTACCTCCCTAGGTTGCACATTACTATAGAGACTGTCAATTCAAAGCATACTGAGCAGGCAATTTGCAAGGAAACACGTACTTGGAGCCCTCAAATCGAAATTTGCACAGTGGACTAGGCTCCAAGCACACAAACAGCCAAACATTGACACGCATACATAATCGAACATCCCCCCACACTTAAGCACGACATTGTCCTCAATGGAGGAAAGATAAGGAGGGTAGAACGAAGTTACCAGATCAAGGGTGAATGATGGTGGACGGGGCAGGCGATGTATTCCAGGAGGAGAGAGTAATCAGAACACAAACACCACACAAAATCTCACAAAGGTTGATTTATTGACTCTAAAATCAAAGAACAAAACTGACTCAACCGAAGAGTAATAGGGAAAGAAATGCAAACCGAATGGTTGGGTTGCCTCCCAACAAGCGCTTCTTTCACGTCGTGAGCCGGACGATGGATCCTAAGTTTCGGTCCACCCCAAAACCTCCTTGAAGTTGAGGTTCTCGTCAATGAGGTGGAGTCTCAAGTCACGAGCATGTGGTATGACAGGTGATGGAAGCTCGTGCACTTGATGCAGATGAAGTCTCCACCCTCGAGACCTCTTCTTCTCTTCTCTCGTCTCATTGCCCCAAACCAGATATGACAGCATCGATTGGCCACCATCGCGTCCACCAAGGGGAACCGATGTCGATGTGGCCTTGGTCTGGCAAAGAGACACTGCAAATGAGTCCTTGCTAAGCAGTTCCTCGAAGTTTGGTGGGGATATTACCTGCAACTCATGGCCGGTGCAAGCCTCTTCCACCTTAACTCCGTCCTCATCCTGGACGCCAATTGCTTCTTCAACCTCCCTTTCTTCATGTGGTATCACCCCTGGGAAATGATCAAGAACTCCTTCTGCTTCACTTTTGTCATCCTCCACAACTTCTTTCTGCACCCTTTCTCTCTCTTCTTCTTCTAGCACGGATTGGACAGCAAGTTGCCAAGCAATTTCTTACATGAGATCTTCTTGCATCTCCTCACTCATGCCCACCTCTTCAAAGCTCAGTGTGGGATGTGGGAAAGGGTGGTCGGCTACGACAGGACATTCCTGATCATGATCATCACGGGAGCTCTCCGTGACATATTCTGTGTGCTCCACAATGTCCTTGTAGCCTTCTTCTTCCTCGTCCTCTTCTAGTATGGTAGCAGACGGGTGATCTTGAGCAAGTTGTGAGCAAACTTGCTCCACCCACTCTGTTTGCTTCGCTGAGCGTTGAACAGCCTCCTCCATATCATGGAGAAATGAGGGATCGGAAGAGGAAAGGGCTTGGATTTGAAGATCCATCTTGCGATTGCGTCTCTCGGAGTCCCGAACGAACTGCTCCAAGAGAAGCCTCAATTCATAGTTTGGATCTGGCTGTGGAGTGTAGCATGGCTCTGCAGAATGGCCCGTGAAGGCCGCCATGGGTAACTCCAGCGCTGATGGCCCTTCTGGTTGTGGGAGAAAGTCTTCTTGGTAATGAGATTGTTCTTGATATGCCCAGGGGTCAGATTGTTCTCCGTAGTAAGGGGGTTGGTACTGGAACCCGAATCCATAGTCTTCTCCTCCTTGATTGCTCCAGGGGGTCTCGGGGTAATACCACTCGGATGGTGGTGGATACCCCCAATGATTGGAGAAGCCATGAGGATCCATGATTCAGATCTGCACCAACAAAAACAAAAAACACCCAAGTGAAAAGCAAGGGTGGAAAAGAAAAGAAAAATGCTAAAGTAACAAACTTCTGCCTTTCCTAATAATCTAGAAAGTCCCCGGCAACGGCGCCAAAAACTTGACTCGCTATGACACAACTCCTAACAATGGCCAAGTGTAACCAATGAAAGGGACTGCAGTATAGTGGCTCAAGTAATAAATATCGAATCCACGGGTCTCTAGAGTTACTATTACTCAGCTTCAGTTCATTATCTAGCAAAACAGATTAAGATGAAAGAACTAAAACTACTCTAGCAAACTACAGTTAAAGTTAATCTAATTACAGGTTGGGAACTCACTTAGGTATGATTCCCCCTAGCCACTAGCCAGATTAACGATTGATGATCTCTAACTTGTTTCACTTTCATTCACAATGCGGAGAATCCTTGACTAGACCTTGAGTCTCGACTAAAGGAACAAGGCCCTCTTGAGTCAATTGCCTAGAGGGACGTATCCTTCTCTAGAACAACCGATCAAGGCGTTCTGAACTAGACTCCCTCTATCGAATGAGATTCTCAATCGATACAAAGCAGTGAATCAACCCTCGACTAAAGCAATCGATCCACTACTATCAATCTATGGTGCTCTATTGACCTAATCAGGTATTCGCTCTCATAGGATCAAAGCAGAATCAATAATCTCGACTAAAGCAGAATTGAATCGTGAAAACATGCATAGATTGAATATGAACTCAAGATTATCAAGTCAAAGTACTCATACAATCATCCAATCAAACAGACATAGCTAGGGTTCCTCAAAATCTAAGTGAAGGGAAGTTACTCCATAGAGAAGAGAGAGACTGCAGTAAGAATCTTCAGATGATCAGTCTTCAAGTCTGGGCTTGTTCCTCGAGCTTCCAAGGCGAAGAAATCCTCCAATTCCACTCCAAGAATGCCCTCAAATCGCCCTCTCTCTCTTTGGTTCGTCCCTTGGGTGTTTGGGATCCAAAACCCCGCTCTCCCTCTCCTTTGGCTCGAATTTGGGTTAAAAAACCCGATTCTGGACAAAACACGGTCGCGGGCACGGCCGTGCTTTGGTTTTGTCCGCCCGTGTTTTGCCCCCGTGTTAAAAACACGCTCGGGCGCGTCGGTCAAAACACGGTCATGCCTAAATATGGGCACGGCCGTGTTTTGATTTAGGCGCGCCCGTGTTTTTACTGCCGAACCTGTTCCCCTATATTCAATGCTTCATTTCTCCCTCGTCCGGACTCCGAATCACTCGCCGTTTGATCCCAGACGCTCGTAGTCTCGTCCTCTTTCTTTTCATGACAAGCTTGCATGATTATTTGTCCATAAAGTGGGGTAGAAATCCATTCTTCTTCAGGTCATGCCCGAGTTTCTTCTCCCTAATCGCCAATTGATCTCTGATTGACTTGAAACTTGCGCCTATGCTTCACTTTATGTGCTAGGACCTGAAATATGACAAAGGAACACAACCTAGCGTAAAATAGGCCAAAGAAGCAATAATGCAAGCTTAAACGATCAAGAAACAAAGGGGAAAACATGTGCAAATATCAAGTCATCACACATGGAGAAACCTCCTGTGACTATTCCACCTACCAATCCCTTTCATCAAGGTTCGACGTATAGTGTCAAAGATATCCTTTCTCGACATAATAATAATGATTCCCACAATCCTTCTCTTCCTGACTTCCAAAAGGAATTGGATATTGTTAAGAAAGAAATTCAACAATTACGACAGTTACAAAATAGTGATCATGAGATATTACAAACTTTAATAGCTCTCAAACCTTTAGAAGAGCCATCAACATCTAGCCCCGACAACTTTTTCGATGAAACTCCTCATGCAACCAACAGTTTAGAAACAGAGGAAACGCTAACTGATGACGATTTTCTATGTTTTTTATCTACCATTACTACCCAAAAATGGTATGTTATCATTAATATTCAGGTTTCTTCTGATTTTACTTTAAGCACAGTGGCCCTTCTTGATACAGGAGCAGACATGAACTGCATCCAAGAAGGATTAATTCCAACTAAGTACTATGAAAAGACCCTCGAGCGTCTATCTACCGCTAACTCTCAACCTCTTCAAATACAATATAAACTTTCTAATGCTTTAATTTGTCATTGACACGCCAAAACACAACACCAAACTGCGACCAAGTGTAATCGCAGTTCGGGAATGTAGTAACAGGCAAGTTATATTATCAACCCGGGGTCTAGATCTACTGCTTACTCCGTGATTCTCTATTATCTAGCAACTTAGTTCGAATGATTGTTGTTTAAGCAAAAGCAGTAAGAAAGCAGGAAATGGTTCGGTTTTCAAAAGCAGTTAAGAGTCACTCGGGATTGAGTCCCCCTAGCCCCTTAGTTAGGTTCAATTGTAATTCCCTGGGTTGATTTACTGTTGATTAGACTGCGGAAGATCCGACAGTAGCTTGGAATCTCTTAAGCTGACCAAGCCCTCTCAGTCTAACTACCCGGCAGACGACTAGTCTTCACCGGGATAGAAAGCTGAGGCTATGAACACAGAACTCCACTACTGGCGCCAAGAACACCAGTACAAAGCAGTAAACTGGCTAACTCTCGTATAGCCAGTCTCCTACTATCGAATGAAGAGGCTCTAACAACCTAATCAGATTCTATCTATCTCAGGTTGAAGCAGAAATTGAGACAAGCTGATCAGACTCAAATCAATTCATGAAACATGCATCATTCGATTAAAATCAAACAATAATATCATCCCAAGTCATTACAATCAAATCCCTAACACAAGGAACTAGGGTTCTTCATACCCAAGTGAGAGAAGGGTTCTACTCCATAGAGAGAGAAGAGAAAACAAGAATCGGATTAGTCATACTCATAACGATGAGGATAATCTGCTCCGGGACGATGATGTTCACTCCTATGACGATCTCCAGGCTCGATTTGATGAAATCCAGCTCCAAGACGGCTTCTAGGATGAGTTCTTCGCACTTTCTCTCTCTAGGGCTCTGTTTTTGCTCTAAAAAAACGATTCTTTCACTTTTGGCTCGGATTAGGCACTAAAACTGGATTTCCCCAGGTGCACGGGCAGGTGCACGGCCGTGCACCACCCCATTCTGGCCGTGCAACATCAAACGCACCGTTTTGTTTATTAAGCTCAGCCTTCTTGCACGGCCAGGCGCACGGCCGTGCAAGCCTGGAATGTGCCCGTGCAAGCTCTCGTCGTGAGGCGCACGGCCAAATGGCACTAGTGCACGGCCGTGCAAGCCTGGAATGTGCCCGTGCAAGCTCTCGTCGTGAGGCGCACGGCCAAATGGCACTAGTGCACGGCCGTGCAGCCCCCTGGTCTGGCCGTGCACTCCTCCAAAAGCTCGCCCTTCGTCCGTTCTTCGTCCAATCGACCCCAGACTCGCTCCTAAGCCTTCATTCACGTACTAGGACCTGAAATAACACCAACAAGCACAACCTAGCGTGAAATCGGCCTAAAACACGAGAATCAACACCTCAAACGGTGTTAGTATGAGGGTAAAAACATGTGTAAATGACGGTCTATCAGTCATCAAAATGTTGAATTCAAAACTCCTTTTATCCTAGTTCGTGACATGCAACAAAAGGTGATCTTAGGGACACCTTTTCTAAATCTTCTAAAACCTTTTACCGTCACCGACCAAGGAATTAACACTGTTGTGTTAGGCAACAATGTTGAATTCTCATTTCTCCAAAAACCAAAAGTTCGAAACCTCAATGTTTTACGACGTTCTTCTATAAAATATGTACACCATATAATTCGTTGTAAAACTAATCAAATATCTTATTTGCACGTTGAGATACATTTTCAGCGAATCTTACAACAGCTTTCTCAACCCCTTTTGCAAAAACGAATCAACTCTTTAAAAGAACACATTGAAAGCTCTATTTGTGCTGATACACCCAATGCTTTTTGGCATAAAAAACAACACCAGGTTGATCTTCCTTACGAAAAAGATTTCAATGAAAATCTCATTCCCACCAAGGCTAGGCCTATCCAAATGAATTCGGACCTTGAAAAACATTGTCGACAAGAAATTAAAGAATTGCTCAAAAAGGGCCTTATCAGATCTAGCCAATCCCCTTGGAGTTGTTCTGCTTTCTATGTCATTAATAATGCAGAAAAGGAACGTGGCGTTCCTCGTCTTGTTATAAACTACAAACCGTTGAATAAGGCTCTGAAATGGATTAGGTATCCTATCCCCAACCAAAAGGATCTACTCCAGAAACTTTCACAGTCACTAATATTTTCTAAATTTGACATGAAATCCGGATTTTGGCAAATCCAAATCAAAGAAACAGACCGCTATAAAACTGCTTTTACCGTTCCCTTTGGCCAATATGAATGGAACGTCATGCCATTTGGTTTGAAAAATGCTCCCTCAGAATTTCAAAGAATTATGAATCAAATCTACTCTCCTTATTTTGATTTCATAATAGTTTATATTGATGATGTGCTGGTTTTTTCTTCGTCCATTGACCAACATTTCAAACATCTTAATCTATTTCTTGAAGTCACTCGACGTAACGGTCTGGCTGTCTCTAAACCAAAACTTTGTCTTTTTCAAACTAAGATACGTTTTTTGGGTCACTACATTAGTCAAGGAACAATTGTTCCAATAGAAAGATCGCTTCAATTTGCAGATAAATTTCCTGATCAAATTTTAGACAAAAATCAATTACAACGGTTCCTGGGTAGTTTAAACTATGTCCTTGACTTTTATCCCAATATCAATCTTCTTTGTAAACCTCTCCATGATAGATTGAAAAAGAGTCCCCCTCCCTGGAGTGACCAGCATACCAAAATAGTTCAGCAAATTAAGAGGCAGGTTCAGAGTCTCCCGTGCCTTCACATAAGTGATCCTTTTCTCCCTAAAATCGTCGAAACCGATGCCTCTGACCTAGGATATGGAGGAATCCTTAAGCAGATTCAGAATGATAAGGAGCTGTTAGTACGCTTTACTTCTAAACATTGGAACCCTACCCAAATCAACTACTCCACTGTCAAAAAAGAACTGCTTGCTATTGTTTTATGCATCTCAAAATTTCAGCATGATTTGCTCAATCAAAAATTTTTACTACGCATTGATTGCCAATCAGCAAAATACATTTTGGAAAAAGATGTTCAAAACCTTGCTTCCAAACAAATATTTGCACGATGGCAAGCCATCCTTAGCATTTTTGATTTCGACATACAATTTATAAATGGTTCTTCAAACTCTCTTCCAGACTTCCTTACTCGGGAATTTTTGCAGGGAGGACGAAGTGCGGAAAACTCTCAGGCTTGCAATCTCCAGTCATAATGCCCCCTACCACTAGATTGCGAGATAAAGAGAAAATCAAAATCAAAACATGGAGAGAGATATTTAATGATGAACAAGGAAGTCCTGATCATTCAAGTGAGTATGAAGAAAGTTCTGATGATTCTGGTTCACACTCAAGTTCATCCAAAGCTTTAATCAATATTGATAAGCTTCCTCTTGAAGCCCAAAATTACCTTCAAAAATTTATTGCCGTTTCTGGTTCTAAACAAAAGCTTCCCACTGAAGCTTCAACTTCCTCAACAATTTCCCCTTCTAAACTAATTCTTTCAAATACTCAAACGCCAAGTGGCATCCTACCCACACCCATCTCTTCCGAAGAAACCAAACAAATCTATCAGCAACATCATCTTGATGTCGCACCTACCTCAACAGAGGTGGCATCTTCAATAGCCCCTCTCAAAACTGTTTTTCCCAAAACCCAAGAGGTGGTGGTTGTCCAAGCCCCTCAAAATCGATTTCAAACGTATTTTAAGAAAAACACTTTTCAACCCATTTTCGTTGTCGAAGATGGTTTCTACCATCAATATCCAAATGTTACTGCCAAACATTTCCTCAATGAGTGGTTCTTCAAACCAAGATCCCTCAACAAAACCCACAAATATTATGAACTTATCCTCACAGAAACTGGATCAGTCACCTTTTCCCACAAATTTGATCCTTCAGACAAAACACTCAATACCCACTCAACCTGCAAAATCCACCAAATTATCCACCCTCGCCAATGGCCTACTAGCCCAAACACCAACCAAAAATTCCCTGCTACTATTGCTCTTAACCACCCCCAAATCTGCCAATACTTCAATTACTGGGATTACCATGAAGCTTGGATTAATGCCTTCTTCAAGCAAAACCATATGTACCGACACTCCTGGAGTTTTTTCTGGGATTACAAAACTCCCATTATTTTCCCCAACTGGTTTATGCACTGGTGGGATCTTTTTGGGCCAACTGAAAATATCTATCCAACTGAGATACAAGAGGGATATCAAACCTTCTGTCAAAAATATTCTGGTCCAGGATTACCCCTCCTCAAATTTTGTTACTACATCAAAGTTCCTTGGATTACTGCTTGGGAATTCAGTTACCAAACATGTGCCGTCACAAAGGTACCCATGTTAGGCCGCAGCTTCAAAACCAAATATTGGGCTGCAAATCCTCGCCCAGAACAAGCCTACAAACCTCAAGTCCTCCAATGGTTCAATAACAATCCTGAATTGTCCAAAGTTATCGAAAAATCCTCAACGCAATTTTTGCAAACAAAATCCTCAATCAGCGCTCTCTTAGCTGGCGCCAAGACTGAAGAAGAATACTTCCAAATTCTCAAAGATGTGGCGTCTAGCTCAACATCTGACGCAGATTCCACGTTCCAAAACCATGACCCGGATGAAGAAGTGCTTGGTCCTTTGCCAAGCAAAAGCACTAAGTTGAAGACAAAGAAGAAGTGACTCCACTTCCAACCCACTATCCTAAAGACAAAGAAGAAGTGACTCCACTTCCAACCCACTCAATTTGGTTATGGAAAGAAGACCACAAATTATATATTTTCCTTTATATTAAAATTGTAATTTTGTTATGACATGTGACATAATCATATAAGTGTCCACATTGTCATCATTATGTTTTTCAATTTATTTACCAAAAGGGGACTCCATTTCTCTATAAAAGGAGACTCCCTTCACTTGTTGTAAGTAGAGTTGTTTTGAGTGGGAATTGCTCTCTTGCAAAGCTATCCTCCCATCATCTTCTCTCAAGAATTCCTGTGTAAGAAGTCTATCAAATTTTCAAGTTTTACTTTCATCTTTTTCAAACCATCTTCAACTTTTGTTTATTTCGTGCATAACTGGTCATCTCCAGTTCAACTGGTCATCTCCAGTATTTATTTTATGCAAATCTGGTCATCTCCAGTATTTATCTTCTGCTAATCTGGTCATCTCCAGTATTTATCTTCTGCTAATCTGGTCATCTCCAGTATTTACTTTTTGCAAATCTGGTCATTTCCAGTATCATTTACTTTACATACTATTTTCAAGTTAATCTTTTATTGGCTGTCTCATTCCGTCCTTACTGGTATCAGAGCAAAAGGGGGAATGAGACATTATACAAACATGTCCGTTGACCAAGATTTAGACGGGTAACCATATATGGCAAAGGCTAGCGTACGCCCGGGCGTACCTTAGTCTACCGTACGCCCGTTGAGTTTTACTATTTCGATCATGAATTAACCGGAGTTTTTGGCATGATACTATACCCTAACCTCTAATGGATAAACCCCAGTCCCTAATTTTCTAACCCAACTCATGAGATTCATTTAATCTTAAAAATTAAATCAACAATAATTTTGACAAATCAAGACCGTTGATTTTCATTTCAAGATTAAATGAATATTATGCTTTGGATTAGTGAATTAGGGACTAGGGTTTATCCATTAGAGGTTAGGGTATAGTATCATGCCAAAAACTCCGGTTAATTCATTGTCTAAATAGCAAAACTCAACGGGCGTACGATAAACTAAGGTACGCCCGGGCGTACGCTAGCCTGAACCATATATATATATATATATATATATATATATATAATATGGCAAAGGCTAGCGTACGTCCGGGCGTACGCTAGCCTACCGTACGCCCCATTGAGATTTGCTATTTAGACAAAGAATTAATCGGAGTTTGGGACATGATACTATACCCTAACCCCTAATGGGTGAATCCCAGTCCCCAATTCACTAACCCAAAGTATACCCTAACCTCTAATGGGTAAACCCCAGTCCCTAATTTTCTAACCCAAACCATGAGATTCGTTTAATCTTAAAATGAAAATCAATGAAAATTTCAACGAATCAGGATCGTTGATTTTCATTTTTAAGATTAAACGAATCCCATGCTTTGGGTTAGTGAATTGGGGACTGGGATTCACCCATTAGGGGTTAGGGTATAGTATCATGTCCAAAACTCCGATTAATTCTTTGTCTAAATAGCAAAACTCAATGGGGCGTACGGTAGGCTAGGGGTACGCTAGCCTTTGCCATATATATATATATATATATATATATATATATATATATATATATATATATATATATATATATATATATATATATACACCCAGAACCAAGAAGACATCAAATAGTAAAAAAACACATCCTAGGTCTATTAAGGGATGTTTCCAGAAATAGCACCTTTTAAAAAAAAATTACAAAAATAGCACCCAGCCGAAAAAATTTACACTAATAGCACCCTTTTTTATGGACCGCACCTCTAAGGTGCGGTTTATAATCCTGGACCAAAACTGCATCTTGGCCAAGAGGTTTTAGGTCTGACCTACAGAAATCGCTTGGCCGAGGTGCGGTTTTGGCCTGACCTATCAAAATCGCACCATGAAGGTGCGGTTTGTTTCTCCCAAATAAAACCGCATCTTCATGTTGCGGTTTTGCCACACAAACCGCGATTTTGTTCAATTAATTTCCGACATGCCATGCAGAATAACAGACGTGGGTCTGCATGGGCCTGCATGGCAGACGAAAACCACACCTCTAAGGTGCGGTTTTCATCAGTGATTTTGCCTATAAAAGGCTTCCCGGAAAACCACTTCTCTTCACCCCTCTCCTTCTCCCTTTTCAATTTTTTATTGTAGCTCTATATTTCTTTAGTAGTTTTGCGATTAACGTTAACTCGTAAGTTTATTTTGTATTACTTTTTATTATTTTTTTTATTTTTGATTTTTATGATATTAACTGAACTACGATTTTTTCACATATGGCATTCCAAAAGTTCACGCTTGGCTTACGGTGGAATGGTTACACGGAAGAGACCGGAAAGGGGGTCACCTACGTCAGTGGCAATTTTCAGAAGATAAAGGTCGCTACCAGACCGCTGCTTGAAGACCTCCATCAAATGTGCACTAACGTTACTTGCATGGATGGCACGAGAAGAGTTGATCGTATGGTGTACCGATATCCAAACAGAGAAAGTGGGTCATTATGGCATGAGGAATATCTCATAACCACTCAGGATGATGGTACATTGTGTGTGCACTTCATTGTACCAATATCCAAACTCTCTCTTTACATTAACTTCTGTCCCTGATAGATTCACAATAGCCTGTACATTGTGTGTGCACTTCATTACATACGAGTTGGCAGAAGTTAATCTCGCTTTCTTGTGGTTAGATATTCTTCCATACATGGGTGTGATGCTCCACCAAACCAACTGTAATCAAAATTAGGATTTCATTCATTCGTCACCAATTTCACACAACAATTGAAAAGAGTTATATTCAACAATAAAATGGAATCATATGGAAAGGGTTGCAATCGGAGTAATTTCAACGAACTTACACTTACCTACAACCACTCTTCCACCCTTCGAGTGATGTAGTTCGTCTTTCCGGCTCAAGTTCCCGTCAGTAATCCCATGGTTACTCACCATGAGTAAATAAATCTCTGCCATCAGATTTAAGCGGGCCCAAAAAATCCAAATCTAATACTGGAAAATTGAAAGTATTTTTATTTTCCATTGTTTTGTTAATCGACTCATATCTTATTCGTTTTAACTCGGATTTTAATTTTTTTTGCACAGATGAAACGAGTTTGTTGTGCTTTACAAAATGAGATTCATTTTCAATATTTTTTTAGAAAAAAAATTTATTGGTTCTCTTTACCCACTACATACCATATGGTATCTTCTTTGTTTTTAAGTCGTTTTTGAAATGTTTTGCACAGAAGAAACGAGTTCATCATGATCTATTGGATCTACAAATTTCTGGGTTAATAAAATACAAGACCAAAAAATACCACACAATACCACCCTGATATGTGGTGGTATCTTGTGATACACAATGTTGAAAGTCGTAAATGACAGTTAGTATAATCCTACTATCATGTATTCAATCATCCTTCAGTCTTGGTATGTTCATACCACCATGGTAAACTTTTTCATACCATATGGTATGCTCTCATTCAATACCAGTCAATACCATATGATATATACTGGTAAAAAATGGCTCAATCTTTTTGTTTCAAAAATATATCAAAGTTGATATCATTTTGAAGAGCACTATTAATTTGATCTAACTGTGCAAAAAAAAAAATTAAAATCCGACTTAAGCATAGGAACTGCTCCCCGTCGTTCCTTCTATGGCGCCTCAACAGCCAACCGTCGCCACCTTTCAAGGCTCCACCGCCACAGTCCCCGCCGTCGTTTCAAACGCAAGTAGCAGAACACCGTTGTTCGTCGGTAGCGGTTTTCAAGCAGTGTGGTTACCGTGGTAACCATTTTAACTGGTAGTATTTGGATAATTTGGTTTGGTTAGTTTGGATAACGGTTTGGTTTGGTTAAATGTTTTAGCTTGTTTGGTTTGGTTTCATACACTTCTAACCAATCAAACCAAATTAACCAGTTAAGTAATTAACCACATATCTCATAAATATTATATATACATACTTAATACTTTGCATAACTACTTAAGTGTCACACGCTCCTCCATCTTAGGCTCATAAAAAATAAAGTTCAATATTGTTCATATACTGTATATTTGTAGAGTGTAGACCACAACATATGGACTCCTGTTTTAGATAAAATTCATACAAAATGTTGGATGAAAAATAGAAAGGAATGTCTATTTTAGTCTGTGATAATTGCTAATAGAATAACTGTGATAATTGCTAATAGAATAAGTCAATTTATAAAATACAATATTTCATTAACCTCATGCCATTAACATATATTTTTGTTACGTTAATACTTTTAAAGATAATTGTATTAGTTACATGTATTTATCTTAAGGGTTATCAATAATTATATGTTGATTGTTTTGTTTTGTTTATTATATAAACTATGAATTGATGCATTCACAAAAGATTTTCTCACTTAATGAAAATGTGATGTTATATTGGTTATTTTGGTTAACAAATTAACCAAACAGATTAAATTGTAGTTTGATTAATTTGGTTGTTGTATTAGTTTGGACGGTTTGATTATGATATTTTATTCCATGATTAATAGATTTTAGGCTTATTTGGTTAGGTAATTACCATAGTAATCATTTGAACACCACTATTCGTCAAGTCGGGGAATAGAGAGGCCCTATGGCTATAAAAAAAAGGTGGGTAGGGTTAAAACAATATTTTTTTTCCTACATGACATCTACGTGTCGCCTACGTGGACACAAGGTTGACCACAGTTTGGTCAACGATCAACAGAAATTAGCGTAACACAAATGACGCAAACACTTAATAGGCTGAAATATTTTTGTATTTATTGAAGTTACATAAGTCACTTCGTTTGGAAGTTGTGATTGTTACAGTTCTGTTTGTTGAATACATGTATTATGCACAATACAATGTTTGGAAGTGATAAAATGTAAAACAATGCATGTATTGTTTTAGGTAGGTCCCGCCAACAATCACAAAAAATGATGCATTATACAATCTCAACTAAAAGTTGAGATTGTTTCTTTTAAGTTTGTGTCAACTTTTTCTTTCCATTTATATCACTAATAGTTTTTGTCTTATACTAAAAGTTGAGGGTAAATATGACATTTTTCCCATAAAAGTAACTTTATGTAAATCAATGCATAAATTAAAATCTCAACAACCAAACAATGTATTGTTCAAATACATCCATTGTATCAATACATGCATTTAATTTTTTGATGTAGTTGAAGGAAATCATATTGGAGCAATCCAAAGCAAGGAACTATGCAGTAAGTTGTCCCCTCTGATACATGCTAAAAATATACGGTGTCGCTTTGCAGGAACTGAACTTATATTTCACTTGTGCAGGGGCTTTCTTTGACATGTACATAGGGGATGTTCCAGTTTCGGAGCAAGCAAAGGAAGATATTGGCAAAAATGTGGCAAGCATCATCAGGAAATGCTGAAGGCGTCACAATTTGTCATCTCCGTTGTCTCAAATTTTTGAAGTAGACAATTGGCGGGCGAATGGAACTAATAAACATCTTGCTTAGCATAAACTGTGAATCAAGGAGCAGTGAAGAAGAACATGGTGTGGTGATGAGCTGGTGAGCACACCGTTGATGAACTGATCTGTGGGAGTTATTAGAAATTCTATGCTGTTCGTTTCCAGATGGCTATCTTTTGAGTTCAACAAGGGGAAGGACTAAGGAGGTCCATCTTGTGTCAAGGGTGATTGGGTCTATTCATCGTAGGAAGCGGTAGGTAATGTATTCAGTTGATTCGTAAGCATATTTGACACACAAATACATAATACTCTTCACTTGGTTACTGGTGCGACAGAACATCGCACAAATTGTACCACTTTCCAAGGTGTATCGTTAGTTCATATTATTATCTGACGTGAGATTCGAGCTATTTCTGCTGAAAGTATTGTTCCACGTAGCTAGGGGGAAGCAAAAGGAAAGATGCTCTATAGGCTTAACAGTGAGGAAATAAGGCATAAGTCTGCACAATTTACCTTGCGAGTTTTAGAGACAACCACTATAGGCAATCTTTGTGCAAAATGAACACCATTTTGTGCTTAATGCTTGTTGTCTAGTTTATGTTAGGTGGGATCATGATCTTTCTTGGCATGGGCACGCCGCAACACACTGACACTCTATAGCACACCGGCCTAGAAGGAGTACATGGAGGATGCCAACGTTCTTTAATAATTTGGATTATCTATATCTTTTTACAATCATTGATATTCCATAAATATGTGTAGTATACAAGTAAGCAAACTACAAATAATTTGGGCTAAGCCCATTCTTATATCTATGTGTATATACTAGTGTTATCAAGACAGACCCGAGACGGCCGGTCGGACCGGTAAAACCGGCACCTAGACGCTAGTTCGGATTGGGACACCATGAAGATCACAACAGCCGGAAAGGACGGTCGGCGAGCGGCCAAACCGATTAGTCGTTCGACCTGCTCGAATCGTCCAACCAGTTTTGGAAATATGACCTACTTTGAAAAAAAATTAAAAAATGGAAGATGTTGGGAGAAGAGAAGCGGCGGAAGGAGCTTCAAACGATTTCTTCCTTCTGATGTGGCATCTTCCTCGTCGCTGGGAGGCCAACAAGCGATCCTCTCCTTCGCCAGCTGACTAATTGTTGGAGGCTAGCTAACTATTGTTGTAATTTCGGTGAGCATCCTGCTTTGACTTGGAATTTGGATTGATTAGCTGATTGATTTTATGGGAAGATATTGATCGATGGTGAGGGGGAAAGTGATGTTCTTCAAGAGGAAGAGCAGGCGGGTGAAGAAAGCTCTCGGAGAGAGAGAGAGAGAGAGAGAAAGAAAGAGATGGGGAGAGGGGGGAGATAGAGATGGGGGAGGCCGGGGAATAGGGTTTTATTAGTTATTATATATGTGTGTAAATTTACCAAGTGGTACATGTATAATTAAATATCATTGTGATCATTAAATTGTTAAATTACTACTTTATTTGTCTTCTACTTATGATATTATTATTTTTAAGGTACCTATAATCTAACGGTTTTTTAACGGTTCAATATCAGTTAGACCACTAAAGTACGAGCCATTCATGTTACCGGGTCATGCTCCGGCTCGGTTATGACAACATTGGTATATACGTATTGGCAGACACTTTTCTTCTTCTTTCCTTTCTTTGGCTTGTGAGCCACGTCCTAGTAGATAGTTGAGTGGGCGAGTAGGGTTTTTCCCTCCTGTAAATCCTTTGTATTTTGGCGGTTGTGTTCATCGAATACTGGAATAAGATTGCAGCTAGAGAGTACTATACTCTCCCATGGACTAGTCCTGAATCTCAGGGATACCAAGTATATCGTGTGTCTTGTGTTTCATTCTATCATCATTTGTGCTAGCTCAATTTGTTAACATGGTATCAGAGCTTTTGTCAGCTGATTAGGATCGCCTTTTCGTTCGTCTCAACTCCATGAACTACCCATTATGGGAGTTTAAGTTTCATTCTTTTGTTGAAGGTCGTGGCCTTCTTGGAATCCTTGATGGTATGACAACGAGACCCGCAACGACTGCAGCTTCAGAGTAGGACATTGCTCGTTGGAATCAGAACAATGCCCGAGTGAAATTGAGGATCTTAAGGTCGGTGGAGCTGACCATTGTGATTAGGCTTCGTCTTCTCCCTGATGCTCAAGCCATGTGGGCACATCTATTGTCTACATATTCTGCAAACAACACTGCTCGAAAATTTGATATTCAGTTCAAGTTAGCTCGTCTTTAGCAAGGCGACCATGATGTCGCGAGTTACTTAACAAGGCGCAAGAGCTGTGGACTGAGCAGTATTTTCTCACTGCAGCTTTTCGCATGATGGAAGCGTCTGTCAAGGTGATGGAGGAATGACAGTAGACTCGTATTATGTCTTTCTTGATTAGCCTTAGTGATGAAGTCTCATCTAGGAGCTTAAAGGATCAAATGGAAACCAAACCCGAGTGCTTTGGTGGGATTGTAGCTCGTGTTCATGACCCTATTTTCAACCCTTATAATTTGAGTTCTGGGCTTTCATGTGGTTGGCATTTCTCCTGTCGAGCTAGTACGTGTTACTAGCTTTCCAGGAAGCCATCAAGCACCTCCAGACTCCAACTAGATGACGAGACACCAACTTCGAGGAGCTGGTTCTCCGTGTTGAGAGGCGCTTTGGTCGAGCTTGGAGTCGCAAATGAAAGAGGGAAAATTCTACTTCAACGTGAAAATGTTGGTTGAGCTCAACGAACTGACTTGGACCATTTTCTAAGAGCCCCAAGTTGGTATCCCACATGCTGAACCGTACAGCTTAAGGCAATTACTTGGCCGAGAAGAAACTTTGTTTCCTTGCTTTTTTTTTGGATTCTGCTGTGTTTGAATTTCCTTGTTTAGTTAGGATAGGATTTCTACTTAGTTCGTAGCGTCCATTTGTCTATTTAAAGGGTTTCAATTAATATGTAATGGTAGAAAAGAAGAAGATCAAACAACTTGTTTTCGTTTTAATATATGTTCATCGTTTGAACGTGTTCTGATTGTGTGTTTGGATCCAATCCAAGCTCGAGATCAAGCTCAAGCATCAACTGGTGAATCACGACCGTTTGTGGGAGTTCTATCCTAAATCATTGAGATTCTTTCCCATGATAAAGTTGTTCGATTGATCCATCATCGAAATCGAATTGTGCTTCGGAAACAAGGAAAACCTAGATCCTTGTTGGTTGCGTTTGATACTCTGACAGTGATCCTGACCAGGATCATATCACTTAGGCCTGAGTTTGAGGTTGTCCGTTCCACTATGATAAATCAAGATGGTCTTATGATGGAGGATGTGTCGGGGAAACTCATATGTGCAGAGACTCATTTCAAAACTCAATCCCAGCTTTCCTTACGTCCTGGTGAAGGTGAAGCGGTCTTCTCTGCTACTGGTCAGTCTCAGCCGTCCTCCGATCACGCGTTCGCACTTGGGGAAGCATAAATTCCAGCGCAATATCTGAGGTTCAATGCAACCATTGTCACGCTTTGGGCCATTTTTAGAAGCACTGCCGAATACCCAACTTCTGTAACTATTGTCAGAAGACAGTGCACATCATCCTTGATTGACCATCAATTCAGAATCGTCGTTGTCAGTCACCAGGGTCGCGCCCCAAAGCTAGCATTCTTTCTCACTCCCACTGCCTTTGCTGCTCAATCCAACCCGAGTGTCCATGTGGCTTCACCCACTCCGACATCCACATATGTCAACATGGAGGCCATCGAAAGCTTGGTCAATCAAGCTATATAGCACTCGTTACCTACTGCCTTGTGATGGCCCTTGCTTCTCTTCAGGTTTCAGGTCATCTCAAACCATGGGTTCTCGATTCTGGTTGCTTTAATCACATGACTAGTGATCATAAGATGCTGCATGATATGAATCTGGTTGAAAATATATCCCTACAAGTTGCTAATGGTCAACGACTGAATGTTGTCAGTCAGTTGTGTGGATAAGTCAAATATTGCCTTGCTAGATACTTACTTTGTTCTGAAGTTGTCTCCAAATCTCGTTTCTCTGGCCAGCTTACTGAGCAGGGATATCGTGTTTTTTCCCTATCTGGTTGTGTTGTGCATGACGAGGGAGGCAGTTCGGGCGCATGAGTAGAAGAGGACAAAATTTTGAACTTGAGAAGCTCTCGGATAAGTATGTAGGGTCAGTATCTTCGTCGGTGTCTAGGGAGTATTTTACTTGACTCTTTTTCCCTTTGTGTTCTGCATTTTCTAGCTTGAATGATCAAAATTTGAATCTTTATCACTCTCATCTTGGTCACCCCATCACGGGTCAGTTAGTTTCTATGTTCAAACTCAAACTTTTCGGTAAGAATAATGTGATTGATAGCTCCTCCAAACTCGCTTGTACTAGTTGTGTTGAGGCTAAATAATTTCATATCTCTATTCCTTCTAGAATGATAGTAATCCAAGATCCCTTTCACATTATCCATATGCGACCTTTCTCCAGTAGTGTCTCGACATTGTTATAAGTACTTTGCTCTCTTTGTTGATCAAACTACTCGATATGTATCAGTGTATTTACTTCGGCTAAAGTCTGACCTCCTTTATGTGGCCACAGAGTTTCTGAGCATGATTAAGACTCAGTTTAATTGATTAGTGAAGATTGTTCAATCTGATGAAGGAGGGGAGTATGGATCATTTGATTTGCTTAACTTGTACAGGTCTCTTGGTATGCTCTTTCAGAAGTCTTGCCCTACTGTTACACAGCAAAATGGGATTGCTGAAAGGAAGAATCGCCAAGTCCTTGAAGTCACTCAAGCTCTTCTTCTCAAGTCTGGTGTTCCCCTCGGTTTTGGCCGGAGGCTATTACTACAGTTGTGAGATAGAATTATCAGGTTACTTCTTTGCTCGATAATCATAGTCCTTATCATGTCCTTCATTTTGTCCATCCTCCGTAAAGTCGTCTTAGGTTCTATGGTTGTACTGTTTTTGTTATCCTTCCGCGTCATGAACGCGATAAGTTGTTCTCTAAAATAGTTTGTTGTGCTTTTATCGATTATAGTGACATTCATAAGGCATACTTGTGTTTTGATCCGTCTCTTTATCATATGCGTATCTCTTGTAATGTCACCTTCTTTAAGCACCTTCCTTTCTTCTCCCCCACTCATGAGTGTGAGTCCTTTGTGTCCTCTTGAGTTTTTATTGACTACTGATGAGCTCATCCTACCTGATGACGATTAACCACCCGACTTCTCCCCAGCCATCTCATGCCTCGTCATCATCTACGTCAGACTGCTCCGGCTTAGAGTCCTCTACCTTGCCCTCAGCTAGATTGTCATCTCCATCGTCATCGACATCATCATCTTCTCCTAAACCTGCCCCCGAGACCGTGGTCCCTCGTCGCTCATCCCGCTTCACACGTGGCCAGCTTCCGCCACGTATGCGTGATTTTGTCGCCTTTCATGTTGATTCTATTGTGGTTCCTACCAGGTACAAGCAGGTTGTCGGTGATGCCAACTGGAACAAGTACATAGACTTTGAGATTGATGAGCTGCATGCAAACAATATATGGTCGCTTGTGGCTCGTCCTCCACCAGAAATTCTGGTTATCAGTAGTGAGTGGGTCTACTCCCTCAAGCTCCTTTCAGATGGTACTATCGAATTCCATAGGCACCGGTTGTTGCTCAGGTTTTCAGTCATGAGGTTGGAATTGATTATACAGAGACTTTTGCTCCTTGGTGAAGATGCAGACAGTCTGTACCCTAATTGCAGTTGCATATATGAAGCAATGGCGTTTGTTACAGTTGGATGTTGGTGGAAAGTCCTCTAAGGGAAAGTTCATTCTACCCAAAAACATGGTTTTGACTTGGTTGGTAATTCAAGATAGAATATCAACAAGGGACAAGCTGAAAAGTTTGGGCATGATTAAAGATGATATCTGTGTTTTTATGTAGCAGTGCAGGGAAACCCCACTCTTTTGTGAATGTGTTTTCAGTAGAGATTTTGTTTCTGCCGTGCTGAGTTCATATGTTTTGTTGCCTGGTTCATGGGAAGAAATGTTAGATTTAATAGCAGCAGAGCCAGAAAATGGTGGTAGGGGATTAGTAGAATGCTTTCTTTGGTGTTGGTGTGTCACTTTATGTTGATTTCTGCACTCAGCTTTAGAAGATCCCTAATTGTAGTCAGGTTATTGATATAGTGGACAGGGATTTAGTTTATCCTTTTTCATTTGCACTGAGAAGGATTGTGGGCTGCATTAGTCTTTGTATTTTTTTTTACTTTTGTGCCGTTTTGATCAAGAGAGTGCTTAATGGTAACCACTAATTACAGGGGGAAAAAAGCAAAGGGTGCAAAAATTGTTAATCCGCCCCTCTTTGTTTCGATATCAGTTGTGAACCCTTAAATACGATTATGAGGACAAAAATCTAAATTAAGGTCTTATAATTTTTTTTTGCATAATAGGATTTTATAATGTTCCACTCTCTTAATATACATAATAATGGTATTCTTGTAGTTGATCGTTTTGTTTTAAGTTTCTTTCATAAACCAATATATATTATCCATCGATGCATAACTAGAAAGTGCCAGATTTAGAGACGACTTTTTTTCCACCTCTTTTATTGAGACCAGCCACGACCCTCTCCAAGAAATTCAGAAAGGGCAGGGCCATCCATCCATGCAACCTCGCTTCTTTCTTCCTTCCTTTCCCTCCCTCAGAATTTTTCATAGCGCACTTTCATGCAATTTGGATTTCATCCTTAATCGTTCCCTTTCCTCCTTCATTACGTGATTTATTAGTGAAAAGAGGTGATCATCGTCGTCTTGGTTGTAAAAATAAAAAAAAAATCTTACGCGATGAACTTCCGCTCCTCCGTAATGAGGCCAAATGTGGCGGCAATTATAGCCATAGTAGCGTGTTTGTCGACGAGCAGCTTCATTTCCGTGAAGGCTCATTTCGATTACAAGGACGCCTTAACCAAGTCCATCATCTTCTTGGAAGCTCAGAGATCAGGAAAGCTTCCTTCAAACAACCGCGTGCCGTGGCGAGGAGACTCCGCCCTAGACGACGGTAAAGTTGTAAATGTACGTAACCATATTTCTAGCTTATTTATGTGTTGTTGATGAGGCAAACTAATCCTGTTCAATCGCGAATTATATACCATTGAATAACAACATAGGATTGTAATCGAATGTTACGTTACAGGTGGACCTAGTGGGCGGTTACTACGACGCCGGGGACAACGTGAAGTACGGGCTGCCGATGGCGTTCACGGTGACGACCCTAGCCATGAACGCGGTGTTCTACGAGAAGGAGCTGGAATCGACGGGGGAAATGCAACACGTGCTCGATGCTATCAAATGGGGGACCGATTTCTTCCTCAAGGCCAGCAACAAGCGCGACTGCCTCTACGTCCAGGTCGGGGACCCGGTCCTGGACCACGAGTGTTGGGCCCGGCCCGAGACCATGAAGACACCCCGGCCCGTACTCAAGATCGACGCGAGTGGGCCCGGTACCGAGATTGCCGCCGAGGCGGCCGCTGCCTTTGCTTCTTCCTCCATGGTTTTCAGAAACTGCAACAAGACCTACTCTCGCCTCCTCCTCAACAAGGCCAAATCCGTGCGTAACAAGGCAACTTTCGACGTATTGTTAATTTTTTTATTCGTTTGTCCATGCTTAGTTGACGTCGTGTTTTTTCTTCTACTTTTTTTCTTTGTATGTTGTGGTTGGAAAAACTAGATGTTCCAATTTGCCAAAGCGCACAAGGCAACTTTCGACGGTGAATGCCCCTTCTATTGCTCTTTCTCAGGCTACAATGTGAGTCCTCTTGCGCGCGAAATAATATAAAAAATTAAAGTTACATGTTTAAATCATTTAATTAAAGGGAAAAAAGTCTTTTTGTTCAAGGAAGGACATTCCGACATTCTCGTACAAAGTTTATATTTTCACACAATCGTACAAAATTTGACGAGTGGAATACATGATGACAGGATGAGCTGATGTGGGCAGCGACGTGGTTGTACATGGCCACCAAGAACGAAACTTACTTGAAGTACCTGCAGGAAGATGCCATTAGCGGCTGTGTTGCCGAGTTCAGCTGGGATCTCAAATACGCCGGCTCCCAGATTCTATTGGCAAAGGTTCGGTTCATCCCTGTATTACTCTATATATATATGGATATATATGTCAAAAATAAGATATAACCTAAGTAAAAAAAATTATGTTTAGACCTTGAATTAACCGAAGTTTAGGAGTTAGGACATGGTACTATATCATAATCCCATAAGATTAAACTCTAAGTCTTAATTTAATACATATCATACACAAAGATGGATTATTAGGGGGAAAAAATCAATAGTCATTATTTGTCGGTATACATGCTAAAAAGTTATATGCACCATCTTTTGTTTGGAGTCTATAATTTAGATAATTAAAACTAGGGTTCACTCATCAAGAGTATCATGTCCCAAATTTTGGTTAATCGAGATCTAAATAACATTTTCTTACCAAGAGTATATGTGTTACCCTCAGTGGTGGAGGGAGGTGGAAGGGAGTGGAGTTATAGGACCCCACTTGTATAAATTAACATGGTTATATGTATGTACATACTTGTTTAATTTGGATAGATTTAGAATTCATGACCCCATCCATATGGAATTTAATTGTCCTAATATTATGAAACACGCAAATAAATTAGACGACATTGTTCATATATCATTGAAAATTCCCCAATTTTATAGTCTTTATACTAGAAATTTCTAATTCTACTAAATATGTGTACAAAAAACTCTTAATTCAACAATTTTTTCCTATCAATATACAATTTTTTTGCCATCAAACGTGTTTTATAAAACGTTTGATGAATGACTACCTGCACGAATATTTTTAAGAAAATTTACTTGATAATTGAATACAATAATATAATATTTTTTCATAAACGGGACCCCACTAAACTCGAACCCTCGCTATGCAACCGGGTACCCTAAACATCATATATATATATATATATATATATCAGTGGGAGAAGCTGTATTATTGTATTGTATAACATAGTGGGGGTATGCATGCATGCAGCTATTCTACGAAGGGGAGAAGAGCATGGAGCAGTACAAAACCCAAGCAGAAAGCTACGTCTGCTCCAACCTGCCACAGAGCCCGTACCACCAAGTCTACATAACCCCCGGCGGCATGATCCACCTCCGCGACGGCGCCAACTCACAGTACGTGACCGGAACGGCGGCGCTCTTCTCCATCTACAGCGACATCCTGAAGACGAACAACCAGAAGGTGTGCTGCGGGAGCCAGCAGTTCGACTCCGAGGCCCTCATGGGCTTCGCCAGGCAGCAGATGGACTACATCCTGGGCGCCAACCCGGAGAAGCGCTCCTACATGGTGGGCTTCGGCGCCAACCCGCCGGTCCAGGCCCACCACCGCGGCGCGTCCATCCCTTGCACCGCTCCCGACACCGTCAGCTGCCCCATGAGCTTCGTCCAGTACTTCAACAAGGACGCGCCCAACCCGAACGTGCTCACCGGCGCCATCCTCGGCGGGCCCGACAAGAACGACGTGTTCCATGATAAGAGGTGGGAGTCGGTGTTTACCGAGCCGTGTACCTATGTCAACTCCCTCGCCGTCGGGGTGCTCGCCAAGCTCGCTGCTTGCCCAACGAATCAGTGATGATTGTCATTGTCAAGACTCAAGAGTCCCCTTTTTCCTTAAGTTCGTGTGCCAAAACGTCGTCGTTTGTTTTATCATTTAATTATTGTTGTTTCTTCTACTTATTCCGACTTGTTTTTTTCTCATTAATACTGACTGGTCAATTGGATTGATTGATTAATTAATTAATTAATTGGATGAATTGATTAGCCACCTCCACCCTTGTTTGTGTTTAGTGTTGTGTGCTAGTTCAAGCCACTAATCATATTTAAAGCTCCCTCTTGAATTCCAATGTACTTTTGTGCGAGAAATATGGTTTTCGATTTCTTTAGAAACCGGAACTTCGAGCAATCAATATGTTAATGAGCGAGAGATGAAAGTAAACTTTAAGGCGTGATAGAGTCACTTTGGTCGGGGTTTTTATATTTTCCACTACAATATGTTGGTAAGAATCAGACATATCAGTTTTAGGAGTCCATTCAACCAAAAAATCAGATTCAATTATTAATATCCAAAAATTAATTAGTGTTTTAATAATGGAAATTTATTGAATAATGTCAGAGAACAACACATATAAGTACAAAGTAGGAGGCAAAGACTCATAAATCATGAATGAGACTCTCTCCAGAAACCAAGAAAATAGCATTTACTGTCAGGGGGAAGGTGATCCCACCAATACAACGAAAAGAAAGGATGATTGACCACATGACTGAAAAACCAGACAACAAGAAGGAACGACAATATAAAAGAAAAAAATCAACCATGCAAGTCCAGCTGGAGAGCACATGACCCTGCCTTCTGCCAACAAACACGAACCATGCATAGGACAATGCATGGTTCGTGAAGTAGGGTATTGGACAATGCATAGTCAAAATAGCAGCGAGTGAATGGGGAATCAATAGACTTCATTCCAATGAATCATCATAACAACGCAACAACAGCTCCAAACAATCACTCACTAATCAGACTCTCAGAAAGTAGAACAGTGAACGGGTGAAGACCTCATTCCCAAGAACTAGTATCTACCAATTAATCCTATTGCCCGACCCTTTATTTATAGTGTATGGAAGAAGAGGTTATTGACATTTTCCTCTTGAAACTAGGTCAAAGTTGTGGTGGTACCACTGAGACTGGGATTCCTTGGTTTGGGGACGAAAAAAGGATCATAAAGCAACTATGGACTTAGGCCAGCAGGGGTAGGGCCGCCGATAATTCTCCTCTCATTTGGCCCACGGGTAACCTCTCCATAGATTTTCAACGCGACTTATTGAGTATTGGCCTGAGACGATTAGACCCATCATATGGTCTCTGTGACTTTCTTTGCAGGTTTCGCCTGAAATTTCTCCGGTAGACTCCTCTCGGGATCATATGAAAACTTCATGAAGGCTTTTCCTCCATTGGGATTTGTTTAACGGATGATTCATGAATCATCCTTGATCTTCTAGCAATTACCACTTTGATTCTCCAACTTGATCCAATTGTTGATCAAAATCATCCTCGATTGCATTTTACTTTGAAAAGCACAAAATAGTAGGAAAAAGCATAAAAAGATGATAAAACACAACCTAAGTCTATTATCAGTATATTGATCAAATAGTTATGAAGTACATATAAAACATAATAAAATCTACTAAAGATGCATTTCCATAATGAAAAATGGATCAAATAAGGGTAGTGATAAATACTATAATTTGAGCCTAGGGGAACATCGGTAATATTCCTTTATTCATCCCCAAGATGAGAAATCCAAGTCCCATTGGTATCAAGAAGCGTTTGTTCACATTTTAGGAGGAAACCCCCCCCCCCCCCCCCCCACCCCCACAAAAAAAAAACCCCTAGTTCTTCCATTATTATAAATATATGGTTAGCTTGAGGGATTCAGTAGGCTGTAAAAACGGACAAAAATTACTTTGTCGAACTCAAGCAAGGAGCCACTATATTTGGAGAAATTAGCAATCATAGTAGGGTACAACTAAGGAGATGCATGCATCATTGATAATGATATCATCTTTCTCTTCTATGTATTGTAAGTTCAACTTCCTTGTTAAGGATGTTAATTCTATTGATGCTTATATCATCTTTTTCTATGATATGATGATATGTTTTTATTCATTTTTATTTATGTTATTTGAAGTTTGTTTCATTAGATGCTCATGTCATGTGATGCTAATACCTGTTGGATGCCTATATCATGAGATGTTTATAATATTCGAATGCTTTAATTATACGACGATTTAATTATGCATTGCTTACTTCATCTATTATGTTCGTTTATAATATATTGTATGTTGCATGAGAACCTAACTTATGTGATATGTTATTGTCTTAGACATGTATATAAACTAAGAGCTTAGATTAAATACTTTTATGTACAAGAAGATTACATAAAATTGGGATAGTCGAGTAGGGAGCATTCTAAATTTGTCTTTACCTAGACCTGGGTTCCAATTTGGCGAATTGCAAATATTTTGTGCTTCTTTAATTATTAAAAAATTATTTAATCAAATAGTCAATTTAGTCCTTCTACTTCTACATTATCTTCTACAAGTCTTGTGCTTTTAAGCTAGATCAATCAAGTTTTCCCACTTTTAAATTCTTATGTTTAAAGATTCTATAATTTGATTTGAATTTTCCATAATCAACTTTTTTAACTCTTAAATTTGTATGTTAACGATTCTTTTGATCATATAATTAATTAAGTTTTTCAAACAATAATTTAAAGGAACTAAATTTTGTGTTGTGCATGGGAAGAAAGTGAGTTCAACTCGCGAACTATTGGAAAATGAAGGACTAATCCTTTTGCAAAGATATATTTTCAAACATTAAATATTAAAAATATGTTACAAACGAACATGCATGATTGATTTTATTAGTAATTTACTCATTTATTCTCCACATAACAACATGTAGCGGTGGCAAATGGATCGATCCATGGATTGGGGGATTGGATTGGTGGTAGAGGTGGCAATTAGGATCCAAATCCATGAATCCAATCCAATCCAATCCATCCACCAAATTATCCACCTAATCCAATCCATTTAATTCCAATCCATTTGATCCAAATCCAATTGGATTGGTGGATTCATGGATCAATCCATGGATCCAAATGGCAAATTATGATTTGGTACCTATATTTTTTATATTTTACATTTTGGTACCTAAAATTTATATTTTTATACGAAAAATATCATTGGAAAATTACATTTTGGTATCTAAAATTTTTCATTATGACATTTTAGTACCAAAACTTTTCAAATTTTACAATTTGGTCCAAGCCTTTGATGTCATTTGGATTCATGGATCAATCCACCAATCCATTGGATCCAATCCATTTGATCCATGGATCCACCAATCCAATCCACGAATCCGATCCAATTGCCATCTCTAATTGGTGGATTCATGGATCAAATGGATTGGTGGATTCATTGATTGGATCAAGTGGATTGCTGGATTATCCATGAATTCAAATGACATTCTCAACCTTGGACCAAATGATGGCCTTAACGGAAGGCTTAGAGATACATAATAAAAGATGCAATGTAGATTACCATTATTGAGATTGAAACGCATGATCGTCTAAGATTCACGTTCTTATCAATGTGTATCTTAACAGTTATTGTATTTTTTTTGTTATACTTTACTTCATATGCATCTCAAAAATCAAATAAACATAGGGAACCTCAACCCATCTATTTCTGTTGAGTCATTGTTTGAGCATTAGATTATCATATACGAGTAATTATTATTAAAAAGTCTTGTGGAATACGACCCTAGAAATCTATAGGATTTATAACTTTGAGTACAGTTTGATTTCATTGATATGACTACTACATGCATAGCTATCAAAGTTACGATCTCAACGTGTAATGAGCATACGATGGATACAATATTTTCAAAATTTTGTTTACCTTATTTTTATAATTATCTACTTCCATTAATTCACCTGACCAAATCGATCAGAGGGTTGAAGAAAGAACCAAGAACATATAAAACATATACCTAGGTTTTCAAATATACATAAGCATATATCTGTTGTAAAAAAAAAAGTAGCAGCCAAACAGAGGCAACAACTAAGTCACTCTCAACCTCAAGGGTCTCAAGGCCACATATTGAGTTTCATAAACAACGCTCATGCCAAACAACACTAACCAACCAGCTCCACAAAAAGCCACACGTTTGGTCACAAAAGCTCACTTAGAATCCATGGCAATGACAATTGCCAAGTTTCCTGTAGATCCAAAAAATACAAATATAGTAGACAAGCCATGAATATCTTTGGTTGCGATTTGTAATTCACCACATGTGAGGCACTCGTGGTATTGATCCTAATGATTATGAATCAAGTGACAATCAAGAATATTTGTTCACCAATTCACTCCCGACGACAATCTTTATAAAGCTTGTTCGTGGAATAGGAGTCCAACAACAAAGATATAAACTGATGTTGTTATGAGATAGAGTAATGCGATGATTATGTACTTTTTCTCCTTCAACATAATTTTATTCTATACCAACGAAAAGGCCTAAAGAAAAAAAACATATCGTGGTTGCTCGAAGCAAAACTGTGACCTAAGATTTCCCTATCGCAAGAAAAATCACGGTCGCTAACTCTAGGCCGTGATATCCAAAGAAGTTCATGACAAGACGAATGCATCCCAAAGATCAAAGACATTCATCAGAGTTCACGACCGTGAACCTCCCCTCGAAGTACACTCGTTAACTAGAGTTATTATTGCACACTTGCTTCATTAAATTTTACATTTAAATAATTGGCCTGTCTTGGAGTCATAATGGTTTTTATTAAAGATAATAATAAATGAGTACAAATATATTTGTTTCAATCAATAATTTTCAAACTATACCTAAAAAGTCATCGGTACAATATTTTGTATTATACCGTGACTTAATCATAGTTCAACAATTTAATTCCGCTAAAAATCACTTACAATTTAAACTCCGATACAAGATTATTTTTTTTTCAATCGGACCACAAACACGATTTTAACTTCAACTTAAATTTGATAAAAATGAAATAAATACACCCCATATATATAGTAACAGAGGAAAAGAAAAAGAGGATATAAATTATAAATCATCTGAAAAAATAAATTAGAAAAAAAGAGGAGATAGATAGGACAGGCCAGGGCAGGCAAGCAGCCAGCCAGCCAGGGAAAGACTCGAGCGAAAGAAACGTAGAGAGAGATGTCCAACGAACAAACCAAATAGCTGATAGATTAGCCAAATACACTCCCCTTCCTCCACACACACGCACACACACAACCACAGCACAGGCCTCGCAGAGCTCCAGAGCTCCAGAGAGAGAGAGAGAGAGAGAGGAAGAAAATTACAGTGACAATCCCGGAGCTCGATATCCAAGACCAAGACACTGTTTGCTATATTAACCATCTTTGCCTATATTTCAACTGCTGCTGCTTGCTGACTCCCACCTTCTTCCTTTTCCCCCCCATCTCTCTCCCTTATCCGATCTCCCTCCTTTTTTATCTGCTCTTCCATGGATCCGTTCAACCTTGTTCGTAAAGGTACGGTATTTCTTCACTGCCTAATCTCCCCTTCCTGGCTTCCCAGATCTTTTCTGATTCTAGTCAATTTCTCTTCTTTCCCCCTCTTTCCTTATGGTGTTTTTTCTTCTTCTTCTGTTGAGATCTAATTGCTTGCTTCTCCTTCTGCTTGTTTCTTTCGGTCCCTCTTTTCTTGGGTTCTTTTTGCTGTTTTCGGCTGTGGATGATGTTGTGAAATCTATTGTTCAAAATCCGGTGCTTTCTAAATTAGGGTTCCCTCTCTCTTGGGCTTCTCTCTTTCTGAAAAAATCAAATGTACACACTTTTGCTTCTTTGGGTTGTGGGGATTCTGTTCCTTTAATTCTTATCTGTTGATAACGAAGCTTTTTAATCCTTTTTGTGTTTTTCTAGCTACAAGTACTTCAGCTGCATGCTCATTCTGTGAATTTCAACCGCTTTGTTTCATATCTGGCTCTTAATTAATCTTATTATTGGTGTACTCAATTTTGGCTTCATGGCGAGTTATTCTTCCCTTTTGACTCACAAAAGCTGAAAACCCCATGCAAGCGGCAGAAGCTGTGTGTATCAATTTGCTTTGCCTACTTTTCTGGTGGTAAAGCTTACAGAGGCGGAGTTAATTTGAATTGCTCAAGTGTATGTTGGTAATTGGTTCCATTATCCTTGGTTAACATCAAGAAGTGCATGTTGCTGTGTATTCCGGTCCTTTCTTTGCAGACCTCGAATGGGGTAAATTGGTCTGCTGGGATTTGTGTGATGAATTGAGTTATGCTTTGGCTGCTGCAGATATTATTACCACTTGGATTGTTGTTGATGTTGGTCTGTGGTAAACTGGAATGTGGATCTCAATAGAGACAGTAAGTGCTGTTGTATGATTCTCGTGATTAATGGAAAACCACTTTTGATGTTTTTGCAGGTTTTGGATAAGCCTACTGAAACTCTTGCGATTACTCAGTTCTCAGGGTCCTTTTTCTTTTTTGAATATAGTAGAGTTATCGTTCCCATTTTAAACAGAAATGAGCTTATCCAAGAAGGTGTCTCAAAGTAACGACACAAGCATTAACTTCCCAAGCAAGGCTACGGCTTTGAATCCAAATGCCATAGAGTTTGTTCCATTTTCCCTCAGATCACCTGGAAGTACTTCAAACACAGCTGATGCAGCTCCAAGGTTTGCCACTTCTGCGACTGTTGGGAATGCAGCTCTTAATCGTTCAGAGTCATCTGTATCTAATGCCTCAGATGAAGAAGCTCATCGGTTCTGGCGTCACCAGCTACCTGATGATATCACTCCTGACTTCAAGGTGGTGGGTGAAGATGATTCTCAAGGATATGATGTCCTTTCTTTGGCAGGCTTGTCATTGAACGATGTTACTGAAGCCTCGAGGTTCTCCCCTTCTGTCGGCAGTGGGCACGTATATAATGGACAGCAACCGTCTCCTCGTCATCTGAATGGTGGCGTCTATGGTGACAAGATGAAGTTTCCTGCTTCTTCTTATGGTGAAGATCCTACAGCAGGCAGTCTTTTGAATATTTCTGCTAAGCCATGGGACAAACAAGTTATGAACACTGATCAACTTCTTGACAACGGGAGGGAGATAAATCCTTACAGTGACAATTCTGGACAAGTGTTCATGAATGACATGTTAAGTGAACATGCTATGATGGATGGGACAGAAATGAATCCCTTGGAGTTTCTGGCTTCTCAATTCCCTGGATTTGCTGCTGAAAGCCTCGCGGAAGTTTATTTCGCGAATGGGTGTGACTTAAATCTCACAATCGAGATGCTCACTCAGCTAGAGGTTTACTCTTTTTACTAATTCTGTTCTCTTGGCGTACTTTCTTTCTAGTTGTATCTGTTTGCTTATTCTGGAGTAATTTTCACTTGTTTTGCTTGCATAAATCATGTAAATCTTCAATTGTTCAATTCTTTCCCAACTATGAATAGGTAATTGGTTAATTGTTTCCTTACTATGAAGAGGGATGTCAGGTTAAAGTTAGAACTGCTGCATATGACAATCATAACTGGAAACAGCTACTGAAAGATATTAAGGAGGTTGTATATGTGAATGTTGGGATAGATGAGGTTTTCCTAGTGTAATCTCTGATGACTCTGAATCTACCAACTTTTTTTCTTCCCCAATAAATGTGTCATGTCTGCCTTTTTTCTATGAAGCTCCTATTATTGACACAAACTTAAGTTCCGTCCTATTTGGTTCTTACACACTACAAATTGGGACTGGACTTGAAAGCATATAAAGCAGTACTTCTTACCAGTTTACGTACGATTTTTGTTTTTCCTGGTCAGACAACCTCCTCTTTACCTTCTGGTGATATTCATTCTGGCTTTTTTGTCCGACATTGTCATGATGGCTGTGTAGATCCAGGTGTAAAGATATTGCACACAACTGTAGTAATGCTCAGGTTTAACGACATCTTGGATAAAGAGAAGCAGGGGGTGTTTGCTATAAATTTGCCAAATTTGCAATGTGTCTTACACCTTTGGAAAGGGATACTGGATGTCTTATGAGAATTGAGGCAATGAGCTTGATGCAAATACTTTCTGCTGCATTTCGTTAAGAAAGCTGATAAGAGATATCAGCTGTTTTGTTTTTGTGTATTTGAGGCATCGGTTCTAGATCTATAACCTTCAACTTGAAATGTTGGCCATAATATTACATGTAGGTGTGATAAATTTTGCTTTGGAAATGGACATTTAATGGATGACAGAGGTATGCATGATCTGTGTGTCTAAATTGCAGCTTCAGGTAGATGGTGGTTTTAGCCAGAGTATGAATTCAAAGGTGTTGTCAGCTCCCAATCTCAGTGCAATGGATTTCCCTGCTCTTTCTATGCAAGAGAGCCAGAATGGCTCATCAAAGTATCCTAGAGATGATATTCCGCAAAGTATAAACTCATCATACCAATCTCCTGAGAAAGAGAACATGCTCATGTTCAAGTCTGGTCCATCCTTTCCATCTAGAGGAGCAACTGATTTTGCTTCAGCTGTTAGGAAAATGGCCCTTCAAGATTCTAATGTGTGGAAATACGAAAGGAATGGTCCTGCTGATTCCTCCACAGTTGGTTCAAGCAGAAGTTCGAATGTTCTGGCTAGTGCATATAGTAGTTCCCAAGGGAGAGCCATGTATACGGATAGGTTACAGAATCGTACTTCTTCTCGAGCCACTCCTACTTGGCTTGAAACTGGAGAAGCAGTTGGTAATATACTTCAGTCGTTAATGTTACTTTTATCTACCTTTTGAATTGTGGGGCAAATGCCTTTGTATATGTATATTTGCTTTAACATTGTTGAGATGGCAGCAAATTTGTATTCTGAGATGCGGGAAGAAGCACGTGATCATGCACGTTTGAGGAATGCCTACTTTGAACAGGTAATATCCCTTGGTTGTTTGTAGCTAGCTTCTGTTCTGGCTTACGGCCATATGGCAACAAACTTTCAAGACAGCCCCTTTTTCGTCTGATAATATAACAATAAAATAATTCACTGGAGGATATCTGTAGGAATATTGCCAGTCAATTGCAAAACGTTACTGCACTATGCTCAGTGTGGTTTTTGAATAATACACCATCTGGAACCGCTTATGATACTTGAAAGATTGGCATTGTTATAGATGGAGAGACTGAGTAAGTAAAACAGGTCTATAGTAAGTGTATCCCTGTGTGAGAATTTTGGGGGAGCTTCGTATTAGGTTATTATGCAGCAATCTTTTTGAAGTTAATAAGCAGACTGCGGAGCCAACTAAACAAAGTCGTAGGCTGGTAGCCTAACTGGCCATACGTGTTGATTGATGGTTTGGTGCTAGCCCGTGGTTATGGTTTCGAAATTCACGGAGCCAACTCAAACATGGGAGTCTGCTCCTATTTAGCCAAGTGTAGACTGGTTGTATATTGTGCGTGGTAACTAGTTTGGTCCAAAATGATGTAAGAATGCTGTTTGTTTTTCCTAAAAAACAGGCACGCCAAGCATATCTCATAGGAAATAAAGCCTTGGCTAAGGAGTTGAGTGTCAAAGGGCAGCTGCACAATGTGCAGATGAAGACAGCCCATGGGAAAGCACAGGATTCAATATACCGACAGAGGTTGGTCGGGCAAAGCTCTGAACTTTATGTTTATCCTTGCTGTTTTGCTAGCAATGTTTGGTTAAAAACTTGGTTTCATATGTGTCTTTTTGCAGGAACCAAGGTGGCCTGGAGACACAGGGAAACGGCAGAGTTGGACATGAGCGGATGATAGACCTACATGGTCTGCATGTAAGTGAAGCCATCCACGTGCTGAGGCACGAGTTAGGTGTTTTGAGGAGCACTGCCAGATCTGCAGATCAGCGGTTACAGGTTTACATATGCGTTGGAACAGGGCATCACACAAGAGGTGCTCGAACCCCTGCACGACTTCCAATTGCTGTACAGCGGTATCTGCTCGAAGAGGAGGGCCTTGACTACTCCGAACCCCAGCCGGGGCTTCTCAGGGTAGTGATGTACTGATGAGATGAAAACAGACATGACATGTTTGAGATATAGGAGTATTGTTTTTTGACACCACATATGCAAGGTCCATGCTAGTCATAGTCATCATCGATCTTTCGTCATTCTTGTATCTGTACATGGGAAGAGAAACGGAAGTGAATGTAGATGATGAAATCCGGAAAATAAGAAAAAGAGGAAGGGCAGAAAAGGAGGAGCCAACAGGTCCAGAGCAGTTGAAGGTTAGGAAGGACGGTGACAACTGGAGAAAGGATGAAAGTAGAAGTGTATGGTTAACCTTTTGATCACATCAGTACATCTTGTGTAGCCAACCAGGAGCGGATGATTTAGCATCGGCCAGACAAGACCCTTTTCGCAGCCTGTTCAGCAGTTTGTTAGTTTTGTACCCTAAAAATCTTTATTGTTTTGTTTATACTGTTTTTTGGTATGTTTTATTTCTCAGATGTAATTGGATAGAATTGAATTTACAGGATAGCAGAATTCACAGACCCGCCCCCAAAAGGACCGTTGTCTGAGGGCAAAAAGCCGCTTAGTCCCGGATTATCAGGTTGCTGTGTTACTGGGGAGGATTTCCCTGACTCGACAAGGTTTTGAAATGATTGTCAGTTGCAATATTGTGCAAGTTTGGTTTTACTCATACCCACAAAAAAATTTGGGGCCGGGTTTATACACCCGATTATGTCAGGTTAGGATAGATATTCACTTCACGGATGTGGTTATTTTTGTCATCTCTATACGTCAACGTTAAAAGCATTTTCAAAGGTTGTCAAATTAGTTTAATTTATTGAACCAAAGTGACTTGAGATTTTTCAAAGGTTGTCAAATTAGTTTAATTTATTGAACCAAAGTGACTTGAGATTTAATGGTTTGATTCAAGGTTGTCAAACTAGTTTAATTCATTGGACCAATTAATCAAGTGACTTGACTTGAAGGAAATGATCGATCGGTCGATGAGAGCCGCCAGCTGCCGGCCAGCCCCCACAGTACGTACGCAGTGAACTCTCTAACTGGGACGTTGCGAGAGCGACAACGTGTCTTCCGCCCGATTGTCGCCGGTGGTTGTGTTCTCTCCCGGCCCTGGTTGTACCGTCTCTTCCGAGTGGATGATCAGGTGATCGCTTTCTCTTCCCTCTCAATTCTTTGTTTACTATTGCAATTGCCATAGGATTGCATGCGGCGGTTCTCCGACGGGGTTGATTTTCCCAGAGGAGATTGCATGCGGCGGTTCTTTCTCCCGACGATTGATTCTCCCGGATCGAGGCGATTGCATGCGACGATTGATTTCCCCCGACGGTTGATTTCTCCCCGCCGTCGTCGCTGTTAAATACCAATGTCGACTAATTTATCCCATTTAGACAAGTTATCAGGGGAATTTCCAGGCTTAAAGTTCAATTGAAGAATTGCACAGAATATCCACTGCAGAAACCTAACCCAAAATTTAATTACTTTGAGCTAGACTTGATTCAATCAACAAACAAGAGAACAGAAAGAAAAAGAGAAGAATCAGAAAGAAGCTATGCCCGAATAAGCTTGAGTTCCTGACTAAGAAGTCCCAACTCAAGCTCTTCAGACACTTACAGCCGAACCCTAACCTTTACTCCCAAAGAGCTACCCAGCTCTTACTGAGAAAGGAAACCGTTAGCAAATTCCTTCTCTGAATCGCCTTTAAATAGACTTCCGATCCTTGCCTCCTCTCTCTCTTCTTTAATCACCATGACCGTTGCCAGTGAAGGGGAAGGATTCCGATGCTGTTCGACTGGGAATTTTCTCGACTTTGTTCTTTCTTTTGGTAAATGGTAGATGAGGAAGGAATGAAAGCGAAGACGCTTTCGTCAGTCTCGAAGATGGCCGAGAGACATCTTGGGCTCATTGGAGTGGGCTTAATCCTTAGTTTGTTCGAGACCTTCATGGGTCAGTGGCCCAACAATCTCCCCCTGCGATCAAGCTCTCATTCCTGTAGCATCAACACCCATTCATTCTTTCAGATTGACCTTATAACACAAAGCAAATAGACAGCAATCTCAAGCATTCTCAGTCAGTACGGGCAAGCAGGGCATCTTATAGTCAGTGATACACACATTGGACAATAATCATCGTGATACTTCATTCTGCAGAGTGTATTCAGCCTAGTCAGTCACCTTCATCACATTTATTTATAGATCATTATGATCCTTTTTATTTAACAGCAATGGCAAAGTACAATAAGGACAAGCATAGACCTTTATGGTCTTTTAACCCAGCAAAATGCAACAAATAGGAAAGCAAATATAGACCATTATGGTCTTTCAAACCAGTGACATGAAGCAAACAATTCAGACAATTTTTGTTTGATGTGTATTTCTTTTAATCTTTCGGGACAGAGTTTTCTTTTGGCTCCCCCTGAGTCCCAGCATCTTCTTCCATCATGTTATCAGCATCCACTTCCATAGTTTTCTCCCCCTGAGTTCCAGACACAGCCATCATCTCCTTCTCAAGATCTTCAGCAAACTGGCGGATTTCCTCTTCGGATAAATTTTCAGGCTCAAGTTCAGCTTCTTCTTCTTCAAAGGAGATGATCAGATTTTTGCGGAAGGAAGATGACTCACCAAGTTGCAGGGATTTAGATTTGTGTTTTGAGAGTCTGACAGCAGCTGGGTCGAAGGATCCTCCCCCTTTCGAAGGCTGAGGATCAATCCCTAGGTAGTTCAGAACAGAAAGGGAAGGGACAAAGACTGAGGTGTCTACAGAGGAGTACCCATCGAGGGATAGACCAAGGTTGGACAGCAACAGGGTGATGAATCCTCCATAAGGAAGGCGTCCATCAAGGTGAGCATAAGCATTTCGAACCAGGGAGCCAAAGAGAAGTTGTGAGTAATCTATTTTTCTCCCGGTCAGAGCATTTGAGAGGACCCAGAGATCAATTTTGGTGACAATGTTAAGTCCATGAGCACGCGGAAGGAAGAGGTGAGTTATGAAATAGTGAAGGGTGCGAAGGGTGGGGTTCAGATCTGCAGAGGTGATTACTTCATTGGCAGCATCTCGTCGCTGAGTGATGCGAGAGTATTCAACTTCATAATCGAAGTCGTAGAAGAGGAATTCATCCTCATGAGCAAGAGGAAGAGGTCCATCTACAGAAAGATTCAGCAGGACACCAATGGCTTCAGCAGTAAGAGATATGAAGTATCCATTGACCAGGGTAGTAAGTTTTCTGGTGATGATACCTTGGCAATCAAGATTTGCATAGAATGATTTGACTGGCAAAGGACAGGCAGCCAGAGGAGGATAATGGAGAAGGAATTCCCATCCAAGATTCCTAATGAAGGGTGAAATATCGATGCCAGAGGCTTTGAATTCATAGAGATCAAGAGCTATAGGGTCTGAAAGCTTCCTGTGGGCAAAGAATTCCTTAAATCTATGGAGATTGAACTCAATAGGTTCATTGAAGGTTCTCCCAACATATGTGACAATGGCACCAGGGATATTCGAGGAAGTGAAAAGCTCAGTCATGGTGAGATTTGGGTTGAAAGATTGAGGGAAGAGCGGAGGGAATAGGCGAGATATAAATACTAAAAATGAAGAATTCTAAGAGTTGCTAGCATTGCATGGGAAAACTACTAAGACCACCAGTCAACAGCAAGCAGCATTTCAAGGCATAGGGAACTTAAACAACTAGTTCATATACACACAATCATTCAAAACAGGAAAGTAATCATAAATACTGACTTTATTGAAATTAAAGCTAGAGTGAGGAAGGATAGTACCTGGATTATTTATCATTCTGAATCGAGTGCAGGGACTGTAGTCCAAGTTCGTCACAAAGTTTAATAAATTTTTCAGAGGGTAAGGCTTTTGTAAAAATGTCAGCAATTTGGAATTCTGTGGGTATGAAATTTAATTCAATATCACCAGCCTGAATTATGTCTCTAATGAAATGATGTTTGACTTCAATGTGTTTGGTTCTACTATGTTGAACAGGATTCTTGGACATACAGATTGCACTTGTATTGTCACACAGAATAGGGATTTTATTAAGACAGAATCCATAGTCAGCCAATTGAGATTTTAACCATAGGATTTGGGTACAACAGCTGCCAGCAGCCATGTACTATGCTTCAGCTGTTGATAAAGCAACTGACCCTTGCTTTTTACTAGACCAGGATACCAAAGATCCTCCAAAAAATTGACAGTATCCACTTGTACTTTTTCTGTCAGTGATGCTTCCAGCAAAGTCAGAGTCTGAATAGCCTATCAGAGATAATGATCCAGATTTTGGATACCATAAACCTAGGTCATGAGATCCTTTGAGATATCTAAATATTCTTTTAACAGCACTAAGATGACTTTCTTTAGGTTTACTCTGAAATCTAGCACACAAGCAGACACTGAACTGAATGTCAAGTCTGCTGGCGGTTAAGTACAGAAGAGAGCCTATCATGCCTCTGTATTTTTTCTCACATACTGATTGGCCATTAATATCATGATCCAGATGAGTGTTTGATGCAATAAGTGTCTTACATGGTTTCACATTCACCAAGTCAAATTTGGATAACATAGACTGTAGGTACTTGGTTTGATGAATGAAAATCCCAGACTCAGTTTGATTAATTTGTAAACCCAGAAAGAAGGTTAATTCTCTCATTAAGCTCATTTCAAACTGACTTTTCATGGAATAACAGAATTCTTCACTCATAGTGGGATCAGTACTTCCAAAGACAATATCATCTACATAGACTTGTACTATCAGAGAGTGAGTACCTTTTCTTTTTATGAAAAGAGTTTTGTCAACTCCTCCTTGACAGAACTCTTGAGATATGAGAAATGAGGTTAGTTTGTCATACCAAGCTCTGGGAGCTTGTTTGAGACCATATAGGGCTTTGGACAGTTTAAAAACATGGTCAGGAAACTCAAAATCAACAAAACCTGGAGGCTGTTCAACATACACATCTTCTTTGATTTCACCATTTAAGAATGCAGTTTTCACATCCATTTGATATAGTTTGAAATTCATGAGACTGGCATAGGCACAAAGAAGTCTAATTGATTCTAATCTAGCAACAGGAGCAAATGACTCATCATAATCAATTCCTTCTTCCTGACTATACCCCTGAGCAACAAGTCTAGCTTTATTTTTAATAATGAAGCCTAGTTCATCAGACTTGTTCCTAAAAATCCACTTAGTGCCAATAACCAAAGAATTTACAGGTCTGGGAACCAGTTCCCAGACCTTTAGTCTGATAAAATGAGACAGTTCTTCTTGCATGACAAGTAACCATTCTTCATCAAGAATTGCTTCCTTGTAGTTTTTGGGTTCAAGTAGTGATACAAACGCATATTGGCCAGGAGTGTACTTACCTCTGGTTTGAATGGGGTCAGATATGTTACCTATAATCTGAGATGGAGGGTGTCTTTTCTTGATATGAGTAGGAGCTTCAGGATCCTCAGGCATCCTGACTTCTTCAGAGGATGCTTGTGGACAGGGGTTTGTTTTCTCAGAGTCCTGAGTGTTTGATGAATTACCTGTCTCAAGAGTAGGGCTAATAGGAAGAAAATCATAGTCTTTTATGTTTGTTTTTAAAGGAAGAGGAGACTCAGATAAGTCAAACTTAACATGAACAGACTCCTCAACTTTTCTTGATTTCTTATTAAAAACTCTGTATGCTTGACTTTTACTGGAATAGCCAAGAAAGATAGCAATATCAGATTTTGCATCAAACTTTCCTAGTTGATCTTTAGTATTCAAAATATAGCATTTTGACCCAAATGGCTGAAAATATGACAGTTTAGGAGGTGTTCCTTTCAGTATTTCATATGGAGTTTTGTTGATAGCTTTCCTGATAGTGGTCCTATTTAACACATAGCAAGCAGTACTTACTGCTTCTGCCCACAAGAATTTAGGACAATCATATTCAAGGAGTATGGTTCTAGCTGTTTCAATGAGAGATCTGTTCTTTCTCTCTACAACTCCATTCTGTTGTGGAGTTCTAGGGGCAGAGAAAGTGTGTAGAATACCATAATGGTCACAGAAACAGCAGAAGTTATCATTTAGAAATTCACCACCATTATCACTTCTGATACTTTTAACAGGGCAATTAAATTGATTTGACATTAGAAGCACAAAGGCCTTGAACTTAGAAAATGCTTCATCTTTAGACGACAGAAAGTAAACCCAGGTGAATCTTGAAAAGTCATCAACAATCACAAGCACATATGATTTACCCCCTAAGCTTTGAATATTAGTTGGACCAAACAAATCCATATGCAGAAGTTCAAATATGGCCGAGGAGGTGATATCTTGTTTGCTTTTAAAAGATTTTTTGCAGTGTTTTCCTAGAATGCATGCTTCACAGGTGAAGTTTTCTGAGAATTTTATTTTAGGTAATCCTCTAACCAAATTATGCTTGGAAAGTTTGTTCATGCGAGAAGGGCTCATATGTCCCAGTTTTCTATGCCAAGTGACTGCAGATTCAGTCATTGAGCTTAGACATATGTTTTCTGTGAGGTCAAGATTAGATAGATCTACTGTGTACACATTATTGACTTTCTTACCTTCAAAGATCACAGCATCATCAGAAATTCTCTCAATTTTGCAGCATAATGGATCAAAAGTAACTCGATAGGTAGATCCACAAATTTGACTGATTGACAGCAGATTGTGTTTTAATCCTTCCACATAAAGAACATCTTCTATAACAAGAGATGAATTACTACTAATAGTACCTTTTCCAACCACAGAAGCACAATTGTTATTTCCATAAAAGACTTTACCTCCTCTTTTAGGATTAAGATAAGTGAAAAGAGTTTTATTACCAGTCATGTGGTGAGAGCATCCAGAGTCTAAGTACCAGATGTTACTCCCTTTATTATTCTGTTCATGTGCACTCACATCATCATTGCTGGAGTTTAATCCCATGTAGGCTATCTCCTCAGATTCCTCTTCTGAGCTGTAGTCACTCCATGTTGCAGTCATGGCCTTCTCTTTCTTTTTGTTTAGAGGGCAGTTAGCCCTAATATGACCTGTTTTTCCACATTTGAAGCAAATTGTAGAGTCAGATTTACTTTCAGTGGAATTCTTAGCATCTTTAGGACCATTTTCCAGTCTGTTAGTTGCAAATGAGTTCTTATCATTTGAACTTCCAGAATGATGTCCTCCAGTTCTATTGGAATGATTAAACATATTTCCAGGGGGTCTGGGAGAGTAACCATTATTTTGATTTCCCCTTTTTGTATTTTGACTGTGTTTATATTTCATCATTCTTTGGAGTTTTTTGCTGGTGAGAGCAAGTTCATTCTCGAACTCCTCATCCAGTTTGTCTCCTTCATTGGCATATATAGAAGAAAAGGCAATGGACTTGTTTTTTCTGTCATGAAGGGAGTTCATTTGCTTGAGAACTTCTTCATGGCTGAGCAGAGATCCTATTAAGTTATCTAATGACAGGGTGTTAAGATCTTTAGCTTCTTCTATTGCTGTTCTTTTGGCCATCCATTCTAGAGGAAGAGACCTGAGAACTTTTATTACTAATTCTTTGCTAGAGAATGTTTTTCCTAACCCCTTGAGTCGATTTACAAGGGTGGAGAATCTTTTATCCATTTCAGATATGGATTCTCCTGACAGCATATCAAATGTTTCATATTCTTTAAGCAATAAGTCTATTCTAGTCTCTTTTACTTCTGAAGTTCCTTCATGAGTAGGGATGGCAACAAAACCCGAACCCACGGGTACCCACCCGACCCAACCCGGTCAACGCGGGTAAAATCCGTGTTGACGGGTTTTGGGCCGGGTTTGGGTTTAAACCCGTTCACTATTCAACGGGTTGGGTTGGGTTTGGGTTTAGGTAAACCCGGCCCGTGGGTACCCGCCCACCCATATAATTAATTTTTTCGGTATATTTAATATTCTAAACAACTAATCTTATTTATGTTTGTGGAGACATGTCTAATTTTTTCTTTTTAATTGTGTAGAATCAAGTTGATGTTATGGAGTGGAAGTGGAGAGTAAAGAAACTTAATTGAAAGGAAGAAACTTTCAATTAAACATGTTATTTATGGAAAATTTGTGATTTGCTTCAATTTTTTTGAGTTTTCTAGATTGGTGTTGAACAATTTGTATAGTTAATTTGTGATTTGCTTGAATTTTCTAGAATGGTGTTTTATATATGGATAATTTGTATTGAGAGATTGATATTTGACTTTAATTTTGATAATAACTTGTAATTGTAAATATTTTACGACAAAACCCGTGGGTACCCATGAACCCGCGGATACCCAACGGGTTGGGTTGGGTTTGAGTTTTTCAAACCCAGTGGGTTTTACCCCGGGTTTTTTTCAAAGATAAACTCATGGGTTTGGGTTTGGGTTTGGCAAAACCCGACTCAACCCGACCCATTAGAATCCCTATTCATGAGTAGTTTTTAATATATTCCATATTTCTTTGGCAGTTTCACATTTGTTAACTCGTTCTCCTTCATCATCTGATATAGCAGACAACAGAATATGCATAGCCCTAGAGTCTAATTGAGCACTCTTCTTTTGTTCATCAGACCAATCCTCCTCATCATCCTCTTTCATGTCAATTGGTCCATTTCGGACAATTGCCCATAGTTCACAGTCGATTCCTCGGAGGAAGAGTCTCATTCTTTTCTTCCATACAGAATAGCTTGACCCAGAAAACCAAGGGGGATTTGAACTAGTGGGTAATGAATTAGTAGACATGGCTAAACAGAGGAGCTCCTACTCGGCAACAGAGGTTCCACGAGAAGGGGGCTCTGATACCAATTGTTAAATACCAATGTCGACTAATTTATCCCATTTAGACAAGTTATCAGGGGAATTTCCAGGCTTAAAGTTCAATTGAAGAATTGCACAGAATATCCACTGCAGAAACCTAACCCAAAATTCAATTACTTTGAGCTAGACTTGATTCAATCAACAAACAAGAGAACAGAAAGAAAAAGAGAAGAATCAGAAAGAAGCTATGCCCGAATAAGCTTGAGTTCCTGACTAAGAAGTCCCAACTCAAGCTCTTCAGACACTTACAGCCGAACCCTAACCTTTACTCCCAAAGAGCTACCCAGCTCTTACTGAGAAAGGAAACCGTTAGCAAATTCCTTCTCTGAATCGCCTTTAAATAGACTTCCGATCCTTGCCTCCTCTCTCTCTTCTTTAATCACCATGACCGTTGCCAGTGAAGGGGAAGGATTCCGATGCTGTTCGACTGGGAATTTTCTCGACTTTGTTCTTTCTTTTGGTAAATGGTAGATGAGGAAGGAATGAAAGCGAAGACGCTTTCGTCAGTCTCGAAGATGGTCGAGAGACATCTTGGGCTCATTGGAGTGGGCTTAATCCTTAGTTTGTTCGAGAACTTCATGGGTCAGTGGCCCAACAGTCGCTTGGTCGGCCACCATCTCACCCTCGGCGCGGCGGCGGTAGTAGTAGACGAGATGTGTTGCGGCGGCGATAAGGGTGAATCGAGGCCAGTCTCCGCCAACCCAACCCCCGCCTCAAACGTGGCTCGGTAAGGGTAAATCGAGGTCAATCAAAAGCTCCTGAAACGGGAAGAAGGGTATTGGTCTTGATTCCAAGTTCCGTTCGTTCTCTCTGTTCTACTTTGCTTCTCCTTCCCTGCGAAAAACCGCTCACAATCAGGTGCTTTAACATATTCACTGAGGATTTTTCCAATTGCACTTGTGATGCATGTTAAGATCCGTATTGGAAAACAATCCCGCCACTGCTGGTGGAGCTTTCAAACCACTGCTTTGGTTTGGTTAGACGCTTGTCGTCTCTATGTCTCTCCCTTGGTGGAACTTCTTCTGATTCATTTTTTACTAGTTCTAATCAACAGTGGCAGATCCTATACATTTTGTATTATCTTTCCTGAGTATCAGTTGCTTTCACCTGCTCTTGGCTTTTGTTTCTCGTCTATTTCAGCGTCCTCTGTTCTAGTCCAGTTCTGGGCATGGAATCCTTTATCCTTGTGTTCTTTGTTGGCCGTTGTCTAGCTTTGCGTTGGTCTCTTTGCTCAGATTCCGTCCTTAGCCCGTCAGAATTTCTGTTTGATTTTCCGGCCACGCTCCTGGCAAGAGCAACAACCGACAATTCCGCCCCACGTACACTAATTGAGGGCCTGATTGTCATCGGTTATTAAACCTGATTTGCCATGTTTTGCCGTTTAATCCTCCGTTGTACGTTTAGGTTTCAAATGTCGTTTCATTGGGGTTAATTGGGGGCAACCCACCATTTATGTTAATTACATATTTATTACTTACTGGATCGAAGGTGATGATGGAGGAGATTGCTCCTTTTTAGTTATTTCCCGTATTTTTGGGCGTAACATTTGTGGTGTTTATCTCATTTAATATTAATTGACGTTTAGGGTGACTAATTGGATGTTATTATTAATTTATATTTCCCTTAATCTCGTAAGGTTAATTAGATTCCCCCGGCTCTCCTGGGTAGTAGATGGTAATTATCGTTTCAGTTTTACCGATTAAGTAATTTTTGTTTCCTTTTTCTTTATGATTTTATTTAATTTGGTTAATTAGTGTTGTGTCTGTCTTAGTGTAGGGTTTTTAATTAGTGGTTGTTTTATCTATTTTCGGTTGCTTTTCCTTATTAGGTCTATCTAGGATTTATTTTATCTTATTTTGTTGTGCAATCGTATTCCTTTATTCTAGTTGAGGACGCTTTTATTAGTGTTTGTATGGTAATTTTTTTTTATCAATTGTGGCTTTGTGTTATTAGTCGTCTGTTTTTTTTTTAGTCAAAGGTTTGTGATAGTTTTCATATTTTCTGCGATGTTGTATTTTATTAGTTGCTAATTGCCTTTGAGTTGTTTGACTAAATTAGTAGTCTTGTTTAGTGTTTTTTTTATATATATAGTTTTGCCTTTTTTTCGTAATTGATTGTCATCTATTTTCCTCTTCTAACTTTTTATGTTGTTGTTTTCGGTAATTCTGAATTTTGCTTATGATCTCACTTCTATCTCTAATGATAGAATATTGTATTTACATGTATGTGCTTGTTATTTGAAATGTTTTGCAGGGAATCTTTTCATTCACTTTCGCATTTTGACGCGACCACAATGGTTTATCCCTCTCGGACGTGGTATTCGCGGGGAAGTACTCTCCTCTTTCTCTCTATCTGAGTCAGTTTCGCGTCTTTCTGCTCTTCGGGGCTTTCACAGAGCTGCCCACTTTGTGGCAAAAAAGGCTCTTTCATCGGTATTCCGGTTGCTTACGGACTACCGTTCTTTATCATTGTATGTCTTTTATTATTGTTGTTCGGCCATGCCACGGGGGCTTATCTTGGGGAAAAAAAAACAACAAAAAAAAAAAAAAAACAAGTGACTTGAAATTTAATGGTTTGATCGAAATCTAACATCTTTGAGAAGTTTCATTCATTTTCTATATATACTAGTCTTTTGGCCCGCGCTTCCGCGATAATAAACTAATTATTTTTAAATAAATTTTTATGCACTCATTAATGATTTAGTTGGAATGAAATTATTAACAAAATAAAGTAAAGCTCTTTTATAAGCTTTACATGATATCTTAATTATATGGAAAGCTTATGTAACACATTTGTTTGATGATACATAGGAAATTAACTATCCCTTGAATTTTCATAAGTTTTACATATTGTATTTTAATAACAGTTATAGAACGGTATTACGTAATCTTCTGTAATGTGTGGTCTAATAAGAGAATTAATTTACATACTTACATTTGATTAGACTATTACGTAAGGCTAACCTATCTTACATAAGCTTTATTTTGTGACATGCAAATTGATGAGATGTTGAATATAGTAGGTGATATTAAATGAATCTTAGTAAACAATAAGAGAATGAAGTTATAGAAATTATTGTCACTCCACAAAGTTTGCGTATTTTGTGAGTCATTAACACTTATGTTGTACATTTTGTTTAATTGATACATAAAAGTTACGTAATTTTTATTTAATATTTTTACATAAATATTATGTAGTGTATGATTTAATAATAAAATTATGTTATGGAAAGTAGCACATTTAATTAAACTACAATGAAAAAAATTAACTTACCATATAGAATTTTTGTATAATGAAAATGGATGAGATGATCAGCATTGTAGTTAATTATAAGTTTTGTGTAATATTTATGTGATATGTAAATCTTTCTTAAGGTGAAATAAAAAGTACTTTGAAGGTAAAAAAATTCTTATGGTGAACTTGCTGAGGAGATGGAAAACAAAAAATTACATAAACAACGGACTATGGGAAAAAACAACGCATATGGTAAAATTGGTTGTAGAGTATAAAAAGTTCATTAAAGAATTAATAAATACCAAGATAGTTGTATGCGATAATTATACGGAAAGCTTATGTAACACATTTGTTTGATGATACATAAGAAATTAACTATCCCTTCAATTTTCTTAAGTTCTACATATTGTATTTCAATAACAGTTATAGAACGGTATTACGTAATCTTCCATAACGTGTGGTCTAATAATAGAATCAATTTACATACTTACATTTGATTAGACTATTACATAAGATTAACCTATCTTACATAAGCTTTATTTTGTGACATGCAAATTGATGAGATGTTGAATATAGTAGGTGATATTAAATGAATCTTAGTAAACAATAAGCGAATGAAGTTATAGAAATTATTGTTATGTTGTACGTTTTGTTTAGTGTGAAATTAGGTGCAAGAGATGGAATACTGGTGGTAGGCAAATAGAGCTTATGATAAAATTAAGTGTAGAGTATAAAAAATCCGATTAATAAGACTCGCTACAAAAAGTAGAAACAGATCTAATACTATCCCAATTTCTAATAAGAAATCATAAATTTTGAATATAAGAATTTTTTAAATTCCTAACGATGAGTTTCTACCAACCCAGTAGAGAAGAATGCTAAATAAATTAGTGTTCCTAACAATGAGTCTTCTACCCTGTAGAAAAGAATGTTAAATAAATGAATTATGAATGGTAATTAACATGGAAAAAAGGGTAATTCAAGCAAATCAAAAAAGAACTTCCCTCTCAATTGTCAGTACCAATCACATAATCATCTCCCTCTCCGTTACCTTTGTCTCTGGCTATTGGGCGGACGGAATTTAGCACACTAAATTTCTTTGGTTGCCGCACGAGGGACTATTGGTGATACCATGGGCCTGCCGCAGGAAAAAATCACCAACATGAACAGTGCCCCGAAAAAGACTAATTCAGCAAGTGATTTATGTTTAGCGGTTTTTTTCGTATGAAACAGTGATTTTATTTTTTGATTACTTGTCATTTAATAATTCTAATAATAATAATAATATTAGAAACACACCTCCCATTAAAAAAGCTACATAACCTAATGACCCACCCCACCCTTTGAGTCAAGAGCCATTCCTTGAACGAGATGGGAAGGAGAAATCGACAAGAACTAGCTAGGGGTTTTCATAGAGGTCAGCAGGCTTTGCCGTTGCGACCAACAGAGACCGGTATCTCTTCCATTATATTTCTCTCTCCTTTGAGGCAGTGGTAGTGATTGTGAAAAATTGATGGTAAAAAAAAAAGGAGTCCACGAAGTAGGACAATGTAAGAAGAGTAATAAAGTATTTTTGGTTTATTTAATGGAATCAAGTGTAACTCTCGATATTTGAATTTAGGTTCGACGATAATAAATAAATGATTGAATTGACGATTACGTACAAAGGGTTACAACCGTGAATCAGTAATAATTATTATTATTATCATTAATTAAAGAAAAACATTATAGTCGAAAAAATGGCTTAGCTGCCCTAAACTTCCCGAACCCCCCACATTCGCCATAATCCCCTTTAATTCCCCAATACCTCCCCATGCCAAATTAACCCCAAAACAAAACCCTCCCCCATCGTGCAGAGAAAGAAGAAGGGGGAAAAAAAATTAGAGTAGAAGGGAGCGCTGGTTCCCTTCCCCCACCGCCGCCTCCCTGTTTATCGACCCCGATCCCGATCCCATCTCTCTCGTGTTTCTAGGTAAGGATCACGAATTCTTTTACGATTTCAAACACAATTCATCGATAGTCTAATATGAAACTCGTATTTTTGTACTATAGCGTTTGCGGTGACGTTTGAGAGTTCGAATATCGATCAACAAGGAGATCAACTTGTCGAGCCATCCAATCTAGTCCTAGGCTCGTCTAGATGTAAGGGAACTCGACCCCTCAGGTTAGATCGATCGATTTGGTGATTTTTCGTGAGGGTGCAATTATGAGTTTTTAGCGTCGGACTTTACAGGCTTTTAGTGACAAATTTTGGGTAGTCACTAAATCTACAGAAAATTTCCAGAAACATGTTTTAAGATGTTTAAATTGTTTCGAGCCTCTGCAGGTATTTTTGTGGATTTAACAATTTTATAAATTGACGGAAGCCTAGGAGATTCATTTGATTTAATTTGGAGATTTTAGAATATTAATTACATGCCCCTATAGAGGGTTTGATCATTTTTAGGATTTGATAATAGGTATAATATGCCCCTCTACTATGTCGTTTTATCAAACATGCCCCTCTACTATTTTTTACATCAAACATGCCCCTGTACTTTGGAAAAAATATCAAACATGCCCTTTTGTAAAATTTTCAGCCATAAACCGTTAACCACGACCAAACTTTGGTTTGCGCCGCCAAATGTCTAAAATATCTCAAATAATTTCACCTTATAAATTTTTTTGGTTCTTTTGTATAGCGAAATAATCCTAATAATTTCACTTTGACAAGACCCAGAGAAATAAAACAGGGGACAAAACTGACATTTTCCCTCCCATTTGTCGATATCGGGTCGTCTAAATCTCGATTCAACCATGTTTGACTATTTTTTCAATGAAATTTCTAACAGAAAGGCATGTTTGATAATTTTCCAAAGTACAGGAGTATGTTTGATGTAAAAAATAGTATAGGGGCATGTTTGATAAAACGACATAATAGAGGGACATAGTATACCTATAACCCTTTTCTAGAATATATGTTCTCATGATAGACATGGGAAAATTATTATCTGAATTCTTAAAAAGGTTCAAGTTAGGTTAAAAATTCGCCCAAGGCAGAATTAATTAGAAAAAGACGGGATTATTTCTAGAAAATTTTTAAAGGAGGTTAAGAGATCCTTGGAAAGAGTTTTGAGGGTGGGACATTGAGGAGAGGGGGTTCTGATAGACAAAAATGGATTTTAAATCGAGAAAGGTCGTCTAAGAAAATGAACTTCTTATTAATAGGTTTCACGAGATAATTCGGCTAAGGAGGATTTCTTCGAGTAAGGAATCGAGGAGTTATCTTTTCAAGATGAGTGTAAAGTGGATAAAATCTTCGTCGAGGTTTTTTAAAAGAAAAACTTGGGATTTAAAGTAAAGGTTTGGCAAAACCATTCAAAAGGATTTCTTGAGCTTTATAGAGTCTCGAGTATACTCAACATGAAAAGAAGAATAGTTGAGGGTCTAATAAAGACGCCCATGTTAATCACGCGGCAGCTAGGCCACCACCGGATTGCGTGGCTTTTCGGAGGGAGGAGTGGTGGATTTTGATGGGGACCGCTCGAAAGATGCGAGTGAAGTGGAGAAATGGGTGACGAAGGTCATGCGCACGTTGAGCGAAATGACGGCAGATGATGAGGACAGGGTGCTACTGACAGTATCCCTGATTCAGGATTCAGCATATGATTGGTAGTGCACCCAGCTAGCTAGCCAGAAGGACCCACCAACTATCACTTTGCCAGAGCTGGTGTTGGTGTTCCGGGATCACTATGTGCCAAAGGCCTATTGACTAGGCCAAAAGAGGGGTTTTTGCTTATCAAGCAGAGATGGGGCCATGAGGGCAAGGAGGTTGTTGCAGAGTACACCTCCATGTTCGAGAAGTTGCTGCCCTATGGAGGACCTTAGTTCCAAGAGGTGGCGGCCCAGCGCACCCAATACCTAGAGAGTCTGAAGGTTGGGCTTAATAAGCAGTTGAGCATGCTGATGTTGAACAAACGGAAGGATATATACCAGACGACTCTTCAGATGGAGAGAGCTGATACAACAGTGCATGAAGAAGGGATGTAGTGAGAGGGAAGTAAGAGGAAGGCAAGCAGCATGCCAGAGTGGCCCGGCCAGTCCTGTCAGATCAGGAGGAGGTCGAGTGCTACCGTCAGCTTTGAGGGTAATCAGAGTCAGACCGGCTCGATTCTATTCAACCTGGCTAGACCTTTAGTAATAGGGGGCCTTGCAACCAATGTGCGAGGGATCACTCAGGGGTGTGTAGGTAGCCCCCTCAGGGTCTGCTACTACTGCAACGAGTTAGGTCATTTTGCCAGAGAATGTCCCTGGAGAGGCGGGCAAGGGAGAGCACGGTCTGAGCAGTCTGTCCGAGGTGGAGGAGGAAGGACTCACACGGGACCTCAGTCTGGCGGCCAGCCAAACTGCTCCTTCTAGAGCCATGGAGGACGCACCGGGCGGTTCGACGCACTGATCAGGGCGGAGACCAGGGGCCTCCAACAGGGGGGCAACCGAGGGTATTTTCCATGGTAGGGATAGAGGGCGAGCGTGGAGACGATGGAGGGGATGAACAAACACATTGATGTGATCATGTGGAGCAAATGGAGAGACTGTGAAGAGGAAGTATTTGCTTTAAGCGTAGATTGCTAATTGATTGTTTTCTTTGAAAGACGTACTTTTAGTTTTAAACTCGGTAATCAATAACAATCCCACCAAGCCTATTTAATTATTTCTGACCAAAATTTCAAGGTTGAAATTTTATTAAGGGGGAGGGAACTGTTATATCCTAACTTGAGAAGTTTTAGTCAAACACCATAAGTTTAAATTCAAGTAGTTATATTTCCAGTTCCTATCATACAGTTCCAATTTCAGGGACGAAATTATTATAAGGGTGGAAGAAATGTAACACCCCGATATGGATTTAAGTTCTAACATGATGAATAAACGGTTAGATTGACGGTTATGTACAAAAGTTTGCAAGTGTAGATTACTAGTAATAATAATAATTATTAATTAAAGAAAAACAATATAGTTGGGGAAAAAAGGCCGAGCGGCCCTAAACTTCTCCAAACCCCACATTCCCCACAATCCCCTTTAATTCCGCAATAATAATAATAATAATAATAATAATAATAATAATAAGCGTCGGTTCCCTTCCCCCACCGTTGCCTCTCTGTTTCCCGATCTCGACCTCATCCCTCTCATGTTCCTAGGTAAGGATCACAAATCTTTTTATGATTCCCAAACTAAATTTACCGATAGTCTAATCCAAAACTCGTATTTTTTACTATAGCGTTTTTTACTATAGTCTTAGATTCGTCTAGAGGTAAAGGAACTCGACCCCTTGAGGTTAGATTGATCGATTTGGTGATTTTTAATGAGGGTGCAATTATGGATTTTTGCGACGGACTTCACAAGCTTTTAGTGACAGAGTTTGGATAGTCACTAAAGCTGCAGGAAATTTCCAAAACGTGTTTTTAAATGTTTAAAATGTTTCAAGCCTCTGCAGGTAGTTTTTCTAGGTGTAATAATTTTATAAATTGACGGAAGCCTGGTAGATGCCTTTGATTTAATTTGGGGATTTTTGAAGATGTATTACTACTTTTAGAAATTGTTTGAATGTTGATTTTAATTAAATAAAATCATGCCGAGGTTTTTTTTTCAGGATTTGATAATTTTCCAGGATATAGGTTCTCATGATAGACATGAGAAAATTATTATCTGAATTCTTAAAAAGGTTCAAGTTAGGTAAAAAATTTGCCCAAGGCGGAATTAATTAGAAAAATGGTCGGTTTATGAAGGGATTATTTATAGAAAATTTTTAAAGGAGGTTAGGAGATCATTGGAAAGAGTTTTGAGGGTGGGACTTTGAGGAGAGTGGGTAGATAAAAAGGGGTTTTAAATCGAGAAAGGTCGTATAAGAAAATGAACTTCTTATTAATAGGTTTCCCGAGATAATACGGCTAAGGAGTGATTTTTTCGAGTAAGGAATTGATGAGTCATATTTTGAAGGTGAGTGTCAAGGGGGTAAAATCTCTGTCGAGGTCTTTTAGTTTATGCATTTACTTATAGTAGTTTCGTTAATTTTTTAGTTATACGCGATTATATGTGTGAGGCATCCCACCGCCTACTTAAGGTGGAGGAACGTGTTTTGGTATGTATGCTTGTAATGTATGGTTAGTGGTAAGATGAACCCCTGGGCGGTTGGGCCAATATTGGACGCGGTAGATGTTCGGATTACTGCTGGACAACTATACGTAACGCAGCAGTTAATCGAGGATTTGAGTCACTACTGGAAGACGATACGTAACGCAGTACCATTGCCAAGGTAGGGACACCGAACGGCGAGACATAGTGCGGTGGTTCCTAAAGTCGTGTATAGGAGTCGGAGGTAGAAGTAGAGAACTTATATGAGTTCAGGATAGAAGTAGAGATCTTTTATAAGCTAGGAAGAAATGATTATTTAAGGGCAGAAAGCGAGAACGGTTTTCGTGCTAGGAAGAAAATTTCTAAGAATGTGTTAGTAAGGTTTTGCTTAGGGCAACGACCTTAAAAAGTAACGATGAGATTGACCCCTTCAGTGTAGAGAGGGGAAGAGGATGTACCCATCAAGAGGAGGTTACCCGAGGAGAGCAGCCGCGACAAACTTGAAGGTGTTAGAAGGATCGGGGTAATGAGATGGGACCTTTTTATCATATCTGGCTCTATTTCATGTCTTTATGAGTATGCGAGGAAACTCAAGGATTGTGTTTTGTGTTTTGTTGCTTTGGGATTGAAGTCACCCAAGTGTTTAGGGCATTTCACCTAAGATTATTAAACATTATCGTTGTTGTTTTTTGTTTGACTTTTAAACATGGTTTGGGTTGCTCCGGAGAAACCAATTTTTGGTTCGAGTTATGGATTTGGTTTTTCAAAAGGATCAGGTTGTTTCTTCCTTTATCATTTCGCCACACTGTATTTTACACTTTATTTGTTGATGAAGGTTTAGAAATGAGAGGTAGATGTTATAATATTGGTTCACAAACTTGTGATTCTAGGCAAGTGTGAGATATGTTGCTACCTTAACATCTAACGCTTAGGCACGCCTAGGCAACACCTAAGCATGCTAGGCGCTAAACAGTGTCTCAACGCTCGCCTTACGCCTAGCTTTTTTTTAACCTTGAATGAAGCACCCAATTAAAGTTACAGTTCCTCCCAAAATGCAAGATCACCCTATCACTTTAAAATTGGATTTTTTTCATAGATATATCCAGAAGGGCAGGTTCCCCCTTCTGCTAAATACCCTCCACTGCCTGTTTTAAATCCAAACCCAAGGTACATAAACCAACAACGGCAGAAAAGAAAAAAAAAAAACAAAGAGCTGCAAGCTTTAATTGCTCATAACAAGTCTACTTCGAAAAGAAAACCGAATCCAAACCCATGTGTGTGAGTGTGCCCTTCTCAAGAATATGCTTTGATGCAGTAATTGTCACATGCAAGTTTCCCCTCCTCTCCACGACTCCACCTCACCAGCTTGCTGTTTCTAAGCTTGGAAAGGATACCTGTCAAGGCAATCAAGCCATGGATTCCTTGCAGGTTTCTTCACCCGCCTCATTGCCTTCCACACCACGCTGTTGCACTTGAAACCGGACCCGAACGACAGCTGCCACACCCTGTCCCCTCTCCTCACCTTCTCTTTCGCTTCCAGGTACGCCAGCTCGTACCATATGCTGCTGCTCGACGTGTTCCCAAACCTGTGCAGCGTCATCCTCGACGCCTCGACGTTCTCGTCGCTCAGCTCCAGGTTCCTCTGCAGCTCATCCAGCACCGTCTTGCTCGCAGCGTGGACGCAGAAGTGCTCGAACGCCAGCTTGTAGTCCGGGATGTATGGATGACCTCCTCCACTGCCACAGCCACTGCCTCTGTGCTTCTTCTGGTTACTACCAAACAAGTAGCCCCACACTAGGGTTGCAAAGAAGAGGAGCTGCTCTGAGAATGGCAGCACCAGAGGACCTAGAGTGGTGATGTTGGCTTTCAAGGCTTCTCCCCCTATTTCAACCAGATCTTTGCTCACTTTCAGCCCCTTGTGCTTCTCTTCATCCTCTTCTTGGTAAATACACCTTGACAGCAAAACCCAGCAAACAATTTCCACTAATCCCATTAGGAAGCTGTGCTCTAACATCAACAACTATAATACCCATGTGACTAAAGCAGAACTTCAGTCTGCTCTGTACTTTTGGACAACCCCCACCCATCATCCAAAGTTCCACAATTCAAGTGGAGAAAAAACAGATTATGATTCAATATTTAATGTCACGTGGTTAGAGTAAATGTTAGCATCCAGCTCATGTCACAATTCCCTTTCCCCTTTGGGTGGTGGGTAAGTAAAAATTGGCACTTATTGCAAGTTTATATCTTCAATTGGTTACCAAATGAACATAAATTTTTTTTTTACCTGAAACTGCGATCATCAGCACCTTTGTGGGTTCGAACGATGTGTTCGAGACGGTACTTGGAACGCGTGTAGTCGCGCCTGCGATTCGACATGAGGATGGCAGAGCAACCCATCCTGAAAAAGCAGTTGGGGATGAGCATCGACCGGTCCTTGCCAGAGTACCAATTGTATCCAACCATCTCCGTGCTAACCACCACGGCGTAGCTATTCGGGTTGGCCTGGAGCATGTCGCGAGCCAGGTCCATGGCTATGATCCCGGCACTGCAGCCCATTCCTCCCAGATTGTAGCTCAGGATGTTGCCCCTCATCTTGTAGTGGTTGATGATCATGGCCGAGAGGGACGGGGTCGGGTTGAAGATGCTGCAGTTCACCACCAGGACGCCAACGTCCTTGGGCCGGATCCTCGTCTTCTCAAACAGCTCGTCGAGCGCACCAAACATCACCGTTGAAGCTTCTGCGCGACCTTCTTTCATCGTCGCGCAGTTCTCCTGAGCCATGATCGCCTTGGGAATGTAGGTCTCGTCCCCAATCCCTGAGGAATGCAGAATTCGCTTCTGGAATTCCAAGCTCGCCTCGTCGAACTTGCCCGTCCTGCGAGCCATGTCTATGAACTGATCCTTGGTCACCTGGTGAACGCCCCAAGCAGTCAGATGAGATAATAATAATAATAATAAAAACAGAGGAATTAGAACGTTATATAACAGACCGTTTCGACTTTGGTACCAAATGAATCGAGAATTCGTTTCATTTTAACATGAATTACCGTGTAGAATTCATTCTCAAATGAATTCATATGTTTGGTATGTAATATATAAATCTTTAGAAATAAAAATGAATTGAATTTCCAAACCATGCTCGGGCAGAAACAATATTAATTGAAAATCTGTCTTTTAAAATACGCCTTTGATCCCATATGTAGAAGATCAAAAGTGTTATTGTGTGTTTCTATTCTATTCATTAGTGATAAACCCTACACTCTAGCTGTGACTTCTCAACAAACTGATACAATCAAAGCAGAAATATCGAATAATTTGCTGCTACCAGCGTTGCAATCAAATTCTTGTCGGACATTACCTTGAGATCATCGTGAGGCTTGTAGCAGGCAAAATCGACGAGATAAATGGACCTGGGGCGAGACATGAAGTAGACAGAGAGCGTGAAGACCAAAACGCCAAAGAAAGCAAGCACAGTCGCGAGGTCATAGCGAGCATCCTCCCACAGCTTCCTCCACAGCTCTTCCCTGCTGAGGCTTCCAACCTCAGCACTGAACACAAGCACCAGAACAGGAATGGTGGCCAGGTAGATGGCGTGATTGATGAGGTAATGGTAACCCAGCCTCACATACTTGAGGTTCACTGACTGGAGAAAATCAGGCAGCCTCCTCCTAACCCTAACAGAGAACGTCAGGGAGCCTGCGTTGGGACCTGAAGACTCGATCCCACGGTTGACGATCTCTGTGGACAGCAGATCCCTCTCTCTAGCCATGATGATTCTGGGAGCTTCTCCAATGTTACTGTTTACTTACTTACTTACTGGTTTGTGCAGCTTCAAAGGATGTGGTTAGGGGACAGAGGATTATATGCAAGTAAGGAGAGAGGGAGGTGGTTGGCAAGAAGTAAATGCGAGCACCAACTTTGGCTTTTGGTGGTGTAGTTGGAAACCCATCAAGCTGCTTTAAATTCTTCATTGAATATGAGAAACTGGGTCAGAATTCAAACTTTCAAAACGGTTCAGTCTCTCTATTTTGTTTCAAGTCTTCCTTCTTCTTCTTCTATGGCAAAAAAGGACAACAATATAATGGAATACAGGAAGTAGTTGAGGGGTTATACCGTATACGTATGTAAACAGACTGTGCTACTAGATTGGCTTTCCTCCACAATCCCCAGCTGGAAAAATGGAATTAATACTTCCAGCTTTATGCTTTAGCTATCAGTATCATCACCTTGTCTCACAAGAAATATCAAAACTGGTGGATATGAATTAAGAAAGAGAACAAAGGGCTAGCAACCATATAGGCAGGAATGGCAATGGGCAGGTCCGGGGCAGGTTTCTTGGTACCCAGACCTACCCGTGACAAGTTGGGTAATTTATCACGGGTCGTGAGTCGGGGCAGGTCGACCCAATGAATATGTAATTTGTTATTTTTATTATAAGACCAAGAAAACAAACAATATTATGATAAAAGTAGTTAAATTATTGAAAAATTGAGGTTTTTCACTAATTTACAACTTTAGTATAGCTTAAATATGATGTAATAAAAGGAAAATACTAAGTAATTTGACTAAGATTACAAGTAATTTAGACAAGAACGGGTCGAGAATGGGGCTTGTCAAGGCAGATCAGGTTGATGAGAGTACTTATGCCCGCCCCGCCCTGTCTACGGGGCGGGTGGAACCCACCCCAAATCAGACCAAACAGTTAGAGTAGAATAGGTTAGGTCAAAATTGCCATCCCTATATATAGGATATAGCCCACTTGTTCACAGTTCCTCCTACTTGTGAGACTCTTTAATTGTTGATAGCGGCTAGCTGAACTGCCTATTCAACAGTTGTTTGATAAGGATCAATCGTACACAAATCCAAGGATGGAAAGAAAAAAAAGACTGGATAACGTAACAGATCACCACTGTTCTATCCGATCCTTTTTAAGTGAACTCATCATCACATTGACGTTCATTCTGCTTGCCTTCAAGCTGAAGTCTTCAAACTGGAAGGCAAAAACCAGACATTTCCCGTTCTGGTTGCCTTCAACTCCCTGACCATGTTGACATATCCTTACAGATTTCACCATGATCGATTTGGTTGAGATAAGCTTCCGGTCCGCAATGTAATCAAAATCGCGTTTTAAAGTTTAAAAACTTACATTTTTACAGGTCACCAAAACGCTTCTATGTAAAATCACAGCTTTTATAGCTTTTTTTTTTACAATGCTTTTATAGCTGATGTAGTTAAAAACATGCTTTAAAATTTTAAAAACTTACGATTTTACGCTTCTAGATCACCAAAACATTTCTACGTAGAAACGCGATTTAGACTACATTTTGCTCTAACTCATTAACTCCTCTAGCTGCTAACCATCCTGAAATGACCTGCCTGAGGGAGGGAGGGGTATCCCCTTCACTGTGTGGCCATTATTGAATTGATAATAGAGACCAAAAGGCCGCCTACAAACCACCCCACAGCAAACTATTCACTAAACCCAAAATTAAAGATAGATGACAGGATTGAAGGAAAAATGGAGATTTCATAGGTCAGCAGAATTATTGCACACAAGTTGGTCAACACTGCAACTCTCTTAGTATTGGCATACCATCCCATCCGGATTCCATAAATGTTGTCTGGCTGCTGAAGGGACTCTTAAGTCATCCATATTTAGCAACGGAGCCAAAAAATCTGAATTAGGTCTCAGAGAATTTGAAATAGTGAGGGAAGGCTAAACCTTTCTAACTACTATATTTCTCAAATTTGTTACAGAATAAAATATTTACATATAATTTTACACCATTTTAAGAGTTGTGAGCCTCGATACCATCACTATTTCATATCTAAATTTTCCAAACTTCATTTCCACAACACATTCTTCTTCCCCGTTCCAAAGAGTAAAGACTAAAGACTCAAAATAGAAAATAGAAAATTTCTACCCACCCAAAATTTCGTCAACCCGGCACTCGTCTTGACTCTCTATGGAAAAAACTAACCGTCCTGAATTCCAACTTTGTCATATCTTCATTTTTCGCCAAACACTCTTTGCATTATTAACGGTGCATTTTACAACACTTCTGAGCTTTTTTTTTTCTTTTAATCTTTTCAACCATTACTCATTTTGTTAATGATGATGGGGTTTCACTTGCCGCTAAGAAAATGTCTTACGATTGAAATATCGTATCGGAGATTGTACCAGAAAAGTCAACAATAAATCATTTTTGCTGAAACTGTGGTTTAATCATGGTTCAATCATTTCAAATAGACTGAATACCACCTATCAATTTCACTTTTGTTTTTCTAATCGATCCACTGATCTGATACGGTACCTTTTTTCAATCCTTGTCTACAACCAATATTATTGATTACAAAATGTTATTTATATCACACTAGCTTTTCATCCGACCATTGGCCGAGAGATTTTATTGATGTATTAGAAATTAAAAATAATACTAAAATACATAGGATTTCCAAATTTTGTTATATTTTGTAATACATTTTCCAAGAATATTGCATTTCAAGTGTATGATTTCGAACTTTAATCTAGTATAGATTAATTTTTCAACTAACATCCATTCCTTAATTTATGTCTTCAATATAAAGAAAGCATATATAGTCCAGAAACAAAATTCTTAATAAAAAATATTGAATATTGGCTTACTCTATGTAGAAAATTATCATTATTTATTTTCATATCCATACATGATGGTTCAATTTTTAATATGGTCTAGTTTTTTATATATATTTTTTCTAAATATATATATTATTTTTATGGAAGGGTGATTATCATGTTTCGATGTAGGCTTTTATGTAAACATTTATCAACTAAATCATTCAAACAGGTTATGTTATACTATGTGTAAAAATTAATAAATATTTTGACTAACTAACGATCAACCAAGATATCCTACTGGTCTTTTTTATGATTGAATACGCTCAAATTTATCTTCTTAAATAATAGTCTTTGAATTTTACGTAAATTTTATGTCTATATATACGAAATGGAAAACTTGCAAACGTCCAGGTAACAAGTTTGGTGGGTATCACAGGTTACCCGTCAAAAAAAAAAAAAAAAAAAAAAACAAGTTTGGTGGGTATCAGTAAAAAAAAAACAAGTTTTTGGTGGAAAAATTTTTATACCCAGGCAAATTTTTTTGTCTTAAAGATAATTACTACTTGAGGAAAGTCGGGAAGGGATAAAATAGGTTAGCAAGGTTACTCAATTTGGAGTAATCACGGTGGCTACCAAAATTTGTATTATTTATTATCTCTATTTCACCTTATTTTTAAATTGACAATGAAGATTAGATTAAGAGTAATTTAAGAAATAAAAAAGATACAACATTTGATTACTCTATAGTAGTCGTCCCTCCTCCCTTCCTGGCTCCCTCTCTCTGCCGTACCCCAACCAACAACCCCTGACGCACCAACCTCCCACCGTCACTCCTAAATCAGCCCCAACGCATCCCTTCTTCTCCGTGACACCACCGTGTTCGTTCTAATGGTATTGATTCATTTATGAAATGATATTGATTTGCTTTCACAGTAATAGTGATATTGGTTTGACTTTTGTAATGACATAGATTGTTTATAATGATAGTTTTAGTGTAATGATATTGTTTTTTATGATGGTATTGATTTATTTCTGTTATAATATTTGTGTTTTTTAAAGTGATAGTGATTGACTAATGAATTGATATTGATTTTTGTTCACGTTTGTCCACACTGAACAGGTATACAGTAAATGGCCAACTCAATATTTCAAACCATCGGATATTCCTCTGCCAGAGTCTTCAACCCACTTGAACGTAGGAAGTTTTGCCCCAAGCGACATAAGAAGATTTGTACAGGAGTGATACAGGATTCCAATTTTGTAGCCAGTTTCACACCAGTCCAAGCTGTGTGACCCTTCTATAGTGTTGGATCATCCTAAAGTCGCACAACTGCGTAATATTTAAGTAAGAAAGGTCACCAATGTTCTTGCAAATGAAACATCAAAGTTCATAAATTGAGCTTAAACATCCAAGACTACCAATGTTCTTGCAAATGAAACATCAAAGTTTAATGGATGCATGATAAATTCAAACCATCTTAACTCAACTATATGTTTATTGCATAGTTACACGGAAAGAACATTCTAAACATAGACAGATAAGCATCTCACCAGTTGCCTGTGATCTTCAACAAAAGTCATTTTGAAGGTATCAAGTGCCCCGTGCTAAACTCTAGCAATGGTTGACTAGGAAACATCTCCACGAGCTTTTACCTAACGAACAGGAAGCAAATTATGGAGCCATCTACAAGATTCTTCCTGACGCAACCTGTCATTTGCATCCACCAATAAACAGCCGAGAAACTGACCTTACTGATCAGCATGGCGCAACAATGCTTATCAAGAAGCTTCTGATGTTTCATTCTGACCAGGAATACTGAAACATACCACTAGAGCCCTACTTTAGTAGATTAGTGACCCTCTATTAGTCAAAAGAAGATTGGAGACCATAACAAGGACATTTCCTGGGAATAGTCCATGGATGAGGAGCTCTGCGCCCCAACTGCTATGAAAATTCACAGTGAAGAAGCAAATTATCTATAGGTTCCGCATCAACTTGATGAAAAACAGAATGAAGGTCAGTCATTGGTGAGCAATACCTGTTAACAAGCACCATCTAGCTAAGTGAAATCCACAGCTCCCAACAACTCAGTGTCACTAGGTTTAAGAAGCATCAGAATCCATGTATGCACTGACAACCTCCCCCACTTCCATCACTTGATCTTGTGCAAGCAAAGTGTGCTCCGGACCATCCAATACCTCTTCTTCATCAAATTGGATGTCCTTGTTTTCATTTTCAGAGTCAATTTCCTTTGTATCAGCAGTCTCCATGTCTGATGAGTCGCTGAAAGTACGGACCTTCCTCTTCTTTCCTCTGTAACCAACAATACTTAAGAGCTTTTCTTTCCAAAGAACCAATGGGCACTTCTCAATCAGCTCTTGCCCATCATATGCTTCAGTCAAGAATACACTGAACCTTTTACCTCTCTCGGACACATAGAAAATTCCAAAATGCTTCAACAGAAGTCTCATCAGCTTTTGTGGCATTACAAATTCCCTACGGAAGTGAGTAAGGTAATCCGTCACCAGCCTCTTCTCAACAGTGAAGCTAAGTAGCTCATGCATTATAGCCACTGCCCTCTTGTCAAATTCTCGAGACCCAGCTGTAAGCTCCTTAGCATCTGCGTACGGTGACAGATAGGGCATTTTCTGGAAGTGCTCAAGCTTCCCTCCAATCCTGTACACCTTCTTGAAACCGGTAGGAAATTTCAGAGGAAATGCCAAGGAGAGCACCCCAGGCTTGTGATCATTTGCTTCAGTTAATCCCAACACCTTCTTCTCTAACTCAGTGACAGCCCAAGCTGGGTTCCACGACACAAGCTCCAAATAGTCAACCCCATCAGCAGACTTTTTAACCCGAAAAAGGTCTGGAAACCTGTGTACCCAATCGGCCCTAAAATCAATCTGCAAACCAAAATCTCTTCTGAAGGTAGCAATTTTGTCCAGTGGCAGCCTCTTATCACCAGACATCATCAGACACCTAGTGACATACTCTGCGGCTTTAACCGAGTGCTCTTCAATTAGCTTATCATGTTCCGCCACTAAATCCTCGGCTTGTTTTGTCATTCCACACCACGTCAGCCCTCGCTGATCCTTGTACAATTCAAAAAGCTTGGGGGACTTGCGGAGAAAATCAGAAATTCTGTTGGGCTTAGGTAGATTAAGCCGCTGGCGATGCTGCTCAAGGTTCCTGACCGGGATGATCATCTCTGGCTCCTGCTTCAGCAACTCCATGACTGCCATCACTTTGGAGGCAATTTTCCACTTCTCCGTCACTATTTCCAGATCGTGTACCCTTTTCATCCTGCTTCTGTCTTGAACTCGCTTGCTCGAAGTCATATATCTGCTCTGCAACCACGCCGTCCAACTGCTTTCTGGGCACCTCGTTCTCTGAGGCAAATACACAAACACTTGAACTTCACTAATTTTCCCCATTTGTACCGCCGTCCTTACATGCCAGGCAGCCATAGCTACCAAGATGGAGAAAGGAACCAACAAGCAAAAGCAACAGAAACCCGTCCCTACAATCCGGAGCCAGGAAACAAGGTGGTGTGGGAAAATTGCACACGGCCGCCAACAACAGGGAAGCCGAGATTTACAACCTGGTTACGAGGCTTTAAAGTAACAGATGCAGAGAAACGGAGCGTCTGCTCGCTAACAATGGCAGGAAGAGATTGTGAGCATAACCATAAGCGAAGGCAAGAGGAACGCCGTAAGTAGGATTCTTCCGCTTCGCCTGGCGACGCATCGTCGCTCCCAAATGCCGCCTGCTGTTCGATGACAGTACCGTCTTTTCATCCTATTGTGATCGTCGATGCTAATATTCAAAAGACAAGCTGCTTGAACGTGGGCCGGGCTGAGGCCCCTTAGTGAATGAGCTTTGCTTTAGTCCAAGCTAGTCTTAAGGCTCCGTCCAAATGACCATCTGTTGTGGGCATTTTCTCGCCCAACATCCTCAGACTCTGCCCATGTCAAGGCTCAACCCCTTACTTGGGTTAACAATTACGTTACATTAGTTAAATTGGACTATACTTACTCGATCAGATTTATTTGGTATGAGAAACACCAGATAAAAATATATGTTTCTATACATTCAATTTCTTTAATTGAACAAATAGTACATTCTAGGCGGAATTATTATTATTTTTAGCAACGACAGAGGGCGCAAATATGGAATTGTTAATCATTCAAATTATGTTGTTAAAGTCGTTCAAGTGATCATGGATAGTCGAGGAACGACGTTTAGAATGAGATGGCAGAGGCACGCAACTTAGCAACCTGTTTGAGGATAATTAGATACTAACCTCAATAAATTGACATAGTGTTATTATGAGAGAATAAGAGTCATCACACATTGGAGCTAACAATTATCTAAAAACTGGAGATTTAAATATTGAGTTATTTGCATGTGGTTTTGATTTGATTTTGTTTATGTGCAAACTATGTTTTAATCTATATAACTGAAGATAATTTAAATATATGATATTAATTATTGTCAATATATACCTTCTCTTAATATTGTTATTGTTCCAATCTAAGGGTGTGCCCTAAAACACCCTACCATTACACTCCCTCCGCCCCTGAATCTGTCAAATCCATCTCTGCCTTTTGAAGCAAGTTGATCAATCTTATGCATTCCTATTCAACTTTGAAAGGGCAAACATCATTCAACGGGCAAACATGATCGCTCTCCCCTTGGCTATCTTCGGGCTCCATAATTCCTTTTCCATCTAGGCATAGAGTATTTTTTCCGTCCAACTCTTACACAATCATTGCTAGCCCAACTCCCTTGGTTGATTGAATGTAAACCTAGCCATGATTCATATATATCTATGTTTATTTGACGTTCAATCTTGTCCATCTCTTACTTCGACAGAGGTGGTTATTGATTTGTTCTTGACCTAAGTTGAGTTGATCATCCCCTTAAGCAAAGATTAGAACACACTTCAAGTATTGTGTACTTTGGATTACATGATCATTGATTCAAATTACCATTTGCATAGTGATCAATCTCAATTGAGAGTTTTAACTTAATGCTCTAGGTTCCTAGCTAGTTGCATGATCATTGTGTTAGGTTACGCGCCTAGAAGTGTGGGTGGGAGACATGCTCATTGCACAAACCACTAGACTAAGTGTTTTCTCTCAACTTATAAGATAGGAAATTCGTGCTAAGCCTTGCATCAACCACATAATCATCCTACGAGTAAAATGATTCAATCCTAAGTAACTATATCATCTCTATCGACCTCTCAACTACTTAGTTGGTTGTTCTTTTTAGTTTAGTTAGTTTAATTCGTCTTTGTAAATCAAACAATCTCGATTGATTAGATAGTATTTTAGCGTGAAGTAATAATAAACCTAAGTTTTCATTGGAATACGACTTGAAATGGGGTCCACATTCTGCAACATCATTGTGAGAGCATAAATTCGTTGGAGATGCATCAGCCTAGACTCTGGAGGTACTTCTTCAATTGAATCTCTTTCTCAGCAATAGAGTGCATATCTTTGGAAGAAACGGAGTTTTGTTGGGATTTCATGTGACAAGAAAATGAGCATTAAGGCTCATATAAGCCATCGTTAATGGTTCTAATGAATTTATCTTTAGTAGCTGCACCGCCAAGAACAACCAGTTGACCAACAATAGCTTTGTCATGTCGAAGATAGTTATGAATGCCATTGTCGCCTCAAGCAAGGTGATTGAGTTAGGTCCTAACTTTTCGGAAATGAATTTTCAAACCAGAGGCATGGGTGCGGGCTAAAGAACTCCATGCTTAACATGAAAGATTTATGATGTTTGACATGACACATTCAGGAAGTGAAAGAGTGATCAAAGAAAGCACCAACTGATCACGCTTATACCAGGCAGCGTACACTAGATTAGTTTGTGAATCGAAGAATCGCGGTGGTACGGAAGAAGATTCATCAAAGTGAGCACCACCGTTAACTAAGGATTGGTCAGAAGATACATAAGAAGATGAATAAATGAAGAAATATAACCAATAAAGGTAGATGAATTTATGGAGTGTTTCAAATTGTAAAACAAGAAAGAAAAATATAGAGCGGCAAGGAAAAGAGAAAGAAATAGCATCAAAAAAGCAAAGGAATCGTTTGAGTTCAATGAAGAGAATTCACCTTCAGCGGCCATGGTCGTGGGTCAAGTTTTGCCTCTCTGAGGCTTCAACTGCAGGGGCATGATAACTAATAGAGAAATCAAATTGAAATCTTCTATTTATGTTAAATCGTGTACTAGATAAGTATCTAATTATGCTCTTAATTTCTAGGATTGGTCGGGACTTCCATAATTCATTGTTGTCAACCTAACCCTGCATACTTTTCCTGGTATGAGCGCGGTCAGTTGGTAATTTTTGGATCACTCTTTCACCTTCTGAATATGTGGTGGATTCTCTCACCCTAATCTTCATGTTTTCTATTTCTTTTGGCAAGTCCGCAAATTTTGTGGATCTTCTTGGAGCTTGGCTCTTTCACCCATCAGGTGTTATTTGTTATAATTGTTGTGGTCGTGGCAACATTAGACCAAATTTTCAGTCACATATACACCCAAAAATCCTCTTACGGCTTACATTCTCATCTAGCCTTATTTATAATCTAACCTTTTAGCCATCAATAGTGGGTTCTAGACTTTGACACAAATCATCAACTAACGTCGGGTCTCAATAATCTTGTTCATCATTAAGAATAAAAGGAAACTGATCAATTCACTTGTGAAAAAGGTAAAACTCTTCCAAACTCTCACTTTGGCTCTTATCAAGCCTACCTTTCTAATTTTTCTCTTTCGCTCAATAATATCCTTAATGTAAGAGATGATCCTTATAATTTATTTTTTTATTAGGGGTCAATTGGAAGTTTTGATTGTTAGATAGATGTATTGCTGTGAATACATGTATAATATTATACATGATTGATGAATTTGATGCATTGTAAAATACAGTGTTTGGTATGTGTGATTGTGAATGTCACATTAGCTAATAGTTGAGACAAAATAATCTCAACTCGACTATCCAACAATCTCGGCTAAAAGCTAAAGATATAACAATCACTCATTATGAGTGATAGTCTGTCACATCATAGAAACAATCCATGTATTGTGTTTGCTAAAACATAAAAAAATGATGCATTCTGAACAATACAAGTTTAGGTTGTTTGGTTTTGCTGATTGCTTGGTTGGGATAGTTACAATGCATGCATTGTCCACAGTGCATTATTTTTTTTAAATTTTTTTGCACAAACTATACATGCATTGTTTGCTTGATGTGATGGAAACTATCACTCAAAATGAGTGATAGTAATATCTCAAGTTTTTGTGAGATTGTTTGTTTGAGATTGTTGGAGTGTTTTCTACTTCCAATTATGTCCCTACCTTTTGATGTTTTTTTTATTTTTTATATTAAAAACAAAAGGTAAAAGTGAAATTTCATCCAAAAAGTAATATCTCTTATTTAAATACTAGAACAACTATCACAGAAACCAAACTATGTAAACTAAAATACATCAATTTTCTTATATACATGTGTATCATTATGCATGCATTGATAACAATCCATCTATTTAACTATCACCAAAACCAAACTACTTAGTAACAATCTCGCATAAACAATCGCAACTTCCAAATGAACCCTTAGTTCTCTCGTTAGAGTCAACCCCATCACTGTTGAATTTTTTGCTCTTCCTTTGTCATCTAGGGATGGCATACCATGACTGAGTTGTATCATGGTTTTGTAGTAGATTAGTTCTCTCGTTAGAGCCAACCCCATCACTAGTTAATTTTTTGCTCTTCCTTTGTAATCTAGGATGTCATACCATGACTGAGTTGTATCATGGTTTTCTTGTTGATGGCTCTACTCTCTACATTTGGATATCTCACGTTGTCTTGCTCCTCAAGCCTTTGTTGTGTCGCTTAATGTTTGGCATCAATGATTTGGACATACCAATTTGCATGCTATTAAACCTGTCCTTAGTAATCATCAAATAAAGTTTGCTTCTAGTTCTCCTTCTTTGTATCATGGGTGTTTCGTTACTAAAATTAAAAAACTTCACTTTTCACTTTCAACTTTTCATGCTTATGCTCCTCTTGAACTCGTTTGTGGTGATGTTTAAATGCATTCCCTTCATCTATTTAATGATTCTCAATTGCATATTCGTTTCTATTATCACTATAAAAATTATTTGGATTTATTTTGTTCGATATAAACCAGAATTGTTTAGGGTTTTCATCAATTTTTGCCAATTGGTTAAAAACTGTCATATTGTTAATAAAGAGCTTGTTGCGATTCACTGTGCTTGGGGAAACACCACTTATACGGGGTTCGAAAATTATCACAATATTAGGGCGAAAGGAACCTCCAAACCAATGGAATCTTGCCTTTGATATTGCATGTTATCATACCTCTAGTCCTCTCCTAAAAAATGCTTCTCTTTTCTTAGTTCAATTTAAATGTGTTCCATATATTTCTAGTATTTGTGTGTTTAGTTGTCTCTGTTATCCATGATTGCGTCCTCTTGCCTTACAACCTCCTTTACATTAGTCATGATGTTGTGTTCGATGAAACTCACTTTCCTTTTGCAGGTCCAGGTTGTATCCCATTTTTTAGTCCATTTTCACACCTTCTCAAATCCACCAATTATTTCATTTCCTTTGCCTACCCTTCTCCTTTCCCCCCATATATTCCACTCACTGCCTCCTCTTTGTCCTCTCCTATGTCATCGCAAGTCCCAACCTCATTCTCCTAACTCATTTGTTCCTACTTCGGAGCCCATTTTCCCTTCCTAGCCAATACCATATGTGACAGCTGATTGGCTTTGTTAATTCGAATTATCCCACTCATGTTTGTCAGCTATAGAATTCCTTCACAATCTCTAGCATGCCTCATACTTGGTTTCAATGGCCTTGCTTGTGCTCTTCAACAATTTGGTCTTTTGCCATTCAGTATGGATACATCTATCTTTTATAAGTTTGGATGAGTTGGTTTTATATGCTTCTTGTCTATGTTGATGAAAAGAGATAATGGGTACTATCATGCTCTTCTTTGACAATTTATGGGTTTTCACACTTATTTCCCCTTAGTGAGCTCGGTCCAAATCCTTAGTGGGTTGTATGTCCTGCTCCTTGCAATTACAGCAGCCATCTCTCTTCTGGGATTTCACGGCCACCACAGAGAGCCGGTGGTAATGCGTTGTCTGTTCGCATCATAGATGGTCGTCTGTCTAAGGCCAATCTACAACGGAGGTAAGTTAGATTTTTTTCTCTCTTTATCTTATACCCTTTCAACTTAATAGGGAAAAACTACTAATTTAAAAAAACACTAATGCTTAATTTCATTTGGTAAATGTAGTACCTTGTGGTCACAACACAATCCGTCAACAAAATCTCACTTGTTGAGATATCAAGTGGCGTGTTAGCGGAGCTCTTCTGGTTGTCCTATGGGATTTACCGACACAACATACTTTCACAGTAAGTTTGAATTTACTTAGTCATTTTTATACAATTTTTTTAAATATACTTAGTTGCAAAAATTTATTTTTCACCATGCTAACAAAGACATACTGAATAAAATATGAATTTGATGCAGGTTCCACACGGGTAATGTGTATTCTCCTAATGCTCGAGGTGCTAATCTATGACACCAAGGAAATAATGGCGACAACAATCCAGCTCCAAAGGTAACGAACAATTACTTGTTTGAGTAGTGCACAATTAATTGTATTTTTTAATAACATTATGTTTTCTGTTTATTTTTCAGGCTCTCCGCGAGATGACCTTAAGGGTTACGCCGGTAAACGAGGATGTGTAGACGAAGACATAATGTGCGGTTTGATATTCACATAACTTGTTCGTTTCAACTGGTGCGTGCCCGTAGAGGAAGATTTTCAAAATCCACCTCCACAGGTAAAGACTAACTATTTACTTTCAAATGCATACATGTATAACTGTCAATACATAACATTGATTTTTATTTAGTTTTTTCAGCCTCTCCTCTTGATTACGTCAAGATAACGCCGATTGATGAGGACGAGGATGCCTGAGCTTAGGGTTATAAGTTTGAGTAGCACTCAAATGTGCATAATTAATTATTAAAATATAACATTGTGTTTTTTTGTATAACGAATATATAACACTATGTTGTGTAACTAATGGTGGATATATTACAACGAGAACATACAACAATGAAAAGATGATCTTGAGAATTCGACTTTCAAGTATTAGCAAACATTTAGTTTGAGTAGCACTGAAATGTACATAGCTAATGTGGATATATAACATTATGTTGGTTATATAATTAATTACGGATATGTAACATTGTATTTTTTTATATAATGGATATATAACACTATGTTTCTTATGCATTTAATTGTGGATATATAACATGTTATATACCACCTTTACAATGGGAGCATACAATAATGAGAATATAAATATTTAACAAGTTATTTTATTTATGTCAAATACAATGGTTTTAATTTCATTCCTTCCATTCTTTTGCAAAAAAAAAAAAAAGGTCGCGCCTGCATTTTTTATACAAACTTCACTCCTCAGTTTTGTGCCTTCCCCAATTTTTACAAAAACAAGTTCGCAATGAATCAGAACAAACCGAGACTCTCTTCTATTTTCGAAATCAGTTGAGCTACCATTTATAAATGATTTTTCAGTTGAGTACATCTAAAAAACTTAATTCACAATGTAACGATGAATTTTTTTTTTTACAATACCCTTAAGAATATAAAAAGGAGTCATGGCTCGTTGATAAAAAAAATTATGAACTACAATTGGCCGTCATTGACCTTTTTCTGGTTCGATTACGATGAAACTTATACCACGTCATCCTCCTCACGTCCTGAGGCACCATGTGTAATTTGGACTCTATTTTTTTTATAATCGAAATTTGGACTCTGTTGATGCTTCAAAATGCTCGGAAAATTATTAATAACATTCAGAAAATGTGTGTCCGTGTAGCCAACCAAGATGTTGCAATTGCATATGAAAATACTAGAATTCCTCCTGGTTACCAAGTGTAACCTACTATGTACGTATTTATATTTAATAGAATTCTAATTGAAGGTTTTTCCTTCTCGATCGATCGTTGCGTTAATTTCTAGCTACGGTCTCACGTTTTCATCTGCACAAAAATGGCACTATCAAGATATGTGACAAGTTGGAAGTGTAATCAATCCGGTGGTAGATCTCTTTACTAATGGATTGTACAAGCAACGACTCTCTTCTTTCTCCTCCCAACTACCGAACCAAATTCCTCTGCACGCAATTCCCTATCACGACTCTCTTCTTTCTCTAAATCATTGCAGTCCAACAACTCAAAACCTTATTCAAGGAATCCATGTGGGGAGGTTTTGACACAAGAAGAGAAGGCAAGGATGGAACCTCGAGTCTGCGAAGCTACATCTTTTATGATCGGTGTGTTTCCAACGATTATTTCCTTTCGAGTCCTCTTTTCAACATCCCCCTTCATTGTTTCCTGAATGAAGTCGAGGACGAGAACAATAGAAGAAACTGGGGGCGGGAGAAGGCCGCAGACCTGAGCACAATGGTCGAGTTGGTGACCTCCATAGTGGCACATAAGGGTGATGGCGAGGAAAAGAGAAGATTCGAGAGGAGAGAGCATATTTTTACGTCTATTTAGTATTCTTTAGGAAAATAACTATTTTAATTTTAGTTGGTGGTAAAAAGTAAAAACTAATACTCTATTTATAAAAAAAAACCTAGTACTTTCTATTTTGTAGATAAAAATTTCATACATGTGATGAAGTGGATGTCATGTTGGCTTAAAGTAAAAAAAATAGTTGACAGCCTTTTAGTTGATCGTAAATATTAACGATCAATGGAATACTAGGAAATATTCACATCGCACCCAAAAAGGTTGAGACAAATTTGTCACACTGAAAATATAAGAACATATGGGGGTGGTTTGGATGGATTATTGGTATGAGTTATTTTGGCCCAAATAACTCATTTGGCATCATAAACGTCGGATGTAGTATTTGTTGATGGCTTGCAATACCTCAGCTTCATGTGGCTAGATCTTTCCTCTACCATGAGTCATGTGTAGTAATTTTAGCTTGTCTTATTGACATTTGTTGGGAAACATTCAAGTGTACTTTATGGTTTATGCTACCTAAAAGCCACTTTCAAGTTTCAACCAATCGGTCCTTGTCTCCCTGTATTCATGGTTATTTTCACATATCATGGGCATCTTGCCCTCAAGATCTCAAATACATCATTGATTTTGTTGTGTTCTATGGCTCTAATCTTATCTCCTGGTCGGCCAGAAAACAAAACTTTATAACTTGCTCTTCAGGTAAATGTGAATATTGTGCTTTGGCTATTTGTGCTTCTAAAGTAATATGGTTTCCGTCTTTGTGTGATCATTTGGGTCATTGGGGGCAACTTATTTGGTGCACAATGTTGTTTTCACAATCACACCAACACATGGAGATTGAGTTCCATTTTGTTCATGATTAGTTTAACAAGTAGCAACTCCGAGTTCATTATCTTCGAGCTCGTGACCAATTGGGGGATGTTTTTACCAAGCCTTTGCCTCATCTCTCCTCTTAGCGGCTCTACTCCAAGTTCCACCTCTTTGAGACTCCACTAGTTAGAGTAACAAGCAGTAGCAAAATCTAAGCTTGACTTCTTCGATTTCTGTTAAATTGTGTATTATAGAAGTCTCCAAGTTTGTTTATGTTTTCTAGTTTCACTTTGTTGTAAAGTTGTTGTAAAGATTGTTGTATACATAAATTAAATAAATAATATAAATTTAAGTTTTGCGGCATTTCAATTACTAACTCGTGGGCACTCATGTGACAATAGTTGACCAATGACTCTCATATATGTGTGTCTTCGAATGAGGCAAAAGCCACTACAAAAATAAGGATCTATGCCAAGGGTTTTATTGGATACTTTCGCTATAAATTGTAGCAAGAGTTTGTACAACCCCTGGATCAACCCTCACCAATGTTGCCCCTGCTATGGTTAGCAAGGATTTCAAGGAACCCACGATGAAAGTACCATCAACGGGTTTTAGCAAGGGTTAAAATCGATGCTATTAGTACCAAGGTGTAAAAACGCTGCTACATGGCATTTTAAAACCATCAAGTATATGTTCTTACTTCTTAATAAGGATTGTTACCCTTGCGAAATTTGTTGTTAACTTAGTAACGATTAGAACCCTTATGTGATATATGTTTTGGGTAAAGATATAACTTCCGGAAATGCTTGCAGTAACAACTGAAGTAACATGGTGAATTTTTTTGCAGTCCATCCATTATGAACCTTTATGTGATATAAATGCACTAGAAATGATACCTTTGAAAATGTTTTGCACCCCGCATAAAGCTAAGCATCTGTACATTTTATCAAATTCTCTATTTCACGAGTATTCTCTAATGGATCATCTGTCAGTTCATCACAGTCATTTTCTCCCTCACTATCCACCAAAAAAAATTTGTCCTCCTCACAAGGTACTTCATTGTTCACTAGATCTTCACCGTGAAAGACTTCACGAAGCAACCCCATCAAATATGCTCCCATTGGTGGGTTTGATTGAATAGTAATAGATACCCTCTCCATACCCGTAGTTAAAACATTTTGTCCCTGAGGAGGAGGAAGTGGAAACATCACTAGCTTTAAAAGTTTCCCTCTGAAAAACCCATGTCCATACCCTCTTAAAATAGCATCACAAATGAGATGTACCCGAATATCATCATATGTTTGTGAATATACATTTGCACAATTGACACAGGGACACAGCATCTTTGCTACATGTGAAACATTTCGAAATGCATACTTAAGAAAAATTTGTAATATGTCTTTATATTCAGCACTTGTTCTAATGTTTGTCATCCAACTCTTGTCCGTTTTGAAAAAGGAACTCACAACTGCGAAAAAAGAGGGAACACAGAAATTTCAGTGGTCAGGGCTAGCATTGATTTTAGATAAGAAATCAACTCTGCTTGTCTCTATGATCTCTTACTAAAAAAATTACATTGCAGCAGGAACAAGGTGACATGCCTGCTAAAAACTCTCTTCGGGGAGACGAAGTTGCGAATTGTAATGGAACTAGGATTGCCAATGAGATTATTCAATCATACTCAATATTGTATCATGAACAAGAAGACATGGTTGCGAATAACTCTGCAAGTGTGTTGTCAGGTGATGGACACACGATTAAGGAGGAGAAGATCACCAGTCTGCCTAGCTTAGTCAACTACAAATGTGACATCCACTGTGCTTCCTGATAATGATCACCAACAAACCAGCAATGAGTTGGATCCCTGTGCTAATTCATCTATGCAATCCCATAAATCAATGTTGTTCAGCCCAACCCACTCAACCAATAAAGCATGGAGCGATTGGAGCATCAATCTGTAACAGAATTTGATGCAGCAATTGGAGCAATCTTTTTATCAACTCAGAGACAACTCAAGAAGCTTCCCTCTTCTCCAAAGCAGAATCTACAGCAGAATTTGATGAAACGGTTTCTGCAAAGATTGAAAGTGAAAACACAAAACATTTTAAGATAAGAGAAGCCATAGAAGAAAAGCAGAGCTATAGAGAAGACAAAATCTTTTCGATGGATATATAACTTACCGGCAAAAATTAAGCAGACCCCAAAAGGTAATCCTTCATCTCTTCACCACCTCAAACAACAACGGTGGAAAGATGAGCACCCACGCTCCTCATCAATCGGCCAACTGCTCTTGTCCTCCTCTCCATTGAGTCCTGAAGTGGCCTATAGTGGACTGGAGCTCGACAATCTCCTTGTTACTTCTGCTTCTTGTCTGGTCTGGAGCTTTACGAAATGAATAGATTGCTTGCTATTTGGCTTAAGCTGCGATGGTGAGAATAATTGTAAAGATACTGAATTTGTGGAATGATTTTCTGATCTCATTGGCAGCAAGGCTGCAAGTATATGTACGGGAAAAACGGAACTACAAGACAAACGAATTCTAACTGCCTTGTCCATAAAAAACGAGACAAGTATCAGTCTACCACTAGCTACAACTAATAACAAATAAAACGATAAAGCTTTACACTATTAATTTTGTACGATGTCATTTCCATCTTGCTTCTTTCTTCCTTGTGATAAAACGACTCGTCACATCTTCCCTCCTTCATTTGACCGTTGCTGAACAGGGGCTTTAAGTTCATCTACTTCTTCCTTCTCTTCAGCTCTGCTCATGGAGCTTGACAGATGGTGAGTAACCAACTGGGTAATGTTGCTGAAAAGAAGAATATCAAAGAAGAGGAATAACTAAGATTAGACTTCCACGACACCAGCTATTTCTCCCAGTCGCACAGAAAGGTGGATTCAAAATCGCAATTGGAATAGAACTTCACCCGTGCACAATTTCCGAGAACAGGAAGAATGAGAATGACCCAGTAAGTGATTTCCAGCTTACGATTAATTTGAATCAATAGAGTAGCGAAGTGAAGTGGCGTCGGCTGATTCGGGCCCAAATGTACACATTTTACCCCTTATTTCTTATTCGTTTAGCTTACCATTTCATCGTTCCTCGACATATTTCACGCTAGGTTGTGTTTGTTTTGACACATTTCAGGTCCTAGCACGTGTGGAAGGGTCGAGGTCGAATTTTGGGATAATTGGAGGTCAAAAAGTGCAAAAACCGAAGAAAAGTCCGAAGCAACCATGACAATTGCCTCATAACAGTGAAGTGAAGGCGTCCCAGGAAACAGCTGCAGTTCACGGCCGGACGAGGCAGTTCACGGTCTCCTAAGACCGTGAACTTCGACCACAAATCGTGAACACCGAGGCGTCCAACGAGGTTCCTGAAGTTACTGACGACAAGGTAAGACCGTGAACTGTGGCCATTGAACGTGAACCCAGAACAGTGAAGCGGTGTGTTTCGGACGACGCTGAGTTCACGGACGCATTTAGGTGTTCACGGCCGTGAACTGGCCAACGCGTCCGTGAACTTATCGCCTTCGGGCAAACATGAAGACAACAGTGGGAAGAGAGAAAGGAGAGCTGGTTTTTGGAGAAGAAACACTTTCTTTCTCTAGGGTTTCAACCTAAACACCAAAGGGGAGTTCTAGTGAGAGAGAGAGTGCTAGAGTGATCTTGGAGCATCATTGGAGGCTTGGATGGAAGATTCAAGCTTAGAAGAAGAAGAAGAAGATCTTGAGCTCAAATTTATAATCCCTCTCTCTCTCTCTCTCTCTCTCTAGAAGCTCACTCTTTTCTCTTGGGTGGTGTAGATCCCTAACTAATACTTTGTAATTACTTGTTTAGATTGAATGATTAAGTGTGGGTTTGCATCAATTTGAGTATTAGAGGTGTTTTTATGGTGATTGTGCATGCTCGTGCTTAGCAATCTAAGCGTTGTGCATGTTTTGTGCTTAGCATTCTTAGGTTTGTGCATTTTGGTGCTTAGCAACCTAAGGATTGTGCATAATTGTGCTTAGCACCCTTAGGTTTGTGCATGTTGGTGCTAGCAATCTAATTAGCCACCTTAACCTAGCTTAGAGAGTAAAATCCCCCTCCCAAGGGAGACTCAATCGAGTTGGTCTTTCTTTAGCTTTTTAAGCCACCTAACTAGGTTAATTTAGGGCAACCCTCAATGTTGGATTAAGCAAATCGGTTAATCGCGATTAAGCCGTCCAACCTTGCCTTGAGTGAGGGAGTAAGTCACCACCGATTGCCTAAACCGAGAGGGCCGAGTGACACGGCATATAATGTTTACCTCGGTTTAGCAATCGAGATTGTGGTCTACGACCAAATTTGCATCCCTCCGCGGTTCGCGATTACCAGTTTGCATCTAGGTTGGTTGTGATTAAGCCGCTCAAACACCAGTTTGAGGGAGAGACCTAGGCAACCACTAGTGACTGAGTGAGAGGATCGATCCCGTGACAAATCAACCTCCAGTGATCCATCCTGTGACAAATGGACCACTAGTTGCTCCTCCTAGTGGTTCCCCTAGATTTGGCGATTGGATCGATCCCGTGACAAATCGATCGCTAGTGATTTGATTCCGTGACAAATCGATCACTAGTTGCTCACCCCCGCGATTCACAACCACCTACGCCACATGACTCCATTCAATCCAACGAGTCATGGTAGCTAGTTAGGGGGAAGCAACTCTCGGGTGAAGCTCCCTTAGTTAGACTTTTCCTTTATTTACTTTTTCTTGCTAGTTTAGTTTGTAGTTTTCATAGTTTTAAACCCAAAAGTGTTTTGCTATATAACAACCTAAGCGATTGAAGTAGGGGTACATGGATCGGCCCGGGTTGACAATTTAAATACTTGCTCTATACTACACCCAGCTAGAGTTTAAAAACTTGGGCTCTAGTCGGGATTAATTTGTGGTGTAGTTAAGTGCGAGTCACCGGCAGGAAGATCCCCACGACAATACCGAGCTGGAAGTCGGACTCAAAAGAAGAAGATCGAAGAAGGAGGATTTTTCCTATATTAAACATTAGCAAGGGTTCAAAATAATTACCAAAGGTTCATATCTTAGATTCATCCAGTTTTTCTTGTAGCTAACCACTTGGTACTTACTCGGTTTGAAATGAGCGCAAGAGGCGCATTAATTGGTTGTTCCGATGGGTTATTGTTGTGAGTTATTTTTATTCCAATAATTTATTAAATTATTCAAAATATCACAATCAAATAGTTCATGTGAAAGGTTTAGTCGAATACAATTCTCATATAAAAAGCTCATGCGGGCTTTTGTTATGCTCATAAACACATTGGTGCTTTCACTTACCAAAACATGAGGGTTCAAACTGAATTTGTAACTTGATATTATAGTATAATTCAGTTTTTATATATAAATTTTTTGTATACATTTTTTTATGTATAAATAAACATTATAATATAGATTTCTCTATAATAAAATCTAAAATAAATATGAGGATTATAAAATTTCTCTTGAAATATCTTATAAATACCACCTTAATTATATAATTCTAACTGTATCAAATATGTAAAATAACTTATCCAAACCACCTGGGAAAGAAAAAAGAATGAGAGCTAAGTTGTTGTTTTTTTTTTTTCATTTTGTGTAATTGTGTGTAGCTAAATTTGGAATGATGAGTAGGTCTGTTGAAAATTAACAGAATGCAATGATTAACCACCAAAAACCCCACCAGCCCACCAGGAAAGGAATAGGGACATGAGGCCGCAAATCCCCACGTGTTATTTCCTCTATACTCAGTCTCTCTCCCTCGCTCGCTCTCGTCCAGTCTCCTCTTTTTTTTTTATGACGTATGAAAATAGCCCTCGTTTCCTACCCCAAAAACAAAGATAGCCCTCGTTTCATCAAGCTTCATCGATCGGGGTCCTGACCTGACACGTGTCCGCTGAATCTACACTCCATCTGACTTCCTTCGATAAAAACACGCTTTGACCTTCTCCATCATCATCCATCGGTCAACTTACCCCACCCCCCTCTCTGACTTCTCCACGCATATATATATAGCGCAGTACTCACTCCCTTCCACTCTCCAAACCATCAAACCACTATTCGAAGCATCCAAAAGCAATCACCAAGCATCTCCAGCTCAATCTAACTACCCAAAAAAAAAAACAATGGCGTCGACGGAGCCGCCGGCACCACAACAATACCAGCAATCTTCATCGGAGTACTACAACGAGCCGGAACCCGAGCCCAAGTACAAAGGCGTGAGGAAGCGGAAGTGGGGGAAGTGGGTCTCCGAGATCCGCCTCCCCAACAGCCGGGAGCGGATATGGCTCGGCTCCTACACCTCCCCGGAAAAAGCGGCCCGCGCATTCGACGCCGCCCTCTTCTGCCTCCGCGGGCCCGCCGCCCGCTTCAACTTCCCCGACGACCCACCGACGCCAGCCCTCCTCGGCTCCGACTCGGGCCGGGGCCGGTCGCTCAGCCCACAGGAGATCCAGGCCCTGGCGGTCCGGTACGCCAATAATTACAACCATGCCACTACGCAAGCAACAAGAGGAGGAGAAGAAGAAGCCACTAGAACAACAACAACAACAACATTATCGCCACGTGCGGGAAATGGCGGGGGGGCCTACTACTCCAATGCGGGGTCGGATGAGGACGGGCCCGCACGTGTCGCCGCCGCCACCACCAGCAGCAGTGATACGACGATAGATTGGTCGTTTTTGGGAATACTGGATTCCCGCGAACAAGGTGCTGCTACTACTAGTGCTGCGACGTCGGATCACCATTTTGAGCTGTTCTCCGGGATGGACAATATGAGCATGAGCGTGGATATGAATATGGGCGGCGGGGATTATTACCACGACCCGCACCACATGGTTTTGGATGGTAATAATGACGTCATTAATGGGGATTATTACTACCACCATCACGACGAGGCGGTCGGGTACGACGTCGACGGGGGTTATTCGCAGTCCTCGTTTCTGTGGAACTTCTGATTTTGAGGTCTATTATTTTTTTTATTGTGTGTTTTTTCTTGGGCCGCCTATTTTAGACCAAGGAAAATGGAAGAGGGGAGGGAAGCAGCATGAGAAGATTGTCCGTCGGAAATTCGGCTAATTTGTCTGTGCTGGTTTCTGAATATTTTTTTTTTCTTCTCGTTCGTCATTGCTGTTACAGATAGGTATACCCAGGGGATTCCATTAATGAATATTGTTCATGGCTAAATTAGGTCACATTTGTACTATCTCACACTTTATATCCCGTGTCACTGTTTATACTAGCAGTCCAATTCTATTAATTGTTTGTTTTGGATGACAATCAACAATAATCTTTGATTATTAGTATATATTATTATGTGACAATTAAAAATAATAATTTTTTATTTTCCAACTCACAGTCACAGCACCTCCACTCTTTATTCCGACGTTGTCATAGCTAGTTGAACCAGTCAAACAAGTGGGTTGAGGGTTACCGCCTTACCGGTCCAATCGTTTTAGCTAACTCCCTTTAATCCGGATATATGAAAAAAGTCATTATATTGTTTACACATTTATAAATTATGCCGAATCCCATCTAACATATATATATATAAGTAATAACATATAAATTACAAAAAAATAACATGTCGTATACGTACTTCGATCCATCGTATAGTAAAAATACACGCTTATATAACATCAATGTTCAATTTAGAATTTCAAAGATAAGGCTAGGCGAATAGGAAAACCGAAAATAAAGGCAATTCGCAAACCAAATAGAAAAACGACACGTTATGACGTCCAACCCAGCAACCTTGTAACAGTTTCACCCGATGGACGTGTACGACCATTTTTTCAACGATTTGCTGGTTGACAACCTTCCTTTTTTCTCACCCTCCACCCGGGAAGAAGAAAAAAAACCATTATCACCCGAAAACAATCATTTAACAGTACTGGAATGAGGAATTAGCAGCAAAACAACACATCATTAAATGAATGGCTAACATTTAAGAATAGCTCAATAAACAGCTAAAATCCACACACAAAAAAATCCCATCTATTATCAACTTTCAACAAAAATTACGAGTTGTGTGATGTTCAATCAACTAAGGCCGCTGTTTCTTTTCCTTAACCTCTTGTCGCCAGTGTAATATCATGCATCTCCTCCTGGACGTCAAATCACCATCAGAACCGACAAGAGTTCGATTGAAATCAACCGGACTCCAAATTCAACCACAATTCCGACACCCACTAGCATCCGCCGCACCAGTCTTCTTCATCTTTCCTACTCTCGACCTCAAGGAATGGGATCGTAACCTTTACCCATCAGGAGACATGAAGGGATAGTGGTGTCAATTGGGTTCCGGGTTAGTCGGGTTTAGAGTGCATCGGATTGTAGGTTAGTCAGGTTTAGGTTTAATCGGGTTGTGTGTTAGTCGGGTTACGGGTTCATTGTGTTACGAGTCAGTCTGGTTATAGGTTCATTGGGTTTCTGGTCCATCGAATTATCGATTGATCAAAATCTAAATCTTAATTCTCTAAATCTTATACCCAAAATCAATTTAATTAGAAACCAAAATCGACGGTTATGATTCGTCCAAATATAGGCAAAAAAAATCAATGCACCATCTTAGGGTTTGTAGTTTATGATTTAGATAATTAGGACCTAGGGTTCACTCATTAAGGGTTAGGCTATAGTATCATGCCCAAAAATCCTGCTAATTCGAGGTCTAGATAGCGTTTTCATACTCAAGTTATGTCGTACTCCGGATTTCACCCGGGGTACCGTAGAAGGCTAGGGTACGCCCGGACGTACTCTAGCCTACCGTACGCCCGTTGAGTTTTGCTATTTAGACAATGAATTAACCGGAGTTTGGGGCATGATACTATACCGTAACCCCTCGTGGGTGAACCTCAGTTCGCAATTCACTAACCCAAAGCATAATATTCATTAATCTTGAAATGAAAATCGACGGTTCTTATTCGTCGAAATTATTGTTGATTTTCATTTTAAGATTAAACGAATCTCATGATTTGGGTTAGAAAACTAGGGTCTGCGGTTTATCCATTAGTGGTTAGGGTACACCTGACGTACGGCGTACGCCTGCGTTCACACTTATTAATCAATTAATTATTTTTATTTAAGTTAATTATTATTAATAATTAGAAATGCAATTATATACATTCATTAATTGTTGTTTACGTTTTAGTCACGTATCAATTTTTATCATACATTATACTCAAATCAGTCATTTAACTAACAATCGTATAAATTATAGTTATTAAAACACCCAAACTTTACAATGATCTACAACTACAATTTCAGATTGTGAGAGAAGCGAAAAAGGGAAGAAGGATATGGACGAACAGGGTGGGAGTAGTGGTGGTTGTGGTGGGATTTTGGCGTGTGTCTGGAAATGGCAATGAATGTGAGAGGGGAGGAATTCAAATTGCGAGCATTGTGGGCTTTCAATTTATGGTTTTGTGATACGGACAAAGAATGAACTTCAACTATCAACTTCAAGTTGGACTCAACGCCAACAAGGAAGAATAAAGAGACTAGATACTATAACAACACCCCTTGTGTTGTTATTGTAACAACATTAGTCTCCAACCAATAGGAAGCTAGGGTTGTGATGACTTTTTATTAGATGAGTTGACCTAGTGTAAAATCAAAGCAGGGGTATAATTGTCATTATGAAAAATCTGTTTAAATAATAAAAAATAAAAAATAAAAAAATAATTTTTTTATTTTCGGCCCAAAATTTTGGTCGCCGGAATTCAGCCATCGGCCGCCGGAATCCGGTCGCCGGTCACCGGAATATGCTTTTTTGTCATCGGAATATGCCACAGTCGCCGGAATATGCTCACCGTGGTCGGAATATGCTTACCGGCGTCGGAATCTAGTCATCGGGGCCGGAATATGCCTATCGGCGTCGGAATATGCTGACTGACGGTCACCGGAGTTCGGTCAATGAACTTCGTTGACCGGTCAACGGTCTTCGTTGACCGGTCAACGGCCAACGACCACCGGATGTTATGGTCTGCATTGTGAGATTTATGGTTTGGTTTCTCACATTTTTGTATGCCTTTTTGTGGTTTGCTTTATCGCATTTGTGGTTTGCATTGAGAAGTTTCTGGTTTGTTTTATCGTGTTTGTGGTTTGCATTGAGAAGTTTCTGGTTTGCTTTCCAAAACTTTGTGGTTTGCATTATGAGGTTTCTGGTTTGTTTTAATATATTTGTGGTCTGCATTGGGACGTTTATGGTTTGTTTTTTTGTGGTTTGGTTTACTGTATTTGTGGTTTGCATTAGGAGGTTTCTGGTGTGCTTTCGCAAACGTTGTGGTTTGCATTGTGGGGTTTCTGGTTTGTTTTAGGAGATTTGTGGTATGCATTCGGAGGTTTCTGGTTTGCATTAAGAAGTTTTTGGTGTGCTTTCGAAATTTTTGTGGTTTGCTTTGCGAGGTTTCTGGTTTGTTTTAATATATTTGTGGCCTGAATTATGACGTTTTTGGTTTGCTTTACCGTGTTTGTGGATCTATACAAATTGCAGACAAGGAGCAAAGCCATGTTTTTCAAACTTAACAAGATGACCTTGCGCTTTCACTTTTTGCCGTACCAGTTCTATCTGTATTATACCCCAGTTCTGTGTAATTACACTTGCTGCTGGGTGAACTGTTCTGGAAAGGGAAGGGAGCTAATTTGCTGTTATTATTAGAGTTTGATTAACATTTACCACATGTATGAGTTGGTATTATGTAACTTCTCACAGAATCGTATTTCGTATTAGTTTTGACTGAGCAAACCCTGGACAGTCATACATAAGCCAAAAGTTGAGTATAGGATCAGAAACTGGAATGCAATAAATGAGAGCAATGCCTTCAACTAGCTAAATAGTCATACAGAAGCCAAGAACAAAAAACGCACTCTTCTCCACCTCTTTCCCTCACCTTCGCTGCGCTTTCCTCTTCGTCTTCCTCTTGTCGTCTTCCTCTTTTTTTCTACTACTTTTCCTTTTCTTTTTGGTTATCAGCTCTACCTCACTTCCCAAGCTCCTCCAAGCTCTACCCGTCGCCCTGCTGATCCGGCGCTAGCTCCTCCCCTGTTCTCATGTTGCATCGGTTCCAGCTTCCAGGGGAGCGAAGGCGCGGCCGAGTCACCGCCCATTTCCGATTGTCGATCGACTCCGTAATCGGACCAGCTGAATATGTCCTTGAGGCGATAGAACTCGAACCCGGCGGACGAATCAACGATCCCTGCAGTGTCATTGAAGCAGAAACCGTCGGAGTTGACGATGAGGCGGGAGTAGCAGAGGTCCTCTGCCAAACGGGTGAGCTGGTCTCCGTCGATGTCGGAGCCCATCACATCCAGCACGGTGTACTCGAGGTTGGAACTCCGGTGAAGGTTTTGATTTTTTAGGGCCGGCAAGGGAGAAGAAAAAACGAGATCCAGCGCCTGTGGTTCAGAGCGAAGGAGAACATGCGTAGGATTAATTTTTATTTATCATTGTTATTGTTAATTTACCCTTCTACCCTTAATGAATCCTGTTGTTATTATAACAACAAAAAAAGTGTTGTTATACTATCCGGACCCAAGAATAAATGCCGGCTGGTGGTGAGAAGGAAGAATAACGTCGGTGGTGACAATGCAAGGAAGAATCATTGCCGGCGAGTCCCAACATCTGTCTTTTATTTTAGTTTAGGGTATGGATTCTTCGTATAAGTTTGAAAATCAAAAGAAGATGAGAAACCGGCCGGTCATTGATTTTAGGGGAACGATAGAAGGAGCTTCCGGCGGCGACTCCAGCTCCGCTCAAGAGCAGCGCGTTTTGAATTCGGGCCGCTGCAACTGAAGGCGACACTCCGCGTCGGATTCGATCCAATGTCTTCCACTGGTAGCAAGAATCCAGCGGTGCCGGCCGGGGACCCAACGATGATATCATCGAGCTCCGCTCTTCCCCTGCAGATCTCTTTTCCGGCGCGATCCTTTCCCTACAGATCTCTGACTCGAAATCCTCTCCTAATTGCCGTCGGCCTCTCCAAATCCCCGGCGATGAATGAATTTGTCTATGCAGGAAAGGAGAATTTAGGCCGATGCATGTTCGATTTTTAAGTTTCAAGAAACAGGGGCGAAGGCCGTGCAGCTAGCGGCGTTGATACCCGAAAATTTCTGAGAGAATAATATGTATTGGGACACGCACTTGGAGCACGCCAAAGATAATGGTATAGTGGTGTGATCTCCGGGCGCCATAGCATGCATTGCCCGCTACTACTGTCATAATCAGGCCTCATCCGCTGCGTCTCTTCCCCTTGTAGTGCCCCATTCCTCAAAAGATCGAGATGGGATACCCTTGATTGACAATTGGGTGAATTGTGATGGGTAGCAAGAATCGAGATGGCGGCTGGATTGTGATGGGTGATGAGAGAAAGGAAGGTCGAGAAGGAGAAAGGAGAATCGAGAAAGTCATGGGCGTCCAAGGGATGAGGGATGAAGACAAATTGAAGTCCCTCACTTCTGACGAGGAAGATGATAAAATGGAAAGAGGTTGGGGATGCCTGGTCTAAGTTTGGCACTAAATCGTTAAAAAAATTAAAATTTATAGGTGTAATTGTAATTGTAATTTTGATCAATTATTGATTTACTTATAATTAATTTAAAATATTAATAAGTGTGAACACAGACTTACGCTACCTTGAACCATATATATATGGTGTAGACAGGATTTCATTTAAGATGGGTCCACCTAGAAAAAAATACACATGATAAAAAAGTTTTGGTTAATATAATCTTAAATTGAAAATTTTTGGTAAATTAAAATGCATTAGTAGTAAAAAAATATCAAGAATATCATTCTGCATACCAAACAATTATTGATTTAGTTAGTCGTACACTCGTACTGTTTCAAATGGTGTTCTTTTTAAAGAACCATTAGTATCAATAAATCGAGTTGTTGATAGAGGTTTAATAATAAATCCTACACCAATCAATAATTCATGATTTAGCTTTTGAATAATGTTCTTTGTAAAAAAAATATTTAGTATCAACAAATCGAGTTGTTGGAAGAGACTTAGGAATGGCAATGGGGAAGGTCCGGGACGGGTTTGTTGGTACCCGCCCCGTGAGAGGTCGGATCCAGTTCGGGTAATTTATTACGGGCCGCAGGTCGGGGCAGGTCGACCCAATGAATATGCAATTTATATAAAAAAACATTATAAATATTCGTTATTTTTATTACAAGACCAAGAAAACAAACAATATTATGATAAATGTAGTTAAATTATTGGAAAAATTGAGGTTTTCACTAATTTATAACTTTATTATAGCTAAAATCATAAAAGGAAAATCCTAAGTAATTTGATTAAGATTACAAGTAATTTAGGCAAGAAAGGGTCGAGAATGGGGCGGGTCTAGACAGGTCGGGTCGATGAGAGTACCCATGCCCACCCCGCCCCGCCCCAAAACAGACCAAACAGGTCGGGTAAAACGGGTCAAGTCGAAATTGCCATCCCTAGAAGAGATTCAATAATATATATGATATCATTTACTAGCATACTCATAAGAAAATCAACTTATACGAAATTAAAGTTTGCACAAATATGTATACCGTATTAGATTCAAACACAAAACTACTATTATCAATTAAATGTATGGTTCAAGCTAGGCGTACGCTTACGTTACCGTATGCCCATCGAGTTTTGTTATTAGACCATGAATTAACCAAATTTAATTTTGGTGCACAATACTATACCCTAGCCTCTAATGGTTGAACCCGAGCCTACAATTTTCTAACCCAAATCATGAGATTCATTTCATCTTAAAATGAAAACCAACAATTGTGATTCATCGGAATTATCTATGTACAAATAATATGTGGGAATACAGGCGTACGCTAGCCTTTGCTATATATATATATATATATGGTATACCAGTCACCAGTGGTTACCATATATATATACCATATGGGTCAGACTGGTGTACTCATGAAGCATATATATACCTTCAAATTGTATAACTCCATACCCTAAAAATAGTCAAACTAATTAGTTCATATAGTTAGATAAGTAGTAAGTATGAGAAGTTCCTAAATTATTTCATATAATGGATGTTAGGTTATGTGTACTATAACATAAGCGATTGGTTTACTATGATAAGATGGCTCATGATAGGTTTGCCGACAGACAATGTCTTAGCTACTAAATGTTAAACTCTTAACTCAAAATATGTTCTCAAATCTGTTATATCCAATTAGTCATATGCTCTTATAAAACTATAAGGTTTACTATAGACAATGTCTTAGTCACTAAAACTCCTAAATTGTCATAATTCATACATAAACATTGTGAATTGATAAGTAATTAAATATATGGATGGTGATTGGTGAAGGAAGCTAGTAACTCCTTCATCAGAACCTCGTTGCATCTACCCTTGATGCTTAGTAGGGTCTCTATGTCGACTGCATTGAACCTCTCTAGATGAAGACTTCCCTAACCATCATACTTCAGCAGGCTGGTCCAGTGGAGTTCTCCTTGAGCTAGGGTTTGCTTATTCATCAGTGCTACACTCTTCCTCCAATGATCACCACGGCCTATTGAAGACCAGGAGTGGGTGCAGCTTCGGGAAGGCATCACAATCACGATTGCTTCTAGTAGGGCATCATAGCTGCTCTTTGATGGATGCTTCGAAACCTCGAGCTTCCTTGCTAGTGAGACATCATTAATGTTTTCCTCCCTTTGTACCATCGATGCTACCTTCAAACATCAAGGAACCATTGTGGCAGCCTTCTTGCGCGTCTCCTTCTCCTCCTCGAGCATGGGTAGCTTCCTCTTCACTCCTTGTTGGAAACTCCTTCTTTGGCGACTCCTTCCTTGGCCTCCACCATCATCTATGAATGGGTCTTGGTCTCCTTGATTCGTATCTTGTCTGTAGCTTCGTGTGACGGTGTGAAGAATCAAATAGAGGGATGTCCCTCTATCTTATAAGGGAGTGGTGGCCAAATAACGGGTGGAACCACCGCTCATTTTCTTGCGGAAACATACTCTTTTGAGTCCATGTTTGAGAAGGAATAGATTTTTTAGTGTTGGTTGGTGCAAGTCTTCAGCCGACGCGCATTGGACACTATGGTTGGGTTGGAGATGGAAAACGAGTGTTATGGGCTGAGGAAATCGTGCGGGGGTAAGGCCGCCACTAGTTCGCTGATGGATCACCTCCCTCCTTCTGTCTTTGGGCTTCGTCTTGGAACTTCAAATTAGGACTAGGAACATAGGAAAATCAATTTTGAAACTAGTTTCTAACAAATAAATAATATAAATAAATAAATTTTGAACAAAAAAATTAGTGGGTTGCCTCCCAATAGTGCTCTTTCTTTGTGCCTTTTAAGTAGGCATACTCCATTATTTTAGTTAGCGTTGACAAGTGAAATATCCTCCACCAACGTGATTGTGTGCTGCGGGAATTAGGATTTCAAATGGTGACCATTTATGTTGAAGATGGTGCCTTGGTGGTCATAAAGATGCACAACTCCATATTGAGTACGCTATATATAGTATATGGACCTGTCCATCTAGATCTGACCTTCCCATGGTGTAATCGTAATCTTGAATTGAACAACAAATTTGATCTCTAGGTCACAAGTCATTTCTAAGTATCTTGGCGTCATGGAATCTTTTGACGTTTCTTTGTATATTCTTTAATTATCATATGCATGAAGCCTAAATTGTTTGAGTTCATATATATGGCACTTTCTTTCTTTTCTAGCTAAAAACATGTCGAGATTTAGCTCTTTGGTTGAGGCTAAAATCAGGTGACTAAGGGGGGTCCCTTAGTCACATGACTAAGTGAATCTCCATCCTTCAACCTATTTAAATCTAATGGTTCATATTAATTTCATTTAATGAACGAAAAGATGGTAATTACACATATTATTTATTTAATAATTAAAATAAAAAAAAGTGGGTCGTTGTCCCTTTCACGCTCTGGTCGGCCGCCCGTTTCTCGACAACTCCCACCAACCGCTTGGGAATTTTAACGGTGCCGTGGGATTTTCCCCCTCCCCGGCTGTCCCTTTCTTGGGGATTTTTGCCTCAAGTGATAGCTCTCCGTAGAGAGAGAGAGAGAGAGAGAGAGAGAGAGAGAGAGAGAGAGAGAGAGAGAGAGAGAGAGAGAGAGAGAGAGAGAGAGAGAGAGAGAGAGAGAGAGAGAGAGAGAGAGAGAGAGAGAGAGAGAGAGAGAGAGAGAGAGAGTCTATGATTTTTCGACGGCGGAGCAAATTTTCTAACGAGCCTGCAGTTTTGTAATGTTTGTCAACGTATTTTGTAATGTTAATAAGTTTGGTTTGTAATATTTATATTTATTTGATTTGTATCATTTATCAATCTAATTTGTCATTTTTGTCTATTGCATTAGTAACGTTTATATGACTAATTTGTATATATTTTAATTCATAATATTCATTAGTGTAGTTTGTATATTTTCTGTTATGATTTATATACTTTGTACTCATTGATTTGGTATACAATTTTATAGAATTGTATTGTAAGTAGTATGCTCCATTTCCTTTGGTTGCCCAATAAGCCATATGCTCCATTTCCTTCGACAAATGGCAATCTTTTTCATACTCCATTTCCTTCGACAAATGGAAAGCTTTTTCATACACCATACGATATGGTGATTTCTCTATTGGGTTTCATATGCAGTTCTATATGCCCATACAGAATAATCAAACTTTTTGAGTCATATGCAGTTCTATTTGTCGAATTGACTCTGGAAGTGGCATCCTCTATCATTGATGATGGATCTTGAGGCTCCAAATCTTATGAAAAGTTTGTGAATAAATTTTTACCATCAGTCTAGCATCGTTGGTTGGTAGTGTATGTGCTTCTACCCACTTGGAGACATAGATACAAGTATGTACTTGTTCCCGGGTGAGGATGGAAATGGTCTTATAAAATCAATCCCCGATATTTCAAAGATTTCAATTGGTAGGAAGATATTTTGTGGCATCTCGTTCCTTCGTGTGGAGGTTCCTAGCCTTTGGTATGTGACACATAGGGCTGCAAATGAGCCAAGCCGCTCGCGAGCAACTCGGCGTTCGAATCGGAAAAAACTCGTTCGACACTCGACTCGTTGTTTAACAAGCTGTCTCGCGAGCTGGCTCGTTAGTAAACGAGCCAAGCTTGAGCTAGGCCATGCTCGACTTGATAAGCTTGTGAGCTAGCTTGACTCGATGGCTTGTTGAGCTAAGCTCGCGAGCTGGCTTGTTTAAAGCTTGTGAAAGGATAAATTACTTTTCTGAACATGAAAATTATCTTGTTAATAAGGATGTGTATGGAAGTTAGATGTTATTTTTAATTTTTAGTGTTGTTTTTATCATTTTTAATTTCTAATGTTCTTATTTGTACACATTTTTCAGCAAGAATGGTTTCAAATCGAGCTTATCTTGAGCCGAGCTTGTACTCAGCTTGACAAGCTGTGTTAATGAGCATTTACCGAGCTTTATCGAGCCGAGCTCGAGCTGGATTATTTTTAATCGAGTCAAGCTCGAGCTCGAGCTGGATGATGAAAATTCGAGTTCGAGCCGAGCTCGAGCTAAAAAATTTATAAACGAGCCGAGCTCAAGCTAAGCAAAAACTCGACTCGACTCGGCTCGTTTGCAGCCTACACAATGCTTAGTGTAGAGGTTGTCGTCTCAAAAGATGGTGGGCCAGAAGAATTCACTCTGAAGTATCTTTCTCGTCGTTCATCCATTCTATGATACCCTCTTGTTGGCCCGAAATGGTAGTGTCATATAATGTCTCTGGATGCTTTGAATGAGACACACCTCCGAATAATGTTATCATCTCACGCGATAGAGGTAAGGGTCTTCCCATAACTAATACTTTATATCAGTAAAGAACCTCTTTTTTCTTGGTATTATAATCCATTAGTAATTCGTTAATGTAGAGCTAGTTGGCTATGTCAGCAACCATGGTCCTTGATCAGTCTCCATTGTCTTTCCTACAATGAGTAGAGAGATGCTTCCTCCTGCCATCATGTTGACCTCTTTGGATGTTTGTTCATCAAGTCTTTTGAAGAAGAAATTTGCACGTTGTTACTCCTTGAATCAATGATGTGGGAACTCATGTAGTAGTAGGTTGAATATGCTCCATGTATCGTGAAATGGCTCTCCTATTCTTTGAAGTATCCTTGAGATCCCTTCCTTGAGCTCCTTTGTCTTCCATGGTAAAAAATACTCATCCAAGAATGCTTGTGCAACTTCCTATAATGTCGTAAAAGTGTTTGATTTTCACCTCTCTTGTATGGTCGATGCTGCTTGTAATGAACCTTGAAGCCTTAGGCCGAAAATATTCAAATGGGGTAACCATCTTGCTCCTTGATCCAATGCTTTGGTTCCTATAATGAATGCACCAAATTGTAATATCCTCAAACAACTAGTTTATTCGGAATCCACAATCAAAAGTCCCCAACAACGGCGTCAAAAACTTGATGTGCTAAATCAAGTGATAATCTTAGGGTTTCCTAGGGTTGTATTTCCCGAGATCTTTTGATGATAGCTACTCAAAATAATATGCTCATGTTGGGCTGTCGTTGGTTCTTGCTTCTACTTGGGCTGGGTCTTTCTCCATTGTTCTTCTCTTTTCCTCTACTCATGGTTACTAGTAGGATTTTTCGTCCCTAGACCTTGTCTTTATCATGAAAGCTCCATATTCTTCTCTCCATAGCTCATTTGGTTCGCCAAATTTGTCCAATGCTTGATCCAAATCCTCATAGGTTGTGTTGTACCTTGAAAACCATTAATATATATATATATATATATATATATATATACACACATATATGGTGCCTTCTTTTGTACCCCGGGTGAAATCCGAGGTACCGCATACCTTGAGTATGAAAACACAATCTAGACCTCGAATTTGTAGGATTTTTGGGCATGATACTATACCCTAATCCTTAATGAGTGAACCCTATGTCCTAATTATCTAAATCATAAACTATATACCCTAAGATGGTGCATTATTTTTTTGCTTATATTTGGACGAATCATAACCGTCGATTATTATTTCTAATTAAATGGATCTTGGGGTATAAGATTTAGAGAATTAAGACCTAGATTTTGATCTTTAAGGGTAAGAGTATAGTATCATGTCCGGAACATCAATCAATTCAAGTTTTGGATAGCGTTTTCTTACTCAAGATATGCGGTACCCCGGATTTCACGCTGGGTCTATTAAATTAGAAACAATAATCGACGGTTATGATTCGTCCAAATATAAGCAAAAAAATCAATGCACCATATTAGGGTTTATAGTTTATGATTTAGAGAATGAGGACCAAGAGTTCACTCGTTAAGGGTTAGGGTATAGTATCATGGCCAAAAATCCTGCTAATTCGAGGTCTAAATAGCGTTTTCATACTCAAGGTATGTGGTACCCCGGATTTCACCCGGGGTACCGTAGAAGGCACCGTATATATATATATATATATATATACCCTAACCCCTAATGGGTGAATCCCAGTCCCCAATTCACTAACCCAAAGCATGGGATTCGTTTAATCTTAAAAATGAAAATCAACGATCCTGATTCGTTGAAATTTTCATTGATTTTCATTTTAAGATTAAACGAATCTCATGGTTTGGGTTAGAAAATTAGGGACTGGGGTTTACCCATTAGAGGTTAGGGTATAGTATCATTCCCCAAACTCCGGTTAATTCATGATCTATATAGCAAAACTCAATGGGGCGTACACTAGCCTGAACTATATATATGGGGAGTTCTACGGTACCCCGGGTGAAATCCGGGGTACCGCATACCTTAAGTAAGAAAACGCTCTCTAGAATTTGAATTGACTGATCTTTCGGACATTATACTATACTCTAACCCATAATGATCAAAATCTAGGTCTTAATTCTCTAAATCTTATACCCCAAGATCAATTTAATTAGAAACAATAATCGACGGTTATGGTTCGTCCAAATATAGGCAAAATAAGTAATGCACCTTCTTAGGGTTTATAGTTTATGATTTAGATAACTAGGATCTAGGATTCACTCATTAAGGGTTATGGTATAGTATCATGCCCAAAAATCCTGATAATTCGAGGTCTAGATAGCGTTTTCATACTCAAGGTATGCGGTACCCCGGATTTCACCCGGGGTACCATAGAAGGCACCATATATATATATATATATATATAATATGGCAAAGGCTAGCGTACGTCCGGGCGTACGCTAGCCTACCGTACGCCCCATTGAGATTTGCTATTTAGACAAAGAATTAATCGGAGTTTGGGACATGATACTATACCCTAACCCCTAATGGGTGAATCCCAGTCCCCAATTCACTAACCCAAAGTATACCCTAACCTCTAATGGGTAAACCCCAGTCCCTAATTTTCTAACCCAAACCATGAGATTCGTTTAATCTTAAAATGAAAATCAATGAAAATTTCAACGAATCAGGATCGTTGATTTTCATTTTTAAGATTAAACGAATCTCATGCTTTGGGTTAGTGAATTGGGGACTGGGATTCACCCATTAGGGGTTAGGGTATAGTATCATGTCCAAAACTCCGATTAATTCTTTGTCTAAATAGCAAAACTCAATGGGGCGTACGGTAGGCTAGGGGTACGCTAGCCTTTGCCATATATATATATATATATATATATATACACCCAGAACCAAGAAGACATCAAATAGTAAAAAAACACATCCTAGGTCTATTAAGGGATGTTTCCAGAAATAGCACCTTTTAAAAAAAAAATTACAAAAATAGCACCCAGCCGAAAAAATTTACACTAATAGCACCCTTTTTTATGGACCGCACCTCTAAGGTGCGGTTTATAATCCTGGACCAAAACTGCATCTTGGCCAAGAGGTTTTAGGTCTGACCTACAGAAACCGCTTGGCCGAGGTGCGGTTTTGGCCTGACCTATCAAAATCGCACCATGAAGGTGCGGTTTGTTTCTCCCAAATAAAACCGCATCTTCATGTTGCGGTTTTGCCACACAAACCGCGATTTTGTTCAATTAATTTCCGACATGCCATGCAGAATAACAGACGTGGGTCTGCATGGGCCTGCATGGCAGACGAAAACCACACCTCTAAGGTGCGGTTTTCATCAGTGATTTTGCCTATAAAAGGCTTCCCGGAAAACCACTTCTCTTCACCCCTCTCCTTCTCCCTTTTCAATTTTTTATTGTAGCTCTATATTTCTTTAGTAGTTTTGCGATTAACGTTAACTCGTAAGTTTATTTTGTATTACTTTTTATTATTTTTTTTGATTTTTGATTTTTATGATATTAACTGAACTACGATTTTTTCACATATGGCATTCCAAAAGTTCACGCTTGGCTTACGGTGGAATGGTTACACGGAAGAGACCGGAAAGGGGGTCACCTACGTCAGTGGCAATTTTCAGAAGATAAAGGTCGCTACCAGACCGCTGCTTGAAGACCTCCATCAAATGTGCACTAACGTTACTTGCATGGATGGCACGAGAAGAGTTGATTGTATGGTGTACCGATATCCAAACAGAGAAAGTGGGTCATTATGGCATGAGGAATATCTCATAACCACTCAGGATGATGGTACATTGTGTGTGCACTTCATTGTACCAATATCCAAACTCTCTCTTTACATTAACTTCTGTCCCTGATAGATTCACAATAGCCGGTACATTGTGTGTGCACTTCATTACATACGAGTTGGCAGAAGTTAATCTCGCTTTCTTGTGGTTAGATATTCTTCCATACATGGGTGTGATGCTCCACCAAACCAACTGTAATCAAAATTAGGGTTTCATTCATTCGTCACCAATTTCACACAACAATTGAAAAGAGTTACATTCAACAATAAAATGGAATCATATGGAAAGGGTTGCAATCGGAGTAATTTCAACGAACTTACACTTACCTACAACCACTCTTCCACCCTTCGAGTGATGTAGTTCGTCTTTCCGGCTCAAGTTCCCGTCAGTAATCCCATGGTTACTCACCATGAGTAAATAAATCTCTGCCATCAGATTTAAGCGGGCCCAAAAAATCCAAATCTAATACTGGAAAATTGAAAGTATTTTTATTTTCCATTGTTTTGTTAATCGACTCATATCTTATTCGTTTTAACTCGGATTTTAATTTTTTTTGCACAGATGAAACGAGTTTGTTGTGCTTTACAAAATGAGATTCATTTTCAATATTTTTTTAGAAAAAAAATTTATTGGTTCTCTTTACCCACTACATACCATATGGTATCTTCTTTGTTTTTAAGTCGTTTTTGAAATGTTTTGCACAGAAGAAACGAGTTCATCATGATCTATTGGATCTACAAATTTCTGGGTTAATAAAATACAAGACCAAAAAATACCACACAATACCACCCTGATATGTGGTGGTATCTTGTGATACACAATGTTGAAAGTCGTAAATGACAGTTAGTATAATCCTACTATCATGTATTCAATCATCCTTCAGTCTTGGTATGTTCATACCACCATGGTAAACTTTTTCATACCATATGGTATGCTCTCATTCAATACCAGTCAATACCATATGATATATACTGGTAAAAAATGGCTCAATCTTTTTGTTTCAAAAATATATCAAAGTTGATATCATTTTGAAGAGCACTATTAATTTGATCTAACTGTGCAAAAAAAAAAATTAAAATCCGACTTAAGCATAGGAACTGCTCCCCGTCGTTCCTTCTATGGCGCCTCAACAGCCAACCGTCGCCACCTTTCAAGGCTCCACCGCCACAGTCCCCGCCGTTGTTTCAAACGCAAGTAGCAGAACACCGTTGTTCGTCGGTAGCGGTTTTCAAGCAGTGTGGTTACCGTGGTAACCATTTTAACTGGTAGTATTTGGATAATTTGGTTTGGTTAGTTTGGATAACGGTTTGGTTTGGTTAAATGTTTTAGCTTGTTTGGTTTAGGTGGTTTGGTTTGGTTTCATACACTTCTAACCAATCAAACCAAATTAACCAGTTAAGTAATTAACCACATATCTCATAAATATTATATATACATACTTAATACTTTGCATAACTACTTAAGTGTCACACGCTCCTCCATCTTAGGCTCATAAAAAATAAAGTTCAATATTGTTCATATACTGTATATTTGTAGAGTGTAGACCACAACATATGGACTCCTGTTTTAGATAAAATTCATACAAAATGTTGGATGAAAAATAGAAAGGAATGTCTATTTTAGCCTGTGATAATTGTTAATAGAATAACTGTGATAATTGCTAATAGAATAAGTCAATTTATAAAATACAATATTTCATTAACCTCATGCCATTAACATATATTTTTGTTACGTTAATACTTTTAAAGATAATTGTATTAGTTACATGTATTTATCTTAAGGGTTATCAATAATTATATGTTGATTGTTTTGTTTTGTTTATTATATAAACTATGAATTGATGCATTCACAAAAGATTTTCTCACTTAATGAAAATGTGATGTTATATTGGTTATTTTGGTTAACAAATTAACCAAACAGATTAAATTGTAGTTTGATTAATTTGGTTGTTGTATTAGTTTGGACGGTTTGATTATGATATTTTATTCCATGATTAATAGATTTTAGGCTTATTTGGTTAGGTAATTACCATAGTAATCATTTGAACACCACTATTCGTCAAGTCGGGGAATAGAGAGGCCCTATGGCTATAAAAAAAAAAGGTGGGTAGGGTTAAAACAATATTTTTTTTCCTACATGACATCTACGTGTCGCCTACGTGGACACAAGGTTGACCACAGTTTGGTCAACGATCAACAGAAATTAGCGTAACACAAATGACGCAAACACTTAATAGGCTGAAATATTTTTGTATTTATTGAAGTTACATAAGTCACTTCGTTTGGAAGTTGTGATTGTTACAGTTCTGTTTGTTGAATACATGTATTATGCACAATACAATGTTTGGAAGTGATAAAATGTAAAACAATGCATGTATTGTTTTAGGTAGGTCCCGCCAACAATCACAAAAAATGATGCATTATACAATCTCAACTAAAAGTTGAGATTGTTTCTTTTAAGTTTGTGTCAACTTTGTCTTTCCATTTATATCACTAATAGTTTTTGTCTTATACTAAAAGTTGAGGGTAAATATGACATTTTTCCCATAAAAGTAACTTTATGTAAATCAATGCATAAATTAAAATCTCAACAACCAAACAATGTATTGTTCAAATACATCCATTGTATCAATACATGCATTTAATTAGGGGTCGTTTGGAAGTTGCGATTGTTAGTGTTGTATTTGTTAAATACATGCATTGTCCACAATACAACGTTTGGAAGTGTCAAGTTGCAAAACAATGTATGTATTGTTTTGTGCGGGTCCCACCAACAATCAACAAAAATGAGGGATTGTACAATCTCAACTAAAAGTTGAGATTGTTGGTTTAATAATTGAGCACCTTTACTTTTTCCAATCATGTCCATAATTCTTTTTGTTTTATATTAAAAGTGGAGGACAAATATGACATTTCCTTATAAAGTAACTTTATAACAATCAATTCATAAATTATAATCTCAACAACCAAACAATGTAATTTCAAAATGCATCTATTGTATCAATGCAAACATTTATATCATAGTGATTCATAACAATACAACGATTTAACATACGCAACTTCCAAACGACCCCTTAAGAAATCTTCATTCCCCGTTGCTAGGGGTGGAAATCGGTACGGTATCGGTATCCCAATACCAAATACCGAAATCCTGAATACCGACTTACATCCTAAAGTCAATCCCAATCTCAATACCTAAATAATTTCGGTATCCCAATCCCTAAATATTTTGGTATCCCAATCGGTACTTCGGTATCTCAATCGGTATTATCGAATATGAAATTAATTACCTTTGTAATTAATAATTAAATATATAAATTAGATTCGATTGTTTAATTTAGGGCAAAGAGACTAAGCAAAGAGTCTTGAGTTTGCCTAGAGCTAGGATATGGACAAGGAGAATGAAGGAGAGGTGACATCTCAAAATTTTGTCATTGGTGATCTTTAATTTAACGAGTTGGAGGCTGAGAGACGACTAATACTAGTGTGTTGCTTTTTGGTGTTATGAAAATAACAAGAGATTAGGTGAGAAACGAGAGATACTTAAACTGGAAAGTCAAAATTGAGTTGGATGGAGGCTTCTAACTTGTGAAAGAGTGAGGAATGACTAAAGGTTGTGTGCTATATTTCATTTAATTTTTAAAGTTTGGTATTTCTCGGTATTTCGGTATATATCGATCCCAATCCCGTAATCTCGAATACCGAATAGCACTCCAAAATGAATCCCAATCCCTAAAAAATAAGTCGGTATTCGGTAATACCAAATAGTGATAAATTCGGTACGGTATTCGGTATATCCCAAATACCAGTACCAAACTTCCAGCCCTACCCGTTGTCGCCGTTACCCCGTCCCCGAAATCTCCATTCCCCATCGCTGCCGTACCCCGTCCCCAAAATCTCCATTCCTCGTTGCCGCCATTCACCCTAGGATTCTTCCCAGTCGCCGTCGTTCGCCATAGGATTCTTCCCCGTCGCCTTCGTCGAGCCAAGGAGGAAGGCGACCGTTGGCGTTGCTGCCCTTCCGTCGAGTCAAGTAGGAAGGAGAATCCAAATCGTTGTTCCCTCTGTCCCTCTGGATACGCTCCATTGTCTACCTTGACCGCACCACCTTCTTTGTCGCCGCCCAGTTCCGTCAGATCCTTCATTGATCCTTCGAGGCGAGGTTGCAATAGCGCGACGACCGTTAATGACGGGGGTAGCATCCTAGGAGGGCTTATTCGCAGCTTCATCTCCTTGAAAGCCACCTTTGGTATTGATTTTAATTAATTAGATGAATAATTAATTCATTGTGTGAACTGGAATTGAAGGGAAGGGGATTGGGAATTGCCGGTGAGCTTGTTGGAGATGATGACGACCTCCAAGATTTGCCTGGTGAGCAGGGTAGATGCCAATTAGCCATGGGAATTTTTTTGAACGAGTAAAAAGGGTATGCATGTAATTGCATTAGAGTTTAGTTAGAAGGACGCTAGAGATGAGATGGTTGTCTAGCGTCGAATCCTCCTAGTAGTATGTTGGGTATAATCAATGCTTACCTAATTCGTGGTGCGAAGCTAACTAATATGAAAATCGGTGCAATGGCCATATCTCTCGATCAACCTCCTAACCAAGTCCACCAACCCAATGTCACAACATCCAATCTTCCAAACTAAGGGATAGAATCTACCTCCTCTAAATGGGTTCTACCCATCGACACACAAGACCAGTAAGTCGACGATCACCCACTTACCTTCCTAGCATCAACTTGATGGGCTAATTGCGGAGGGGATTATCAAACCATCCGCCAATTAGGATCCTAGATCAACTAACCTAGGTAGAAAGCTCTCCACACACATCCACATGGCTAACCCTAGGGATAATAATGCAACATGCCATATCAAGAAATCAAGCCATAGAAAGAAGCAATGAACACCTTAAATGAACAAAAACATCTAGGTTCTCATTCAATCAACAAACCCTAATTACATACTAGGATTCATCTCCTCTAAACAACCTTAGGGGTTTAAGTCACAGAAAAAGGGAAGAAATACAAACAAAGAGGAGGGGAAATGTTTGAAGCCATATTCTCCTCCTCTAACTTCACCCTTATCCTTGATAATTTGATGGATTAATCCTTCCCAAGCTCTCTCAAGGTGTTTCTCTCTCTAACTATCCAAATACCCTAATTTCTCTCTCTAAAGTGGCTCTCCCTTGTTAATTACAGCAACGGGGTATTTATAGGGTTTCTGGTGCAGGTCATGACGTTGAGGGCGTGTCCAGATGGTCACGACCGTGATCAGGGTATGACATGGTGTGACATGACAAAATGTCACTGAATCATCCAAAAGTTTGCATTATGACTTCGACTTCGAGTATCGAGACCGCGATCTTGAACTGGAGATCACCACTATGATCTAGAAGTTGCAGTCATGATTTTTTTCACAGTCAATACCTTCATTGGTCGTGACTCAGACCTAGACCTGGCAATCGGGTCGGGTAATTTTGGGTTGAGAACATCGGTTACGGATCGGGTCATGTTTGGTTGGCTTATTTCGGGTCAAATATTGACCCAACCCATTCGGTTTCGGGTCGAGTTACAAGTCATTTCGGGTTATGAGCGTTCTCAGGAACAATATCAAACATGCTTCATATTTTCTTAAAGAACACAATTTTTCACATATGCATGACAATAGATTACCTAACATATGTCAATTAAAATATTCTCAAATCCTCTCACTCTAATGAAATGAAATATAAATTGCGCAAATCGTCAAAAAACAATCACAAGAGTATTACTACTACAAGAAACACATAATATTTGATTATTCTTAAACTCCAAACATGTCATTCAAATCCTTGTGATTTTTTTTAACATCTCACCAATTTATAAGTGATTTTATCATATTTCGGGAGTAATGTATTAAATGGAACAGGTCTAACGGGTCGACCCGCTAACCCACCCAACCCGACCCAATAAATCACGGGTTATCGAGTTCGGTCATTCGGATTTTGGGTTACAAAAATTCCTAGTTTTCGGGCGGTTTCGGGTCGGGTCAACGGGTCGGGTTGTAATTTTCCAGGTCTACTCAGACCGCAAGATGTTCAGTTCATTTTTTCGGTTGCCTCCTGAAGTTCACGTCACACCCATGTAGATCGCGCTCGTGACTTGTGCAACTCCTTCCCTACTTGCTCCTATGCGATGCAAACATTTCCTGATGAACTCCAAATCGATCCTCGATAGATTTTAAACGAGTACAAAACCTACAATATCATCACAAATCACCAAGCAAACATAAAATACGACAACATGGGCATAAAACACAACAAAATGAGCTGATTTCTCCATAAAAGCCTTGATAGCAAAATAACTCATGCTAAAACAAATGATTAACAAATAAGAACAAATATTAGCATAAAGTAGCTTGCAATGTGGCATAGACATGGTGATTTAGTACAAATAAGCCTCGAGAATAAAGGTTAGATAAGACCAATTTGGGTGTTATCAAATACCCCCACACTTAAGCATTTATTTGTCCCCAAGCAAACATGTGATCAAACCATGAAACTTGACGCATCTAAACCCCCCCCCCCCCCCCCCTCTCTCACACACCTGACATGAATTGTCGAATGTGGGAGACAAGTGACTAGGGGTTTCTCGACCATCCATGGGCACATTCAACCTACTCGGAACATTCTCGAAAGAACGTCATCGTGTGAAAGGGAGTAGGCATAAGGCGTAAATCAAGACTCTCAATTGTAGGTAAGAAGGACAAATACTCTATATGTTTCTATTCTACACTTTCTCCACAATCTCTATTCTGTTTTTTGGTTTTCTTTCTTTGGGGTTGTAGCATCTTGAAACTTTGTTTTTGCCTTAGTCTAGGCATGTAGGGGAGTCGCTTTTAGCGCTCTTTCCACCTACCTATACCACGACCTCATGTGGAGGGGCCACGACATGAGGATGATCAACCTTCAAACATTAGCAAGCCGAAACTGAGTGGGTCCTCATGCGAATCACCCTTTAATTGTCATACGATTGAGAGTAGCCACTTTTTGTGTTACTACTACTACTACGAATCCATGGAGAATGTCTTATCGGTGCCTCACACGCAGACCTTTCAAGAACAAACTACAACCCACTTTATTTTTGTTTAAAACTTGGGTTGTGAGAAAGCACAGAATCGAGCATTATCCAACCGGCCTACAGCTAAGACTCAAGTTTCACATTCAAACAAACCTACCACACATTCACAGATGAACATCCACGTACGTAAACATCAAAAGGCCAAATCAACTACTTCAAATCGAGACTTCCCACGCACTACACTATCCTCAAAATTGGTCAAGATTGTAGGGAATGAATATCAACGATTTGAAGCAAGTAATCATAATGCAAGTATAGGGGTCAACTTGGACCCCTAAAATTCAAAAAAAAAAATTGGCATACATTCAAGTCTCCAAGTGGTTGAGTTCTGGTAAAACATCATCCACAATCACTCGATTAGTCGATATGCCTACTATCTCTCGCTCGCTTGCTCAATCATTCATATATATAAAACCCAAGAGAGCACAATCAATAACATGCATTCCACACAAGCATTCTTGCACCCCCCCCCCCCCTCCTCTCTCTCTCACACACACACACACACACACACTTAACGGTCACATTGTGCTCAATGTGAAAAGGGTTAAAGGATAAGGGAAAGGAGTTACTTAAATGACAATTGAGGTGATTGTGGGAGAATCGGATTCAGTCGGTGGTTTTTTTTTCTTGAGAGATCATAGCTAAGAAAAGTACTAAAAAGGATACAAGGAACACACACCCACAAAGGTTGTTTGTTGAAAAGAAAAGAGAAATTATAGAAAATGGCATTGCAATGCCAAGAATTTGCCCTTTGGATTCGATATCTCGACCTTCTAGGTGTGACTTGTGGTTGATGTTGTTTTGCTTTCTCACGATATAGTGGTGGTTGAGGGTCGACGTGTTTTGTAAAGGTCCTAGTGTTCCGGTTCTTCATTGATATTTGGCGATTCGAGGCCGGTACCAATTCAATAGGGCTAACCCTTGGAAGGATTTCTACACACAAGAACAAGTCATACCCATTCATTCCAAATACTTTTCAAAAATTATCCATGAAGCCAATGAACACCTCTTGCTTATACTTTTTGCGGTAAATCCTGCGAGAAAGGATACCCAATATAGCCAAATTAAATCATATTAGTATGAAGCAGACGAATTACTTGTTGATAGGAGGTTTTCATGTTTGGTACTGATCAAAAGAGGAAAAACCTGAAGGATTGTTTGCTTTTATAGAGGAGTTTTTATCATCTCTAAGAATCATCCTATACACCCCCACACTTGATGTTTACTATGTAACACAAGGGTGCATAGGTGAAAAGCAATGTTGACTAAGGTAGTTATCGATCTTGAATGATTGGTTTTAATAAAAACATGTCAATCTAGGTATTTCGATGCCATGGAAAGAGACAACCTCAACGACTAAGGTAAGGGTATTGATCAATTGCTCAAAAACCATAACAAAGCTGTAAGCTTAGGTGAGCAGAAGAGCCATACACCCTATTCTAATCAATCAAAATTTGAAACAACACCTCAAACATGCTTCTAGGGGTCTAACATAAGTATTCAAGTCCAATTTGCATTCATCAAATCAATAAAAGCACCGTTCATGTGGTTCGGGCATTTCATAGAGCAGTTGGCGGGGGAGCTCTCTAAGCATCAAAATACCTACAATCATTGTTATATGAACCGAGTTGGATCAACGGTCGGGGTAGTGGAACCGCCAAACCAGTTTTGATAGCGGTCTAGCTCATTGCTTGGACGGTTATTGATGGACCAAACGGTTTTTCACGGTTCAACATAAAATCATATGGACCACCACAGTTTAACTGGTCCACTGGTTCACTATTTTAAAAAAAAATACTTTAACCTAAACTAAGACCATAATTATTAATTTTATATATGCTTCATCTTATCATTCCAACCTTGTTGTCGACGTTACGTTGTCTACTACCGACTGATATAAATTAGAAATTACTTTTGCTCAATGATAATTTCATTCTTAAATTAGCGTAATGTACAAGTCTTGTATGTTATATATTATGAACGGTTCTATAAACAGTTCACCAACAGTTTTGTAACGGTTAACCGCTAAATCCCTAAACCACTAACTTTTTCAGTTCACCAACATTTAACCATTTTATCATTCATCACTTTACCATTATCCATTAAAAATCGTATGATCTAAGGCAAGGTCAATCACTAGCACTAAACTTACAAGCACTCCTAAAAACAAAATTCAACCATGCAAGTTCTCTATTGAAGAATGATAAAGAAAATGCAAACCGAAATTTGGGTGCCTCCCAACTAGCATTTTTTTCCATGTCTTATCGTCAGATTTTTGCCCTCAAGTCTTTAGTCCAGCTCAAAACCTCTTTGGAGTTAAGGTTTTCATTGGAGAAGTGGAGTCTCGAATCTTGACCGGTTTTCAAATCATTTGGTGAAGGCTCATGAAGATGCAAATGCTTGAGTCTGGCATTTCACCAAAAATTATAAATATCCGATCAAGACAAGGTATCACTAGGCTTTAGAGTGCATTCTCGCTTCGAGTAGAAAATATTTGCCTTATATTATCGATCCTCCTTTTTGAAAAAATACTAGGGTCATCTAGGCTCCTCCAAAGCTGAGATTCTTAATCTTAAAGTGGTCCTTCCAACAACAGTAGTGCTCTGATCCCATGGGGTTATTTGTCTAAGTCGATGCCCTGTTTGCTGGAGATTCCGAGAAAGTATAGAACACTTCTTCTTTCATTGCCCCATTTCCATTCAGTTATGGTCTTTTGTGAGATTAAGTGATAAACTTGTTTCGGCCTCGATAGTGAATTTTAGTTTTTGGTAGCGTCATGTTATGCTAACTAAGCCGTCCCAAACTCGTATTCTCCAGGTAGTATGTCTCTTGTGGAGAATATGAAACTCAAGAAATAAAATGGTATTTTAAAATACCAAGCCTCATGTTCGTTTGCTTGCCGCCAATTATCCTTTCAATCCCGTGAAGTGCTCTCTTGCTTGCCGCATGCCTCATCTTCTCTGCCTCGTGCTCCAACATCTGCTAGCTCTATATTGGTAATGCCCTCCTCAAGACCATCTGAAAATCAATTTTGATGTCGTTATCCAAGTTTCTAGCTTCTCATTTGGTCTTCTTGTTCGTGGCTCGGACGGGCATGTGCTTCTTGCCTTGGGTGTCCAACATCAAGAGATCTCTTACCCGTATCTCGCAGAAGTTCTTGTAGCTAGGGATGCAGTGTCTCTTGCAGATTCTAGAAGTTTATCTCGTGTCATCCTCGAAGTCTATGCAGAAGTGGTCATCTGTCAGCTCAACTTTGGTGTGGCGGAGGATTCCATTGGAGCCCCCCCCCCCCCCCTCCTCTGCGAGATTGTCGCCTTATTCTTCAGTCTTTTCTCATTGGATAGATTTTGATGAAGACATCAATGGGCCAGTCACACGTGCAAAGGCAAGAACGTTGAAGGAGAAGCTTGAAACGTATTTGGAGAGCTACCTTGGAGCCAAGGACGTGGAGCTGTTTTGAGAAAAGCCATATATGATTATTAGAGTGGAGGAAGAAGGAGGAAGTGTTGGAGAGAAGGCAGATTGCAAGAAAGAGCCTTAACGGGTTTGCTTAATGGGTCCAGGCTTAACAGTTTGGGCTTAACGGGTTTGTTGGGCTGTTTTCGGGTTTCCTTGTTTTAAAGTCGGTTTATGATTGTTTTTCCGTGTTGGAGTCGGATTTGGATTGTATTTGCCTATTTAAAGAGGCTGAACTCGTTGGTTTAAGGGTAGAAAAACCTATTGATTAAATTGAAGGCTTTGACCGAGTTCCCTTGAGGACTTTTGCCCTAATTACTCTATTGAGAATTCTAGAGTGTTAGAGCGACTCTTATCATCTAGGTATTCACCCTAGTTGTGGCGAGCTACCCATATCAACTGCCCTTGATTCCGAGTTGAGATAGCCCGATCGATTCCTATATCGATTGCCCATTTTCACGAGTGAGTTCTGTCTGGTTGATCCCATCTTTATCTTGGTTCTTTTATTTGGTTCGAATTGCTTGGAGCTGTGCTACTATGATTATATCAGATTTTAGGGCCCAACTGGCCTGCTCATCGAGTGGCACGTAAAGTGTTGTTGGTGTCTCAATTATTTGATTTTGTATGGTGACTTGTTAGTGGAATGTGGAGGGATTGTGGGTAGTGATTCTTTCTAACTATTGTCTTGTCATTCCTCGGAAACAAAATCGAATGAGATTAGTCTTACAAGTTGTGATAATAGACTGATAAAGCATTCAACACCTGATAAAATAAAACGAGTCATTTGCAAATGACTGCCCCAAATTAATTCGCTTTTTCTTATTATTTTCCAATCTTACCTCTCTCCTTTTTTCATATAACCAATACTAACACTTCTCTATTTTGTCTTCATAACCAAGCCCTTTACTATTATTTTCAAACAATACTTTTCATCAATATTGTTCAATTATTTCTAGTAAAATAGTGTTTACTATTTTGTAGACGGATTTTGAAATATATGTTATGTCTGGTAAAATGATATACTTTTGAACCGTTACAATTTTTGAAGAAAGTTAACATAAAATTATTGTTAAAAATAAAATTAGTATTACTATATATAAATAATACCCAAATAACATGTTACATGTTGGTTGCAAAATTGATTTTTTTTTTCCGTAGTTGACTTAGTTTTGGATAGCAAACAAGAAAATGGAACATATTTTTTTCGATAGTGAAACATATTTCATATAAGAGTAAAATGGTAACATTATACAAACGACTCATTTAAAAACTTTTAACAAACAACACATTTGGAATTATGTACCTTGTCAAAAATCTATATTTGTCCAAATTAAATTCACCAAACAAACGACCATTAGTTCAGCCAATACAAAACTGACATGCTACATGCCTACCTAAAGCAGTAAAGCACTGAGCAGTCATGGTTCAGCCTCTTGAATCTAAGGGCTGCAAATTAGCAAAATTGTTAATGAATAGCTGAAGAACTTGCAAGTTGCAACCAACATGGTTCAACCTCTTGAATCTAAGGGCTGCAAATGAACGAGTGAGTCCTATCGGACTATGTAAATGGCAAACATGGTTCCAGAATACAATGCATCACTGCCTATACTTTCTCGACATTTCTACCCATTTACACTCTCAAATAACTGCAATTGAGAACTTGCATCACACAGTGATTGTTTATTTTTCAGAAGACAAGCTGGCCTCGGTTTTGTATAATGCTAGCTGAAGAAAAATGGAGAAGCCCTGTTGCAGAGAAAGGTGCTACCAGAGAGATAAGCTAGGCAGTTTTGTTGCCAGAAAGGGGGGAAATAGTAATAAAGGATAGGAGCCTGGTAGCTTGTTACGCCCTAATCAAAAGCTCATATACATTATTACTACTGTTGTCCCCAGTAACCCGTTTCAACATCTCAAAACTCCGGCGACTCCCTAAGAAGTCGATACGTTTAAACTTCGCATATCCAAGCTCTGCTGCTTCTTTACTGCAGTAGGCAGATCGAAGCCGATCACCATGTCTCGAGTCTGTGTGAATTGCAACCTCTATTTCTGCAACTGACATATTCTCCTGCAACAAAAATGCCACACCCACCCACTATCATTATCAAATATTGTTCTGATATTTAAGGGTTTCAAGCCCGGTCATACTGTGTATTTCAAGTACCGTACCTGGTAAAATGCATAGATGTGATCCAAAACCTGTAAACAAGTAAAACCACCGTCACAGAAAAAGGTTTTCGAAGTAGGTCCCATCTCAGAAAACCGGTCGACTGGAAATAGGATAGTGAGGAAATGGTTGCGGAAGACAAGTTCAGTTTTCTCACTGGAACGCAAGGAAAGAAAAGGGTCAGGAACACAGCAGACTATGAGCATTTTCAATTGTCAGGACAGGACAGCAATATATCCATCAGCACCTTTCTGTGAGGGGCCTGGTTAGGTTTGCAAATGAAGCCACCAGCTGATCCGAGTCCTCCTTGCCATCACCTTTTGCATCATAGAACACAGAGGTCTGATTTTCTTCGCTGACATCCACGCTGCTAACACAGTCTGTGTAAATAGAAGCAGTTGAAGCTGGCTCAGATACCGACCAGCAAATTGAATCCAGTAGACTGCTTGGAGTTATTGGACGAAGTGGTGTTTGGCATGTCTGCATAACCCATAATAACAAGATTTAAGCTAAACTTGTAGTAAGATCATGAGACTATTTTGTGCAAGATAACAATTATAGGACTGAACTGCCACATTCAGCTTAAATTGCCAAGTGAATGTCAACAAGAAACTAGCTTAAGGAAGCTCAAAGGCTGTTTGAATACAGCTCCATAAGAAACAATACATTTGCAATCCTCATTTTCTAGATTTTCATTTCCAGTTCTTGTGCTTGGAAAAATTCTCACAGCTATTGAGATGATGCTTTTTCTCATGAACCCATGGAAAAAGAAATGTGAAAGAAATAATCCCATTTTCCCATCTTTTTCCATCCCAAACATAAAAAATAGAAATGGAATTCCATTTTATGAATTTTGAGGCCACTTCAACTCGCCATTAAAGTTAGATACATGCACAAAGAAAGCAAACGAAGCTAGAGCTGTATCGCATTGTAAAACAGACAAGAATTAGTTAGGGCAGGAGGAAAGAACTCAGGAAGGAAAATAGCATGAATGAGACAATGAACCTGCATGCGACGACCACGCCGATTTCTAACCCATTGCTTAGCAACTTCCACTACCCTTTGCCTCTCTGCATCTCTGACTTTACCTAGAGAAGCCTCGCTATCACGTTGAGGAATATTTTCCTTGTAACCTTCCTAAAGAAGAATCCGTATACAGAATGATGTTAACCTCTGTTAGAGAAAGGAAAGGTAAAGAGAATCACAGATTTGTGGCTATTATAAAAAATGTACCTTGCCAGCAATGCCATGTGGAAAATTTTCAAGCGTTGTAGCAACCTGCCTGGCCAAATCAGCAGAGATGTGAACAAGCCTCTGCACTTGTTTCTCCTTTACAGTTTTCAAAACCCACAGCGGCTAAGATGCGCCATTGAATATAGAAGCATGGGGAGAGAAAGACAAAGTAAGTAAAACAGCACTTTCAGGCACTTAACAACATTGTAATGGGAACCAAATTTCAAAAGCACTCACTGTAACAAGATTGTTAGTGTGGCCGAGGTATCTCTGCACAGAAGCTTCTTCACACACAATATGGCTCGCACCGCAACCAACAAACCATCGATCTAAGAATGTGGCACCCTCTTGGCTCGCAGCCTCTCGGACCTACCAACATATAAACAGCTTTACAAATTTTAAGGGATTGATCATGCCGGTGTAAGGCCAGGTGAAACAGGGACATTACATTCGCTTTAGGATGAATGAACAAACATACAGTATAAAAAAACTGATACGAACTTATTGTTGGTTATTGCATCTGAGATTACCTTAATCTTGAGATCATTTGAAACATCTGGATCGACAAACATGGCATTACCAGAGAAAATCAGATCATTACTGCAGCTAGAAGCTTTCCGAGGAGCATGCTTATGTGCTGGTCTCTCAGTCATGTCAAATTGTTTGCTGTTGCTAACACCATCAGGAAAACATGAATTTTCAGCATCAGTGAAACCAACGAGCCGGTTTAAATCATCTAATCGCACTCCATTGTCTCCCAAATTCTTCACAGCGTAGAGTGACTCACTCAACCTAACTGCAGAGAGGCAAAGAAAACAGGAATGAGATATTAAAGAGACATCAAACCCCACCTCAGCCTCATTGCTACAACACTGCACTCTCGCTTGAGGACCAAAAATAAGCTACATCCTTCGAATTTCTAAGATTTCAAAAAACCAAAATGTCTACAAGAGGATCTCCAAATGCCTTTACTGTCTTCTTCTCTTTCGTAGAAGAATCCAGATGCTCGCATATGGATGCCAAGCATCCAAAAAACTATAATCACAGTGGGATCCATTAACTCATGAGAAAGGAAGGGGCATACAAGTATCAATACAACCAGAATTCCAAGAGGCAAAAGTTCCCAACAAATAGATTTCACAGAAACTGCCAGCCAAACCCAGATTACAGTTCCTCAAAAGGGACGGCCTTCAACAGAAAATAATTTATAAAAACATCAGCATAAGAATAAAGACGGAAGACAAGAAGAGGCAGCTTATTGTTACCATTGCGCCTGACACTGTCCACAAACCATCCTAATGCAACAACGAAGAGGCCGTTTCGCGATCCATGTTTCAAAGCATGCTCAAACTTGCGTCCACCATAACTGTGCTTGGGATTAAGGTTCACCAGAGAGACATTTGGTAGGATGTTCAGCATAGTATACAAAACACGTGGAGGCTGTTGTTCTCACATACTACCACACTCAACATTCAAGAAGGACAGTCAATCACAGGCAAGCTTCGGTTAATTTACTTCTCGTCAAGAACCATCAATTTACCCAGCCAACATCTGTATTAGATGTATTAGTTTTATTCTTGGACTCAAACCTAATACAACATATTAAGTGCAATGGCAAGAAATAAACTGAAGGATATTTGGACAATCAAATGGGTACACTGGGGGTGCAAATTTGGACTGTATTGACCACCTAATCTCTCTGTGGCCTCCATAACTTGTTTCCTTGCTTCTGCAAAATAGGAGTATCAGAATACCAAGGCCCCCAAAGAAGCTCCTAGAAAAAAGATGGAAGACTAAAATCATTTGCACAAAAAACAGAATAGAGATTTTGATCACAGAAAGAAAACCAACAGTTCGACAGCTCAAGTTCAATTCCAGATTTCCATGGGAGATCGATCCAGCAAGATGGTGGTGAATAAGCAGGGAGCAAAGACTCATGTACTAGCAAAATTTCTTCTCATTTTATATGAAAGGCCATACCTTTGGAGAGACCAGTGACACAAATGGTGAGACCGGCGAACGGAGCATTTTGGGGAGCAGCCATTCCAGAGCCAGCAGAGGAGGCAACAGGAAGCATTGAATCGAAGGATTGCAAACCTCTGAATGAAGGCATGGAATTGGAGGAAGAAGAAAAGGAAGAGAATCCCATTCCAAGGAAAAGCCTGGAACACCCTTTGCTATCAATGACTGGGACCCTACCGAACCCAGTGCCGCCGCCAGTTTCTCCTCCAACCATATTTGCCGGTGTCCAGAGCTGAAGGCTCGACGACCATGATAGTCAAAACAAATGGGGAAGGAAAAAGCACAATCGAAACCTCAAGAAATCCATGACAGAAGAAGCAGCAGGAAGAATGGGGGGGAAGAAGAGAAAGGGAGGGGCGCAAATTTTGTAGGCGGGAAACCTAGTGATGATGTTTAGTGAGTTGAACCGAAAGAGAGGAAAAGTGGGATTTTTCACGCTTGCCCAATTGAATTTGCGGGCGAAAGGAAAAGTGGGTAGGAGGAGGAGGGAGAGGGGAAAGCGAAAGCCAGTCAAAACAAAAGCAATACCCAGCAAAGCAAAAGGGATGGCGAAGGAGAAGAACACAGGGGCTTGATTGTCTTGGTCAGGAGAAGAAGAAGTTCAACGCTTTTGTGGATGGAGAGAAGGGACAAGTTGAGAAATTTGGGGGAGAAGAGATCGTATCCTGATGTTTGAGATTTTTTTGAACGTAGCGCCCAGCTCTCTCCGTCTTGCTGGTTGCTGCTGGCAGAGAGAGAGAGAGAGAGAGAGAGAGAGAGAGAAATCAGATGGGATATGTTTTTGCTTTTGGTTTTCCGCTGGCTTTATCGGGTGGAGGAGACGAGCAAAACGGGAATCTCACTGCGTCATAGTTCTTTCGAAGGCAGCTTTGCTTGAATCAAATCAACTCAAGTGCGGGAGTGGGGAAGGGAAGGAAGGGAGGATCACAGACAAAGCACAGCAGCAGCAGGGAGGAACTTTGGTAGTTAAAGCAGCGGAAAAGCAAGGCAAGGGAGCACGGGTCCAGTTTTCCCCTTTTTCAAACTTTGCTTTGCTTTGCTTGGTACTTCGGGTGGTTTGGAAGTTGCAATTGTTAAATAGATGTATTGTTGAGCATGTATAATATTATACATGTATTGTCGAATTTGATGCATTGTAGAATACAACGTTTGGTATGTGTGATTGTGTATGTCGCATAAGCTAAAAGCTGAGACAAAACAATCTCAACTCAACTATCTCAACAATCACAACTAAAAGTTGAGATATAACAATCACTCAAAATGAGTGATAGTTTCTGTCACATCACAGAAACAATCCATGTATTGTTTCTGCTAAAAAAACAAAAAAACGATGCATTGTAAACAATACATGCATAATGACAATCTCAACAAAACTATCGCAACTTCCAAACGACCCGTTCAATTCCAATCACTGCTGCGGCTACCATTAATCCATTATTATACTTCAAACTAGCGTGGCCCCAGCCAATTGACCGGAGAAAGGTGAGATATGAAATTTGAGAATGTAATGGTGTGTCTAGCTTATTGTTGTGTAGTTTTTTTTTTTTTTTGAAACACATGGTAAAGATAGTGAATTTTAGCAGGAAAAAAACATGGATGATGCAACGAATCAAAAAATCAGCCTTATGAACCAAGTCCGAGTACCTGTTTACCTTGTGTAACAGTATTATTTCTGGTAATATGATGAGGTGGAGTAAATTTTATAGAAATTGAATACCAGAAACCGAATAAAAAATCCCCTATAAAATACACTATAATTTAATCATTAGGATATCAAATAATTACATAATATATATTTGAAATTATAAAAATTGGACTAATCAGGTTGGTCGAGGTCGAACCATTTAATAACTTTAAAATACATTATATTTTAGTCACTAAGATGTAAAATAATAGAATAATATATGTTATTCTAGAGAAAATAGCATGTTTTAGGATGGCAAACCCATGATGTTCATTTGTTTTACTTGAAACCATGGTCCATGAAACCGTACCGGAGATCGTACCGGAAAAGTAAGTTTTAGGGTATTTTATGATAAAACCGTGGTTTAACCATAGTTCAACCGTTATACCGTTAAATACCGCCTATCGGTTTAGCCTCCGATACTGGTATTTCGTGGTTGAACCGTCGGTATGGTACGGTTTCATGGACACTGCTTGAAACTTGATGGTCAAATCTCGTATGAGTCATACCCATTCAACTCTTTTATTCTATGGTTAGCGGTTAGCTCATTAGAATCCATGCATTAGTTTATTGTTAAATTTTTTCTTTTTAGCAATAAAAAATGTGTATTGTTTTGCCCTTTCATATATATCTTACCAACACTGAGAAATCAAAGGGCTTAAAGAAAACCCTATATCCTCTAGAAAAAGTTGCTTAGTGCTCACCGGCTCATGGTTCACTTCTCTCTCTCTCTATCTCAATTATATCGCCGTCGGTAGCCACTTCTCCCCGTCCCTGTTTTCTTGTCCTTAATTTAGCTTTGCAAACCTTTTTCCTGCATGTCATCCTCCCCCGAACGTCAATTTCCACCCCCTCTCGGTCTCTGTTTTTCATTTCTTAATCTTTCATTCTCTTATCACTTGTTTAAACCCCCTCTTTGTATATCTTCGACGCTAGTTTAACGAAGAAGAAGAGAAAGAGACCAATCTTCAATAATACTGTATTGTTACAGTGAAGCGATATTGTGGATTTCTTTGTCACTTATCTGTTAGAGCTTACAAATGATGGAAAAGGGGGTGGTTGATTATGATTCGATTAAATGACTCAATCTTTAAATTTTACTTGCATGCAATTTATCACCCTTCTTCATGAGCATGACTGGATCTTTTTAGTATACTCGGATTTCTTTTCATAGGGAAGGGATTAAGCAATTAGCACACGGAAGAAGGATTGCGGAAATTATTTTGTAAACAATTATGAAGCTCTCTTTCTCTAATTATCTCATTTATTCTCGGCGTTGGTGGAGTCCAGATCTAGCATCGGAACAATCCAAGACTCGGTTTCGGTGATTGCTATGGAGGCATGAAACAGATGTGGTCGTGGCTGGAACCTGTTCTATTTTTGTGGGCCGCAACAATCCCTGGGCCCGTTCAAGTCCGCACATGTACGGTAAGTTGGCTCGTTCCATAGAGGAAAGAGAAAAAAAAATTGACACTCCCTATTATACTCTTCCTACAAACGCTCATGGAGCATGAAATTTGAAATGGGGGAAGGGTTTTTTCCTTCATGCTATTATATTATGTGTAGATTGTAGTAACTAGAACCCCACTTTTAAATCTGGAAGCAAGTAAACACTATCACAAAACATCATATTGTAAAAACTTATCTGCAATCATGAGGTTGTTTCACTCAAAATAAACTATGTTTTATATGTTGAAGATCAACATTATAGCTTGAATAGTTCAATTCGGCAATGATTCAACTCTTACATATAAATTTTGTGTAAAAGTGGTATGATTGAAGTTATTCCCTATGTTAACACTAATCAGAATAGTCTTTGTTTACTGGAAACTAACCACCAAAACATTTCAAATCAGAAAAATGATGATACTGAAAAGGAGTATCATAACAAAAGCAACAAAAAGTATAGTTATTTATCTTTAATCAACTAAAAAGTCAACCTAGAAGATCAAACAAATGAACAGCTGTTAAGAGATCATACATTACTATCAAAACATTTCAAATCAGAAAAATGATGATACTGAAAAGGAGTATCATAACAAAAGCAACAAAAAGTATAGTTATTTATCTTTAATCAACTAAAAAGTCAACCTAGAAGATCAAACAAATGAACAGTTGTTAAGAGATCATACATTACTATCAAAGAAACTAAATAACCCATTAGTCAGCTCTCCAAGCAAGAACACTCAACCTTTACATATATATCCCTCTAAAAATTGATTTGTGTAACAATATAGGTGGAGGAGGATAGGAGGTTGTCGAGTCCGATGGGAAGGTTTTGAGAGACGGTGATGGTTGAGCCTTTAGTAGGACGGGAGCCCGGGACACTGTTTATCTTTAATAAACTCAAAGTCAACCTAGAAGATCAACCAAATGAAATGATGTTAAGAGATCATACATTACTGTCAAAGAAACTAAATAACCCACCAGTCAGCTCTCCAAGCAAGAACACTCAATCTTTCCATATATACCCCTCCGAAAATTGCTTTGATTAACAATATAGGTGGAGGAGGTTAGACGGTTGTCGAGTCCGATGGGAAGGTTTGGAGAGACGATGATGGTTGATCGTTCAGTACGTAGGTCGGGACACCATTTAGACCTATTTACATTAGTTGCGGCTTTTCAATCCGCATTCGACAAACCAACATCACTTAACCTTTCCATATTTACCCTCTCATAAAGACACATGTGCCACATATTCACTCAAAACTTCTATGTTCAAGAATATTGTTGCTTTTTGGTAGTTATATTATTTAAGTCTGATGTGCAATATTTGCACTAATGACATTAGGCTTGCGATTTTAAAATTATTCTCCTTTTATAAGATAAAGAGAAATAGAATTAATTGTTAAACTCGAATTAAAATAATCAAAGTATGAAAATAGAAGTATCAAATACCAAAAAAATATTTAGGGGAGAGTTAGTGGCTTAGCTAACTGTGATGTAAAATTCTAATGATTTTTCAGATTTAAGCTTCCTGTATGTTTTTAATTTAAAAAGTTTAAACAAATTTGTTTAGTGTAACTGGTTATGTTTCTTGTCTTTTCTCAAAGAGACAAAATTCAAATCCGATCACTTATGTATTTTTCTTGTGAATAAGAAAATAATAAATGACTGAAGACGAATCTACCATTCCTACTTTTGCTATGGATGCAGGGATTTTGTAATGGGGGAAGCACATTTCCCATTTCACTCTTATATTAGGTGTAGAGAAAGTAACCTGGTGGTTGAGTGTTTAGTGGGTTGGAAACTATTTGGGCATGTTTACATTAGTAGCACATTTTCCATTTGCATTGGGCAAACCAACAACACTCAATCTTTCCATATTTACCCCTCCAAAAATTGCTCTGGCTTAACAATAGAGGTAGAGGAGGTTAGCCGGTTGTTGAGTCTGATGGGAAGTTTGGAGAGACAGCGATGGTTGAGCGTTTAGTGGGTCGGGGCACTATTTGGACCCGTTTACATTAGTAGTGTCTTTTCCATCCGCGTTTGGCAAACCAACATCACTCAACCTTTCCATATTTACCCCTCTCTTAAAGACATATGTGCCTCATATTCACTCAAAAGTTATGTGTTTAAAAATATGGTTACTTTATAATAGTTATAACAATTAAGTCTATGTTAAGAATTCTACATCGCTTCTACACATTCAAGAGTGCAATTCAATATATGCAATATTTGAATCAATGACATTTCTGTTGCTAACCATGGTGAAAAAGTCTTATATTTTTCAGATTTAAGCTTATGTATGTTTCTATTTGAAAAATAGCACATGTGTTTATTGTAACGGGTTATGTTTCTTATCTTTGTTCGAAGAGACCACGGTTCAAATCTCATTACTTATGTAATTTTTCTGTAAATAATAAAATAATAAGTGATTGTGAAGACGAATCTACCCTTCCTACTTTCACTTTGGATGCAGGAAATTTGAAATGTGGCTTCAAGTTTTCTCATTTGGTTTTTATTTATTGTGTAGATTGAAAACATAATTTGGATAATAGCATTTTGTATCCCTCTATTATGATAAATTCACAAACATGTTCTTATACAAAAAAATTGCACCAATATACCCTTCAACTACGAGCACATAACAATTGTGCCCTTCTGTCAAATTTTCTGTCAATTCACCATTAGAGGAAATGTAAAATGACTAATTTACCATTTAAATATTTAATTTTGCAGCAGGGAAAAAGGTCAAGAATTTTTTTTTTGCTCCACCTCCCATAATGCAAAGCCCAATTCTTCTTCCTTTCGCAAAATCTTAGAAGACGACGACACTCTATGACACCAACGACATTCCTTGTCACCTCCAGAGGAGAGCAGGATTTTGGTTGGTGACTCAAAAGCTGGACTAGATTCCCAGGTATTGGGGATTGAATGTGCTGCTATTGGTGCTAGGGGTGAAGAAACCGAGCTCGACGTTGTCGGTGTAGGAGATGAGGGTCTGGCTCTGGTTGACAGCGATCAAATGGTTAACGACGATGGCGTCAACAACAAAAGTATCAGATGGGCGATTACAGGAAGGAGTTGGAGCCTTTCATGGATGAAATGATTATCATATAGAATTTTTCACAATTTGTTGATGAGCAACTTTAGAGGAGAAGCAGGGGAGTGGTTGAATTTGGTGGGAAGACTTGACGGGAGATGTATGGCCAAAATGGTTGTGATGAACAAATTAAATTCTTAGTTTTGTTTTGCTTATGTTGTATTACGGAGAGCTACCAAATTCTAACTTTGTGCAGGCAGAATGATTGATGATGGACAGGGTTAAAGGAAAGCAGATCAGCACCAAGAGGTGTTGGAGAGCGTTGTCGGTCGAGTCTCATCGTCTTTTGCGGAAAGGAGATGGGGTTTGAATTTTTGACGATGTCTCTGGTGGCTATGATAACCCTGGCTTAGTCTATCTTGTTTTCACTACCAGCGTATACCATGCAAACTAATTTCTTACCGGCTAGTGTACGCGAGTATATTAACAAGAAATTAAGAGCCTGTATATGGAGCACCTCCGAAGCAGGAAGCAAAATCCATCTTCTTGACTGACATGACCTTTGTCTTCCGAAAGAAGAAGCAACGTTAGGAATGTAGGATGCCACGAAGATGAATGATGCATTCATGTTGAAGATTGCTTGGAGAATCAAGGTGGAACTTAATTTACCTATGGGCAAAGTTTATCCGCAACAAGTATGCGAAACAAGGCGAGTATGATTGATAACCTTGGATGGCAGGACGAGTGTCAAATCTCTAGCGAGGGGTCCTTCGTGTCCTTTACTTCCTCCCATAAGCTACAATATAGAACATAAGAAGCGGCAAACATTCGCGGTTCTGGATGGACCGTTGGCTTCAAGAGGGGTCCTCTCTTACTGAATTGGCAAATGGCTTGCCCTTGGAAGCTGTGACACTTCTATTGGCGGAGATGGTACTCAATGACAAACAGGCTTCAGTCGTTTGTTCTCCTGAGTCCATAGTTCAATTTCCAACCCTTCTTGTCCTTCGACGTTACACCATCTGAATTGAATAAGCCTCCAAAGATGGTGTCAGAAACTGTTCCCAGACTTAGTCAAAAACAGGCATTTTTCCAGTTTTACCATAGCAACTTGACACTCTTCGTTCAGGGTCTTAAAGGCTCGAACTTGTGCAAACGACCATTCAGAATGATAAACAAACACGAGCTCTTCACTTTCCTCCCTTCCTCTCGTATCTCCATCAACCAGAATGTACGATATGAACCTGTAAAGTAGGCACCACGAAACAATCTGAACGCTTAGCCAAATTCTGTCGTTTTTCTTTCCAACATTGATAGATCTTTTGGAGCTCAATTCGAACTTCATCAAGATGCTAAATGGGATCATATCACAAGGGTAAACTTATTAAGTATCTCTTTAAATATGTGACAAAAGGGCCGGACAGATCATTGGTTATTGCTGAAAACGCTGATGCACCGCAAAATAATCAAGAAATGCAATCTGAGAGGCACAGAGATGAAATCCAACAGTACATAGACTGCCGATCGTTGTCAGCTTATGAAGTTACATAGACAGTCAAACCGAAAACCGGACAGTTTAAACCGTTACGGTTATAACCGGAAACCGGATTCCAAGCAACCCAATCCAATTTCCGGTTGTACAAGCCACTGTCCCGGTCCGATCCAGTTAAAACCGGAAAACCGGATCCATAATTCATAAGCCCAAAACAACCCCATTGATCTGTAGAATGAAGGCCTGCCCTAAATAAAAATAAAACCTATGCCCAGCCCAACAAAAATACGGAGCCCAGCCTAGTCCCAAGTGAATCCCTTCTAACCCTAATCCCTTTCTCAGCTCTGGCTCGCGCAGCCGCAACTCTCCGAGAAGCCGACGGACGACGGAGACAGTCGAAGCCAACAGACGACGATGAGGCCTGAAACTTACGAGGCCCGACACTCACTCTCTCTCCCTCGATCTCCCTTCCACTTCCAATTCCAAAGCTTGCATGCCTCTTCTCTCCCTCGATCTCTCTTCTACTTCCAATTCCAGCGGAGGCTTGGCGAAAAGGAGAGGAAATCGAGTGGTCAAACGACGACTTATCAATAATTGCTTTCAACTCCTTCCCTCTTCGCTTATCGCCTCCTTCAATCCTCATCTCGATCTTGCTCCAGGGATTTTCGTCGGTCGGCGACCTATTGCTCGCCTCTCGCCGTTGGGTCTTCTCGTCCACCAGCCAGACGCATGCAGAGGTTTCTATTCTGTTCCACCTCCGTACCGCCGGCCGTTGAGATCTTCGTCGTCCACCTGCCACGAGATTGAGAAGGAATCGGGATGGGAAAAGATAAGGATTTGGGATTTGGAAGAGAGATGGGAGGCTGACAACTTTTAAATTTTTTCTTATCTCAAGTCTATTAAACGTCACCGTTTTTAGTATATCCGGTTTTCTGGTCAAAACCGTGTTGCATCCAATCCGGTTTGGTTAAAATCGGGTGACTATCCAATCCCGTCTTCGGTCGTGGGGTTGTCGAATACGGTCTTAAAAAACCGGGTCAATCCGGTCCGGTTTAAACCGAACTGGACTGTTTCCCAGCCCTAGTTGAGGCAACGTGCCAACATCAATATGGATTAGCGAGAGGTGATAGGTTTACCAGATAACCATTGGTTAACCGGTATTAAAAATGCGTCATAAACCGGTACTGGCCTACTTGGTGGAGCTAGTAATGCAAAGTGCATGCAAAATGATTATTGTCTATTTTTCCTCGATTTATTATAATATCTACAAATAAAAAAATCAAAATTGAAAAGACAAGCGCCTGCTAGGGTAGGGAAATTTGATGAGTTCTTTTTCCTTTTTAATTTTATTTTGTACTCACTTTTTTTTACTTCCTGTTTTAAATTATTTAATTGAAGAAATAAAAAAACTAGGCGTTGGTCTGTCTTTTTAATGGAATATATAAAAAAATGGACCAAAGTCAACCCGCAAGTTTTGGCTTGTTTTAATGCTGTCGGGATCAGATTAGTGTTCGGGTCCGAACTTTTCCTATCTTATTGGCCGATCTAATCCGGTTTTCAAAACCCTGCTTTACACCCAATAGGCAATTTTCCCTCAAGACTGCCTATGCCTAGGGGTGTGCAATGGTTCGATCCATACCGGACCACACCAAACCAAACCGATATTTGGACCGGACGACACTTAACTAAGTATAATGCAATTCGGTCGTTGGTCCTATTAATTTTATAATTACTAAAGGAAAAATGGACCAAATTGATATATGGAGTGGACCAACCCGGACCAAATTCAATGATGGTCTGGCCCTTGGCCCTAAGATGTCTTTCACTAATGAACCGCGGTTCTCATGAGCTTATCACGTCCAAATCAGACCAAATTGTTCCACACCCCTACCCAGTGCTGTCAAAGCCGAACCGAGCCGGCCGGACCGCCAAAGTCGCCACCCGGCCGTAAAACCGGCTCGGATCAGCTATTTAACCGCCACGGTTTTATACAGCGGCCGGAGAGCGGCCGAAGCGGTTAACCGCTCGAGCTGCTCAAGCCGGTCGCGCGGTTCGGCCGTTTGGTTTACCTAAAAAAAAACAGAAAAGGCCAATCGTTGAATCGGCCGTCAACACCTCTTGTCCCTACGTCGGCGCTTCCCGACGGCATCGCCATCCCCAGTCACCATCGCATCGCCATCGCCAGTCCTTGTTGTAGCAAGCAGCTCCCCGCTCCTGGCGCTTCCATCCCGTCGCCACCGTCGCAAGCAGCTCCCCGCTAAGCTGCCCTGTCTCACCAGAGGCTTGGATTGAATCCGAGCCATGACTCACTCCTACTGTCACTCTAGAAATTGGCCAAGTGTAACCACTTCCTAAAGCGTAGTATAGCGGGTTTGGGTTTTAATGTCAACCCGGGTCCTAGATGTGATGACTACTCAGTGAATTCGTATTATCTAGCAATGAAACTTTAGTGAAGTTCTAAACTAACAAGCAAGCAAAGTAACTAAAACGGTTGTATTCAGGTTAAGAGAGGTCACTCGGATATGGTTCCCCCTAGTCTGCAGTTAAGCCGGATTGTAATTACCAAGTTCGATTTCTATGAAAGTTATACTGCGGAAGGTTCTTAATCAGTCTGAAGTCTCGACTAAAGGTCTTCAGACCCTCTCAATCTGAGTCTCTAGCTGGCGACTAACCTACACCGGAGTAAACAGATTGAGGCCCTATGAACAAAACCTCCACTAGCGAATGGAATTCGGTACAGAATAGTGAACTGGCTCCTCGACTAAAGTCACCAATTCACTACCTTCGATTAAGGATACTCTATCAACCTAGGCAGATATTATCATTCTAGGTTAAAGCAGAAACAACAGGAATTTGATCAGGATTCAAGTCATTCAATCATTCAAACCTCAATCGAATATAATCAAATCATAGAATCAATACTTGGGTTCATACAATCAAACCTAACATACAGAACTAGGGTTTCCCACACCCAGATGAATGGGAGAACTACTCCATGGAGAGAGAAGCAAAAGCAGAATCAGACGCGGAAATCATACTGTGAAGATGGATTTCTGCTCCTGGACGTTGAATCGGCACTTCTCCAAGCTCAAACCAAGCTCCAATGGTGTTGAAGATCGATCTAGGGCACTTGGAGACTCTTGTTCGTCGCTTTCTCTCTCTAGGAACCGCTCAGTCTCTCAAAAACTCGAATCCCCCTTCTGTTTGCCCGAATTAGGCTTTAAAACTGGCTTTCCCCGAGTTGCACGGCCAGGGTGCACGGCCGTGCACATCACCATTCTGGCCGTGCACCCTAAAACGCGTCGTTTCCTTTAAGTCAACTCATGCTTCTTGCACGGCCAGGCGCACGGCCGTGCAAGTCTAGAATGTGGCCGTGCGAGCTCTCGCACCAACCCGCACGGCCGTGCGGGTTCTCCGCTCTGCCCGTGCGTGGCCTCGGCATGAGGCGCACGGCCATATGGTGCAAGTGCACGGCCATGCGTCTCCATGGTCTGGCCGTGCGGCTCCCCAACAAGCTCGTCCTTCGTCCGTTCGTCGTCCAATCGACCCCAAACTCGCTCCTAAGCCCTTATTCACGTACTAGGACCTGAAATAACACAAACAAACACAACCTAGCGTGAAATCGGCCTAAAACACGAGAATCAACACCTCAAACGGAGTAAGAGCAGGGGTAAAAACATGTGTAACTAACGGTCTATCAAACTCCCCCACACTTAACCGTTTGCTTGTCCCCAAGCAAACCAAGTCAGACACTAGGTAAGCTTACATATCACAATCAACCAACATTGGGGACAAGTCATACAGGCACAGAACACGTGAATCGCACTGGTTTTCAAACATCAATACATGCACAACCTCAATAACAACCTGGACAACCACCACAAAGGACATTCGAGTGCAGCAAATCGAGTACAGGAAGAGTCTCCCTTCTGTTCACTGGCCAACCCAGACTTGATTCAACCACTTACTCAAAACAGTCAACTCATGCATCCAACTAAAGACATCAGAATAGAGACCGAGCAATCTAGGTCCTCACCGGGGTACAAGAGCATAAAGAAAATGAAAATGAATCACTCACTCTCGACCAGTGGGGTCAGGACAATTTGATGCGAAAGATGCGCATGCTATTCCTCTCAATTCCTATCATCTCTTCACCATGATGGCAGCCTCTAAATGCTAGAGTTCACATATGGGGTGTCACCACTAACTAATCAGGAGGTCTTAGACACAGGTTCAAATGACTGGCTAGGGTCTTGGACATGGGGAAAAGGCCTTTTAGGTGGTGGAAGTATTCATAGCAAAAGGTTCCACATTTTCCAAACACACAATCACAGTCAAACAACCTGGTATTTTCTCTCTGCTATCCTGCATTACTCAATATCTTAAGATCACAAGAGCGAAGGAGGCACAAACATCAGCGTTCCCAAGCCAGACTGCTAAGAAACACTACTTACTGGGCATTACTCAGATTTTTGGTAGTGGCTCTCTTTTGCTTTCAATTTTTTCTTTGTTTTTCTTTTATTTTTCTTTTCATTTCTTAAGAGAGCCACCACTTCTGCACAATTCAAACATCTGCCCAACTTTTAAGCACTACCTCCAACACTCACATAGACTTAAGCAGAAACAGCAGAGACAATATAAAAACCACTCTGTGGAACCTTCTAAAAGATGCAACAAGGGTGATTTTCTCCATTATAGACCAAAAGAAAGGATAACACACGGCTCAAAGGGGCTGACTAGGGGATATAACACATCAGGACAGTCAGTTTTGGGCGTGGGCTAATCCTATGCCTCCATCATCTCAGCTAATGACAACGTGAATGCTACACATCATGGAAGAGGGATCTATCGCACAAGAAAGAAACGAGCAGGCTCAAATCTCGCATGGCTACCTATATGCTCTATCTCACATTCTGATACCCTGAACTAGATGCATAAACGACTGTCAAGGACAAGTAATCAGATCAAGTCAGATCAAGTCACAGTTGGCAAGCAAACAGTTGAAAAACTGAACCCCTACCTCGTTCTACTGCACATCTCAGTCCTCATCATAGGTTGTCCTAGTCGCAAACAAGTTGTCATGCATTAATCCGAAAACCAATCAATTCATCCATCAAAACACAGTGCCAATATGATCAAACAGCAGTACTTGGAGCCCTCAAATCGTAAGATTCGGACAGTGGACTAGGCTCCAAGCACACAAATAGATCTAATGCAGTCAAAAGATAAACACCCCCCCCCCCACACTTAAGATCGACATTGTCCTCAATGAAGAAGAGGAAAGGAAAGGGGAACGATGTTACCGGTATGCACAGACTGCAGGAGACTGGAAACGGACCAGGCGGGAACACAGCACAGCTCAAGGGAAACAGAAGAGCTTAACCAGAATATGTTAGGTCCGATGTCAGCCCAATAAGACATCATCCAGAACAAAGAAAACAAACCAAAACCAAACCAAAACGCAATCCGACTCGAAACATAAGAAAGAAAGTCAAACCGTGGTGGGGTTGCCTCCCCACAAGCGCTTCTTTACCGTCTTTTAGCTGGACGCCCATGGCGGAACTAAGGGTCCGCGAGTTCCACTACCAACTCCGCGCGTTCGACCTCGTCTCCCAGGTAGAGCTTGAGACGATGGCCGTTCACTTTAAATGGCTCAGTCTGCGGGTTGGCAATCTCGATAGTGCCATACGGGAACACCTGTGTGACCGTGAACGGTCCAGACCACCGGGAGCGGAGTTTTCCGGGAAAGAGCTTCAGGCGAGAGTTGTAAAGGAGAACTCGATCACCAACCTGAAACTCTTTCGGACCCCTCAACCGTGCATCGTGTAGGTGCTTAGTGCGCTCCTTGTACAGCTTGGTGTTCTCATAGGCGTGGTAACGCCACTCTTCCAGCTCCAACATCTGCATTTTACGCTCAGTACCTGCAACACGAACATCCAAGTTGAGCAGCTTAAGGGCCCAAAAGGCCTTCTGCTCTAGCTCCACGGGCAAATGGCAAGCCTTTCCATAGACAAGCCGGTACGGTGAAGTACCAATAGGCGTCTTGTAGGCAGTGCGATACGCCCATAGAGCATCATCGAGCTTGGTGGACCAATCTTTGCGGGACTGATCCACCGTCTTCTCCAGGATCCGCTTGAGCTCCCGGTTCGTCAGCTCGGCCTGGCCACTGGTCTGGGGATGATAGGCCACGGACACCTTGTGAGTCACACCATAGCGAGACAGTAGTTTATCAAATTGGCCCTGGAAATGGGTGCCTCTATCGCTTATGATGGCTCTAGGTGTCCCGAACCGGGAGAAGAGCTGCTTCAAAAAACCACAAACACGTCTAGCATCATTGGTGGGCAAAGCTTGCGCCTCAGCCCACCTAGAGACGTAGTCAACAGCAACCAGAATATAGGTGTTACCAAAATATGGAGGGAAGGGGCCCATGAAGTCGATACCCCAGACATCAAAGATCTCACAAGTTATAAACACATTCTGGGGCATCTCATCACGGGCAGAGATGTTACCTGACCTCTGGCATCGGTCGCACCTGCGTGCGAAGGCGTCTGCATCCTTGAAGAGCGTGGGCCAGTAAAAGCCCGACTGGAGCACCTTCCTCGCCGTGCGGTTTCCTCCGTGATGACCGCCAGTAGGTCCCTCATGACAGTGAGATAGAATGCCCTCCATCTCACTCTCCATAACACAACGACGGATGATCCCGTCGGCTCCGATCCGAAATAGATGTGGGTCATCCCAAAAGTAGTACTTCAGATCGGAGAAAAACTTCCTCTTGGCGTGAGTCGCCATCCCCTTGGGCAGCTGCTGGCCCACCAAATAGTTCGCAAAATCGGAGTACCAGGGGGTGATACTCTCCACCAAGCACAGCATCATCAACCTCTCGTCTGGGAATGAGTCATCAATCTCCTCCACGAGGTTGTCCGCAGGGGGTGCGTCCAACCGGGAGAGGTGATCAGCTGCAACATTTTCTGCTCCCTTCTTGTCCCGGATCTCAATATCGAACTCCTGCAGCAGTAAGATCCATCGTATGAGCCGAGGCTTGGCATCGGCCTTGCTCATCAGGTATCTAATCGCGGAGTGATCTGTGTACACGGTCACATGGGACAAGACCAGATAGGGGCGAAACTTATCGAAGGCAAACACCACTGCAAGCAGCTCCTTCTCTATGGTGGTGTAATTCTCTTGGGCATCATTCAGAGTCTTCGAGGCGTAGTAGATAGGTCGGAAGTGTTGATCTCGCCTCTGCCCCAAAACAGCTCCAACAGCAAAGTCACTGGCGTCACACATCAGCTCAAATGGTAGTGACCAGTCAGGAACCACCATGATAGGAGCCTGGGTGAGCTTCTCCTTCAAGGTGGTGAACGCCGCTGTGCAAGCATCAGTGAACTGGAAGGGGGCATCCTTCTCCAGAAGCTTAGTTAGGGGCAGGGCGATCTTCGAGAAGTCCTTGATGAACCGCCTATAGAAACCTGCATGGCCAAGAAAACTCCGGATCCCCTTTACAGATGTAGGAGGAGGCAGCTTGCTGATAGTCTCGATCTTTGCTCTGTCTACCTCGATCCCCATCTTGGAGATCTTGTGCCCAAGAACTATGCCTTCTCGAACCATGAAGTGACACTTCTCCCAACCTAGTGCCAGGTTCGTTTCTTCACACCGTTTAAGGACCAATTCCAGGTTATGGAGACAGTGAGAGAAGGAGTCTCCATAAACCGAGAAGTCGTCCATAAACACCTCCATGATCTCGCCGACCAGACGGTCAAAGATGGCGAGCATGCATCGCTGAAAAGTGGCTGGGGCGTTGCATAGCCCGAATGGAATCCTCCGGTAAGCAAATGTGCCGAAGGGGCAGGTGAAAGTGGTCTTCGCCTGGTCCTCCGGTGCTATAGGGATCTGAAAGTACCCGGACATCCCATCCAGGAAGCAGTAGAACTCGTGCCCCGCCAATCTCTCCAGCATCTGATCAATGAACGGCAGCGGGAAATGGTCCTTCCGAGTAGCGTCGTTGAGACGCCGATAGTCGATGCAAACACGGTACCCAGTCACCGTGCGCATCGGAATGAGCTCGTTCTTCTCGTTAGGCACAACGGTCATCCCACCCTTTTTGGGCACCACCTGGGTGGGACTGACCCATTCGCTGTCAGAAATGGCGAAAATGATCCCGGCGTCCATCAACTTCACGATCTCTGCCCGAACCACAGCCTCCAGGTTCGGCGTCAATCTCCTCTGCGGCTGCCTCACTGGCCGCATCTCATCCTCCAGCAGTATCCGGTGCGAGCAAAAAGAGGGGCTGATCCCCCGGATATCTGTGATCTTCCATGCCAAAGCTCGCTCGTACTGCTTCAGCAAGGCCACCAGTCTGGTCTTCTGCTCGGGTGTGAGGGTCGAGCTGATGATAACTGGCAGCGTATTCCCCTCCCGGAGAAATGCATACTCCAAATGAGGAGGGAGGGGCTTAAGCTCCAGCTCTGGTGGTTCCTCCAGAGAAGTGGTGATGCGGGTGGAGGATAAGATCGGTTTAAACAGCCTGTCGCCCTCCAAGAAGGGGCCACTCTCCAATGCGGCCAACTGCTCCGCCAGCTGCGGCTCCTGCAATGCCTGCTCACCTAGCAAAATACAACGCTCAAGAGCATCATCAGTACCCGCACTCGTGATGGCGAGTGCGGTCTCAAAATCGGCAAGCACATCACAGTAGTCTATGTCATCATGCAAATGAGAATGTTTCCCATTGTCAGACACAGAAAAAGTAGCATGTTCATCACCAGCACGCAGAATCAATTTACCACTATGCACATCAATAAGCGCCTTGGCGGTGGCGAGAAACGGTCTACCCAAAATCAAAGGCACATCCACATCCTCATTTATATCCAAAATAACAAAATCAACAGGATATGTGAATGCACCAACATTAACAAGCAAGTCCTCAATGATACCCCTAGGATGCATGATAGAACGATCAGCTAACTGAATGCTCATTCTAGTAGCTCTAGGTTCACCTAGGTCTAGCTTCTTAAAAAATTTATAGGGCATGACGTTAATGCTAGCGCCTAGGTCCGCCAAGGACTTTCCTACATGCATGCTGCCAATAACAAGAGGGATAGTGAAACTCCCTGGGTCTTTGCGCTTCTCTGGCAGCTTGTTCTGCAGGATGGCAGAACACTCCTCGCTGAGCATCACTGTCGAAAGATCCCCAAGTTTCTTCTTGTTGGTGAGGAGGTCTTTCATAAACTTGGCATACTTGGGCATCTTCGACAGTGCCTCCACGAACGGCATGCTGATGTTGACCTGCTTCAACATTGCCATGAACTTGGCAAACTCTGTCTCCAGCCTGTCTTTATGAAGTCTAGTGGGGAAAGGCAGCTGGGGTGTATACTTCTTAACCACAGGTTGTGGCTTGGGAGCAGGTGCTGCGCTGCCTTCCTCCACTTCTGCAGTATCAGCTGGAGGTGTTGAAGCAGGAAGTGGTTCGTCTTGCCTGGGCTGGGCAGAAGCAGCAGATATGGTCTTACCACTCCTGGTGGTGATGACATGGGCAGTCTCGTGAGGGTCGCGAGGATTGGGGACAGTGGTGGCAGGTAGAGTCCCCGGTGCCCTCGTAGTGTTCTGGCGAGCTAAGCCCCCTATCTGGTGCTGGAGATCCTGCAGAATGGCACCCTGGTTCCTCTGGCCTGCCTCCAGGGTTCTCTGACCTGCCTCCAGTGAAGCTATGGCCTGATCCATCCTCGTGATACTTGCCTGGCTGGTGGTCATGAATGCTGCCAAAATGTTCTCAAGCTTGGTCATCTGATTATCGGGAGCTGGTGCTGCTGCTGGCTCGGCATACTGACGCTGGGGCTGCTGGAATGGCTGCCCCTGTCTAGCCTGGAAAGGCTGCCTCTGCTGAAAACCACCTGCTGGTGCTGGGAAACCAGGTGGTTTATTGGTGTTGTTGCTCCAGGCGAAGTTGGGATGCTGGCGCCATCCCTCATTGTATGTGTTACTGTATGGATCGAGGCGCCGAGCATTGGCGATGAAGGCCAACTGTTCTTGGGGAGTAGAGGACTCCCGCATAGCCTGGCAGTCCTCCACCAGATGGTTTGGACTCTCACACCACTGGCACTGAGCTACTGGAGGCGCAGCTACACCTCGGCCCGGAAGGAGACTGTTAGGCTGCTTCAGTGTCTGCACCAACTCAGCCACCTGCTGCTCTAACCCAGATCTGGCCTCTATAGCATGCACACCACGGTCCCGGGAGTGCCTGCCTCTGGTGCTCTGCCCCCAGGAATGATCGCGGGCAGCCAAAGTACTGATCATCTGGTTCAGCTCGGGTGGAGTCTTAGTAAGGATATCCCCTCCTGGGCATAGAGACTCGATCACCCTCTGGCTGTCTGGGGTGATGGCACTGTAGAAGTTCCCCACTGTGAAAGCATCGCTGAAGCCATGATGGGGACACTGCCAGAAGTATCCCATGTACCGCTCCCATGCATCACGAAGGGACTCATCTGGCTCTTGGCGGAAGTGAGTGATCTCCCGCTGAATCTCAGTAGTCTTCGATGCCGGATAATATCTGTGCACGAACTTATCCGCCAGATCGTCCCAAGAAGTGATGGACAGTGGGGGCTGGGTCTCCAACCACCTCTTAGCATTCCCCGCCAGAGAATGGGGGAAGAGGTGAAGGCGGATTGCATCATCCGGAACACCATTCAGCTTGAACCCGTTTGTCAGCTGCAGAAAACGGGAAAGGTGTGCCCGGGCTTCCTCATCCTTCAAGCCATGGAACTGGATAGAGGATGTGATGAGCTGAATCCAGCCTGGCTTGATCTCGAAGTTATTTGCTGGGACGGGTGGATAGAGGATGACCGGGTGGATGTCAGCAATCCGTGGAGTGTAGTAGTACTCCAAGGTGGGACCCGGCGGTGGTGGTGGATGCTGATTCACCGGGGGAGCCTGTCGAGCATTCCCCGGTCGTGGGATGTCTTCGCCCTCCATCTCGTACTCTTCCTCAGAATCGCTGGTCAAGTGGCCGTCTATGCGCTCTCCCGTAACCAGTCTAGCTCGCTGCTGTCTCCTAAGTTGGCGGCAAGTGCGTTCAAGCTCTGGATCCAACGGCAGTAAACCTCCTGACTGGCTACGGGTCATGCACTACCTGCACACACTCAAGCAAGCAAACCCGTGAAGGCACAAGTGGGACAAAGCAAACAAAGCGAAAAGAAAAGCTAGAGTAACAGAAATCACTTTTCTTCAACAACCTAGCCGTCCCCGGCAACGGCGCCAAAAACTTGACTCACTCCTACTGTCACTCTAGAAATTGGCCAAGTGTAACCACTTCCTAAAGCGTAGTATAGCGGGTTTGGGTTTTAATGTCAACCCGGGTCCTAGATGTGATGACTACTCAGTGAATTCGTATTATCTAGCAATGAAACTTTAGTGAAGTTCTAAACTAACAAGCAAGCAAAGTAACTAAAACGGTTGTATTCAGGTTAAGAGAGGTCACCCGGATATGGTTCCCCCTAGTCTGCAGTTAAGCCGGATTGTAATTACCAAGTTCGATTTCTATGAAAGTTATACTGCGGAAGGTTCTTAATCAGTCTGAAGTCTCGACTAAAGGTCTTCAGACCCTCTCAATCTGAGTCTCTAGCTGGCGACTAACCTACACCGGAGTAAACAGATTGAGGCCCTATGAACAAAACCTCCACTAGCGAATGGAATTCGGTACAGAATAGTGAACTGGCTCCTCGACTAAAGTCACCAATTCACTACCTTCGATTAAGGATACTCTATCAACCTAGGCAGATATTATCATTCTAGGTTAAAGCAGAAACAACAGGAATTTGATCAGGATTCAAGTCATTCAATCATTCAAACCTCAATCGAATATAATCAAATCATAGAATCAATACTTGGGTTCATACAATCAAACCTAACATACAGAACTAGGGTTTCCCACACCCAGATGAATGGGAGAACTACTCCATGGAGAGAGAAGCAAAAGCAGAATCAGACGCGGAAATCATACTGTGAAGATGGATTTCTGCTCCTGGACGTTGAATCGGCACTTCTCCAAGCTCAAACCAAGCTCCAATGGTGTTGAAGATCGATCTAGGGCACTTGGAGACTCTTGTTCGTCGCTTTCTCTCTCTAGGAACCGCTCAGTCTCTCAAAAACTCGAATCCCCCTTCTGTTTGCCCGAATTAGGCTTTAAAACTGGCTTTCCCCGAGTTGCACGGCCAGGGTGCACGGCCGTGCACATCACCATTCTGGCCGTGCACCCTAAAACGCGCCGTTTCCTTTAAGTCAACTCATGCTTCTTGCACGGCCAGGCGCACGGCCGTGCAAGTCTAGAATGTGGCCGTGCGAGCTCTCGCACCAACCCGCACGGTCGTGCGGGTTCTCCGCTCTGCCCGTGCGTGGCCTCGGCATGAGGCGCACGGCCATATGGTGCAAGTGCACGGCCGTGCTTCTCCATGGTCTGGCCGTGCGGCTCCCCAACAAGCTCGTCCTTCGTCCGTTCGTCGTCCAATCGACCCCAAACTCGCTCCTAAGCCCTTATTCACGTACTAGGACCTGAAATAACACAAACAAACACAACCTAGCGTGAAATCGGCCTAAAACACGAGAATCAACACCTCAAACGGAGTAAGAGCAGGGGTAAAAACATGTGTAACTAACGGTCTATCAAGCCATTTCGCGGATTGGGACGAGGAAGAGCATTTACGGGTTAAGAAAGGATGAGGAAGAATTGAATGTGGTGATAGATTTTTGAGGAATTGTAGAAGGCTATAGTGGCTGAAAAATGAAAATAGGTGCGGCGGTGGGAGAGGAGGAAGGAGAGAGGGAGGGGGGATGGGGAAGCGGAAGGAAGGAGAGTGATGGGTGGGGAAGCGGCGCTGTCGCTTAGGATTAGGTTAGGGTTTTTTTTAGTTGTTGTATATATATGTTGTGTAGAATTATTAAATGGTACCTCTAATTATCATTTTTACTCATTAAATCATTGAATTATTACTTTATGTGTGTTCTACTATGATATTATATTATTTATAATGTACCGGTTCTCAAACGGTTTTTAAACGGTCTAATGCCGGCTGGACCACTAATGACCGAGCCGTTCACGTTACCGGGTTATACTCCGGTTCGACTTTGACAGCATTGCCCCTACCTATGCCTTAATTGATGGCAATAGCCAGCCAACAGTTTTGCACCTGATTTGGAGGACAAGATGGCACACTCCAATGACTCAACGAATACATACCTTCTTTTGGTTGACCATCCATGCAGTGGCGGAGCCACGGCCAAGGGAATGGGGTCCCAGGACCCCACTTGGGAACAATTATGAGCAAAAAATGCTTAGATAATTGCTGTAAATTGGATTTAGGACCCCATAATAAATCATCTCACTCAACATATTAAGAGCTTCTCATGTATCTTCACCTTAATTTCTATGTAACCCACCAATTAGGACCCCAGTCAAGTTCAAATCTGGCTACGCCACTGCATCCATGACCGTCTTTTGATGAATGCAGAGAGAGATTGTAAACTACTGACTAATACGGCCAGCTGCCTTGTGTGTGGCAATAACATCGAGGCGACCATGCAGATGATCAGGGATTGCCCTTACGTGCGCTCTATATGAGCTGACTTCCTCCTCTCTTCTCCCTCTCCCTGGCACACTTCGAAAACTATACTCTCCCCAATACCCTTCCATCTCAATTCTCCTTCCTCTCTTCTGCTCCCTCGCAACTCGCAACAAGAGCCAAACGTAGACAATTGATGAATCTATGCCCTCTCATGACAACGAATCTGTGTCAAAGAGCCTTGCTCTTCTCCCATCATGTCAGTGAATCTCCTCCCTTCTCCGACAATACCCATGCAGAGAGCCTTGCTCTGCTCCCATCTCGCCGACAAATCTAATCTGTGCTCGCAACAACCAACCCGCACAGAGAGCTTTGCTATGCTCTGCTCTCATCTCGGTGTCTAATCTACTCTCTGCTCGCGACAACCAACTTGCACAGATAGCCTTGCTCTACTCGTATCCCAATTGTGAATATGCTCCCTGCTCGCGATAACCATCCCATCGACGACAATAAAAAAAGAACCATTGGAGGTTGTTTCTCCCGACCAAGGTTGTCAACCCGCGGGTCGACCCAATTTGACCCTGACCCGGTGAGAAAAACGGGCCGCACGCACCCGTCGGGCCGATCACTATAAGGTACCAGGTTGGAGGTCAAATTGTGTCATTTTTTTCTTTAGTTTGCGAACTGCGCCTATTTTCCAATTTTTCTTTTCGCCTAACTCAATTTTTGGAATACTAAGTTGAACATTTGAATATTTATGTTATATAAGTGTGTGTGAATTTTCACTATATGTTGGATCTAAGTACGATATGTTATTTTGGTGTAATATTATATGTTATAACTCATATGTTAAATAAGATTTGATATAATTTATGAGGATAAGTACAATATAATGACTCTTTCTATATTTCCGGGTCAAACCGGGCTAAAACGGTTGACCCATTAACCCTTGACCCACTAGCTCGACCGGGTCCGGGTCAACCCGCGGGTTGACAACCTTGCTCCCGACATCGTGCGTAAAACACCCTCCCTCGCTTGATTCTTTCTCTTTTTGGTCTTCAATTATTATTTTATAGTTGTTTTTGTAATTTTAATTAACAACTCATCAATTTGGCAATCAAACGTTAAAGTTGACTGCACCTGGGATAAAGATAACGAAGTTGGACAGAGAGTGACCATGGATGACATAAATGTGTAATTTCGATGGTGAATTTGAACAAAAAGTGATTCATGTGGCAAATATGAAGTAAATCTGTAATATGAGTGACCAAACTTGCAATTTTGCCGTTACATATTTTATCCATAAATTTCTTATTTTGCATAGTTAGTAAAATATGGTACGGAAAAGTTACGTATAAAATACGATAAGGGAAAGTTACGTATAAAATACGTACATGTATTTTACTTCATCTCTAAGCTAATGTTACATTTAATAGTACGTTAATAGTCATAAATATATAAAAATAAATTATTTTAAAAATAAACAAACATATAAATATTAGTAAAACTAGCAATTTAATTCATTAAATACGGATATTAAACGTGTTATATGGATTTTATACGTGTTTAGTACGCGATCCATCAAATGAACGGAAAAAATGAAACGTCTTGACAATAACACGGATACAAAAGTTTTAAACGGATAAAGTACGTACGGGTGCATATACGTGTATTAAACATAGTATTTACTAACTATGCTTATCTGTGAAGAAATGCTCTTAGATGGGCCGGTATGAGTATGGGGCGGGGGAGGCTAAAACCATACATGCCCCATACTCGTCAAACAGTTTATGAGTTTTACCCAAATCCACCCCATACCCCAGTCAATGCAAGGATTCCCCGCGTTGTTTGGGTCAGGGACGGTCGAATACACGCGGACCGCGGTCATGGTTTGATTGCCAAGGGAGGGGGAATCGTGGGTGGAGGTGAGTTGGAAACGAGTCAGAGATAGACACTACCGGAGATGGCGTCGCGGAGTAGAGAGGAGAAGAAACATAGAATGGACGGAGATAATGGAGCAGGAAAATGGTAGGATTTATTTATTTTTTTAATTGACATGTCAGCAAAGATGAACTTAATGATGAAACATTGAAGTTGATTGTCATCTAAGATGAACTTAACAGAGTTGGACGGCGAGTCACCATTGATGAACCAATATGTAAAGTTAGTGACAAATAAGAAATAAAATTTTTGTGGATAGTCAATGTATTTTTTATTTTATAAATTGAGTAATTAAAGGTGTAATTTAGCCCAATTAAATTATCTCAATGGTGACATTTATAAATTATCTCAATGGTTGTATAATGTATTTTTTAAATTACACCTTTATCTCAATAGTGACATTTATAAAGTAGCCCAACTAAATCACTCGATAGGCTAATTATTTGGCTAACAATATACATTTATAAATTATCTCAAATCTCTTCTAACCTATGAGTAATAACATATAATATTGCACCAAAATAACATGTCTTACTTGGATCCAACATATAGTGAAAATTTACACACACTTATACAACAATAATATTCTAATGTTCAACTTAGAATTCCAAAATTTGGGTTAGGCGAAAAGGAAAATCGGAAAATTGGCGCATTTCGCAAACCAAAGTAAAAAAATGACATAGTTTGACCTACAACTCGGTATCTTGCAGCGCCCGACCTAGCGAGTGTGTGCAACCTGTTTTTCTCACCAGGTCAGGATCAAAGTGGGCCAACCGACGGGTCGACTCGCGGGTTGACAACCTTGGTGTTAACCCTAAATTTTGTTAGGTACATCCACCATGAACAAATGTGACATTTTGGAACAAACATGTGAAGTAATGGACCCTTTAAAAAAAGGCCAATGTCTATTTTTTATACAGATCTTTTCCAGATTCTTTTATATTATACAAAACTATTAAAATACTATTAATTAGCTAAATCTTTTCTAATGCGTCAAAATATTAGTCATTTTGCATTATCGTTAATAATTTTGTAACTCTTTTCTTAGTTAAAATACTAAAATTTTGGAATGTTGACCTTCAGGTGTCTCTTTCAAGTTAGTATCATGTTGCCCGTCAATATTACTAACAAATTGCTAATTGAAAGTTAACAATTAATTAATGGCTAGTATTTGGATAGGTTTGACTAATAAAAAATGCCAAAAAAATTTGGCTAAAAAATAGTAATTAAAAAAAAAAAAAACAAAGTAATGGATGGACCTTCCCCAGCCGCGTTGCTCTGAAGCGCAGGCGATGGATCTCTTTGGAATTTGAAAATTTCCCTTCGCGCTCCAAAGCAAATTCACGAACTCAATCGTTTCCATTTAACCAGACTGCTACTCCGCTTCTTCTTCATCTTCTTCGACGACTACCCGCCATCCAATCCATTGAATCCACTCATCTCCGTCCACTCCCCGAACATGTCCTCAAAATCCAGTCATCTTCCTCTCTCCTCCATCCCACACGATGACGACGACGATTTCCAGCTCCCTCTCACGCAAACACCCGCAACCCTCGCTCTCTCTTCAGTTCCAAAGAAATCGTCGGCCAGAACACCTCTCGCTCCTTCCGGCAACTCTCACCGTCTCCCTAAGAAGCCCAGGAGATCTACCAATCCCGGGAAGGAGAACGCGGGCCTCGAGCCCGTGCCCAGGAAGGAAGGAAAGAAGTTCGAAATTAGCGAGGAGCCGACTTGCAGCTTGGATTTAATACCGTCAAGCATCGACTGTAGTGGCTACGGAGCTCAGGTTTCCGGGCATTATCAGGAGCAAACGGCTTACAAAGAGACTATCTGTGAGATTAGAAATGTGGAAGAGAACGGAGGGTATCTATGCAACTCCATAGAAGCTAGGTTAATGCAGAAATGGAACACGGATTGCGGAGCGAGTATAGCTGAAAGTGAGTTGGATTCGGATGTGGGGGCAGGGGATTTAGGGGATAGTAGTGAGCTCGATGTATTGATTAGACTGTGCGGCGATGATGGTGACGATGATGGTGAAGAGGCTGGGCAGGAAGTTAGGTTTAATGACGGGGTGCTAGATGAGGAAGAAGAGGACTGCTGTATCGAGTGCCCGCTTTGTGGGTCTGACATTTCGGGCATGAGCGAGGAAGCCAGGCTTGTTCACACTAATGATTGTCTTGACAAAGGGGAGAATCAAATGGAACAAGTAAACCATATTTTTCGATTTTTGGCAGTGGAGATTGTTAACAAAGAAGCTTCAGAATGGTTAGCTGATTTCTGATTATTATGTTCAAATGCAGGTTCTGTTTGAGAGAAGGGAAACAACCCAATTCCAGCCTGAAGTGGTTGATGGTCCTGGCCGTTCTCCACAGCAGGGTGTTGATGTATCTCCTGTGCGGCAATGGCTACGAAGTTTGGGTTTAGAAAGATATGAAGAGCCTTTTGTGCGGGAAGAAATCGACTGGGACAGCTTGAAGTGGCTTTCGGAGGAGGTAGGTTTCACTATATGTTATCTAATCTTAAATTGGAGTGAAATTGGTAGAACGATTCTTGCTTGCCCTCTATGATGCTTTCATCTTTTTAGGCAAAAGAAAATTGTTGGCTACTGTGTATGTTTGTGAGTTCCTTGTCTGGACTAGGTTAAGTATGAGTAATCACATATAAAGGTGATCTTTAGAGTTTTTCGATGTTATGCTGAGTACTCTATATCATGAATTAAAAAAAACCCCTACTCTTTTGACTGGAAGAATGTAGCAAAGTTGTTTCTGCGACCTCAAATGTATATCTGTATCCACCAAAAGAAAAACGGATTCTTGTAGGTACTAACTATCCATTGGTGATTCGGGCAATCTTTGCCTGGATTTTGTCTTTGAGAGGAACCAAGAATACTAACACTTGATACATAAATTCTTCTCCTTGTACTTCTTTGCAGGATCTTATAAGTATAGGCGTTTCTGCACTTGGACCAAGGAAGAAAATTATGCATGCTCTTACTGAGATTAAGGAAGGTTTGGATAGAGGTGATAAGCAGGAGACTACAGATGGTGTAGGTGAACAGAGGAACAACAATGCTGAAGACATTAAAGTGGGGACTTCAAAAGTCAATCATATTGAAACCAATAAATCAATTTCAAATAAACTGATCACAGACTATTTTCTGGGGTCTGCTAATACAAAGAGAAAAAGTTGTACTAGCTCTACTAAACTGCAAGGACAGGGAGAAGGCCAACCAGATTGTGGTCCAAAACACTCGGGTAAAAAACAGATCAGAAGAGGTCGGTTCAGAGATATCCCTTCATGGTGTAGTGTACCTGGGACACCATTTCGAGTGGTAAGAACTATTGCTCAGAAATTATTGTACTGAACTTGACTAAGACTTTCAACCATACCATGTGGCAAACAAACTTCATCCGTTGTTGTAGTTGATTTTACTTGGACCGGAGATCGTAAATGTCAACATTGAAGCATGAGGTTAAAAAGATAAAAACAAGATTGCTTCATCAGCTTCTCCTCGATGTCTTTTGCTTTATGTATTGATGATGATGTAATATTGTGTTCATCACTTCCTTCTGTGTATTCATATTCTTTATTGGTTAGTAGTTCTAATATCTTCTAACAACTCTTACATCTGCAGGATGCCTTTAAGTATCTTAGAGGTGATTGTTCTCATTGGTTTCTCACTCATTTCCATATGGATCGTAAGTCGACTCACATATCTTCTCTCTGGGTTTTATGCAATGTTTTGATTAGAACCACATGTAAAAATTGGATTCAGGTTCATGTGCTTTGGTAGAACTAAAATACTTCTGTTTTTGAGTTGCCGTGCTGGATACGGATTGCTGATATATATTTATCTGAAATCTTCAACTTCTTGTGGCATTGCAAAGTTGGAGTTGTATATATAATCCCATTGGTTGCTGGTTCAGTAACTATATTGCTTTATTGACTACAGGTTAGAAAGCCAGCTAATAATTCAAATTAATGAGTTACTGCATGTCTCCATGTGATCTGTCTATATCAACTGTGTTAACTGCTAGGCGCTGTCTCGTCCAGTGTCACAGCCATATGTGGCTGATGACGAGTCACTTGTGCCCTAAGTAATCACCATCGGCCACCAAACAACCATGGAGGTAACCGTTATAATTTGTTTTGCAGATTATCAGGGATTGACTAAATCCTTTTGCCATGGGAAGGTTTACTGCACTTTGATAACTGCAAAGCTTGTAAACATGAAGATTGGTATTCCTTGGGAGAGGTTAGAAGTCTTGCCTTTAAACCAGAAGATCCAAATAAATGGTGTTGATGTGACTTGCTTGGATGCAAATCACTGCCCTGGTTCAGTCATTATTCTCTTTCAACCTCCTAATGGCAAGGTGTGTTTTCCATTTCTCAACTACGTGTCCTCTGGTTTTCTGCATGTATCACTTTGTCATCCTTCTCAAGTTAATCTCTAATTCATGCAACTAGTCAGGCTGTCTTGCACACGGGAGATTTTCGGTTTTGTGATAAGATGGCAAGCATCGATCTTTTACAAGCCTGCCGTATCCATACTCTGATCCTTGATACTACCTACTGTAACCCTCAGGTAATGCATGTTGGAGTTGGGGCATCCTTGATACTACGTACTGTAATCCTCAAAGTAGTCACCTTTTTTGTACAAGATAAGCTAACTTTGAAATCACAATGTTTTCTCAATGAGTTAGGCGCATTTAGGTACTAAACTATTATGAAGAACCATGTTAAGCTGATTCGGAAACTTGAATATGGGGCATAGTTTGGATTTGTTTCACCCTCTGAATGCCAACTGAAGTATTCTTTCTATATTGGTGCAGTATGATTTCCCTAAGCAGGAGGCGGTAATACAATTTGTTATTGAGGCAATTCAAGCAGAAACTTTCAACCCTAAAACTCTATTTCTGATTGGAAGTTACACAATAGGTAGAAATCATTCACTCTTTGTGGTTTTTTCATCCCACTTCCTTCCTTGAGCCTTCATCTCTATTTATTATTTTATGTTCCTCGTTAAAGGAAAGGAAAGGCTGTTCTTGGAGGTAGCGCGAGTTTTGCGGAAGAAAGTTTACGTCACTGCTGCAAAGCTCCGGATTCTCAATTGCCTCGGCTTCTCCAAGGAAGATATGCAGTATTTTACACCAAATGAAAGGGAAAGCCAAATTCACGTGGTGCCTATGTGGACGCTTGCAAGCTTCAAAAGACTAAAGCATGTAGCAAACCAATATGCGGTGAGGTTCATTTTCTTTTACTTGATCTGCGTAACTTGTACTTTCAGCTCAACTTTCTCTGGCCATTGAACAATTAATGATTTTGATGCACTATGAACAGAATCGATTCAGCCTTATAGTAGCTTTCTCGCCAACTGGTTGGTCGTTTGGTAAAGGAAAGAAGAAGTCTCCCGGGAGAAGATGGCAGCAAGGAACAATTATCAGGTAATAAGTCCTCTCCCAATCTCCTTGTGAGCTGAGAAACCAATATGATGGTTGCCATCCTTCGCTGTCTTCAATAATTTTGGTGAAGAAACTTTCCTTGCAAGTAACCAATTAGCATGTTTTTTTTTTTTTGCCGACATTCGATTTCATCTGCATGGGTTGGAGCAGGTATGAAGTTCCATATAGTGAGCACAGCAGTTACACAGAGCTCAGAGAGTTTGTGAAGGTTGTGTCCCCTGAAACGATAATCCCAAGTGTTAACAATGGCGGACCAGAGGCTGCTGCTTCCATGGTTTCTCTCCTCCGACCCTAATTGGTTTGGTTGATATATCTATAGGCCAGCAAAGGATTATTCTATAGCTTGAAGACATCTGGAAGTTACTGCAATGTAATATATAACTCGGTTCTTGTCATATTGGAAATCTCGTCCAATTGCCAGGAAAATGCCAAAGAATCTTGGATGATTTGACAGAGACAACATTGTTGAAAATATTACCACAAAACAAGACAGAGAGCCAAAAAAAACAGGAAAGAAGAAAAACCTTAACCTTTCTTAGCATGTATTTTCTTTTCTGCAGAACTGTATGTAGGCTTCAATGATACTGTATTACAACTTACAAGTAGGCATTGTTTGTAGTGGTTCAAGCTGTGTGGCAATACTGTATGTAGGCTTCAATGACCGTGCATTCAAACTGATCTAGCATAAGTTGCTTGTCACTCCGAATGACAGGTTAACAAGCTGAGTAAAATTGAACACTACTGTGTTGGATTTTGATTTCTTTACCTCCTCTTACTAACATATCAATGTTGTTTGCATAATGTATTCTAAAATTGGGCTAATACCACCGGAAATATTAAATTTTAGCGAAAGTGTACGGGGTCGTTTGGAAGTTGCGAATGTTAAATCGTTGCATTGTAATGAATCACCATAATATAGGGCGGCGGCTGCCATATTAGGGATTAAGGCGAGCGGGGTAAAATCGTCTATTTGGTTAATTTAGGGCGAAAAAATTAAAAAATTAGGACATTAAATAGAAATTCAATATTTTTGTTAGTTAGGATATTTCTTAACCGAATATTTTATTTGATTGCATAGTTTTTAGAGATATTAATAGAAACCTAAGAGACCCCTGAAATAGGATCTCGGTCAGCACTATATTACCTCGCCAATTTGAGTTATACTTGGCTCGAATGGGAGTCGTTAGTGTTGTAATCGATTGTAAAGTTTGACATCATGTACAAGTAAAAAACTCGGGACTGGAGTGCTAGCACTATACTTAAATAATCATTTGGAGAATTATATTAACTAATATAATAATATTTTATTTTTCGCCTACTGCATCTCATCTCCCACCCTTCACCCTCGCCTTCACTTCTCCCAATTGAAAAAAAAATACAACAGGTTACTTATAAAAAAAATTATTTCACCATTTACAAATTAATTTTATTACTTTTCATCCTTTATAATGTTTTTGGTATGCTTCGTGAGATTTCTGGTGTGGTTTCTCATTTTTTTGTATGTTCTATAAGAATTTTGATGTGGTTGCACATTTCTGGTCAGTTTCAGGGAACTTGTGATATGCTTTATAATGTTTATATTCTACTCGATGAAACTTGTGATATGCTTTATGAGATTTCTCGTAATGCTTAACACTATGTTTCCGAAAGAAGGGAGGAAAAGGAGGGGAGGTGAAGGAAAATTAGGAGAGGAGGGGAGATGTGGAGGTGAAGGAAATTGAGAGGAAAATGTTGTTTTATGGAGGAAAGTTGGAAGGAAAGTATGTACTGGGAAGTGAGATAAATATGTAATTTTATTGGTTTTGTAATAGTAAAATAGTTTGATTGTATGTTCATATCCTCCTTAATAATTGATCAAACATTCTAAATAAAATAAAATTTATTCAACTTATTTAATACAATGTTTAAAAAACACAACCCCTAGCCGATCGGACCATAAATATCAAATATTGGACCCAATACAGTAGGCAATTTTAGCGGTAGAAATGATTGAACTATAGTTAAATCACTATTTTAATACAAGATACACTACTTTCTCGGTATAAGTATAACCTCCGGTACGGTTTCCCATTAGAAGCGTAACACACTCTTATTTAACTTTTTAAAACTATTATTAAAAAAATATTGCCCAATTAAAATGTGACCGATATAGATAAAATAAACACTTCCCAGTTTTTTTTGGCTTTCACAATGCCGTGCAACCATATAAATACAGATTAAAAGTATAACCTCTTGCATATATTCACAATAGCGCATTTATCTCTTCTTAGCAAAAACAAAAATTAAAAATAACATACTCATTTAAATTAGATCTCGTTGGGAAGGAAAACGAAAAAAGAATAAAAGAAACCTATTCCGCATTAAACAGTCACATTGGACAATATAAAAAAAGAACATAGAAACCCAAAATAAAAAAAATAAAAGAAACGAAAAAAACAACGAAAAAATTGTTTCTCTCCGATTTGTATAAGATGTTTATCCAACAAAATAAAAAATGTAAAAAATTATAAACTTTAATTTCCTAATCATTCTTCCCACCCAAAAAATGAAAACGAAAAGCAAATAAAAACAAAAGAAACTTCTTCCTTCTCTCTTTCCCTCCAATTTGGAGGGTAGGGTGGTACAGTACTCATTCCTTTCCTTTTCCCTCCCCTTCCTTTCTTTCCCTCCTTCCCGCACAAAAGAAAGTGCATTGGAAACACAACTTTCCTTCTATCTTTTTTTTCCCCTTGCTTTTACTTTGTTAAAAAACAGAGTGTAAGGGATTTTGCGGTTTGCTTTAAAAAGTTTTGGTTCTTCTTCAAGGAACTTATGGTCTGTTTAATTTTCCTTTTTGGAATATTTTATGAATTTTCTAGTAGGGTAATATTATGATCTACTTTATAAACTTTCTAGTCTATTTTATATTATTTATTTATGTTATGCGAGATGTGATATAGATTATTTATTTTATTTATCATCAACTCCTTAAAATTTAAAAAATCAGAAAAATAAATTTTATTATTGGATGGAGTCATGAAGGCTGGAGCTAATGTTTGATTAATAACACCCTATCCTCCGCAAAAACTCGCTTTCAGAAAGTGGAAATTATAAGGTAAAGTTTAGATTCAAGTAATGCGGCAGACTGTCAGACTGGTGCATGAGGCTTTGCGCTTTGGCTTATTCTGAAACAGTCATCACGAAGCTTCCTAAAATTTTGTGGATAGAACTGAATTACTTTCGTTATGAATCGGTGAACTCTATATAACATTTTAGTTTGACTTTGTACATGAAAACAAAGCCGGGTTTCGGTACAAAACTCGGATTTGTAAAACCCAATCGTATATAATCATATTACGATGATACGACCAAGTCTTGCAGGATTTTGCAAGAAAGATTTTTGTACTCTATATGCATCCTAAGAATAATGCCTATGTTTGGCCCAGTTTTTAGAAGTGCTTTTCGGCTTTAAAAGTTGAAGCAGGACCAAATACCTCTAAAAGTTCGGCTTTTGAAAAGCCGAAAAGCGCTTTTGTATAACATAAAAGCAGAAGCTCCGATTTGGAGCTTCTGCAAAAAGCTGTTTTGAAATACAAGATTATCCTTACCGTATTTTAATTTTATTTCAGGAAATATAATTTTCCTTCATTTATATCATTTTAAAAATAAAATAAATTATAAAATCATATTATTTAATATAAAATAAATCTAACAATATCCATTTTGACGACTTTTTATTGTTTAGAATTTTTATTCATATTTTATATTATAAGTCATTTCTAGTCATTTTACACAACCGCTCATATTAAAAAGCACTTCTAATAGTTTTTGAAAAGTACTTATCTAAAAGCTCCAGCCAGAAGCGGCTTCTGCAAAAGCTACAGCAGGGCCAAACTAAGCTAATATTGCGAACTGTGATTCCACAAATATAATAACGTTATTATTACGATTATTGTGCTGCTTGACCAATCCAACTTACGTGTCATTAATCAATGTATATATACCAATTGTTAATAAACGAATTTTCTGTTTTTCCTTCGTAGATTTTTTTTATAGTAATATGAGTGCCTTTTATTAATGGGCTAAAGAGTCCAAATCCAGAGCATCAATGAGAAACATGGGTGGTCTGCCAACCCAGTCTTCTTGGACATCCCAAGTACAGTCCATATGTGCTAAATCGTGGGCTGCTCTATTACAGGCCGCTTGGCAAACTGCCACCTGACCCGACCGATTCGATTCGCTTCTTCCTTCAGCTCCATCACCATCGCTCCTGCTTCCAACTCCGTCATTTCCTCTCCCTGCAATTTGAGAATGGCGGTTTAACAGTCCGATTCAATGATCACCTGGCTTCGTCCCATCTTCTCCGCTAACCTCTGACCCAGATTTATTGCCCGGAGCTCCCCTAGTTCAGCTTGCCATTGGAGCTCCGAGAAAAGCTCCACCCTCATCCTGCGCCACCGCTCCGCACCCACTTCCTCGTCCGGCGAAAATTGCAGCGTCGACGTTCGCCTTTATCCACCCCGTCGGCGGTCTGGTCCAGGTAATTGCCTCCTCTGTCCTTTCTCTAGTGTCTTTCTCTTGATAGGATTTGAATTCTTCCCAGTGGTTTAGGGCTTTCCCCACTATTTCCCATTCCTCCATCTTGCTGGTATCGAACATTTGGTTGTTTCGTTCGTGCCATAAATACCATAGAATCATCCCCAATTGCTCTAATTGCTTATCACTTCCTGTCTCCATGACTTCGCACCACCATGATCCACACGAGAGATTTTCCTCCATTTCAAAGAAACCCCTGAACTCAGTAGGTCTCCAAGCCCTACTCGCCCATTGGCATTGCCTGAAGATATGTTCCTGGGTCTCCTCCAGTCCACAGAAAGGGCACTCAGTGACAGCATATTCCTTCTTTGTCGCTATGTTCTTACCAGTAGGTAAAATGTTGTGAATCATCCTCCATAGGAAGATTTTGACTTTTGGGGGTATCTGCAGCTTCCACAAACGTTTCCAATCCATAGGATCATAGGCTTCAATTTCCTCCAGCACCTCTTCCTCTTCGTTTCCTTCTAGATTCTCCATGTAGTTCTCTTGTCTATGCTGACTATGTCTGTACCAGAACCTATAGGCTGTTTAACTGAGTATTTGCCATTCTTCTCATGACACCACACCTGCACGTCCTTAGATGGTTGACGAGGAATAGGAATACTCTCAATTCGAGCTCTATCCACTGGATTGAACCTGTTTTGAAGAATGTTTCTTTTCCAAGTCCTCATGTCAATGTCCATAAGGTCTGACACCATAGTAACATCATTCTGGGGGGCTGATGTCACTTTGAAATGGTCCTCCTGAGCCTCTGGAATCCATTTGTCCCTCCATATTTCAATCTTTTCTCCATTTCCCACCCTCCACCTCAAGCCTTCTCTAACCATCTCTTGGGCAGTAAGTAAACTTCGCCATGTATAGCTAGGATTATTTCCCAGTTGAGCTTGCATCACCTCTCCATTGGGATAGTATTTTGCCTTGAGGACCCTTGCTGCTAATGAATCTGGCTTGGTCATTAAGTTCCAAAGCTGCTTCCCTAACATAGCTTGATTAAAATTTTTTAGGTCTTTAAACCCCATGCCACCCTCTTCCTTTGGCTTACATAATTTCTTCCAGCTTCTCCAGGGTATTCTCCATTCTTCTTTGCGCTGACCCCACCAGAACCTCGATATTACCCTTCTGATCTCATCTAGGATCCCATCTGGCACCCTGAACACAGACATAGAGTAAGTAACCTGTGATTGGGCCACTGCTTTAATTAGAACTTCCTTTGCAGCAATTGACAGAGTCTGGTTCTTCCATTGCTTAACCTTCTTCCTGACCTTGTCAACTAGACCTGCAAAGACTGATTTCTTTTCCTTTCCAATAACAGTAGGCAGCCCTAGGTATTTTTCATGATGTTTCACTTGTTTCATACCCATAGTCCCAGCCAGAGCTTGGCATTGCTCCTGTTTAAGATTTGGGCTGAAACTCAACTCAGATTTTTCAAGATTTACCTTCTGACCAGACTCCTCTTCATAAATCCTGAGAATATCCCTTAGTTGTTTACACTCAGGGATAGTTGCTCTTGTGAAAAATATGCTGTCATCCGCAAAGAGCAAGTGAGAGATCACTGGAGCTCTATGGGAGACCTTAAGACCATGGATTTTTCCTTCCCTTACAGCTTTCTGAGTTAGTGCAGAGAGCCCTTCCACACATAGGAGAAATAGATAGGGGGTGAGTGGATCCCCTTGTCGAAGTCCTCTCCCTGGTTTGAAAATTTCAGACTGGTGTCCATTAATCAGCAGAGAATAGGATACTGTTGTTACACAGTTCATAATAGTGCTTATCCATTTCTCAGCAAAGCCCAATTTCCTCATCATTGCCTCCAAAAAACTCCACTCAATCCTGTCATAAGCCTTTGAAATATCCAGTTTTGCCGCCAATAGGCCTTTTTCATTTTTCTTCTTCTGCTTCATAGCATGGAAACACTCGAAGGCCACCAACACATTATCTGTAATGTACCTTCCAGGTACAAAGGCACTCTGCTGCTCACTCACCACCTGATTGAGGATCACTTTTAACATATTTGCCAACACCTTAGCACTGTGCATAGGCTAATAGGTCGAAAATCAAGGGGAGTACTTGGATTTTTGTCTTTGGTATAAGGGCAACTAAAGTATGATTTAGTTTCTGGGGGAATTCCCCATCTTTAGGTAGCCTCTTAATTCTTTTGAGACCTCTGACCCCACCACATCCAGTGTTTTTGGAAAAACCTTGCTGACATACCATCATAACCTGGAGCCTTGTCCGGACCCATCTGCTTCAGAGCTTGCCATATTTTCTGGTCCGTGAATGGGGCTAGAAGAGAATCATTCATTTCTGTAGTTACCTTCCTTTCTACCGATTCATAAATTCTGCTAGCACCAGTGTAATTTCCAGAGGTGAACAGAGTACGCATATAGCCGACCAAGCAATCAGTCACCCCCTTCCTGTCCAGTAAAAACCTCCCTGTGACATCCTTCAACGTTCGGATAGTATTCCTTTTTCTCCTTTCTGACGCCTTCCTGTGAAAGTAGCCAGTGTTTAAATCCCCAAACTTCAGCCACTCTGCTCGTGAGCATTGTCTCCATTTCAACTCCTCCTGGCGAAGGATATCATTCAGTTCATGCTCCAGAGTTCTTCTTTTGAGCTAACACCGCTTTTGTTCTTTTCTTGTGGTTTAAAGCCTTAATAGCTCTCTCAATCTTAATTTTGCGGTACTTAAGTGATCCAAAGTCTGTTTTGCTCCATGACTTGAGCCTTGTTTCACAATTTTTGATTTGATCCAATATAGAAACGCCTCCATACTCCTGCCATCCTTCCCTGATAACAGTTGTACACTCTTCATGTCTTTCCCAGTATCTTTCATAGCGGAAAGACCATCCCCATGTTATTTCTTCCTCTTCCAGAACTAACTTTACATGTAGGGGAATGTGATCCGAGCCACATCTATCCAGGTGGTAGACCCTCATATTAGGATAGCAAGTCTAGCCAACCCCTGTTTCCTACTACCCTATCCAGCCTCTCTTCCACATAGTCATCCTCCTCTCTGTTGTTTTCCCATGTGAATGTTCTGCATAGTATCCACAATCTTCTAGGCCACAGTTATCCAGGCATTCTCGAAACATATCCATTTCCTTCACTTCAGGATCCCTGTTCCACTCTTTTCATAGTAATCAGTAATGAGATTAAAAATCTCCCATTACTACCCAAGGTATATCCACCTGTTTATGTAATCTTTCCAGAAGCTCACACGTTTGGTGCTTGTTATGTGTTTCTGGTCAGCCATATATTCCTGTGAACCTCCACTCCTTCCTACAGTTCCTCATTTTGATTTTAGCATCAATAAAGTTCAAGGTGAGATCCTTAATGTCAACTTGGACCTCCTCCCTCCACATTAGAAGTAGACCTCCTGCTCTGTTTGATCCTGCTCCCACCCCTCGGCCATCAAAGAAGCCTAGTTCTTTTATTTTTGTTTTCCACTCACTTTCATACTGTTTTGTCTCCACGAGGAAGACCAAATCGGGATTTGTTCTGCGCAGAAGCGCCTTCAGCTTCTCAACTGCAGGGGTATTCCCGAGACCTCTGTAGTTGTAGCTGAGGATACTCATTGGGCTGGGCGGCTCTGCTCCTTAGCAGAGTCCGCCAATCCGCCATCCTTTGCAATGTTTAGTGGTTGAGTCAATAGTTCTCTCTGATTCTCCTCCATATCAAGCGTTCTAGCTTTTTTAGTTTGCCCTTCTTGCCTGATCACCGAGCCTTCCACGCCCTCAACATCTAGCACATCTCTTTTTTGGGGCGTTACTTGAGTCTTGACAGGGGATCTTGGTTTTTGTTGATCCTGCCTCTTCCAAACCCTTCCTCCACTTCTTTTCCTTTGATCACTTTCAGTTGATCCTTGGATGAACTGTTGTAAAGCTCCACTCAGTCCCAACTTCCCCAGAGTAGGGTTATAGTGTGTCTGAGGTGCCTTGTTTTTAACGGTCTCAGCATTTACTTTAGGAGTCTCTGTTTCATTTTTCTTGTTCTGCTCCTGGGAGACCTCATCTTGCATTTTGTCTATTTCTTCTGCAGGTGCCGGCTCATAATCGGAGTTTGAGCCAATACTCTCCAGGTCGAATTTCTTCTTCAGTACAGCCCATAGTTCTGCTTCTTCTTTCTTTGTTGAGTGTGACACCCAACTCCTCGGTCCTTGAGGCCCTGCCCTTAGATCCATGCCAAATGGGTCAGGGTCTAAACCAGAAGGTTTAGGACAACGCAACTTGGGATGACCAATTCTCCCACATGAGTAGCAAAAAATGGGGAGTTTCTCGTATTTTACCAGGTATTCTGTCAGTTTGCCTCCAATGTTCAGCTTGATCTTCTTTTTAAGTGGATTGTTGATAGATAAGCTTACCTTCAGTCTCATGTATGTGTCCCACATTGTCCCTGGGTTGTCATCAAACCACACCAAGGAGCCAAAACGATTAGCTATCTTCTCTGCCATCTTTTGTGTTCGCAGCTCTGCTGGGAACTCCTTTATTCGGATCCATATGTCCATCATATGTAGCACCTCCGGAGATGGTTTCTTGATCAGTAAACTGGGCATAAACACCATAGCATTGTTTTCATAGTGCCAAGGGCCCCCAAAACTTACTTTGTCACGATCATCCTTTTCCAAAAATTGAAAAGCATAGAGCATATCACCCAGATCTGTGATTTGAAAGCTCTTCTTGAGATTCCACGCTTTTGCTAGGGCAATTTTCATGGATTTAACATTGGGTTGTTTATCTGTTAACAGGCGCCCTACCAGCCCTAGCTGGCGCACTGGTTCCATACGCACCACATCCACATCACAGTCCTCCACTTCCAAAGGGGTATCATCCTCATCCCCTAGGGTTATTTGATCCAGCTGGATCTCCAAGCTTTCATCCGTGCTACGAAGTTCTTTTGGTTCCTCCTCCGCTATTGCTGCCATAGCTGTGTTAGTTACCTCCGCCATGGCGTACCAATGCAACTTCTTGTTTCCTTGTTTCCCACTCTTTCCTCGACTCACTGTAGACAAGCTAAATAAGGTTGTGATTCCACCGTTGTATGCTGCTCTCAGAAGGAATAGGAGTCCCTCTCTGCCTCGGTAAAACGTATACAAATCGAACTTGGTCGCCGAAAGTCCTACGGAAAACCTAGGGTTTCCGCCGCCTCAAGAAAACCCTCGATAGAACGAGAGAAAAACCTTAATCCCCTCGGTTTTCACATTCTTTTTCCTTCGTAGATTTTCAGTGTCGAATGAATCAAGCAATTTTTTTTTTTTGTTGTTGTGTCATCTTTTGCCACTGTGAGACTGTGAGAGTCCTATCACAATAACGGTATTTTAGTAATTCCTATCATATAAAAAATTAAGAAATGTAAATTTAAACAATAAATTTTTGGTAAAATCCTATATATATGATAAATTTGTTGGTAGTATAGATTTAAAGAGTCTATTTTTTACTTATGGGATTTGATTATAAATTTTGCTTTAGTAGATTCGTGAATAGATTTTAACTCTTATCCAAATCTCACTTTCAAGTTTCAATCATGGACTTTACAAGTTCATGGGTACAAGTCCATAACACATTGAATTTAAAATGCAAATTCCTCACAAATCCATGAACGTTAAGGATATACACACTTTATCAGTCCCCCAATTATGGAAAAAATCCAAAAGTACCACTGTTTAAATTTTTTTTTTCCAAAAACACCACCCAAACCCAAAAAATTCCAAAAATACCACCCTTTTCAAAAAACCGCCACCCCACCCAGCGGTTTGGTCGAAAACCGCTTGTCGGGGGCGCGGTTTTGGACCAAACCGCGGGCCTAGGGGGCGGTTATAAAATTTTTTTTTGGACTAAACCGCTGGGTGGGGTGGCGGTTTGGTCCAAAACCGCCACCCCCCAGCGGTTTGGTCCAAATTTGTTTTTTTTTGCGACCAACTCCCAACTTCGGTCGAAACTTCAAACGAACGTAACTTTGCACTCGGGTATCCGATCGTATCGATTTTTTTTTTCATTTTTTATAACTTTTCAAGATCTACAACTTTTACTAGGATGAAATTTTCAAAACAGGAACTATTTGTGGATATACGGGACCTTGAGAATAACTTTACCTTTACTTTTCAGAAATCCATGTACATTTTGAAATTATGATTATATTAAAAGTTGTAGATCTTGAAATGTTATGCGGAATCAAAAAAAATTCATAACATTCGGAGTTTGGAGCACAAAGTTATGGCCGCCCAAAGTTTGACGAAAGGCGAGACCCGGCGGTTTGCGGCTTGCAAGATCTCAAAAAGTTTGCGGCCTCCATTTTTTGAATCCGAATAACTTTTTGAGATCTTGCAAGTCTCAAACAGTCGGGTTCCGTCTTCGTCTCGAAAAAACGTCATTTGCCACCCCGAACGACCTTTGTTTATTTCGTCAAACTTTGGGCGGCCATAACTTTGTGCTCCAAAATCCGAATTGTTATCACCAGGTCTCAACTCATTTCTATTTAGAGAATTGTAATTGTGAATTAAGAAACAGTGAGATGATTTTAGTATGAAGATTAAACACTGTGCTAGCTTAATCCGACAAGAAGAAAACGAAATGACTTGAAACTATCAAGCAAGGCAAACTAACAGCTATGCCCAGATCACGAAGAGTCCCTGGCAACAGCCCCGACTCTACGAATCCAGACACAAACACAGGAACCCTAACCAGCTATCCCAAGAACTAACTCGTTCTTCCGATAGAGGAAACCGTTACCCTTCGTCTCCATGAGCAGCGCTTTTTATAGAAATTCTCGGCATGGACTTGCGATCCTATCTCTCTCTTCATGAATGATGAGACCGTTGGACGGAGTCTTCGGGAATAATGGTTTTTGATGCAGAATGACAGGGAAGTTGTTCTTCCTCGAGGCTTCGATAGCTTTTGGGGATTTTGGGATGAATGGCGAAGACGCTTCTCGTCAGATTGGTCTTCTTTTGGGCTGAGGACTTCTTTTGGGTTCCAGCTTTGACGAGGTACTAGTGGGCCGAGGCCCAACAATCTCCCCCTGCGTCCGAGCTTTCATTCCATTCCTGTTCTCATCAAAACATGATATCAAAGCATCGAGTATTTTGATCCAAAAATGCAGAGAATCAATGAGTGAGAGACTTGTATCAGTAGGATGTGAATCACACTAACTAGACGTGGCTTATTGACCCTTATTTATGAAGAGTAGCTAGAAAGAAAAGATCAGCAAGCAAACTTAGACCATTATGGTCGATTATCCATAGATTAAACCAATGACTCCATCACTCAACAACACACGGACTCGATCATTCAATCATACTTAGACCATTATGGTCATTATTCACCAAGAGACATATTCAGCATACTTTGAAAAAAAACACAAACTAGATCACTCAACACACTTAGACCATTATGGTCTTATTCACCAAGAGACATATTTAGCAAGTCATGGGACAGGTCCAATGTTTGGCTCCCCCTGAGTTCCAGCCACATCTTCCAGCATATTGTCCTCCTGAGCTTCAGTGGCATCTTCCATTGATCCATCAGCACCTTCCATTATTTCTTTCTCTAGTTCAGCAGCAAACAGTCTGATGTCCTTTTCTGATACTGTTTCTGGTTCGAGTTCAGCATCTTCCTCTTCAAAGTTGATTATAAGGTTCTTCCTAATGGTTGAGTCAGATTTTTCTAGGTTCAGGATCTTGGACCTGTTTTTAATTGGCTTTGCATTTGGTGGGTCCAGGGATCCTCCCCCTTTCGAATGCTGGGGCTCGATACGAAGATGGAGGAGAACGGTGGTGGCAGGAACATATACAGAAGCGTCAATAGAGGAATAGCCATCTAGAGATAGTCCGAGATTGGACAGAAGGAGAGTGATCAATCCCCATAAGGAAGCCTACCATCAAGATGAGCATCAGCATTGCGAACTATGGACCCAAACAGAAGCTGAGTGTAGTCAATTTTTCTCCCAGTCAGTGCATTAGAGAGCACCCAGAGATCGATTTTTGTGACAATGTTGAGACCATGGGTTCGGGGTAGAAATAGGCGAGTTATGACATAATGCAGGGTGCGAAGAGTGGGGTTGAGATCAGCAGTGGTGATGACTTCATTGCTGGAAACTCGACGCTGAGTTACACGAGAGTATTCTACTTCATAGTCGAAGTCATAGAAGAGGAACTCATCCTCATGTGCCAGAGGAAGAGGTCCTTCTGTAGGAAGATTGAGTAGAGTCCCAATGGCCTCAGCCGTGAGTGATATGAAGTATCCATTTACAAGAGTAGTGAGCTTTCTGGTGATAATGCCTTGACAGTCAAGATTGGCATAGAAGTTTTTGACTGGCAGGGGGCAGGCAGGAAGAGAAGGATAGTGGAGTAGAAATTCCCAGCCAAGATTTCGAATGAATGGAGCTATGTCTATTCCTAGAGCTTTGAACTCATAGAGATCAAGGGATATAGGTTCAGAGAGGCGTCTGGAAGCAAAGTATTCTTTGAACCTATGATGATTAAATTCAATAGGTTCAGGATAGGTTTTCCCCACATAGGTGACAATGGCACCAGGGATGCGGGAGGAAGTGAATAGCTCGGTCATGTTTGTTTGGGTTGCAATCAGGGGGTTTAGAGGAGTGGTTAGAATGATGATGAGGGGGCGGATACTTATACTACCAGAGGGAAGTCCAAGAGATACAGCAATAAAGAGCAAGGTCCGCAGAGAACAAGCAGTCAAACAATTATTGATTGAATCTAAGTATTGGAATTCAGAACATTCAGTATGTGAAGACTCAATCAAGCAACATAGGAAATATAAAAGAGATAAGTGCGCAAATTAAAGAGTATGACAGAGAGAACAGAACCTGATTAATGCTCATTTTGAATCGAGTGAAGGGATCTGAGACCAAGGTCATCACATAATCTAATAAACCTTTCAGAGGAGAGAGCTTTTGTGAAAATGTCAGCTAATTGAAAATCAGTAGATACAAAGTTTAAATCAATTAGCCCATCCTGAATTAAGTCCCTAATGAAATGATGTTTGACCTCTATATGTTTAGTTCTGCTATGATGTACTGGATTCTTAGACATGCAGATTGCACTTGTATTGTCACATAGGATAGGTATATTATTAAGGTTAATTCCATAATCAACAAGTTGAGACCTAAGCCACAAGATTTGAGTACAGCAACTGCCTGCAGCAACATATTCTGCTTCAGCAGTTGAAAGGGCTACTGACCCTTGTTTTTTGCTTGACCAAGACACTAAGGACCCCCCAAAGAATTGACAAGTTCCACTAGTACTTTTTCTGTCAGTCATGCTACCAGCAAAGTCTGAATCAGAGTATCCAATTAATGATAGCTCTTCTGTTTTACCATACCATAATCCAAGATCCTGAGTACTAGTAAGGTATCTAAATATTCTTTTAACTGCAGTAAGGTGACTTTCTTTAGGCTTATTTTGGAATCTAGCACACAGGCACACGCTGAAATGAATATCAGGCCTACTAGCAGTTAGATATAGTAGAGAGCCAATCATTCCCCTATATTTTTTCTCACAAACAGGTTTACCATCTAAATCATAATCCAGATGTAAGTTGGACGCTATGGGGGTTTTACTGGTCTTAAGATTTATCAAGTCGAATTTTGTCAACATAGAATGCAAATATTTGGTTTGATGGATAAAAATCCCAGCATTTGATTGATGGATTTGTAAGCCAAGGAAGTAGGTTAATTCCCCCATGAGACTCATCTCAAATTGATCTTTCATAATGGAGCAAAACTCATCACACATGTTAGGATCAGTGCTACCAAACACAATGTCATCTACATAGACTTGAACTATTAGGGTGTTATTATTTTCTTTTTAATAAAGAGAGTTTTGTCTACACCCCCTTGACAGAACTCTTGGGATATTAGGAAACAGGTCAACTTCTCATACCAAGCTCTAGGAGCTTGTTTGAGCCCATAGAGAGCTTTAGATAGTTTAAAAACGTGGTCAGGGTATTCAAAATCAGTGAACCCAGGAGGTTGTTCAACATAAACATCCTCTTTAATTTCCCCATTTAAAAAAGCTGTTTTTACATCCATCTGATAGAGCTTAAAATTCATTAAGCAGGCATAAGCACACAAAAGCCTGATTGATTCTATCCTAGCAACAAGGGCAAAAGTCTCATCATAATCAATTCCCTCCTCTTGATTATATCCTTGAGCAACAAGTCTAGCTTTGTTTTTAATTATGAATCCTAGTTCATCAGATTTATTCCTGAAAATCCATTTAGTTCCAATGACAGTTACATTAATGGGTCTGGGTACAAGTTCCCAAACTTTTAGTCTAACAAAGTGTGACAGTTCTTCTTGCATTGCAACAATCCATTCTTCATCAAGCAGAGCTTCTTTAAGGTTTTTGGGTTCAAGTAATGAAACAAAAGCGTATTGGCCAGGGATGTACTTACCTCTTGTCTGGACAGGATCAGACAAATTACCTATGACTTGAGAGGGAGGATGTCTCCTTCTGATGTGAGCAGGAGCTTCAGGCTGTTTTGAAGAGTTCCCTTCGGTTTGATGATCTTGAGGAGCTTGAGTGGCTTCTTCAGAGTTGTTGGAATTGGAACTGTTACCTGTCTCAAGTCCAGGACAACTAGGAAGAAAATCATAGTTGCTAAGATCAAAGCTGAGAGGTTGGGGTGAGTCCAAAGTGATGAATTTTATGTGAACAGACTCTTCAACTTTTCTAGATCTTTTATTGTATACTCTATATGCTTGACCCTTACTAGAATACCCAAGGAAAGTAGCAATGTCAAATTTGGCATCGAATTTTCCTATCTGGTCTTTTGTGTTAAGAACATAGCATTTGGAACCAAAAGGGTGAAAGTAGGAAATCTTGGGAGCCTTACCTTTGAGAATCTCATAAGGGGTTTTATTAATTAATTTTCTGATGGTAGTTCTATTTATTATATAGCATGCAGTATTCACAGCCTCTGCCCAGAGGAATTTAGGACAATCAAACTCAATTAGCATAGTTCTAGCAGTTTCTATCAGTGATCTATTCTTTCTTTCCACGACCCCATTTTGTTGAGGGGTTCTGGGAGCAGAAAGAGTATGAAGAATACCATGATGATCACAGAACAAGCAGAAGTTTTCATTGACAAATTCACCACCATTATCACTTCTGATTCCTTTAATAGTGCTTTTAAATTGATTTTGCATAAGGAGAACAAAGTTTTTAAACTTGGAGAAGGCTTCATCTTTTGAAGAGAGAAAGAACACCCAGGTAAATCTAGAGAAGTCATCTACAATTACAAGTACATAGGATTTACCTCCTAGACTAAGGATATTAGTAGGTCCAAACAAGTCCATATGCAAAAGGTCAAACACAGCAGAGGTTGTTATATCTTGTTTACTTTTAAAAGACTTTTTGCAGTGTTTTCCAAGTATGCATGCTTCACAAGAGAAATTATCAGAAGCTTTAATCTTGGGTAGCCCTTTGACTAGATTGAGTTTAGACAGTTTGCATAATCTAGAGAAACTCATGTGGCCCAGTTTCCTGTGCCACATTACAACTGACTCAGTCATAGCATTCAAACAAATTTCTTCAGACATATCAAGTGATGATAAGTCAACAGTGTACACATTGTTTATTTTCTTTCCCTTGAATATCACAGTACTGTCTGATATTCTTTCTATTAAGCAGCAGGAAGGGTCAAAGATGACTCGATAAGTTGATCCACATATTTGGCTTATAGACAGCAAATTATGTTTTAATCCTTCGACATAGAGTACATCTTCAATGACTAGAGATGTGTTGCTACTAATTGTACCTTTACCTACTACAGAAGCACAGTTATTGTTACCATAGTAAACCTTACCTCCCTTTTTAGGATTCAGAAAAGAAAAAAGAGCTTTATTACCCGTCATGTGGTGAGAGCATCCAGAATCTAGGTACCAGATGTTTGCACCAATCTTATTCTGAAAGGAAAGTTATTTTAATTAGAGTTTTTAACAACCCAAACAAGTTTGGGTTTTTGTCTTCTGGAATAGCAGTGTTCAGAGTTATGTCCTTGTTTTCTACAGTACGAGCAGGTGGAATAGTAGTTTCTGAAGTCATGTAGTCTTTTGGGTTTATAAGGATTATAATTATGACTACTCCAACCAGTATTGTAGGATACAGAGGGCATCCATGAATACTTTGGTATGGTTCTTGAGAGGTTTCCTAGTTGTCTTTTTAAGATCTTATTTTCATTAGTTAGGTTAGCAACCTGACTGTCTTGAGTGAATTGAGCATACTGCTGTGTTTCTATGAGGTCTTTGAGTCTTTTTATTTCAGTATTTCTATCATTCAATTGATCTACAACAAGACAGTATTTGCTTTTCAATCTATTACATTCATCTTGGAGGTTAGAAAGAGCATTTAGAAAAAAATCTTCATTTTGATTTTCATGGTTAAATTCAGAAGAAGTTTCTGACCAAACCTGATCAGTAGGGTTCTCATCTTCCATGTTTGAGTTGATTCCCATGAGAGCCAGGTTTTCAGTTTCCTCCTCTGAGCTGTAATCACTCCAAGAGGTTACCATGGCTTTTTCCCTTTTTCTGTTCAGAGGGCAATTTGCTCTTATGTGACCTGTTTTGCCACATTTAAAACAGATAGTAGAGTCAGTAGAACTTTTTAATTCTTTGGGACTGTTTTCATGTCTGTTTGATCCAAATGAGTTTTTTTCATTTGAATTTACAGAGCTATGTCCATGGGATCTAGAGTTGTGAGGATTAATGTTTCCAGAGGGCCTAAAGGAATAGCCATTTGATTGACTATTTCTTCTAGCATTCTGATCATGTTTGTACTTCATCATTCTTTGGAGTTTCTTGCTGGTGAGGGCAAGTTCATTTTCGAACTCCTCATCCAGTTTTTCTCCTTCATTGTTACATATAGAATTGAAGGCTATATTTTATTTTTCTTGTCATGAAGAGTAGTCATCTGTTTTAGAACTTCTTCATGACTTAGTAAGGATCCAATCAAGTTTTCCAGAGACAGAGTGTTGAGATCCTTAGCCTCTTCTATAGCTGTTCTCTTAGCCATCCATTCTAGAGGAAGAGACCTTAGTACCTTTCTAACTAGTTCTTTACTAGAAAAGGTTTTTCCTAGACCCTTTAGTCGATTAACTAAAGTAGTGAATCTTTTGTCCATCTCAGAGATTGACTCTCCTGACAGCATATCAAAGGTTTCATATTCTTTAAGTAGAAGGTCAATTCTGGTTTCTTTTACTTCTGAAGTTCCTTCATGGGTAGTTTCTAAGATTTCCCAGATTTCTTTAGCTGTTTCACACTTGTTAACTCTTTCTCCTTCATCATCTGAAATGGCAGAAAGTAATATGTGCATTGCCCTAGAATCTAGTTGAGCACTTTTCATTTGTTCTTTTGACCAATCCTCCTCATCGTCCTCTTTCATGTCAATTGGTCCATTTCGGACAATTGCCCATAATTCACAGTCGATTCCTCGGAGGTAAAGTCTCATTCTTTTTTTCCATACAGAATAATTAGAACCAGAGAACCAAGGAGGGTTTGAGCTGGTGGGAAATGAGTTAGAAGACATGGTGAGGCACAGGATCTCCTTATCGGCAACTTAACGTTCCACGACAAGGGAGCTCTGATACCAATTGTTATCACCAGGTCTC